>JAMPIT010000379.1:3402500-4602500 GCA_026261815.1 Monarcha castaneiventris obscurior
TGTGATGATTAATGTATACAATGTGTGATCAGGTCAACTAAATTTCCATGAAAACCAGTGCATAAAGAAAAAGGGAAAAAAAATGGAGATGGTATAGGTCTGAAACTTGTCCATCATACTACTGGTGTGTGAAGGTGACACACATGTGATCCCAGGTGCAGAATTCATGTACAGCCACACGGATATGTGATGTGTTAAAAAAAATACTACCAGCTTTCCATCTGACTTTCTTAGGTAGCCAAGAATTGCAGAAATGTTGGCTTTTGCTTTATATATGTAATGAATTTATTTTCAAAATGCCCATTAGGTAATGTAAGAAGAAAATCTCCATTTGCATATGAGCAAGATGTATACCAAAATATCTGCAGCTGAAACTTTCAAACATTGTACCACAAAGTATTGATTTTTCAAAGACTTTAGCATATTTAAAGCATTTTCTATGTGTCTTTCCCATGGCTTTAATTATAGATGTAACTATCCGGGACCTCTGAAAAACAAACCATATGTTCTCAAGACAGTTACTCAGAAAATTAGAAATTAGGAGTCATTTATGAAAAGCTTAATATAAGTGACTTCACTTATCTGACACAGGAGTTTGTTGACAAAATCAGAGATAAAATTCAGTTTTTTGGGGTGAAGGTCCAAAGAACACAAGTCTTGGTTCTTTTTTTCTTTTTTTTTTTTCTTTTTTTTTTCATTTTTTTCTTTTTTTTTTCTTTTTTTCTTTTTTTTTTTCCTTTTTTTTTTCCTTTTTTTATTTTATTTTTCTTTTTTTGGTACAAATATGCCAACTTTTAGAAGAAATGTTACTGGGGGCCTACCATTATGAACTGTACCACCTCTCTTCATGTGCAGAATACTGTTCTCTGCACCTCATTAAAGTTCCAGCCTTCAGATCATATTATGCCTTTTCCTGCTAATTTAAAAATCATTGTACTATCAGAAAATTTCTAATTATATTTATATCAATAGTATTTAGAACTTGAAAAGAAGTAATAAATTTAATATCAAATTCAAGTGGAAGGAACAATTTGACTTCACTTTACCAGTAAACATGTGATGTAGTGATCTGTCTCCATCTGTAAGGACCTGCACATTTACAGTTCTCTGTTTCAAGAGACCTGGAAATCTAACCCAAAGCTATACTCACAGAGAAGATGTAAAATGTTCATACACTTCCCAGGAGCATGATTAGAAGGCTCAGACTGGAGAAGGCTGCACTGGATTTGGGACTGCAAGACTACACTTCCCTTTTTTGTAAAATTAGTGTCTGGCTTAACATGTACTATTTACAGTCAGGGCTCTGCATCAGCAGGACAGCATTTGCTTTCCTGGTTTGCTGCTTTGCATCTTTGCACCAGGTTTGCATCTTTGTATCACGCTGACCCAAAATGTGTGGATGTAGAAATCTGACCACCACTAGCTTGATGGGTTTGTGCCTGGCCCTTGCAGTCTAGATGAATTCCAAGGTGGGCAAATGTTCTTTCGTGTTTCACTGGCATTTACGTCTCCATTCACCCCTTAAATATGCAGGGGCACCTTAAATTCTGCTTGTGATATTTCTAGCAATTTTTTGGGGTATGCTCATAATGAGCCAAGTCCAAATACAGTCAAGAGGCTTGGTTCCAGCTTCCCAGCTATCTCCTGGAACAAAGGAGATAATGCTTTATACTCTCTCTGACGCAGTAGGAGTTCTCAGAGGAGAATGAAGACATCCAGCCAGGGGAGGGAAAGCAAACTGAAGAGAGCCATCTGAGCCAGAGCTCCCACCTCTCCGAGGACTTCTCTAGCCAACAGTGAAGCCTTGTCTCCAAGGCACTCTGATATTCACAAGTGCAGCAGAAGCATGGGAGTTGTTAGGGTTTTGTTCAGTTTCCTACTTAAATGAGATGTGTTGTGCTATCTATCATTATTTCTGGGAGGAAGGTTACCTGACCAATTTTTTCTGCATATTTTGAGGCAGCATGAAAACTCGTGTGAATGCAGGGTAGTAGGCACCTTTTTCTCACCACAGAAGAGGAGGGCTTGTCTCCCTAGGCAGATACCATGGCCCAGGGTAGCAGTAACATGCTCAGCACTGAGGACCCAGCATCCATGCTGTCTGCATTGGAGGGAATTGCTTTGGATCCTGTGTTTGGAACATTTTTTGGTGTTTGCAATCCATTAGATGCATTCATGTGCTTTCATCTCAAAGACAGCTAGTTCAGGTGCTCCAAGACAGAAACTTCATGCACTCCTGTTCTGAATTTAAAGATTCAGTGGAGATGCTCTCTTCGAATCCTAGAAGGCAGAATGGGGCTAAGAAGGGGAAAAATACAAGAGGGAGAAACTTGCTAGCGTGAGTACTTCCTTGGAGAGATTGAGAGGTACAGAGAGCCAGCATGCAGCAGGGAGCAGAAACAGAGCTTAGACTCCAAGTATACAGAAATAAAGACCCCTTTACAGGACCACTGAAGGGTCTGCATAGAGCTTGCCTGACACAAGAGATCGTTGCTGTAATGGACAGAAGAACTGGTTGAAAAGTATCCATGATGCATCTGACTTCGTGCCTTTTATTTGTCTCTTTTCCATCAGATATACATTTCAACTATCGACAGATCTAGCTTTTTTTTTTAGTTTGTTACTTCTGTGTTAGAATAAAAATTATTTGTGTAAATGGAAAGTCTGACATGCCTTTTTCTGTTTTCAACAAATTTTAGAGGATGTACAGGTTAAGATTTCTGGGTCTGTCAGGTTAAAGAATGGTTTGAGACATGTTCAGTCTGCTGTCATTTTTTTAGCTTATGATGCTTCTTGTCCCTCTGAGTTTAGTGAAAGAACTAGAAAGAACAAGATGTATTTTGTGAAATTCTTCTCTTTGACACTTTTAACGCATTATTTCATCCACAGGTTTTCCACTAGAGAAAGGGTTGTTTAGTCTGGCCCTAAGTTTTTATCCTATCCACACTGGAACTAATCTTACTGGCAACAAATATAACCTTATTTGAATGAGAGAGACTGAAAAATGATATCAAATTAATTTCTACATTAAAAAAAAAAATTAATCTTCTGTGCTCTTTTTAGTTCCAACAATAACTGGATTCAGCTTATCATTCCAGATATTTCTTCTTGCAAACTTCCACACCAGGTTTTGCAAATGCTTTTTTCAAGGGAGAATTATTTCACACACCCTCCCACTTTGTCTGAGAAGCACAGTCACGTGGGAACTGACTGCTATCCCCTGAAAGGATGTTTTCACTCAGAATTAATATATCTTTATTTAATTTATGACATCACATAACATGATAAATTGTGAATTAAAAATGTCATTATTTGCTGTGTGAATGCTTGTCATCCATTTTTATAGCAAATTTATCCTGAAGCTTTTGAAAAAAAGCTTCCAGCAGCACACAGTAACATCATTAGTAGCACAAGCTCAGAAAGGTCCTTTTGCAAATGGACAGTCCTAGAATGTGCACTGCTCTGCTTTTTCTGGCTTTCATAATTTGCTAAATTTTCATGTGCAATATATTGTATTTGAAGCTAGATAGAATTAATTGTTTGCACTCAAACAATAGTTTGTAGATAGCAGGGTTTAAATATGACACATGCACTGCACATCAGTACTAGCAAGGAAAGAGGTATGGATCCAGCTACAGTTCTCTAAATAGCAGCTTGTTCACAAATTACTAGTTTTTATATCTGCCCCAGCACACAATTTTAAATATTTTTAAAAAATTATTTCTTATAGTTTCCTATTGTGCATTCATTTGCTTTCAAACTCAGCCAGACATGGAAAAATATCCTACCTACTGTTAGGTGTATGTCTACAAAGAACCTGTAGGTTTTTTGAAAAAAACTGAGAGTAATTTTTTCTGTTATTTTTGTATTTTGATTTCACTAGAAAAGAAGAAGTGATAGGATAGAAATAATAACACAAAGCTAATTAAACAGCTTTTTATCCTCAAACATTTGAAATTGTTTGGCTGAAGTTTCAGTCAAAGATTTGTGTGTTTTTTCTTTAATCTGAACTGATTCACCCATTCCAGTGAAGCTAAGAATAGATTTTCTGTCTTTATATGATTCCTGACTGTCTGTAATCTGAGGAAATTAAAAGGGAATGAAATGACTTTTACATATACTTGGGACAGTACTTGGCAGAAATTCTTTCTGTTTTTAAACAAAGAACCTTGAGAACAGCTTCCAGCTTATTCAACATCACACATAAACTGAATCAACAGCACCTCTTAGTTGAGTTTCTAGCCGTGCTGCTTGACACAAATATCTCACACTGCATCTGATTTTCTTTTTTCTACTGATTATAGATTTTGCGGCTTTTGTTTAATGTAGGCTAGATTTTCAGTTAAGGAGAAAACAAATGAGAGAAGGGGGCAAATATCCACACTACACAGACGTCATAAATCCCAATAATAGGAACCAGATAAATATGGCTCAGAAAAACATGGTTAAACTTTATTGGTGAGTTTGCCTTTAATATGCTTTGCAGAATTTTAATAGCAGCCGGTTTTGGTTGTTGTTCATTTCAGACAAGAAAGGTGAAATGTGATAAGAGCTACAGATAGTTTGGGTGGTCCGTGTGTGGCTACGAGTCAGTGTCTGTCTGTCTGCCTGCCTTATTTACAACTAGGACAGCTATTTGTAGTGGGTAAACTGTGTGTTAGGAAGAGAGGCAGCTGCAAAGAAAGAAAAAGAAATAGCAAAGGAAAAAGCTTATTCAGAGGTTTCTGCCAGGGGAAAAAAAATAATCAAGGAAAGGTTAGAGGAGGTTCTGAGGGTAACCTGACAGTGCCCGAGGCTGAACATCTGAAATAAAATGCATTCACTATAAACGCACTTAGTTCGTTGCTTATTCTGGCGCAAATCATGTCAATTGCACCAATGTCTGGTGGGCAACATGAGGGCAATGTGTTTCCTTCACTGACATTTAAGGAGGAAGCTGATTTAGAGCTGAGTACAAACAGTAGGATGGGAGAAAATAAATGAGAGAAGTTGTCCTGAGAAGTTTGCTGGGGTGATATATGTGTAAACAAACACCTAGAAGATCTTCAGTGATAATTAGAGTTTGACACTGTTAAAGTCTTTAGCATCTCTCTCTAAGTCATGCATTCAACAAAGTATTTGAGCACAGACAATTTCACAGTTACAGGTAGAGCTGTGAAACTGTGACAATTTCCACAGTTAAATAAGTGCATATGTTCAGGTAGCTTGCACTGAACCAGCGTATGCCATTCAAAATGCCGTTTATAAATTCTAGACTCTAAGGAGCAGCAGCACATCAAATGTGCTAAAAGCTCAGACAAAATAAAGGTTATTGAAGGAAAGATATTCTTTTGATAGACATCTGAGCTGTATAAATGTAGTCCTTTAGAGCAGAAGAAAAGAAAGAATGATCAATATAGCAGTTGCTTCAATGACAGTTCAGTGAAACTTTGAAAACATTTATTAGATATGTGGTGCTGTTTTCTCAAATGGATTATCAGAAGCAGTACATAATATGCCATTCATTTAGTCTGTTTAATGATTTTTTTAAACAAAAGGTTTGTAAATTGATCTTGGCCACCTAACAAACAATAGGTTACATTGCCAATAGTTAGCAGAAAGAACATTTTTTAACGACTCCAAGTAAATCAAAGGAAACAAGATAGAGAAAATATTTTTTTTAAATGATACATGCCAGCCACTTGGAAGTATTTTAAATTTTACATATTCTAAGCCTGCAGTAAGAACGGTCTTTTCATTGTTAAATTTGTGAGGGAGAAATTAAAAAAAACCAGCATTCTCAAACTAAAGCCTCCCAATTTTCTTTCTTTTCTTCTTTTTCTTTTTCTTTTTCTTTTTCTTTTTCTTTTTCTTTTTCTTTTTCTTTTTCTTTTTCTTTTTCTTTTTCTTTTTCTTTTTCTTTTTCTTTTTTCTTTTTCTTTTTTCTTTTTCTTTCTCCTTCTCCTTCTCCTTCTCCTTCTCCTTCTCCTTCTCCTTCTCCTTCTCCTTCTCCTTCTCCTTCTCCTTCTCCTTCTCCTTCTCCTTCTCTTTCTATTTTTCTCTTTCTCTCTTTCCTTTTCCTTTTCCTTTTCCTTTTCCTTTTCCTTTTCCTTTTCCTTTTCCTTTTCCTTTTCCTTTTCCTTTTCCTTTTCCTTCTCCTTCTCCTTCTCCTTTTCCTTTTCCTTTCCCTTTCCCTTTCCCTTTTCCTTTTCCTTTTCCTTTTTCCTTTTTCCTTTTCCTTCCTTCACTGTTTTAACATAAATCTTTATGTTCATACAAAGAGTCACTTCTGGTCCCATCAATGTAGAACAGGAAGACATAATTTATTACATAATTTATTATAAGAAACACACAATACCATATATATGCTTTTAAAACAAGCAGCCCTAAAATCCCCAAAACACTAACACTAAAAAAGGCAGAGCAACATTTTAATGGCAGCCTTCATTCTGTCCCTGTTCCAGGAGTCATTCTCTGTGCACTGTACCTGCTGTAAAGAAAAAGTCATTTTTCAGGTGTAGCAATGGAGTACTCACGCCTTCACCTTTGATGACCAGTAAAAAATCAGAAAAAATATCTGCCTGCTATGAAGAAGGCAGAAGGAAATTCAAGGTGGAAAACTACCTATTGCCTTGGCTATGGTTTATCCTTGGTTCTTCTATACATATGCCAAAAGTCCACCAGAAAACAGGGAAACCAACACAACGCTGAGTTTTTACAGACTCTTGACTACTTTTACATTTATAATTTTTTCTGTTACTACACTGCTCAGGGCCGAATAAGGTGCTGTGGGTCTGATAGTTTGTTAGAAACCGTGCCATAAAAGTCCTCTGATTCAGATCCAGACTAGAGCTCTCAATCATCTTGCTAGAGGTCCTGACTAAAAGGACAACAGTTCAATATAATTTCGGTTATTCTAAACATTGCTCTGCCTGCTCAAAATCACTGCTGCATTGATGTCTGTGCTTGCCATACCTCAAGGCTGGAGTCAAAGCTTTGGCATCAGAAGGACAATTACAAATTGTAATGGGCCCAAGTACCTGCCTCAGGTTTTGTGACATTTTCATACATTTAACTACAAACATGTTTTCTGCTATCTGAACTGCAAAGCAGAATTGCAAAGCCCCATGTTTTACCTCCTGCATAATCATCCAGACAAATGGGTGTGGTTTTTATTCTAAAATCTTTATCACTGAAAAAGAGAGGAGAAGAATATTGTCTGCTTTCCAAGTAACATGTGGAACTGCAGTACTGGCAGTGAGAAGAATCTCGTTTTGACTTGCGAAATGAGCACAATTGATAAAGAAGTCACTGAGGGAGAATAAATGTGAAATACTAGATACCATTTTTATAGCATCCTTTTTCTGATTATAACAGCCACTTTCAGAAAAAGTAACCTTGGCAATAATTTTATTTATTGTTTACAACCACTTTGAATAAATTTGAGACATGGGAATGCAATAAATAGTCCCAACAACATTTCTGAACAAGCTGCAAAATCTGTATTTATATTCAACTGCATAGGACAAATGCAAGGAATGACACAGTTTATTCTCCTCAGGTGTACATGTGGTCTTTATTTTTTTGTTAAATCAGACCATTTCACATTTTCACATGTAATGGGCTATATTAAACATGCTACAGATGAAAAATATTTTTTAAAAAAAGGCATAAACCCAGCTTGAATTACTGTAAAAATAGATTTGGAAAGCTGATTTTGATATCTATTGTAACTTAGGGACCTGAGGGGATGCAGTAATAAAACACACTTCTGGGACAGTCTAAAAATCAGAGTAACTTTGCCCCTGGCCTGTTCTTGGTGTGGAAGTTTTAGTGGTTGAATTACAACAGTGCAGTAAGTTGCCTTCCAAAGGGAAATGCAAAAACAGACTCCAGAAACCTTTGAAACAGCTAGGAGTTTTCTTTAAGAAGCAAGTACTTTAAGAGAAGCAAAAACTTATAACAACTGTCTGAAAACCCAGTCTGTTATTTGCTTTCATTACTCTTTCTTGTTTTGTCTCATCCTGAACTGTTACAACAGATCAGATCCACTTATCTTTCCAATTTTGTAAAATTGGTAATAGTTACTATATTATAATTATATATTATGTTATGATTGATAATAATGTGTTCCTGGTTCTGGCTGGAATAGAGCCAATTTTCTTCCTAGTAGCTGGTGTAGTGCTGTGTTTTAGATTTAGGACCAGAATGCCGACAAAAAAAGAGATATTTTAGTTATTGTTAAGCAGTGTTTACACTAAATAGAGGACTTTTCATTTTCTCATGCCACCTGACCAGCAAGGAGGCTGGAGGGGCACAAGAAGCTGGGAGGGGACACACTTGGGACAGCTGACACAAACGGACCAAAATTATATTCCACACCATATGACATCATCCTCAGTGTATAAACCAGGAGGAAAGGTAGCTGTGGGGTGCTCTTTGGGAACTGATGGGGCATTGGTCAACACGTCATGATAAATTGCATTGTGCATCATTTGTTTTGTAGATAGGATTGCTATTATTATTATTATTATTATTATTATTAATTACTTCCTTTCTGTTCTGTCATACTGTTTTTTTCTCAAGCCATGAATTTTAATTTTTTTCCCATTTCTCTCCCCTATCCCAATTGGGCTGTGAGTAAGTGAATGACTGTGTGGTGTTTAAGTACCTGCTTGGTTGAACCGCAATGGTCCTATTTTGATGCCCTGTGTGGGACCTCTTCAGCATTTGTCACCTCTTTCTCTAGTGATATTTTAAAATCTACCTTCTGCATAGTCCATGATCACTTCCAAAATTCCGGAATGACTGGGTTTTCTATTCAAGCTAAATGTGTGATCAATGTGACCCACTTATTCCGCAATGGGTAGAGGGGACCCATTTTTAGCTGGAGTATAGCAGGCCTCAGATCCTCTGTATCCCTGACTCCAAAACCCAAAGTGTTGACCTAGAGTCTCACCTGATGCTTTCTGCCAGAGGTTCCAGGTAGAGACATTCCTTTAGGCTGTGTTGTAGAGCACATTTTTCTTACCTTGCTCTGTCCAAAGTAGCCCATGGTCTTCTGCATGAACTATCTATCTCCAGTTTGATTTTTTTCAAAGGCTTGTCATTGCTCAGGGCCCCATTTGAAATCATTCTTCTTCTGGGTCACTTGATAGAAAGGACTGACAGTCAGACTGTAATTTGGAATATGCATTCTCCAAAAACTTACAGTACCTGAGAAAGCTAGTGTTTCCTTGTTTGCCAAATGCTGTAGACATAGTTGTTATTTTATTAGTGGCATCCATTGATCCACTGGCATCTGACAATGTCCATATTGCTGTTTTCTTTCTAAAAACTGATTCTCTCATGCAAGATCCATGACTTTACTTTGTTCTATGGCAAAAGGACTTTCAGAAGGATTCAGATTATTTTCTTCCCCATCTCAAAAACTTCTGCTGTATAGCACAGCACAGTAATATCATCAAAATATTTCAGATTTCTGGGGCTCCACTCTGTTCCAGGGCAGGCTGGATCAGTCCATGGCAGATGATAATGCTGTGTTTCCATCCCTGGGGCAGTTGATTCCAGGTGTACTGACCAGCCTTCCAAGTGAAAGCAAATTGTGACCTGCACTTTTCTACCAAAGGGATTGATAAAAATGAGATATCACATCACATATGATTGTGACATACCAATCACTGCTGGGGGACAGGTTGGGCATCAGTCAGTGGGTGGTGAGCAATTGCGTTGTGCATTACTTGGGTTTTTTTTTTTATTCCTTTCTCTCTTATTTTAATTACAATGATTAATATTGTCATTATTATCATAATATTTTATTTCAATTATTAATTGTTATCTGAACCCACAGGTTTTACTTTTATCTGATCCCCCTCTCCATCCTACCAGGGTTGTGGGGAGGAGGGCAGTGACTGAGCAGCTGCATGGTACTAAGTGTGTTTGGGGTTAAACCACAACAGAACTATGAATAATTCACCCTTATGTTGCCAGCCCAGATCCACCTGAGCCACTTCAACCTTCGCAGCCTGATGCACCTTCTGGATCTCGTTTTGTTCTTCAGTGTCCTGGGTTGACCCACAACAATGGTGAGTGTTTAATCACTTTTATGGACCTCAATTCTAAAAGTTTGTCCTTGCAACCCAGTGAGAGGGTGGAAGGGGTTAACATGCCACACACCTTGTCTGCTGGCTGTTGCTGTCCTAATGCTGGAGACTAGCACCCCTCTTGCACAGCTGCAGAAGGGAGCATTCATCCACACCTCCTTTGTTCCAGTTTAGCTAACAAATGTATGTTGAAGGGTTCTACTGCTTTCGCTCTACTGAGATTTGTGATATTTTTTCCCTCTCTGTCCCCTGGAGGAGTCACAGGCTGACAGCTCAAAATGCATTTATCTGGCCTATTAATGGTCTATACTGGAGCCATGAGAGTGTTTCTAAGATTGTGACTAGGAGGCAATCAAATGCTTAAAGAGATCCTCAGTTCTTGCATTTGCTAAACAAAGTCTTGGCAACCCTGTTCTTCAATTCTGAGCTCTCATATGACATGCATTTTCCTTCTTCTGCACACACATTTTTATTCCATATTTTTTCCTGCAATAATCTAAGCATATAATCAGAAGTCTTGTCCATATGTTCTTTTAAAAATATTGCTATTGCTATTGCTAAATCCAAGGTATTTTTCCCTTTCTTGGCTGGAATTTTAACTAGTGCTATGACATAAACCTTCCTAGTGCCCGCTGTTTGTTTACTTTCCAAGGACCCTCTATTACTGTAAAAAAAAAAGAAAATTTTCTAATTTATTTATGTCCTGCACAGCTTCCTATCTTATAAAAATGAGCCACTTAATTTCTATCACATTGATTTAGGCCTAATTATATCCACCTTGACTGGTAATTGCTCTTTTTTTCTTTGGTTTCATGCCCTGATCCATGCTCTCAAGATGTAACCAGTTTTCCAGAAAGCAAAATATGGGCTAATGAGGTGTCATTTTCTCCTAGAGGACTAATCTCTTTACAGACCATACTCACTCATGGGTAACCTCACAAAAGTCGATGAAATTTCAGTAGAGCTACATCTGGCTCCACAAGTCAATGAAACTACTCGTTACATGTGTCTGCTTCTGCTTTCATTCCTCTTATACCTCTTAAGTTTGCTGGATGAACACTAACAACCTGATTCCAGTCATGCCTGTTGTACTTATTGCTTGATGCCTTCCCCTTAGTTTAACAACTAAATGGCAGAAGAGAGGAAGAGAGAGGAATAATCTTTCTTATTCTGTGATCCTGCTGGCTGTGCTTTGTGGGATGAGCGTGGGATAAGTGTGAGCCTGTCCTCTTCTTACATTCTGCTTGACGAGGACAGGAGGAGAAAGTGGCAAAGTCAGTGGAGATCTGTGGGAAAGGATGACTTTGTGGATGATGAGATCATGAAACTGCACAGCAGAGCCCAGATCCTCATAATTGCATACATTTCCTTTCACAATCTCAATTTATCCTTGTGACCTTGGTTAAGTTAGGCAATCACAAGACAAAGGAAAGCTAAACTCTTAATTTCTTTAAAAAAAAGCCCCGCATATCAAACCAAATGAAAACAGACCCTAAGTAATCTCTGCTTCTATGTATTACAACTATAAAATAGATTTCTGAGCTCATATAAACAAACTTCCCACATTACTGAGGAAAAGATTGATGGATGGGAAGAAATTTCAGCAAAAATTCTTCCATTGCAAACATTACCCTAACTTCTTTTCCCAGAGAGAGGAAATTAAATTTGGAAATAAGTAACTGCTATGCTAACATATTTACACGAGTGATCTGTGCTATTCCATCAGTCCCCCTGCCTCATTTGACCCACTAAAGTCCCTTATGAAATTTATAATGTCCAGCTCCCTTTGTTATTTTAATTCATCTGCAGCCACTCAGAAGTCATTCTTGTATGATAATAGGGTTCATTCTTTAGCATAAGCACTATATGGGAGTGTAACTGGGATAACCACCCTGGAGGCAAGTAGCATTAGGCTCATTTTCAGGGGTCTTCAAACACTTGTTTAGAATTGCCTGCAGACCTTAGGCAAAGCTGATCTTCTAAGTATGGGGCCTGTCTGGGGATGAAAGTGGGCACTGTTATACATAATTAAAGAGAAGGTCAAATTTGTTTAAATATTTGTTTTTAATGGGAAAAAATATCACTTGAATATTTTTTTATTCACTACAAAGAAACCTTTAGACTGTGTGCTAAAAGTGATGCTTTCATCAACACTCACACAAAACTAGGATCAGATATGGTCTACAGCTAAAAATACTGGGTATAATTGATTTAGCTACAAAAAATAAAAATAATGCATCAAATTGAGCCATATGAGGTTCTGCTGGTATTTTCTCTCCTGAGTATTGGTTTTATCTGTCTGCTGTCACCTCAGCAACATGAGCTTCTTTCTTTGTAGTTGAGACAACTCCTAGGGACTTCAAACTACACAGATTTCCTTTTATTCACTTAAAACTGAAACTGAAAAACAACAGGAGAGAGGAATGCCAGCTCTTCAACTGCACAATTTTTTTTGTCTGTAAATTCATTGTCTTCCAAGCAAAACTTCAGACTCATGTTATTGGAAAAGTGACAGAGGTTGTGTGTAGAAAGACCACTGTAATGTAGTGGAGCATCCCAGTAATAAGTCTGGGGTGGAAGATTAGTGATAGTGGCTTATGCTGAACAAAGAAATTGGAAGGGAATTTTCTAGCAGGAGTTGCAGTCCTGCTGGTTTTGTTAACTTAAACTCTGTATATGCACTTGCCTGGACATGACAGTGTAATTGACATGCACTATTAAGCATGATATGGAATTGGGAAAAAGCAAACATGTTTTTTCTATTATTCTTTAAAAGGAAAGGTCTAGATAAACTATACAGATACCAGCGTGGTCATGTAGGACTAAGAGGGAAAAGTGTGTGTGGAAAGTGTCATCACAAGGTTGTGACTGTAGCTCTGCTTCTGTTATATAACACTCAAATAAGTGTTAGTGTGATACTAACCCAGCAAAGCAGACAAAGAAAGTAAAAGCAACCTGTGCCGGGACTGAGTGGCTGCTGTCAAAAGAGAGAGGCAGAACTTGACTCTCAAGTACCTGATGGGCTGTGCCACATCACATCAAGCAGTAACACAACTAGATGTGTCAGTCTGATAAACTGCTGGGTTACAATGTAGTTCTTCAAAAGTTAAAAGGAAAAAGAAAGGAACCAAAATGTTGTTGCCTCATCTCCTTGCACCAAGCTCCCTTGTTGTATTTGGGCAGGTTTTTTTTCTTCAAGCAAGTGTGTTGAATTAACACAAGTACAGAGTAGCCAGAATAGAAAGATTAAATTAATCTAATGGCTCCCGGTGGATATTTTCATGGTGTAGGTGACTAGCAGTCCACAGAATCACAGAATATGCCCAGCTGGAAGAGACCCACAAGGACCATTGGGTCCAACCCCTGGTTCTGTACAGCACCATCCCAGGAGTGCTGGGAGTAAATAATTTTTATAGGGTAAGTGACCCTATAAAAAGTATTTACTCCCTGAGTGAACCGGCAAGTTATATTTGTGCCTGTGGGATACTCAAACAACCTTTGAGTCACATGAAATCCCTCAGAATCAAGGTTGCTCCTACGGTTTCCAATTGTGTGTATATTCCAATTTCATCTGTATGTGATGAAAATTTTTCATGTATGCCATTTTCCTTTTCCATTTTATCAAAGTGCAACATTTACTAGTTTATTTGCATCCTTTGAATAAACTTAGTATGCAGAGTATGTAAATTGTACCAGAAATTAAATTGAATGGTTGGGTTCAGTAAATGGTAACAAAACAACATGGATATCTACAACCCTTTGTGAATTGCTATAGATAGGGACCTGCAGATTTTGGAATGCTTTTGATTTACTTTAAACAAATCACAACCTGTTTCTAGATACCTATCACGAGAAGTGTTTCTGGAAGACTGCCTTTTACCTTCAAAGTTCTCTCAGGATGCTCAATCTTTAAACAGAGCCTTCTATTACCTTTATACAAAGAACAAGTCTCAAGCATTTTGCTTTTCTCTTCAAAACAGCACTGTTTTAAATAATGAAGAGTTGCCAGGAGCAATGGCACAAGCTTATTTGTGGTTGTGTATTTGTCTGTCTGATCATTATTTCTGCTCTTTGGCCGTCTCTGACCCAGCAGGTACAAATAAATCCTCAGGGCTTAAAACCTTCTTACAAGTTATTTTCTCTGGTCAGCTGTCAACACCATATTTTTTCCTTTCTTTCTTTTTTTTTTCCTAATTATTTTTGTTTGTTTTTGTTTTTGTTCTGAAATACACTGGGTTTTGGTGTTTTTTTTAATAAAAACAGATCAAGATGTTGACATCCAGTGACTTTATTTCTGTCTGTCTTTTACGATAATTTCTGTGAATATAACTTGATGCTCTACAGATAGTAGAGTTGAAAAATCTGTAGATAAAAAATGCGCACTGCTCAGTATTCTTAAGAACACAGAAAAATGAATAGCACAGAAGTTAGATGGCTACTTCCTTTAAATTTTCATCTTTCTAAATACCATGGCAGTAGAAGAGGAAAGGGTATATACATCAGTGATGAACGATAGTAAAAATATATCCTATGTAAACACTGTGTCTAATAATGACACTTTTGCATACCCTGAACCTGATTTTCATTGGTGCAACTAAGAGTAGTTCAATTGAAATCAGCACATAATTTGCATTCCTTGCAGAAATAGCACATTCCATGAATCAGTGGTAGATTTTGTATACTTCA
This sequence comes from Monarcha castaneiventris obscurior, assembly GCA_026261815.1. Lineage (NCBI taxonomy): Eukaryota > Metazoa > Chordata > Aves > Passeriformes > Monarchidae > Monarcha > Monarcha castaneiventris. The sequence goes on from JAMPIT010000379.1 coordinate 3,417,269, forward strand.
ATAAAGACTTCTCATTATACAACTTTTACTGCTACCATATTTATGCTCTGTGTGGGTATTAAAATATTGAAACTGAGGGAACAAATTCTGCAGATCCAATCTAAGAGTGTGCCTCCACCACTCTCCTAGGAATTGATCCCGTGTGTTCAGGATTGTCACTGGATGGGATAGCAGAGTCATTAACAGGCTTAAAGCATATTTAATAAGGATTAGAAGGAGCGCTTCTGTCTCAAATAACAAGCTGCTTCTGTACCTGGGAAATTACAGTTGTTTGTTGTGATGGTTTATTAAAATGAAACGTTCTCAGAAAAATGCTCTTTCTCTGGCTTTCATCAGTAAAGTTAATGAGAACAGAAGAGAGAAACAAGTGGATAAACAGTCCATAACATTTTGAAAATGGGAGCAGGTCAGTCTGCTGTTCTGAAGGGACTTTCATGTCCCTTCATGGTTCTGAGCATTAAAAGGCACTTAGCAATGTGAGTTCCTTCTTTGTCTACACTTTTTTTTAAGAATTAAGTTTTATTTTAGAGGAAATGATGAAATTGCAAAATATTAACCAGATTAATTGCTTCCATTTCAGAGAAGCAAAATTACAAAGGATCTCTCCATCAGCAATTGCTGCACTGATGCAGAACACACAAATCATCTGCTTCTTAAACCGGTAAATTTGCCTTTCATTTGGATGCAGTAGATATTCTGTGAGATTGTGGAGAGATGACATTTGATTTTCTCCTATAACCTGGGAGGCTCACAAGTGTGTTTTCTTTAAAGTTAACCTTTCAAAGTTGTTTCAAAAACCTGCAGAAATCAAGATCCAGTAAGTTTGTCTCACAAAACATGACATAACCGGAATTGAATTCTGGAAGTTATGGATTGTTTTTCCAACAATTCATCTCTGTGTGCTTAGAGTGATTTTCTTTGTAATTAGATTCCATAAGCCGGCTTTTCGGCTTAAAATTTGGTGGTGACACAACAAATTCATTAATATAATATCCTAAACATACTCCAAATCCACCAAGTGACTGTATATCTTGATTGGAGCATTTAAAACTTTGGAATGGCTCAAATGTTAATATTAATTCATGAGTAATATGTTTTATGCTTGACAGACTATGATAATTATTTCTATGATCAGATTTGATTTAATAAGAAAAAAATCTTGGCTTCTTAGCAGTAAACTAGGATGGTTAGAAACACATTAAATTAAAGGTCAATTTTCAACAGAAATAAGGAAAGTTTGAATCAGTCAGATTATACAACCAGTTCAATATTATTGATGATTATTCAGACAACTGTCTGGCAGTTTTGAAAATGTGCAAATGTACAAAACTTTGAGGAATATATTCACAAATCGATATTAATCTTAAAAATTCCCCCAGAAGTCTCACATGCTGTAAATCACAACCCTCTGGTCTTTATTCTCTGGCTTCAATGTTTTAGCTATCCAGGTACAAGAAGAAATATTATCGTACAACCAAGCTACTGACTACAACAACTACTAAATAATAAAAAAGAATTCATCTGTAAGGGATACTATGTTGAGTACTGTTTACCTGAGAAGTGCACTTATTGAGATCAATGCTGACTGACAATTTGTGACTAAGCAGCATATAAAATCACATCGATTAATCTGAAATGTCATAATCTGGACTGTTTTAACAGTTCCTTAGTAAAGTAGAAAAAAAATACAGGAGGGTTATACTTTGGAGAAGAAAGAAAAAGTGGGACAAAACCCCACTTTATTATTTTAATGTTAAAGTAGCTGAGTAAGGTGTATGTGTCTCAATAGCAGAGTTAACCCCTTATGAGACTTGTAGTGACTTCACTGAGTATGTCAGGAAAAACTTGGTGCTTCCTTTTCTGCTGTGTCACCTGAAAGCTCTGCACATTAAACTGTAAATTCAAGCAAAAACATTCCAGATCTCACCTACTCTAGCTTTCTTAAAGTGTCACTTTCATGGCTGTCTGTTTTGAAGCTTCAGTTTTTGCTCTGGAAAAAAAAAGCCCAGAGCTTGAGAATAGAAGATGAAATGAATGAACAAAAGAAAGAAACAGGAGAGTTCTGTTCCTGATGATACTTCAGGAGATCTGGGAGATTATTTTTAGAATTTTGAAAGTTTCAGACAAAAATTTTGTTGATAGGAACATGTTTCCTCACATTCCCTTTAAAGGAAAAAAATAAATCACAACATCATTGGGCCTGGAAAAATCTAGTGGAAATAAATGGTGATATTACTGAGTTAACAACCAGAAAAGAAGTGCCATTTAATTTCAACTAGCAAATCTAGTTCTCTTCAGCTGCTAAGAACAGGGTATTGGAATAAGCATGTCAAGAATGTCCTTGTTGTGTTGGAAGTCATAGGCAGTTACTTAATATGGGCTGTACAAAAGCAGGGACAGCTTCCAAAAGGCAGAACATTTAATGTTCTTCCTTATAGAGTCACCTAATTCATCTTTGAATGCAACCCATCCCAGCATATACATGTATCAGGAAGGGATCAAGTGTGTTTTTCTCTACACCCAATCAAATCCCACTGCTTCTGTTAGAACTGGATAACAGATTAGCAAAGGCCTGTATTCACAGGCTATTGGCAAAGGAATATTAGTAAGTGGTAACCACACTTAAAATTACCTGGATGGCTACTCCAGACCTAAAATGTTAAAAGCTCAATCTATAATTGATTTTCCTATCTTATGTAGAATTAAGGCAATATTCAAGAGCAATTTCATAGTTCTTCTCTGTCCTCTCATCTCCCTACCTGATTATGCAAGGTCTGTATCTGACGAATTAAAAGCAGAAGCTGCAAAATAACCTATTTCTAGGTTAGACATAAATGAGTGAATGAATAAATCAATTAATTAACGAACATAAGGAATTAAAAAAAAAAAGAAGAAAGAAGCCAAGGAGGATTGAGGAAAAAAAAACCCTGCAAACTTACTACCTTAGATTGGTGAAAAATGAAGGAATATCTCAATAAATAACTGCCCAGCTCTTGTCTTCTGCCTCTAAGTAACTATTCCATTACCTGCAACTACTGTTCAAAGTGTTGAGTGTTAAGGACTTCAAGTTAACTTCAAGTTAATCCCTTCAAGGATTTCAAGTAGAAGATGTATCATAATAAAAATAAATAAAATGGTACAAATCCTGCTACAGAAACTAAATGCCTCTATTATTTGAGTTAGATTTGCAACTGATTTTTACCAGATATAGATCTTTACTCACTTATTTTATTCCCCTTCCAGGTTAATGTTACTGTTGACCAGATGTACATCACACCATCTGAATAATTTTTGACTATATCAGATAAAGCCAGACAATTCAGCTCATGTAAAGGGTCAGGGTATTTCTCTGTTTTTTCATTTGTTAAAGGTGCTGAAACTTCTCACTCCAACAGTAACTGAGAGTAGTTAGTTATTTGATGAGCAATCATGTCTAATGGGCTTTTTTGTTAAATTATTCTTCCCCAGCTATGCAGTTCCTAGGAAAATATTCAGCTCCTTGGTGAGTCAACCATCTCGTCAAATTATGGAAACCAGGTCTCCTGCAGACAGTGTTTGGTTCTCTGGATGAGGAGTCACTCACAACCACAGATTTCTGAATCTACATAATTCTGATGTCCTTATCATGAAAGCTGATAGAAAGGCATCAGGATCACAAGATCCAGGCTCAGAAAACGTTTCAAGCCTGCCCTCTTGCATGATGGTTTCTGAAAGCTGTAACCCTTGGATTTTCATGCCATTTGAACTGGGAGGGTGACAGTGACTGGATGTGGACTGATGTCAGCCCCCATTAAATGGTTACCTGGGAAGACAAGTGTCCCTGCGAAAATGAGATGAGAGTTGAGCTTTCCCCCAGAGTGCAAGAATTATTACTTCATTCAGAGCCACTGAGTGTGCAATGTGTAGGTACTGAAAGAATTCACTGTAGCGTGGTGCACGGTACACGGAGCTGCAAATAGGGTCATTCTTCTGTTCAGAGCCCCAATGCCCAGAGTAATTAACTTCACATGCCATGGCTCAATGCTGAGGCTGAGTTCAAGTGAAGTGGTGAGGAGCCCAGCCCTGAAGGGCATGGTTGCTTGAGTTCTTTATTACAAACACAATGAAAAAAGTAATAGTTTTTGCTGCACAATGTTTCAGTGCTTCTGCTCAGGAAATGAATTTTGATGTGTTTTGTATCTCATGAATTCTGCATATTTTATTCCCTGGAGTTTAGTGTAAAAGGCACTTTTTGTATTGCTAAGTAACACGACTAATTGCACAAACAAAATAAAATCGGCCTGGTACATTACGAGGTTGAAATGTCAGGAGCCATCAGGAGGTCCCCAGGAAAGAATGCCTATGTCATTTTAAATATTCTTTACGCAGCATTATCTTAAGGCAAACAAAGACTCTTTTAGCCAATTTGTGTTTTAAGATTAATAAAAGAAAAAGCTATTTCAGTTTACCTATTTTTTTAACAATCCCAGGCAAAAAGATTTTCAGCACTGCAGGTATAAGATTTTCATGTCGTAATTTGTACATATAAATATAAATAAAGTACAAGGTAAATAATGAATGCTGAGAACTAACGCTCTTCTTTAAACAAACCAGAAATCCTACCCTCAGTACCAAACCATCTGGAATGCCTTGATTTGACTGAATTATAGCAGTTTACTCTGGATAATAAAATGCTTTCCTTCCCCTCTCTTTCTAATTGTAGTGCTGATTTTCATCATTGGATTTATACTATTTCTTTTTTTTTAATTGGTTTGGGAAGGCACAGGGAAGGCAGTTGCCACTAGTGGGCATTTACTGAGCCTGAGGTGTGCTTTGTTTCTTCTCCTCTGCTACTCATTCTGCTGCCTACCTAAAGCAGGTCATCTCTGCTTTTCCTTTCAATTTGTGCACTGATAATCACATCTGTGGGTGGATGTAGTGTTTGAGCTGGCTGCTGCCTGCATTGAAGCTTCAGAAGGAGACAATTTAGAAATCCAGAGGTCTAACATCCTGGGTTTTGTGAAACTATCCCTGGCCTCCTTCCCTCTAATCTAGGGGCTCCACTTACATACCAGAGGGGAGTGTGTGGGGAAGTGGGTGAGAAATAAGAGGGAAGTTTTCTAGACTTCTTTAACAAGCTGTTTGTTATAAGCAATTTTGTTGTGCTGCATCTCTCCCACAGGTTTCGGTGAATTGATGTAGACAATCAGCATGCACGTAGGCATACCTGTTATTTCGTCTCCTAGGGAAGTTTTGTATCAAAGAAATAGAAGTGGCTCACAGCAGAAGCCATCTACAGTGAGTGGTGAATGCATGAGGGTTTGTCTTGTACATTATCTTTATCGTAGGCTTCAAACCTCTGGTTAACAAGTCCTGATGAGTGTGATAATTGGGTAACATCCTCCAGTTTGAAAGAAAGCTGCCTGAAGAATACTTTTACTATTGGGGATATGTAGTCTTTGAAGTCTTGTATTGGAAAAATATACAGGATAAAAAAGCAGTAAATATTTTAAAGAAATCCTAAAAAAGCCTTCAAGAGTCTATCATGTCCAGCCTTTGCTCAATGATAGAATAAATTCTATCTGTAATTTTTTTTCTGGCAATCCTTCATTCCTGTGGAGAACTACTTCACATACTGTGAGTTATGATTAAAAAGCTGTGGTGAATTACTGAATAGTCTCTGTGTGTTGGGGAATTAAATTTGTAACTTACTGACAAGAAACCCGTATCTGTAAAACAGGATGAAGGACAAAACTCATTGTCACTACTCAACCAGCAGCCTCTTAAAACTCTGAAAATCAGAAATTTCAAGACAAAAGTCTTTGAGGTTTTAAGGGAAGGGGGTTCACTCTCTTCTCTCTGCAGCAGTAGTAAAGTGACCTGTGGAGTTCTGGGTCTTTGCCCAGGGTTCAATAAACTGTTTAAAGTGGATAATGGCTGTGAGTCTAAACAAAATTCACTCTGACCTAGGATTGATCACCACATGGAGGTGGCTGTGAGCGTCTTACAGAAAAAAAATTGTTGCTTCTTCCTCAAAATTTCTTATAAAATCCCAGTCATGAGGTGTGTTTCAAACCACTGGCTCAAACCCTCCAATCTTCTGTTGTACCAATGGATTTACAGAGCTGCAATACAGACACAGCTGCTAACCTGTTCTTTTCATCCTCCTGTCATTAAAAATGTGCTGCTCTGCCCTGCAAATAGGATCAAGCCTTGACGAAGGGTTTCTGTAAGCAGTGGAAACAACAGGCAGCATTAGTTTGTTGGGCAATAACAGAGCTCCATGTGTATATCATTTAAACAACCTGGCAAATTATTAAGACTAGTCAGAATACCACTACAGATACTATTGTGCAAACTGAAAAATGATGCAGTGGTGGTTATATAAAATAGGAAAAGATCAAGGAAAAAACCTGCAGCTTGACAGGTCTGAAGGGGCAAGGAGAGGAGAAAGAGAAGAAATAAGCTAGTACTGCAGACAGAGCTACGAGGTGCCTTATGGGTGAATACATAAAATTTGAGCTTGATTTGGTTTATCAAGAAGAGGGAGATAAAAAGGGTCTATATTTTCACCATTATTTAAAGATAATCATGCTTTGAATGCATCAGAGGGGAGCAATTAAAATATCAGAGGACAAATCTTCAGCAGCAGATTCATTCTACTACTGACCTTTGCTTCCATTTACCTATTTACTGCTTGATAGGTACTTTGCATAATTTATAAGGCACAAATTAGTACTCCCTAGAACATCAGAGAAATATGTACTCCCAAAATCAGTTGCCAAGCCCAGGCTGTTTCTCCTGAACGAATGAGCTCACTAAAGATATGAAGAGTGATTTGAAATTCTCCGACAAGCGAGTATGTGAAGTTAAGCCAAACTGCTGCTTCCCTGCCAGTCTGCTTTTTGTCTTTGGAACAAGTGGCAGCCTCATTGAGCAGTAATACAGATAGCACAGTACTACCTAAAATGTTAGATACTTATTAGATTAGTTACAATGAGAGAAAGATTCTATCAAATCATGATTCTGTTCATTAAATGACCTCTAAAATTATGGAGAAATGAAAGAAATGATTTTCCACACACAAAGAGATTTCTACTTATATATTAATTTAAAGAAGGGAGAGCAGACATTACATGAGATGTCAGATTTGTAAATCTCAAAGGCTAATGTATGATTTCATTATCTTAGATATATTCTCACTAGATGATAAAAAAGGTACCAACAGTACAATTTTCAACAGCTGAACTATGCCAAATGGAAGAGATACAGTACAGTATATCTTTTTATAATTTACAATGTAGTGCTAAGAAAGCTCTGGCCCAGTTTGGAGATTCTCACTTATTCAAGTGGTTCTATTTAAGTCAATGGAATGACTAGTGCCAGGGTTTCTTTGCCTTTTCATGGGAAAGGACCTCTTGAATTTGGCTGATTAGCACATTTGGATTTCAGGGATAATGGTCTGATTATTTTTTTTTCTGCAGAAGAGGAATAGTCTTACGAATATCAACATACTTATTTTTGTGTGTGTCATTCTATACCAGAAGTGGGACACTATTTTATTTTAGAAGTGGAAGATTGAAGAGACTAATTTATTATTTGCTCTATGTAGTTTATATCAAGGCTTAACAAAATCTCACTGGAATAAATTCTGTAAATTTCCCAATCCAAAGTTTATTTGAGACTGTTACCAGCACTAATTGCCTTTCTGAATTGCTGTATTTTTTTTTCCCTAGCTTCACATATTTTTTTGAAAGTTCATTTTATATTTGCTCAGGGCTTTTCTACCTACTGGGAATCATAGCATGAGTGATAGAGGTGCCAAGATTTATATATTAAAAAAACAGGAGAACTCATAAATTTGACCACTGAAACAACTACATTTGGAAAGCATGATAATAGCTCTTAAGAGACAACACAGTTGTATATTTATGCTAATCAGCCAATTTGCTGTTGCTTTCCTTAATGGTGAAAGGTGTTTTTAATACACAGAGTTCTGCTCCATGAATGATAGATTGAACATTAGGATATTAACCCATGTCAGCTCTTCCTCTGAAGTTTGAACTCCGTGCCTATACACAAGTATATTCATGTTATATATAGCAAGTAACTGAGAACGCTGCTAAGTTAATGCAGGACCCAATTTTAATTTGTGTTTACTTTCTTTTGTAATTTCTGGTGCTTCCTCTGGTGGAATTTGTGTTACTCTGTTTACGCCATGAAGAGGACTCTGAAATTTAGTGACTAACCTGTTTGGGGTGTATGGTTGCACAGCACAGAAACAGGTGGCAGCACTGTGGCAGAGTAGCCCACAGCTGTCTCACACCTGTGTGGCGCTCTGGCAAGGCTGGTATAAATGCAGAATCAAGCACTTTGAAACTAGGAGACTGCAGAGATGAGTCACAGATGGTTTGAAAAAGCCCCAGTTCAGCACTGAACTCAAATGAAGTGAGAGTAGTGTCAGCTTTCTGAAGCTTTACTGGTTTGCCTTTATAAGACTTGGCTTTCTACACCTTGTCCCTTACTCAACCATGACTGCAGTTTCAGAATGAATAGGTGTAGTAATAAGAAAAGACGTAGCTGGGACCTCGGGGTTATCTTGCCTATTTTACTGGCTTTAGGGTGATGATGTGATTGTTGCTCCAAAAGAGCAGCGAGAGCATCAGGTGAGTGTCTCTCACAACATACTCTTTGTGCTGGAGGCAATTACATGTCATAGGTGTTGCTGCTCTCACTTAGATCCTGTGAAGTCACCTGATCCCTAATAAAAGGCTTATCTTTCCTAGATATGTCTGTTTCTGCCTGCTCCTTGCTCCTTCTAGCATTAAAATATAACTGTAAAAATGAGGGGCTACCACTTAAAATGACCATTATCAGAGAGGTTAGTAATCAGGTGTGGTGGAATCGGAGAAGTAGCTGCTTTAATAAGCAAGCACAGCTCCTCCCTCTTAAACAAAATTTAAGACAAACAGACATGATTTAACTAATCTCACTTTTAGAAATATCATTACACTTCTAAAGAGCAATGCATGTTATTTATAAGAAAATAACACTAATAAATATACCCATGGCAAGATTATTTGCAGTAGAAAGTAGTGATAAAAGTTTTACAATATTTCTACTATCTTCTACACTGGGAATATATCTCCTACTTAGCCATAAGCGGAGCAAACATGCTGTTTATTTTAATAAGGCTCACTTTCAGCCACGTCTGATGTGCCTTTCTGTGGGAGGAACGGAAAACCAAAAGCCAACATACCTTTCTCCATTTTCCCTAATCCCTACACTAAAGTTACAGATGCTCAGAGAGTAAACACTTGCTCCTGACTCCAGATGTTTGTCAGTTATCTCACCAATAGATGGGGCTGGGACTTGTGAGAAGCTGAGTACTTTCAGCTTTTAGGAAAAGTGGTTATTATGTTACACCAGTCAATAGACTGTCAGCATCATAAGTGCTATATTTTTAAAAGACATTTTTCTAGCCCTACAGCATTATGCCATGTTGCACTTACTTTACTAATCTTTATTCCTTTAATAGACCACTGCATACTGTGCACCTGCTGTGACAGTTGCAAACCTATGTTTTGCTCAGGTACCTGCACTAAAATTTTAATGCAAGCTGAAAAAATGATGGTTACAGTCTGGCCTTTCGCTGGCATGAGGTAATTGTTGCCATCTAGTATACAATGCAGTTTTACTGAAATAAGAATGTTGGACAGAAAAGCAAGTATTTCAGGATGTTTTATTATTTTTCCTTGCTGTATGGATTGCAAGCTTTTAGGAGAAGGCGAACATAATTGTATAAGTGCTGCTTCCATTAAAGAACAGCTGATAAGGCTAATACTTTTGAAACTGTGTAATAGGAGTTTGCAACACCTGAAAATAGTGGCGCCTTTTAAAGACTTGATTTTTAACTCTTAGAATACTTGGCAATTTGTGAGAAATCTCTTCTGGACAAATAGCTTGAGTTCTGGAGAAGAGATAGACACCTGAACTTTGTTTAGCACCAGGTGATGTTTTGCATGATAGCGTATGGGATATTCTGGAATCTGCCAAAGAAGGAATAAGAAGGTCTAAAGACTAAAGACGTAAGGCAGTAGTCAGCATTTATATGACTATTCAGCAAACAAATATTTTATCTGCTTGCAGTTACAGCCATAATGATATAAAGGATTTTATACCATTATTGTGATGGATGGATTGGTTAAACATTGAGATATTTGGGGGAAAAACTACTTCCTTCCTACTTGGAAGGATCTCATATTTCTTCCATCTGACCAACATTAATTTATTGTAGATTTCAATACAACAATCCTTTTTCCTGAGCCTGGTCAAAATTCATGCTCCATTAAAGTAAACAGGATTCTTCTCAAGTCCAGTTTCAAATGCTTTGCCTTTTAGGCAGGAAGTTTGGATTTTGAATGTGAATGTGTATAACCCATTCTTCCATTCAGATATTAATTCATCTGTCTCAAGAATGTGTTTGTTCCGAATGTAAATGTACATTTATATAATTTGAATAAATAATGTGCAGATAACCCTTGACATTAAGTCTAGTGCCTTACATCATACTATACATCAGCATACATCTGGTCAACTCCTTTTCTCTAGGTGTGGAGGAGACCTGCTCAATTCCCATTATGTAAGTTCTGCAATCACTCTAATCTCTTCAAATATTTGAATACTATCCAGCAGTTCATTAAGCGGGTGACTACTTTGTGCTATAGGTAAAGTTTTCTTACTCTCTTCCCAAGAACAGATTGCAAGCAATTGCTATTCTGTTTTTAATTTTCTAATTAGAGAATGTTCCTTTCTCATGCACATTCACATGCGCTTCCTCCCTTAGTGCAGGTGTTGTTAATTGTTTATTTTTCATGAAAGAATATGAAAAAGGGCTGAGGAATGTACCTTGCACAAGGAGAGGCAGATCTGGATAAAACAATCATGAATGACAAAATATTTAGATACTGCATCAAAACTACAGCCAAAAGAAGATGCAAGTTAGCCACAAGTTGTGGGATAGTAATGTCCTTTACAATTACTGACACAGGCTTTAATCCTCTATTACACTTATCTAATGCACCTACGTTTTTTCAAGTCCTACTTATTTCATATTGGGACAGAGGGTAAATACTCATATGCTGTTTATTTAGGAATTAACATTCTTCTTATTATGTGTTAACCAGCTATACACAACACTTCTGGTTTGAAAATATGCTGTTTACAAGAAATATGTAAGCTATTTTCTGCAATTAAATATGGACTGATATAATCCTTTGAAAAGAGGCATGTGGCATCAATGTGGCAGGGTTGGCACATGATAGGACATGATCAAAATGACATTTTTCCTTTTCTGGCAAGTTATTTATGCAAATCCACTACATTTTATGTTAGGGATAGGATCTGAGCAGCCCCTGAGCAGGCACCTTGCCACAATTACAAATGAACTGGAAGGAAGGAAACTGTGCATGTCTATCAACAATTTCTGTAAATATCATAACTATTTTTTCAGTGTCATTAAACTGGACTATCCATTGTGATTATGTCTAAGAGCCAAAAGTATTTAAGGAGAGGTGACAATAAATTTTGATGGCACCATGATCCATAGTGTTTCTTCACATAGATTTGAAAGGTTTATGTAATTAATTACACTGTGCACTTTGTCCAGCTAGTTGGCTAATATTAGTTTGGAAAACTGGTAAGTTAAGAACAATGAGCTGGGCATGTAAGTAATGCTAGTAATGCCAGTTGTCAAAGAACATTATGACGGTATTACAGGGAAAGCCAGAAGGCTCATAAAAAAGAAAAGTATTCTTGCTGCAAATTTGAGGGACTTGGAAAAAAAAATAAATCAAGACCTGAGCTGTTTGAAAAGGAATGTACTTTTCCTTTATGAATGATGTGGTCCAAAGGAATTAATTAGCTTGGTTAATCCACTTGCAACCCTAAAATGCTGAGAGCATTCCAAAAGTCCCAAATGTCTGTTAGCATAGGTGATCTTTAAAGCAAACCATGTGAGTGTTTTTTGCCTTCAGACAGTGTCATGGTGCTTTGACAAGATTCTAAGGAAAGCACTGGCTCATAGCATGCGACATGTCCAAGTGAATATTTCAGCACCTGGTAGATGAATTTTCTATGGTGTGCATTCCCTAACAATGTTTTCCGCAGTGTGCATCCAGAAAAGATTCTTTTCATCTGGTATTTCCCTCTTTTCTCACTTTTGCAATAGAGTTGCCAAAGAAATGCTATTTCATTTAAAACCATCTCACAGTGAATTCCAGGGCTATTAGAACAATCCCTGAAGAATCTCTTGGAACTCACAGTGTCTGGGGGAAAACAGCCAGGAATAGGTTCCACTGTGGGGACCAGCTCCAAAGCACGGAGGAGACTGTGAGGAAGCTGTCAACTTTCAGGAAAACATAGCAGGGAGTAAATCCCCTTCTTTCCTAATAGCATGGGGCTCCAGAAGAATGAAACTTTTCTATGACTTGAGACCAGCAGTGAAAGGCAGCCAGTAAATGAAAGAGAGGAGCTAAGGCATTGATCAGAAGATGGCAATGCCATTCTACAGTAAGAGCTATCACAATCCCACACTTTCCAAGAAATAGAGCTGCATTCATAATAAAGTTGTGCTCAGGAAATGACATGAGCTCTTAAAGGCCACAGAGAATGTTAGGATGCGCCTCAGAGTATACTAAATCATGGGAAATGCAAGTTACACTGACCTTGTTTACATGACCGGGATTTGTTTTCCACAATAACTGTAATCTACTATTTTCTTTCTTATCTCTCACAATATTCTTTAATTCAGCTGGCAAGAGATGTGTTTTGTGGTTTTGGTGGTAAAGATTCAATCATGACTTGGAACCAGAGGCTGTCAGTAACCACAGCCACAGATAGGTTGCAACTATAAGTGGTCAGTGTTTGTTGAACTTAAATATAGTGGTTATGCTGAAAAATATAGGGGAAGTGGTACAACATGAGTATGTGTAAGAAAAGGAAATTGCCATCGGGCTCAAAGTTAGTCTAGAAGAAGTTTAAAGTTAGCCCAGGTTCCGTTATTACAATTGTTAAATGGGGAATTTTTCTAGTAGTTGTTACAGAAATCAGTACCTTCTCATTAAAGTTCCATTTTTGGAAAATCATGATAGAAACATATTTTGATTTTTATTTATTCGTCCCTTGAAAATACAAGTGGAAACTGTTCTGACCAAGAGGGTGCTAGAAGAAATGAATACATAATAAATAAGTTCCTTACAAGTACTTCTCCTCCAAAATATTTGTACAGATGTAAACATTACATTTGTTCAGATGGATAAATATAAAAGGAAATTTGAGCAAAACATATAATAATACTAATGGAGATGAAAGTCATGTCATGCAAAATTTTCCTAATAAGAAGCTTGATATAATAAATCCTGTAGGTAAAATGATCTAGAATTTTTGAATGGGTTTTGAAAATGAAAGACAAGTTTCTCCAACAATTTAATAATAAAAGTAGTAATTTGAAATTAAATATATATCCTACTTCCAAATATAATAATGTTGTATATGTTATAATTATTCAACTTTGTGCATGCTACAAATTGAACCCTTCCAAGTGTTTTAAAGACAAGTCCAGGAACTTGCAATGGTCAGTAACCTTCTTATGGGGAAGCTTTCTTTTTTCATCCTAACCACTCATGTCCCAGCTAGTGCTCAGAAGCCTGAGGACTAATAAGAACCACCGAGGTTGTGTTTCTTATTAACTGGAAAGGCAGCTATTCATTATCCTCTTGGTAATGCTTGGTCCTGTGCTGGACTCTCACCCTTGTGGCAAAGATTTTGCAGGTAAATTTTGTGTACTTGGAGGATTTCCTTTCAACATTTTAAAAAATGCTCTCTCTCCAGTTTCACTGGATGCTTCATTGCCAGTTTAGCAGACTGCTTTATGAAAAAGGAATACTAGAAGTGTTTCTCCTATACTACACCATGTGTTAGTATATTTATCATGATCTTTCTTCCACTTTCTTTTTAAATAAGGCTTTTCAGTGAACATCCCTGGGCATTTATTTCAGGGCTGCTAGCATTCTTGCTTTCTGCTTTCAGAAACTCCCTAGTTGCAATTCTACTTACAGAAAAGGACTAAATTCTGTAAAGTAGAGGAAGAAGAGAAAACATTATAAATCTGATGTTAAAATAAATCATACATTATGCACATGTAAATGTGGAATATATATGTTTTACATATGTAAAAATGCATTAAATATTTTCCCCTCTTTTTTTTTTATAACTTTACTCTTTTAATAATAGTTACAATTTCAACAATAATTTTGAGTGCTCTCATGCTTCTTATGATGAGAGGAAAATACCATTGAGCTATCCCCAGCAATTCCTCTTCTGTTCCCTGACACATCACAATTAATTTGATGTGTATTAAATTTTATGAGCTGTAGAGACAAGTCAATTCAATCCAGATCCACTAAAACATTTAGATGTCAGGCATAACAGGAAATTTGTTGCAGAGCATGGATTTGCATCCAGGTTAGTACTAGCTCTATCTCCTTGATTTGAAAGGAATGTGCCAATGAACTCTACTTGGAAACTTATGACACAAATAAATAAAGGACATGAAACAGACAAGGAAACGTAATCAATTTTGACTAAGCATAGAAATATTAGACGGCTCCTTTTAGGATGGAGTTCCTTAAAAATAAAAAGAAGCAAAATTCCCATCCCATCATCAACCCTTCAACAAAGAAATCAATATAGTAATTAGAAAAAAGTGAATTGTATTACGGTTAAATAGAAGTTCAGCTTGCTTATTTGAGGAATTGTCAATACTTTCTTATCAGAAAAATATAAATGCATGGGATTTACTGATTATATCGATTATATTAACAGACACCATCTGCTTCACAATTCTACAAACAAGAGCTTTGTTTTCCAGTGATGGTTCCTGAAGGAACAAAGGGAAATAACTGGCAGAAGTATTTCTGAAAATCATTGTTAGTTTATAATCTACTTCAAAGTTGCATTCTTGCTTTTTCTACTGAAGTAATAGTGTTAAACATCTACTTTAATTATATTAGTCGGGAGAAAAATCTTCATTGATATGTGATAATATTTTAGTCTCTGTATTAGTATCAGGTAGAGAATGAGGTATTACTAAACAAAAAGCAGTGAGATTTAGGGGAATGGGTATCAATTTATCTGTTGCTGAACACCTTAGAATAGAATTTAGTCTTGATAATATTTCAGGAGGAACAGATCAACTTGAGGATAACTTTCTCTTATACAAGATGTTTAGCTTCAGATTTCCTTATGGTCTGTCTCAACTGACCTGGAACTGCTTTTCTCCATTGATTGGTTGTCTTACCAACCAGTTCAGTTCCTCTTTTTCTCCCCTTGCATTTCTGTCTCTCAGGGCTAGAGTGCTTTACAGTAATTTCAGCGCTGGAATTTCTGGGGTAGGAAGGAAGATTTTGCCTTATCATATCTGTATCCTGACATCCTCCTGGTATTAACCTCCCACTTATAAAAATTTCTGGGATGTTGAATGCTAAACCAGAATTAAAATGCTAAATGATTTATGGGATTCAGATAGTTGTCCATAACTGAGGTCACAGACAAGTGACAGCAAGTACATCAGCACTGTTGTACATAATGAATGAAGTTTGTTTCCCTCATGCCTCAGGATTTTTGGTTTGATTTTGTTTGAAAAGCTATTGGTGCTTCCATTTTGTTGACCTGACTAACTTCAGTGAGTTAGAAAATATTCTTTTGCTCATCTCAACTATGATTATAGTGCTAAACTTGACTGTGGCATAACCAATATACTAAATATTGTCAACATGTTTTTTGCAATTTTATTCTTTTATTTTTAGTTTTTATTTAGGAAATACTTTGCTCTGAGATTTTGTGTTCTTTCCTCTTCTCCACTGTTTTTCAAATTTTCTGTGTAAGAGTTAGAATGTCTGAAGAGAGTTATGTCATTCTTTGCCTGGTAAAACCCTAAATATGTTTGCTGCTATGGTAATACAAATACTACAGGATAACAAACCCCAACTATTCTGAATACACTAAAAAAAGAATAAGAAATTTTCCACTGTAAATAGATCAACCTTGATGCATTTCTATCAGCTTAGTCTTGCACTGGAACCTGTAAACTGCAATATAACGCTGAGAAAAATTTCAGGAGAAATCTGTGTGGGGAAAGAAAAAGGAGCTACTAGAGCTTGACCTTTCTGATTATAACATAACTTGAAGGCAAAGAAAATAAGATACACCGTTCATGCAGATTTTCACTGGCATCTTCAGCTCATTAATACCTTTGTGGTGCGGAGATTGTTATGAGCCAGTTACTATATTTTGTCAGTTAAGCAAAGCAACAGAAGTAAACAAATTAGAAAAATTTAATGTTGCTTATCTGAATTTAAAACAAGAAATTAAATTGAATGTGGGCAATCTTAAATTTGGTCATAATGTAGATAAACAAGGATAAGTAAATTGGTACAACATTTGCAAATATATGCAATATTTTAAAACATTTTCTTTTTAAAAACCAAATATTTGCTCTGTTTAATAGCTATCTGTTTATTTTTGCAGATGAAATAATTTCTCTACTCCCTGTCTTTTTAAACACTGGGTTTGGAAAAGATGAGTTCGTACAAACAAGAACTCAGCTTTGCCTGTGCCACACTGAATTCTTTAAAAAGTAACAATGTCATTATTATAATCTGGTGGCTTGTGTTTTGGTTTTCAGTACATAGCCAAACATATTGATATGGTTTTAGAAATGTTTGATGCAGATGAAATGCATTCCATAAATTTAAAGAATATTTTGGCACAAGCTTTTATTCTAATTTTTATTTGATGTTTTCCAAGAATCTTATTTCCTCCCTCCCTCCAAAGAAGAGCCATTGAGAATCAGTGGATTATTGAAGAGAACTTATACAATAGAGAAGTCACATTTTGAAGCTACCTGAAGAAATAACTGGTACCTTGAAAGGTCACTTTCAACTAAAAATAAAAATACATTCCATCTTCCTGTTTTCTGATCTTAAAACAGTATGTCCTGAGCTACCACATCAGTCAGAAGTATACCTTTCTTTTTCTTTACAGGCATTTCTAAGGTAAGTACTGACTCATTTATGTGGGAAATGTGTCTGACTTCCAAAGGACAACGAGACAGCTGAAGGTACTTTTTAGAGAGGTGTGTTCACTTGAGTAATACAGCAAAATGCTGAAATAGAAACTGCATCTCTTGGGACACATACTTCTTATGAAAAACAAATACATTAGGCTGTGCAGTCAGATTCATACACTTTCAGTTTCCTGGAACTACCAAGACATGTCAAGCTGTTAATCATTTTCTGAAGATCATCTGCTGACTCCAACAGTTCATTTTAGTAGGAAGTGTCATTGCTGAGGGCTGAGTTTTACATTCCTTTCTCCAGCAAATCTTCAAGTAGAGTTTTTTGCTAAGCAAAGTTAGCAGGATATTATACAATAGTGCATATTCATATGGTTAATTCTTTTCTCCCTCTTCACTCTCGACACAAAAGAATATTGGATGTAGTGAAAAACAAAGGAGTACTGCAAAAGAGAAGAGCATGGCAGTGATGGTACAACATACTTTGTTAATGGGCAAGGATTGATTTCTGTTTTGATAGCTTGGTGTCACAACTTAGTGAAGTGTACCTTTTGTTTCCACCCTACACAGACACAGAGAGGTGGAAAATACAGCAGGTTTTACCTGTGATATAACGGGGAACATTATTTTATTTTTTCTGAAAGGCTCATTCCCTTTCACCAAATTTTTTGAATACTGAAATAAATGTTATAAGCACATTATGTTTGCCAAGCCTCAGAATCCATTACAAAAAAAAGGCACTTGGACAAAGTGCTTTTATTATTGATTGAATCCGTGGATGTTTTCTAGAAGATACTGGATATGGATCTATGTCTTTCCTGGTCTGATTACCAATATAAAATTTACTAAGACTCCTTGTTTAGCACAACACTGGTGTTCAGTTCTCAAGTGGAAATCTCATCACCTGTTAAATCTGAAAAACTTTAAAGAGGTTGGAAGGTGTGAAAAAAAAAACAACAACCAAACAAACCAAAAGGAGCACTGTACTGTTTGTAGCTTTTCCACTCCTAGCTGGGGAATATCCCTCAAACATGATAAATTGAGGAACATGGACATTGTCAGCCTCTGAGTGATCATGGCAATCTAGTATGTTCCGTGCTAATTACAGCTGAAAGCAGTCAACAGTCATCTGATTTTTATAGCTGGTAGTAAATGTTCTCCTGCACCTATGAGGAATAGGAAGACTAGGAATTCGAAGCCATTCAGTAAAGGTGCTTCTCCTTTTTTCTAAAATGGTAGCTGTGAAGTACCCCTCAAAAAGACAGGATGGTTTCTACATCCATTTAAACTGTCAAAGGAGCACAGCACGATGCCTTTGTTTACCATCATCTAGAGCAGAGATAGATTTGGACAAAAGCATAATTTTAAAACATTGACATAGGACTAGTAGGCAGAATTTAGATTAGTGTAACAGAAAAGACATGCCTGTTGTATGCTTTATCTCTCTAGGGAGTACAAACATGTGGAATGATATGTATGTTTATTGTGGAACCATTTTCTTCTCTGATGCTTATAGTATGTTATAGAAAAACAAAGTATTGTTTTGTATGAGGAAATCACTTTGTGGCATAGATTTGTGAATCTCTGTACATTTAATAAGGCTTGCTGTGAGAAAGAATCACTTTGGCTCTCTGGGGGAGGGGGAAATAAATAATTAAAAGAGGCTGATTATATAGCTAATACTACATTATGCAAATATGCAACCCAGGGAGGTTTGACACACAATGCATTAATTTATATGCCATTTAAAGGCACCTTATCTTTCAGTTTCTTTATTTATAAGCTGGACTCTATGTATGCATATCCAGAGAGAACTGAGGAGCTGCTGCTCGCCTTGGTGTCTCAGCCCACAGTTTGGAACTGGTTGAAATGGGGATCTGATCAGGAAACAGGGCTTAGTATGCACCCATAAATACCATGAACTCCAGCCTGAGCTGTGAGCCCTTGGGCAACTTCAAGAAGAGGGACTGGATACTTCCCTCTTGGAAGTTTTATTTGTTCTTTGGGTGATGGGTCAAGTGAAAGAATGTTTGACAAGGGTGATTTTACAATAGATTCCTGTCATAGCATGGTGGTGAGTCACTATATCTATTTATAGAAAAAAGGATAAATAGAGGTACTTTTCAATGCAGAATCTCTCTTAACAAAGAGGGCTGAATTTAAAAGAGAAGGAAGTTCTTATTTAAAAGGATGTCAGAAAAGATGAACTAATATGAATTCTTAAGCCATGAATCTGCATCAGTGGTTTCTTGAATGCAACAAGATTTAAGCATATAAGTTCCACCACTTATTTGGGTTACACACCTCTGTTTTTGCTAGGTACAAGCAGGAAGTCCCACAGAAGCCTAATTCTGGAAACATACAGAATTAATGAGTACTTCTGGTGGTAGCCCTGGAGGCTAGCAATGTATTTTTGATCTTGCCTTTGATTTGCTAAATTTTTAAAATGTAGTTTTCATCCTAGTTCAAGCTAGTGTCAGTGCGTGTGAGAACTAAATTAGCATTTGTTCATCCAGTGTTGCTTCCACCAGATGGAAACAGTGATGTTCAGCCTGTCCTGGGGATATAGCTGTCAGAGAAACAGTAAAGAGCCGTCAGTTGGTGATGGCTTTTGGATATTGCTGATGTGGATCAGATTTGATCTGTGAATTGGAGTCTTGCATTTTGTATCATTAATTTGTGACAAGTTACTGTTGTTGTGGCTTTTGTTTAAACTGTATTAATCTAAGTCGTTAATTATGCAAACATTTTTATACATATATTACCTGTCTGTATATGTTCAGGGAAACATAAAACTGTAATACTAAAGTGAATGAATCATACATCTAGTTCTGTAGCTTTAGGAAAGACAGCAGATCACCATATCTTCCCATTAGGAAAAGAGAATGTTTGAGATTTATCACACTGTCTTTCACAAGCATAGATGTCGTAGTACAGTGGACTGAGATGCCGGAAAAATGTAACTAGACACTCTACTAGTATCTTAGCATATGTTTCTGAAATGCTTTTCCTATCAAACACGGCCCATGAGCTGTTGTGAAGACACTGATGGATTATCTATCAACCCCTGTACCACAATGAGTAAAAGCTCTGTGAAACAGTGACAAGGTACAAGACAGTTTCCTTAAAATTCAGCACCAGGAGATTATCTTTGAACTGAACTTCCCTTAGTATTTTTTCTGATATTATGTGACTGGGAAGGATTCTCTCTTTATCAAAGGTCTGTTACCAAAGCCAAGATGTTGACGGCTGATGAAAGTGCTACAGCGCCTTGTTACATTCAGCGGCTTAAAAGCCAATGAAAACTAGTTTTTGTCTTGTTGTACTATTTTCTCCCTTTCCTCCGGAGGTCTTTGCTATAGGCAAGGCAAGCTATTAAGTGCTTCTTTAATCTGAATCAGAAGACTCTTCACACAAGGTTTAATATTTTCTTTTTAAGTAGCCTGTTATCAATTGAAGGAAGGCTGAAGACTAGAGAGGGTTCATTTATCTTATCAGTGACAAGAGAAAAAAACTTAGTAATTTCAGTGTACTGTTGATGAACGTTCCTGTGATTAAAAGCATGTGGGTAGCAGTTGTGGACACTATTCTTTGAGAACAATGGCCATATACAATACTTTAATTTAAGTGTAAAGGTATGGATGATCAATAGAGGGTAAGAGTTGTTAAAATTAAGATTTTGACTGAAAGCCAGACTGGAAGAAATGCAACCCTTACATCTTATTTGGGAAGAAATCAGCAATCCTTGGACTTGGGTCATTTCATCATTGTCCTGGGAGACCCAGGGTCATCAGGTTTAAGCAACGAGCTTGGAAAGTTTTGTAAGTGGTTTGTTGAGCCACAATTTTGAAAAAGACCTAATTGAACTTCTCTCTTTCCCGCTTTCATTAAAAACAGTAAATGGCATGGCAGGACATTGCAGTCTCAGGATTACTTCCTCTATTTTTCAGGCCTTACATTGCAGTGAACCACCGCATGACAAGAACCTGCAAAATCTTAGGAACTGCTATGGTCATCACATCAATGTCAGCTTTCTAACTTTCCAATTTGAACTAATTTCCCACACTTCCTTACTTTCATTCCCACCTTAAAGAGGACAGATGCACCTCTGTGACCTGCTTTGACAGACATTGAACTGTTTTTTGTTGCTTTTTCCTGTGTCTTGCTGTTCTTACCAATGCTGAAATCTCAATATCCCAGTAGAGCAGCTGGAGGTTGATAAGCTATTACAGCAAATGAAGGTTGTCACGAAATTAAACTATAGTGCTGAGGTTTTTGTGGAGGAATGTGTTTCTATTACTTGATAAGATGCAGATTCTTTCTATGCAAATTGTATTAACACTGTTTTCTCCTTGAGAAATACCTGTTCTCTTTCTTCATTGCTTCTATCCTGAATGATAAAACCACAAATCTCATTGTTTCCCCAAAGCAATCAGCTTTCAGATGTTTCAGTTACAGCCAAGAAGCTTTTATTCTACCAAGTGTCTAAAAAAAAGATAAAAATACTTTTTGAAAACTTATATGGTGAAGATATCATTAAATGAATTAGCAGCTTCCTAATTTTCCCTAATATTTAGACATTATCTGTCACAGAACAAGTTTCTTCTTTCTAAACTTCACTAACACCCTACCTCTCTCAGATAAGGTGTAAATTAGTCCTTCTTGCCTAATCTTATATGTGTTCATTTCAATACACTCCTTTATTTTGTATACTCTGTTAATAGAATGTGTCATTTATGCTGTACTGATGTTCCATTCAAACTTAAACTAAGTGTCTTTTAGCCTTTAGTGATTGCAAGCTTAGCTCTAAGTGGCCATAGTAATTGGTAATATCAGAGTCTGATTCACTGGCTACCTCTCACTATATTATTACACAAAGCAAAAAACCCACATGAAATCTACTCATCAATTTGGAGCCATATTTAAATAATGACAGGGATCTCATTCTCTTGTGCAGGGCCTTTTAAGTCATTCTGTGCTTGGTGGCATAGCTTTTGCATTCTAATTTTAGGCATTAACCACATGGTTGAGAGGAGAGGAATTTCTCTTTCAGCTCCTACAGCAGCGTGTACTTTTTTCCCAAGTATTTCCTGTTGTAGTTACTATCAGTGGAGCTGAACCAGTTGGAATGAGGGGGTGGGAGTGTTGGCGTAGAGCTGATGGTGGCCTGGGCGTTTGCTGTGTGCTGCTGATAAACTGCTGCTGCTATGAATGTGCATTGTCTACTCCTGTTAACATCATTTAGGCACTGTGTGGTGGTGACAATGCCAGAGGTCACCTGAAACGTTGTGTTTCCCTAATTGCAACAGAGGCCATTTTGGCTACAGCTCTGTAGCCGATAGGGCCTGACAGTCCTGTGTATACTGTGGCCTCCTGATTGCAGATTTTCTAGCTCTCGGAAAGTTTGGGTCTTGAGGATAACATGATTTTCCTTTTTAGCAAATCTGCTCATAATGTTTGAGTTTCCAGGCTCATTATTATTGGTTTTTTATTTCAGGGAAATACAAACCATCTGTTATAAGTTATTCAAATAATATATATTGGTTTATGCAGAAGTGCCTGTATCACTGAATAAACATTATAAAGTAAATTAATGCCCACTGTTCCTACTTTTATTGATTTAAAAGTTTCTGGAACTGAAGCATTGATATAATTTAATCTGAAATGAAATGGGATTGTGACAGGATGGGAGGTTACATTTCTGAACATTACTTATTCAGGTGCTCTAGCTGTACATGAAATGTGCCATCTTCCACCAGTGATAAACCTTCAAAACAAAAGCATGCTATATGTAAGTGCACAAACAATAGAAAACACACATCTAAGCTGCCTTGTCTCACTTATTTCAAGCACTTACATATGTAAATGTAAACACCAACAAACCAGGGCCCCACAAAGTTTGTACAAATCCAAATGTTTGTGTATTCCTGAAGTAATGGCTTCATTAAACTTAATTTGTTTTGTTTCGTAGTATAATAACATTCTTTAATTAAAAGTCACTGGAAGTTCAATGAAATTGATTAATATTAGGAAAAGACTGAATTTTTGTTTTAAATATTTCTAAATATAGGTAAAGAAGTTTTAAATTACTCTGAAAATTGCTTGGGAAGATATTGAAGGATGCACGAATTTTATTTGCATGTTGGTAAAATTAAAACCCTGCCATGAGACCACCCTTCTGGAGAGGTAAACTATACCTAAAGCCAGTTCACTGTAAACTTCCCATCACACTTAAAAGCAAGCTAAAATGGTGTCTTGGGGTGACTTTATGATGTGTATCACCTATCACTGCTCTATTGCCCAGAAATTAATTTTGTGCCTTTTCTGTGCCTTTAAACTGAGCCTGAGAGGGGAGAGAGAGAGAAAAAAAAACAAAACAAAACAAAAACCCAGTGAACTTTCAAAGCAATTGTTCAAGGACACAGATACACTCCTCTGTTTCTGCTCTGGCAGCAAAGGGGGAGGAAACGCCCTTGGTGCTTCTGAGTTTTTTGGCTCCTTTCTCTCTGGAGCAAAAGAGAGAGAGAGAGAGAGAGGGAGGGAGGGAGAGAGAGGGATGGAGAGTTGAATTTTGTTTTCTTGGGACTTTGTTTTTTTTCCTTCTTTCTCCTCTGGACTGTTTCAACAACAGCAGAACACGTTGGGAGAATTTTTCATCATTTTTCATGACCCCGGGGGTGGGGCCATGCTGACCCAGCTCTGAAGAGGCGGAGAGAGACCACACCTACAGAAGGACTCTGAAATCTTCCCAGGTTTCTCTCCACAGCGAGAGGTTTTCTTATTTAGCATTACCATTCTTTTCCTGTGTGTTTGTTAATAAATAGATTTTATCTCTTTCACTTTCCTTTGAGGAAAAAGTTTGGGTTTTTTCCCAAAACTGGTGAGGGGTAGGGGTGATTGTAACCTGCTTTCTATCCGAGGACATTTTCCTCCATGTTTGTCCAAACCGGGACAAAAGGAAAAAACCAAACCAAATGAAACCAAACCAAACAAACCTCTTCCCTCCAATTATGTTGCAATGGGATATGTAATTGGGTTATGTGAGATTTATGATTGCACCAGTTTTGTTCAAATGTAGAGAGAAGGATGAATATTATTTGCTATGTGGTGGGCTTACTTGTGACCCTGCAGCTCTCTTTGAGCTGTTGGAAGGCATCAAATTGCTGTTCCATAGAAGCAGCTGGGAAGTATCAGTGGAAAAAGAGCTCTAAATACCTCTCACTTCATCCTAGTGTGGATGTTATATTGGGAAATATCTTGAAGATATTGAATTTGGACATAAAAAGCAATAAAAGTTCGCTAAATCTGTCATATTACAGTGTCCTAAAAACCCAGGTGTCCAGCAGCCCAGGGGATGACATGAGCACAATAGTGACCCAATTTAATCCATTTTTTCCAAGGAGATAATGGAAAGGATAAGAAATTGAGTCTGAATAGGCTAGAAATAATGAAACGACACATACAGGTTTGAAAAAGTATAGTGAACTATAAGTGGACACATTTCAGACAAAGATATGGTCACAAGCTTCTCATTTGTGGTTAAATTTATACACAAACACTCAGCAAATTACACAGCAGAGTAATGTAATGTGTGATATTCCTTAACTTTCCTTTAGGAAGTGTAAGGACAGAGTTGTTTTCTCTGTGTTCCAGCAACACTACTGTTTGGTAGTATAACAGACAATGCCTGACTTGTATGTAGGAAGAAGGGAGGAAAAAAGTGAAAGAAACTGTTAACTTTTTTTTAAAACTCAAAAAAGGAGCAGTGGGAATTCAGGTCTGCTCTTATTTTAACAGATCTGATTAACCTATTTATAATGATAATAATGATGATAATAACAACAACACAGCATTATATTATTATTAATTAATTAATTAATTAAATTAATTAATTCCTTTGAAGTTCAGTGACAGATGACTGATCGTAGGAACAATGGGCTTTTGTACTCGTTATAGCCATTTCCCAGAAGCTATACAATGCTCTGGAGTCCCCACACCCCATCTCCCTCCAAGCTTCCTTTGGTCTGTGAGGACTTCCTTATGGTATAGTTTCTTTCCTGAGGAACAGCACTCTTGGGAACAATAAGGTTTGACTTCCAGAACTGATAGAAGGTTTAGAAGAAAAACATAATCTTTGAGAAGACACATGTTGGATTGGTGACTGGGCTTCCTAACAAAGTTGATCCCAGAGGCATAAGACTGCAGATGCTTAAGGAGAAGCTTGAGTTAGGCTTGATGGGTCTTGCATTTAATTTTTGGCTAATTGAGGAATGGAAAAGAAGCTGTGTTTTGGTTGTTCTTTTTCCCTTCTTCACCCACAGAGACATTTTCAATGTGAAAAACTACTTGTTTCTACTAGAGCAGCTGAGACCTCTGAAATGGCCATGTTTTCTGTTTTGTTTTTTCTGCCAGTGACAAAATCTAGTATTTGGACACAAGGTGAGTTCCCTGCAGGAAAGCCACCAGGCAGGACATCAAGTGGAAGATTGCTGTACTCCCGTATTCTGTTGCCTCCACACTACAGATGCAGGAGTCCCTCTGTGTGTGCCATGGTCACCTTCCAACCCCACTTCACACTCTCTTAATCCACCTTCTGGCTACCACAGAAATGCAAGGAACCTGTATCCAAAAATCATGTCATTCTAGATGATTTCTAGATTCCAAGATAAGCACATGCAACTTTCCTGAACTTGGTACCTTTTGGTTCTTTTCATGGCTCTTTATGGTCAAAGGTTATACAGATATATCCTACAGGAATAATTTTCCAAGCATAATCACAATTTGGGCCACATCTGAAATTTCTGTTGCACCTTTTGGTAACACGGTAGGGTGCAGTTTGTAGCCAAAAAAGGGTTGACTTTTTGCTTCATGTAGGAGAATTACCAAAAGCCTATATGGTAGATGTCCATCATGTTTTTTAAGAGTTTTTAAACTCATAAAACATTAAAATAAAATTGTTTATTAATCTATACCTATTAAAAGATACAGACTAATTTGAGATTAAATAATAGCATTTAAGATTTTGTAGAAGGTTTTGTAAGTTAAAATAGAAAAAAAAGGCTTCTTATCTAAAAAGAGTGGAAGAAATACCCTCAAAAGATTCAGAAACTCTTTATCCATTACTTGTCTAGACTGACATTTCCATACATTCATACATACATGCATATATATATATAAACACATCTATAAATATTTTGAGAGTAAACAGTAAGAAGATTGTACATCTGAATTGAAAGTTATATCAACAACACACAGTTGTGCCACATTCCTTGTGTGAAGTCCTGGCAAGCATAATATGTGCTACGAATTCAAGATAAGGCCCGAGATTTCATCAGGACACCAATTACTGTGTATGAGTTATGAAGCACTTCTATTGTTTTCCTCTGAAATATTTTTTCGAATGAGTTTAGCACACATGAAAGGTATGAGAATGACAGCTCCAGAGAATGAAGGTTTCTGTTTATCTCTGTAACAGGCAAAAAACCAGGCAGCTAAGGAGTGAGTCTCCTTAGCACGGTTCTGGCAGGAAACTTCTAGGACAGGGAGCACAGTAATGTGTTGCCTGGCAGTTGGCTTCAAAAATTCTTAGAAGGACTTGGAATTTCAGAATGGGGAACATCCCTTTTGCGGGATCTCGGACTTGTTGTTCTGTTTCTTTTTATCCTTGCAGTCTGTTTCGTGGTCCTTAAGAAAGTCTTAGGTAATCAAATTCTCCATCAAATTAATAAAGACGGGGGAGGTGTGGAGGGGCAGGCCCCAACTGTGGCGGCTGCCACTCGCTCCGACTCTGCCTCCGACTCCGCCTCTGGGGACGGAGACTCCTCCTGGGAGGAGGACTCCATGGGCGGCACCACCGTCTAAACCCAGCCCAGTTTCCAGGTTGTGATCTTTGTCCAATAACCTAAAGAAACCATACAGGCACTGTCAGTCCAAATAATGACAAGTGGTAAACATATCCTGCATGCAAACCTAGTTATGTGTATTCACGGCTGTTTGGACTAATTTTTTAAAAAGACTGAAACCACATAGAATAGTCATGTAGAACTACAAAGGACATTATCCTCTTTTTTTTTTAATATTATTAAATTTTCATGTTCACAGGCTTTGACCGCTCCATTTATACTGCTACAGCAATATTCATTAGTGGCAGAAGAGGTTTTCTTTTTTGTAGATGTTTGCAGAAGCAGCCACCTCCACGCCAACTCCAGATGCACTGCAGCTGAAATACAACCACTGGACTGTAACAATGATACAACAAAGCAACAGGAACTGGGAAATAGTTGTATTGTCACTAAAAGCCCTTGCCACGGCTTAACAGTCTTTCTAGATGTTTTGGTAACACAAAAGCAGGAAGTCAGTACAATAAGCAAGGCTGGAGTTTTGTTGGGGGTTGCTTTTGTTTGTTTGTTAGGGGTTTTTTTCTTTATTTTTTCTTTATTTTTTTTCTGTTATTTTGATTTACATCAGCAGTGGACACAAAGTGCTGGTGATCAGATCACTTTCTAGTCTCAGTTCCATTGTATTTAGGCACATGTCTAAATGAGCAAATGAATAGTCATCTATTTACATGTAGGGACGGTCTTAGTGCAATCCAGTCTTTCAGACAAAACACTCACCCTTCTTTATAACAATTTCAAGGTTTTAATAGAGTTCCAGCACCTAGAATGCATGCTATTGTTTTCTAGAAACCTTTGGATAAATTATAGGACATGAATGCCTCTCAGTGAGATTTTGCAAACAAGAAGAAGAAAAAAATCAATGGCCATCATTGGCTGTATGTTTTCAGAAAAATATGCTCCAGAGTATATTGACATTTGCCAATTAACAATTAATCACCCTGAAACATCCAGTGTGGAAAAAGAAGGATGGCAACATTCCCACATTATAACTGCTAGAGAACACTTTAATAATCTATATTACTCTAAATTATAGGGGATGTGAAAGAAGGTCTTATCCTGCTTCTCTTCAAAAGAAGTGTTTTAAAATGAGTCATGTTTTCCTCCTCAACTTTCTAGAAAGACATCCCAGCCCCCCTTTCATCATCCTATTTTGTAATCAACAGCCTCATGTTTTGTTATATAGAATTCAGGCATCTTGGGACAGTATCAGTGTAAATCTTGATGGATGACAGAACATCAAATGAATTGCTGTAAATATTAAGTGGCTGTATTCTGGCACTGCTGAAGAAATTCAGCAAGCATATAAAATGAGATGGCAAAGTCTAAGTAATATGGCAGTAATAACTGAAATCTGAGGTCTGAGTAAATAATAGACATACTTAGTTTTGTCACTGAACTTTAGTTTCCCAGACCAAGAAAAGGAAGAGTAGTACAGCTAGGGAGAAATCTTTCCAGCATGACAGTGTGTTGTCTCACATCGCACTGGATTAGTTGCAATAAATTTCTTTCTTTTCTGGGATTTAGAATTTGTGATTCAGACGGGTTTTGCAGTCCTGTGTTTCTCTATTTATTTCATCCTTTCTTTAAGGAAAACAAAGACTATTTTCATTTTAGATAAATTACTCATAAATAAATCTCAAACACAGGTCTTTATTGTAGGCTGTTGTATAAAAATGGACTGATAATCAAACATTCTGACCACTTAAGGCTCATACTAATTTCTGGTTGCCAAGTCTTTTTAAAATTAAACTCTGCATGTGCTTTTGTGTGATTTTTGACAGGAA
This sequence comes from Monarcha castaneiventris obscurior, assembly GCA_026261815.1. NCBI lineage: Eukaryota > Metazoa > Chordata > Aves > Passeriformes > Monarchidae > Monarcha > Monarcha castaneiventris. The sequence goes on from JAMPIT010000379.1 coordinate 3,446,065, forward strand.
TCCTTTGGTGTTCAGGGTGTGATTTAGATGCACAGGTTTAAAGACTGAGATGATGTGTGTGCTAGTGTAGATAAATGTATCTTTAGCTTTGATCACCTAAGTAGTCAATCTGTTTTCAAGTCTTGTGCCTAAGACTAAGGCTGTATTTATGTGGAGTAAACAAGGACTTTGTTAGAATGGGGGCCCATGTCACAAGAATGAATGTAGCCTACACCAGCCACAAAATGACACTGCATTTGCTTCAAAATAATGTATTTAGTGTTTTCTATGAAATGTTTATGACATATCTTGCCTTCGGGCTTTTGCTTCTGCTTTCCTACTCACTTGGTAAGTTCCTCTGCTCAGGGCCCACCTTCTGTCAAACCCATTATTTGAAAATGTCACTTGAATAATGACATAAGAGGGAGGTGAGAAGCTGACATACGAGGCTCCACGTACAGCAAGACTCAGTTGCTCATCTGGGATGGGAACCCATGATAGAAACAGCAGAAATTCTCTCTTTTGAATAGGGTAGAATCAGTTTACGTGAAAGGGATAAAGTCCGAACTCCAGACAAGCGACAGTATATTTTATTGTACCCATAATTCCATACAAAGATTTGGGGTTGATTCGCAACACATTTATAACTCTCTCAAGCTCTGTGGATTAGAGTGGATTGGTCTTGTTTCAGATTTGATTACTGTTTTGTAATCTGTTACACCAGTTTTATGTTAATGAATCAGACCCTAATTCTGAAATGATATCTGCCATCTTTTCATTCTACTGTACATCACCTGGCAGCTGCATATGTAGTTGCCATGTAATTTATACTTTGCAGGTGTTGGTAACTCCATGTCAGAAAACAGAAAGATGCATGGATGTATTTGGTAATTACTGTGTTACTAACAGGGTAATTGCACACTTATTTCTCTCTACAAATTACATGGTAGTTGCACTCAGAATTACCATTAAAGGCGTCTTCAATAGTTGCCAGTAAATAATTGCTTTTTAATTACAATATAATTACATGCTTATTACTGTCTGGTAGAATAAAGCACTACTTGATTTTGTATACTTCGTGCCATTGTCACAGCAGCCCAAGGTCCATGGATGTCATTCACATGAGCACTATCAGTGGCAACACACCAAAATTTTTGGAAGTGTGTTTAACCAAGAATAGGAAATGGCTATCTCTAAGGAGGTGATACCACTCTTTGAGGGATCAGTTTATCCTGTTATCAAAGTAACTCTCAGTTAAGGTTAAGTCTGCCATGGTTTTCAAATGTCGTTGTGACTCTCCAGTTTTAAAGTGACAGGAATGGTGTCCATGTATAGACCAAGGATCAGTTTGCACAGGGGCTTCCACCAAGAAAATTCCAGCCCAAGGCCCCAGATAATTGTATATCACTTCCCAATGACAGTAATGAACTCTCACGCAATAATTGACTCCAAGCTACCCTACAATAGACTGGCTACAAAAGTCAAGGACCAAAGCAGTATAAATTTCTTAAGCAGTGGGGAACAGCAGAATATTCAAAAGATAGATCTGTTTTCAGGGAGGTCCCCAAAAATGAATCTCAGGAAATCTAACAGAATCTGTCTACATGTCATGTCAGTAGCAAAGACGACTCCAGATCTCATGAAGAAACAAAACTTTCAAATTCTGCTAAATTTTCTAAATTTCATCAGCCAGGGGTGTTTTCCTTTCTGAGCCTGGCCTAGATGAGCTACAAGCTTTTAGCTACAGCAACACCTTCCCAAGAACTACAGACTTGCTGAGAAATGGGTAAGAATGATTAAGTACTTCACTCTAAGATTTGAGAGTCTGGTTTATTGCAAATACAATAAGAAAATTACAGGGGGTTCAATTAATCATCAAGATTTGGATAGCCTGAGATCTGCAGAGTGTTAATCACAGTTTAAACAAATAGGTAGCTTTTTCAACCATTTAGAGCATGCTGTGGTGTTCAACATCCTGTACAAGTGAATGAAATTCTTCCTGTGATTCTGCATAGAGAAACAAAAAAAATTAAACGAAACCAGGCACTGAAAAAACTCAATCTCTATTTTGACGTTTAAGGTGTAAAAAGCCTTTCTGTTTGCTAGTTTATCATCCTCCCTAGTGGCACTTTCAGGCAGTGCTTATTCGTATACATTGCCACTTTCAATAATATTCTTATTTGCAGATAATGGGGAAAATATTTTCTACTTTAAGTCTCAATCTGAATCTGATCTTTCATACAGGCAGAAAGTGAACTGATTAAATGTAATAAAGATGTAAAAGCTTCAGCTAATCATGGGTATTGAAAAAAGATAAATACTTTCAGTTAACCTTCAGCTACATTTTCATGAATTCCTGCATGTAGTCCACTCTACTGACATTTTCATCCTCAAGGATGGTTTATATCTTGCTCACAAATTATCTTATCAATAGATGAAGTTGAAATGCAAAGAGCAGTCAAGAGCTGCTGTGAACAGAGTCACTAAAACCATTATCTTTTTCACATACTCCTTTGATTTCAGTTCACTTAAATCTATTTTAAAGGGCTGGCAAAATAACAGTAGGCTAAAATAATGAATTTCTTTGTGTTTAAATAATAATATATTTTGTTTGAGGTCAGAATTTACAAAAGGATTTAGCATGCATGACATATTGGTAGTCTTAATTTTCAGGGACTTCCTTTTTAATCTAAAATATTGCACTTTGTTTTTGAAACTGAATTGCTGGGGTGGAGAACAAACTGCAGACCACTCAGTGGTATTGCAATAATTCAAAGGGAAATGTTTGAAAGCACTATTTGCTAAAGGGCATTTGCTAGCAGACAGGAACACGGACAGAGCTACTGTCTCAGATGAAATCTGCTGCACAATAAAGTCTTGTGTGTACGGGGATTTAGAAATTAAAGGCCTTCTACTGAAATAGTATATTAAGATTTGAGTGTTTAAGAAAACAAGGAACTGCTGGACTCCCAGTATTCTGAGAGGCCAAGCTCAAGTGGGCAAAACAATGCTTTCTTCATGGATTTTGGGACATCTAGCATGATTTTACTGGAGTTTGTGCTACCTATATACTGAAAGTTTTCAACAACTTTTTGCCTTTCTAGTGTTGAAAACCTGTGCTGATTATTTGCCTATGATCCATCCCCTTCATAAACCAAAATAAATCTGTATCATGGTTTCTCTAAACTTGGAGGGGTTAACAGGAGGTTCTGACTCTGCTGGCAGGGAGAGGACTACAGTCACAGGAGCTCCCCAGTTCAGCATTACATTTCCACTTAGAGGCTACATGATCATACACACCACATTCTTGGAACAAACTTTTTCACCTTCAAAGCTTTTTGCTGAAGCAGCAATATTCTGTCAAGAGCACTGAAGCAGAGGAGTGTTATATAGAGTGGAGAGAAGCAGTAGCTGATCTGGAAAAAGGACCATTTCAACTTGATGCATTCATTCCTAAAAAAAATCAAGCAAGACTTTCATCCACCATGCTCTTGATTCATGCATGCTCCATTACTGGAATAATTGGACCTGGAGTAGTTCCACTAATCAAAAAAACATTAAATCAAAACACGAGGAAAACAAAGAAGAGGATGGAAAAATCTGGTGAGCTGCAGCAAAAGGCCATGAAGCAGATCTGGGTTTGCCACTTGTTTCTTTCTTATATTTCAGTGATTTGAATAAATTTTATAAGATTTCAGTAGGCCAGGTACAACACAGGGATAGCAATCCTTCCTCTGTTTCCCTTTTCCACCCTGTCTGTGTAGTCTGTCAGTTGTCTGACACATGGGCTCACCTCAGTGTCTGTTTATAGCATTCCAGTTTTGATGGGGGTGTCTGGCTGACACTTGTAATTGATGGTAGTAACACAAATCAGAAGCCTTTTGCATGCACCTTTCTTGTGTGGCCAGGATTTACAAGTGATTATACATGGCAAACACAGTGTGTTATCCCCTCACTCCTCTCCCCACAACCCTTGTTTCTTATTTCTGTTCATTTGCTGAACTGTCTTACCATGCATTTTTAAGCCTCCTTTTTTAACTGTATTTTTGATTTGTGCCTCTGAACATAGCTATAGGTTCAGGGTTTCCTGAACTTTTCATACATAAAGAACTGATGCATTACAGATATAGCTCTTTATCGAAGCATAATATTTTAAGCTGTCTTGTAGATCCATTAAAAGAAATAAAAAAAAGTAACAACATATTATTAGGCTAGTGTCATATACATTTACTATTAAAAATAATAGGGAATATTATTTACTTTACAGTGACTGTGTGCTGTATCTGTGCATGGTTTGGACAGAAAGGTTCAAAGGGAAAGGATATTCTGAAAAAAGCTGGTGTGAATGGAGCTGTCTGCAAAATACTGAAGTAGTGCTGCTTGTACCTGTTTTATTTGCCATTTTATGTGAGGAAGTTGAAAATGCAGCTGGAGATGAAGAGCAGCAGGAAAAAGAGATGGGTATGAGTAAAGCTAAAAAGGTGGAAAAGTCTGAAAAAATGTATGAGGAGCAGCTAGTTTGGTAGGTTGTATTGTCTGAGTAGTCAGTAATGGGAGGCGAAAGAATAGGTAGGAGAAACTGGAGGTGAGGATGAGTGGTTTTATTTCTAATTGGATGAGGAATCCAAGAAGAAGGTGTCAGCAAGGGAAACTCAGGCAGTCATTTACTTTCAGCATTTTCTTCTATCCTTTTTCAAAAAGCCACCATCTTGACCAAATATTCAGAGTTTCTTTTACAGGCATTGTCACAAAAGCACACATGATCAGTTGTCTATATATTGAAGCTTGTCTATGATATTTTGCTCTAGCTTGGGATTTGGACACTGTAGAGGAAAAAGACATATTGCATGCACACACTGTACAGTAAAATCTTGTAACAAACAACTATAGGCTGACTAACAAAGAGTGTTACATCATATCCAGAAAGAAAGAATGATTTCAGGCTGACAAGATTATTTTAATTTTATTATAACATGCCTCTGAAATTATTTGTGACTAATCATTTGAAAAGTTAACATTTGTTTTTGAATGAGTGGACTTGGGTAGGCATGAGAAAGGATACACTCTCTACTAGCAGATCATTTTTATATTAGTCAAAGCAAAAGCTTCACAGCAAATGTATGTAAATCACTAACTTTCAGGGCACCGAAGGGAATGTACTTCATGCTATAACTTAAATACTAATGAAATCAAGTGAAAATGATAGTCATTAGTCAGCTGTGCCTTGATAGGGTTCCCTGTGGACTGATACAAATTCACCATTAGAAATGGATTCTCTCACAGTCCACAGTGAGCGTTTAATCCCTCTGTAAAGCAGATTTAAATTTGATGTTTAATATGTCAGTTTTTCATTTCAGGTCTCTTATGTTTCTGTATTTGCAGCTTGTGTTTAATCTTTTTTAAGTCACTCTTAAGTTTTTTATCTGCATTCTCTCAGTTATATGTGCATATTATTGGCCTATGTGAATCATACAGCCACAGGTATTAATGATAATCAGTGAAAGTGAACTAATTAGCACACAGCTCAAAATAATGATGTCTCTTACAAGCCAAATGACCCACTTTGGTTTCAGTTCATAAAAAGAAAGTGTTTTAGGCGTAGCATCTTGAAAGGTCTCCAAGAAAAGGACAGCCATGAACATTTTTCATCTCTTTCCTTATAGAAAAATAATTTAAAATCCTTTTCGCAGCATCTGATTCTGAGACATTATTTGAAAATAAATAAACAGGGGTTCACACATCCATGAACACACACACACATGTTCACACACACAACTTCGGAAATCTCATCTGACATCATTTGAGATTCTTTCAAACATTCCTGCGGGTCAAATCCTGCTGCGTAGCATTGGGAGTTTATGCTGCCCACTCAAGTTTTGTACTAAAGCTAGCTCCTCATTCCCTACACTTTTGCCAGACTTGCGTAGTAAACACCATTGGACCAGCATCAAGCCTTGATTTGAACAGACTCTTTACTCAGAGAAACCTCACACTTATATGAATAGAAACCTTTCTCTACATAAGAAAAAAACATATGAGAATGTAAAATTTGTAACATTTCTTAGGAGTATTTTATTATCTCCAGGTTTTCTTGACTTACTACCACATCTAATAATATTTAGTATTACAGCATTGCCAGATGATGAAAGAAATAAAGCGCAGTATCAGTGTCTCATGTGCACTGTGCACTTTTAAAGTTGGAAGGGAAATCTCTAGGAGTAATGAGAATTACTCTGGGCTGTGTGTTTTGCAACATTATAAATTATAAATCATAATGCTATGTAAAACCAAACCAGAGAATGAGCTCAAGCACAGATTACTAATTGTCTCGATTCCTAATAGTCAGCATGTTCCCTGCTAGCCAGCACTTTCCAGTAGAAAAATCAGACATGGTTCAGGCCATGGCCATATCATTCCCAATGGGCAGTGTGGACAAGACAGCACAAGATACGGTTTTCTCCAAACTCCCAGGGTAAAATGCAAGCCCTGAAATGGCCTTCCGTACTCTCATTTTATCCTTTACCTGCCTTCCTTCCATGCTCCCCCCACCTTTCCATTCTACCAAACTGATCCTTTTCCTTGTTCATGTAAAACAACTGTACATTACGTTTCTTCTCCTCAGTCAGTCTTCATACAAACCCTCCAAATTCTTAAAAAAACTTATAACAAACCCTTCTGGTATTGGATTTGAAGCAAACCATGATGGTGTTGACGCTGAAGACACCTTTGTGTCAGACACATGTACAGTAGTTGGTCTGCTTCTTTTATGAGCACATAGGCCTGACCTGACACTGCCTGGCAACCAGGTGTTGGAGTGCTGTTCTCCTGCTCCTTTTTGATGATTCAGGAAAGTTGGTGGGACTTACTTTCTTACCAGAAAGCAAAATTTTACTCCTCTCTAGTTTGCCAGCCAAGAGTATTACTGGTTTAATCAAGCTCTGATCAGCGGTTCCCCAGTCCTACTTTACATTAAACAGTTTGAACTGACAACACTGAACAGGAATTAAGATAATTCTGTATCTTATAGCAAGATAAATAATTTGAAAGCACCTCCATACAAAATTCGTTAAATTGGTAGGTCTGAACTTCACCAGCACAGGAAAAACAGACAGCTTTTGTGTAAATCTATTTGTTTAGATATTTTGGATTGAGTTTTTAAAAATAGTTTGCACTTTACTCTAGTGGACTTCTTGTGCAAAGATATAAACTTTTGACTTGTTGCTGTTGCTACTAAAAACCCTAGCTCAGAACAGAACACGATTTGCATGTAAACTCCAATCAGAGTTTACAGGCAAAGAGAGAACAAATCAGGCAGAGTTTTCAGCACTGTCCTGATTCACACAAGAGTGGATTAAAAGTTGTGGGCTTGACATGTGACTCCATCTTCCCATCCTGACGTTACCATTGTGGCTGCGCTATGCAGTCTGTCATCTCTCTTCCTCAGGGCTCCATCTCCACAGTGTTTGTTTCCCACTCTTATCTTTCACAGTGGTCTGGCCTCTGCCCTGAGGAATGCTGGTAGGTGGGAAAACATAGGGTACGGGAGAGCAGTGAGTGCTTTCAAAAACGTGATGAATGTGCCACTTATGTTCAGTTTACAATTTAGCAATGTTGAGGCTTAGTATGCCGTTTTATGACATATTTTGTTTTCACAGTTGCCAAGCAGGTGGTGAAGTGAAATTAGTAACCTACCCTCTAAATCTGAAACAAATCAAAAAAAGCAAACCTAAACTTTTTTTTTGTGTAACTGCCCTTTGTAATAAATCGGGAACTGCTGTCTAATAATTTATGCTGGCCTGACATTAGTTTGTTTTCTGGGTGAATGTGTTGGTCTAATTCCAGAGGCATCTGCCTGCAAAAATACAGAGAAAAGAGAAGACTGTATTAAACTTAGCCACTGCTTAGCAAATACTTGAGGGGGGAATCATTAGGTCAGATTCTGATTCGGTGTTGTGAATCTACTGGACTTAAAAGACTAGTTTGACTGGTAAGGCTCAAAGCCCAGAAACAAATTGTAAGAACTAATGACAAATAAGCACTGAGGAGTGCCAATGACAACTCTTTCTTTAGACAAAGCTATTACGTTTTGAAGTGCCCAATTCCTCCTGTGGGTATGGGAAGGATTTCGTTTAGGGAACCTGAAACTAGCAAATGAGAAAGCTTCTTTTTTTTTTTGTAAAAGAAAAATAAAAAAAGGAGTGTGTGGACTATAGATCTATTAAAACAGTAAGGCACTGGCAAGGAAGCGACTTTGTTGCTACCAATGACATAAACACATTTTGTTTCAAGAGGGTTTCCAAATGGAAGGAATGCAGGTTCCTGAACTTACTTCAACCTATAGATAACTATACCTCTTGATACTTGATGTTTTGATGCAGGGAACTTTAAAATGTGATCATTTTGAGGATTATAGAATAATAACATCAGTGTTATATATATATATAACACACATATATATATTTACCAATAATACAAATCATAATGTACTATTTTCTAACAGCTAAGAGTTAAGGTTTGATGCAACTACTTCTACTTACAACTAAGGTTTGATTCAACTACTTCAAGTCTGATGGTCAAAAATTCCAGTAGAATGGAAAAATAAAAAGAAATGGAATCATAGAACAGGCCAATTTTTCAAGGCCAAGTATAAGGCCTAAAGTAGATGGTGACTTTTTTGTTACACCTAGCTTATCTACAGTGTAGTGATGTCAAAGATGTGATATCTCAGTCCTCAGACTAAGATGGGTTGCTTGTCCCGGCTTCTCCCATTTACAGATCCACAGTGTCCAGTATGGTTCCTTCGTGGAGGGTTGGTCTTCCCAGCCTCACGTACCTCAGATAAACTGGGGTAGCAGTAACAGAGGCTACAGAAACCACATGGACACTTGGAAAGAAGTGCTGAAGCTGAGGTTTTCTGGAGAGAGGTTTATGGCCTCTAGAAGATCTCCTCCAATAAATTTTAAGTGAAAAGGTACAAGGGCTATGTCTTTGGCCTTTTTCACAGACTGAACAGGTTCTCTTCCTGCCTGCACTCAATAAAAATATGGAAAAAACCTGATGGAAAAAATTCTCAGAAATCATCTGTAAAATACTCTCTACTTTCTCTCCCTTCTCCCCCCAGGCCCTGCACACAGTCTGAAATCAGAATTTGCTGCCATTTTGCTGATGATTCAAGAGGCAGTGACCTTCTTTCCCAGAAAAATAATGAGTCATCAGCACAAAGCCCAGTAAAACGTGGTCTTTGAGTGGCCCTTTTTCCATGTCTGCCTATTTATCTAAGGACTGTGAAATACATCATGAGCATTAATGGCTATAAATTAACTGGCAGAGGGTGGGTTAATATTTCTAATCCAGAACAGATTCCTGATGTATTCAGTGAGATCAACTCTATTTTAACTCTACTACCTTTTATTGTGTTTATTTAGCTGATGAAGACCCACTGGTTTAGCAATATTTAACAATGTGTTCAAGGTTCTGTATGAACACTGTGGAAAATTCTGTAATGAACACAGAGATTTTAACTCCCACACCTCTGCTTCAAATACATTTTCTTGGTATGCTCCATGGATGTTACTCAGACGACTCATAGGAAGCAGATGTTTTTGTTGGAAATGCCACATTTCTGGCAGTAACATTTCGATGTGATGGTTATTTGAATAGCACAAATGACCTCCCTGTACCTTTGTTGTATCTGCTTGAGAGTTTTCTGTCTGAGTTTTAGCTTGAAATTGTATTTTAAGGGCCACTTCTGGCACCATTCATAGTAGCACAGCAGCTATTAATTCTGACTGCCCTGATTTTCTTTTTCTCTTCCCTTTAACAAGTTTCTCACAAGTTTCCATCAGCGCAGATGAGGCCAGTGAACACAGCAAATATAAAATAGATCTGTGAGACTCACTCATTAGACTCATTTTATCTAAATGTGGGTGCAGCTTGCCATAGTGCCAAGCCAGGCAATGCATAGAAGTGAAGTGCACAGCCAGCAAATGATGAGAGAGGGGAGATGGGGTTGCTCTCTGCTTTGCCTTGTCCTCACACTGCTGTGTGCCTCGGTGATTAACCTGCTTTATTCACACAAGACTAGACACACGGAGAAAGCTGGGTGGTAGGTATGATCCAAACATGAAACCTAAAGCTTTAAATTGAACTATGCACAGTAGCCTTAAAGCATAAATCATTTATTTAGGGATGCAGCTAAGGATCACAATGTTTACAGGCTTTGAGGGTCAGCAGTTTTCTCTTTCCTTGCAGAGTGATTTAGTTTGCTACATTTTATACTGGTGTGTGCTGCTGGTCACGTGTGCCTGTACATAAATCTTTATACATACTTTTGTATGTATATTCTGTGGTCTATGTGTGTGCCTGTGTAAGGACAACATATGTACTTACACACAAAATGTGTGTGCATACAATCCATGCAAAGTGTATCAGATTTCTGTGAAGCTTTGGGAAATACTTATCTTTTCTCTCAACTCACCTGCAATTGAAAAAAGAGAAGTCCAGTATGATACCTTTTTTTTTTTGCAGATGAAATAATGCAATGGGAAGGCTGCAACTTGTTGACAAAAAATCTTTACACATCTGGTTTGTGTCATCCAACATCCAATAGCGTATATCACATCACTCTCCCTTCAACCCTCTTCATCTGCTTGCCTTTGTGTTAGTCCTCTATGTGCAAATTGTTTGGCACACTAGAAATGGGATGTGGATAATGATCTTGCTAGTGCTGATGATATATATTTCCTAGAAAAAATAAGAGGGTATAAGGTCTTTTATAGATATTGGAAGAAGGAATGTGTTCCTTATTAGGTATTTTGTTCCTTCTGCAGCCCTCTAAGATGTCTGTCATTTGCTTTCCTATTTTGTTTTTGGAAGTTCATAGATCTAGACCTTGTTTGTATTAGAAAGATTGCAATAGTCTTAGGGAAAAATATAGCAGGCCTTTATTCCTAGATAAAGTAAACTTAAAATTTGATTAATTACATCTCTTTTTATGTTAGATCTGCTTAAAAATTCTATTCAAACTATAATGTCATCATTAAGGCTCCTTCAGCATGGCAGAACTGACAATAGTAAGTTCCAGCATGTAATTAGGACATACAAAAATCTTCACTATAAACAGAATTTTAATACCTACAACATCATCAGAGGAGAGATTTTATTTTATGGATTGCTTTTATCCTATTTTGAGCATCTAGCATGAGCTGGTGTTTTTGTTAATGTGCAATGAAACAATGACAAGATCAAGTCAACTAGCATCCGAATTGTCTCATGTCAGGAGGAGTTGTGGGCTTTTTTCCCCAGCAGCCTCACTGGGTTCTTCAGTGCTAAGGCAACGCTGCAGCAGTTCTGACACAATATGCAAGATTTAATAGTTTCAACAATGTTCCACTCTTATTTAGCCAATGTCCATAATTTATTTTCCTTTGCTGATTTATTTCTTTTTTGGTAGATGTGAAGATAATAATAGAGCTAACTTTTACTTTGAATAGATAGGTATTAGAAGGGTATTCTTTATCTTTCTGTCTGTATGGATTTAGCTAGCATTAATTTTCATTTGCAATCCTGATTGCAAAAGGCATGCACAGAAATCCTTATATTGCTCAGTGTTCTTACTGGAGCACAGAGGTGTCAAATACTATCAGGTACTAAATTAGCAAGGACATTTTCACAGAAATTGATTTCTTGAGTCTTTGGAATCCTTGAAATCACTCAAAGTCCTTGTTGCTTTTCAGGTACCCTATTAATCTTTATAGTGTTGTATTGGCATTGTTGGCTAAAGCTTTCCTGCTCTGCTCTCTGGACAGATGTGAACAAACCACAAAAGGGCAGAGATCCACTTTTAATTCATAAGAATACACATTAGGTCTCTAAACTGGGGAGAAAAATCATATTAAAAGCAGTCATAATCACAAAGTGTAAATGAGACATAGAGTGGTGAATTATTCCTGGATAGAGATATTTGTGTTGATCCCTCTGCTGAGTTTACCTTTGCTTGTCCCTAAGTGTGGTTTAAAATCTCATAAAGAAGTGGTTCAGGGCTAGGTGAGTGATTCTTATCAAAACTTAGCATCTACCAAAAATTAATAGTAGAAGTGGAATAAAAAAAAGAAGAAAAGGAAAGAAAAAAAGCTTGTAACAAGGAGTAGGGAGTGCGGTAGAAGGAGGGAAGGAGGTGGACTGCAATTGTAAAACCCCATTTGCAGGGAAACAAAGAGCAATCAATGTAATAGCAGTATAAAGCAGTCAAAAAAGGACAAAGGCTGCAGTCTGACATCTTTTATTCCTGAGCCCAGGTGGAGCTATAATTGGCAGTCCCAGCTTGAAGATGAATACAGTGTAAAAGAGCCCTCCCCTTGGAAGAGGAGACAAAGAAGTGTCAGGTTTCCAGAAGAACAGTCAAAGAATCTCTCTAGTTTTTTTTAAGGGGGAGGAGGGAGGAGAGGACCAAAAAAAAAAAAAAAAAGTAAAAGTGGTCATAGGCAGATAAAATCTTGGCAGGTTTTGAAACTTGTGGCTGGAATCTGTGAATTCCATGGCTGCTTTACTTTCCTGCTCACAGTCCTTATAGAGCAGCAAGAACAGTCACCTAAAGAATTCCTGCCATCCTCTCAAAGTGTTGCTGGCCATATCTGCTAATTTGGGTGCCAAATGCTGATCCCTCTGTTCACAGTTAACAGGGATGACAGAAAATCTGGGCATAATCAGTCGTGATCACTGACATTTAGATTTAACTAAGGCAGAATGCTTGCTTTCTTGCTGCACAAGAAAGATAAAGCATTTTACTGCTGAATATCCTGTATTCTAGATATAAGGTCCCTTCCACAAAAAGGAACACACAGTCTTTGTGTTGAAACATAAAAATATTCAGTATAAGCAGAGGTAAAAATGATTTATGTCCTTTTCAATGTAATTTAATATCAATACTTTGTGTTTCTGATTTCCTGGCTCAGCTCTGCAAATTTTTTTTTTTTTTTAAGTTCATTAAATATCTCTGCTGTGCAGATCCCAAAGTACACAGATTTGGTGATGAGTGCTTTATTCCTTTTGTGAAAAAGAGCAACAGAAAATAGCTGAAAATGTATAAAAGACAGCATCTAGGGAAGAAGAGTAGCACTTAGAGCCTCTCCTAATAAACTAGTTTCTTAGGGAATAACTGCATTAAAATTAATCAGACAGCTACACTTCAAATTAAGCAGCAAAAAATACTCATTTTCTTTTCAGATACTGTGTTTGAGTGTGCATAACTATCATTTACTCTGTAGGGGACAGGGATAAAAAAAGGCACATAATATGAATGCATTGGTTTACTCTTTTCTTCAGGCCAATAATAGATCAGGAACGAGGACTTAGTTTTCTGAGGTTGTTAGTTTGTAGTCATTGACCTTCTGTTTCAATTTTTAATTTGAACTCTAGATGGAATATTTTTTAACCTCTAGAAAATTCTACTATTATTGTTGACCTTCCAAATTTATGATCTTAGAACACCTACTCAAAGCATTTCTTTGCACTTTTGGGGGTATGTATGCGTCTGTCTATGTCTGTGTGTGTATAAATGCATGTACAGATACACAATACATCTTAAAACCTAATTTAGTGACCATATCAGATCTATTCCAGCATTCTCCTACCAGTAGTGGCCATTAGCAGATGCTTAGAGTAGGTGCAGTATGAATGTGATACTTGTGCCTAATATTTTCCTAACACAAATTATTTTCAACCAAGAGAATTTACTGATCTGGATGTGGCTCCCAGGTGCTTGATAGTGCCTTGTTTGGTCTGTAATTGAACCCATGTAAACTGGTAAAACTTACGAGGTTACGTCCACAGCAGCTATCACGCTTCTGGAATTTAACCCATTGATTAAATTCTGCTGGGATTTAGGTTGCAGAGTTCTTAGGAAGCTTTGGTTTCCCAATAGCTAGAAAACAGACCTTCCATCAAGGTCTAGTGTCACGGGCAGCTGGCAGGGAAAGGACTGTGGCCACACAGCTGTACTAAACACCCCTGGACCATCCTCTTTCCCTGACACAAACAGGCATTGAATACCCTATAACCAGACAAAAGTGTATTTATTCTTTCAACACAGGGCCACGTCATCTATATTGTTGACTGAGAAGAGTCTTTGTACCACTTAATTCTCAAAATATACTTGAAAATTTTTAGAAACTGCTAATGTAGAATCATGCAAGTTGGCTGGGTGAAAGGTATACCAGAAGCACTTTCAGAAACTTTGGAGTATTAGAGAGGAATGAGTTTCAGTGCTCAGAGATATGTCCAGACACCCTTACCATGATTGCAGCCTTTGAAAAGCAGTAACTGTGTGGAACAGACTTACTTGCTTTGTTTCCTGCCCTGACATCCCCATCCCTAATTGCTGTTTCTGATCGTCTCATGCAAATTCACTCCCTGCTTGCCCACCCAGCCATGAAACCTGTCTGCTTCTGCACGTTCAGCCTGATTTCTGCCTCTCTTCTTTGGCCTATTTTTTGCAGAATTCATGGTTAGTCTCCACAATATTATCATAGACACAGTATTTGGGGATCCCTATAAGCAAAATTAAATCCCAGTTAGTTATTTCAATCTAGATTTACATGATGTGATTAGCGATGATCTTTTCCACATCCTCATCTTCAAATGTATCTTGGGATACATAGTCTTCCTTCAGTATATGAAGAGTCTTTAGAGGAAGTCACTATTAAGAGGTGTGGACATAGATTTCATGGGTATTTCCACATGGTGGGGAAATCATGCATCCTTCACCTCAAAAAACTATGTCTCATCACTACATAAAGTCATTCAGAGACTATTATTTGCTCCTGAGGTCAAGTGGTGCAGCCTGGCTTTGTGTCCACATAGTTTGTGTCTTCTCTCAGGAGTCAGCGTCACAGCTTTCAGGATGGTTAATGGAAATAACTCCTGACAAGTGCTTTCCCACAAACCACATCCAGGCCAAAACAATGTTAAGGAGTGTGATAATAATAAAAGAATGCAACAATCCTGGTACAGTACTGTACTGTATTTCTGACTGTGCCCTGGCCTTTTTTATGTAGTAGGATAGGTAGAGGCTAAATCATTCCTCACTCGGTCTCCATACGTGTGGGCTCTTCCCAGACATCAGTGTATAAAAGAAACAACATCTGGAAACAGGTGTCTTCTCTGCCTAAGCCTTTCTAGTGCAGCAGCAGACAGAGTGTCAGCAAGCCTTCATTCTGCTCCCATTTCTGTTTCAGATCTGTTCATGTACACTTCTCCATGTGTAAAAATTAGGAGCTAGATATGAGTAACTAATCAAATACATAAAGTAAGTGTTGACCTTCTGCTTGCTAAAACTGGAATGGGGAGAGAAAGGTAACAGTTGCTGCATGTGAAGATGCTGCTGAGCAGCCCAGGCATTGCATGTGCAGAGACCACAGCCCTTGCTTTCACCTCAGATGTGCACAGCCTGTTTTGAAGGGTCAGCTGAACGAATTCAGTGAGACAAATCTGTTTTAAATTCCAGGGCATTTTACAGGAGGGTAGTTGAATTTTTCACTGACTCACTTTGCTACTGGGCCTTCTGTGATTGCTAGACCTGAATGTCAGACTGCACTTGTTTGCGTAATGTCATCCATCAATTATAAAATGGCATCTCTGATTGGAATCAGTGTAACCAGGTCGATGAAATATATACTATAAACAACAGTTATGATGAAAATTAAGGAGAGTTTTCTAGTGAGTGCATAAATGGACAGTGATTCCAGGCTGTGACTCTGTCACTCATTTTAACTTCTAAAAGCTGTCTAAGCTAATTTTTTACAACCCATTTATCCAGATTTTTCTCCAGCGACTTTCCTATCCTTACAAGTATAAAACTGAATAATGATGCTGAAGCATATCAATATGTATTAGCTCTATACATGCAATGAACTGAGAAGTGCAGTAAAAACACCTACATGCACTCATAATTACATGCGTTCTGATATACATGCAAAGCCTTGTGATTGCCATTAGTCTTCCTCACTAATTTTTGAATTTTTGTGTAATGCATATACATATGGTTTCTAAGCATATGTAAAATTATTATGATATTTTTATTCTTGTAATTTATCTGCATGTGAGCATAAAGTATTAATTTTCATACTGAAAGAGCTTAAAAAATTAACTGCTAGGGTGGGATGCCAAAGACAGTACAAATATAAAACCTAGGTAGGAAGTTGGGACATCTGTTTTCTGATAAATGTTATGCATTTTATTTTTCACTTATCCAGCCCTGTGCTATTTATCACTTGTGTTTACCTGCTGTACTTGCTGCACAGACTGCAAGTGCCTGAGGCAGGGACTGTTTTCTTTGTTATATGTCTGTATACTACCCAGTACAATCGATCCTTGATTACGTGCCTAGGCAGTGGCGTGGTGTATATAAATAATAATAACTTTCCAGTGCATGGCCTTTTGTGACTGAATTAAAGACAGAGTGGGATGGTGATATAGCTATATTGTAAATTGAAGTCAATAAGGAGAGCAGACAGGCCTTGTTGTCCCTGAACACATCATAAAAATAACATGCATGAACAGTGAAACTCTATTTTGGTTCAAAACAGCCATTTAATAGCGATGACCTACATTCACTTTATTTCTTAGTGTAGTTTGGATGACCTTCCATACTTGTCAGCCAGGACCCAGCTGGATTTTCTGCCAATGCCTTAGGGAATGACAGGTCTGAGAGGTCTTCATAATCTATTAATCCTAGTCCAATCTACCAGTATAAAAAAGGCTGTTAATTAATCCAAGCAGTACAGTTTATGAAGTGTCCTTCTGGAAAATATTTGGAATAACATATTCATGGAAAGATATATTAATCATGGAAGAGCATAGTTGCAAGGCATTTGTGGTCTTGTGCTACTAATATTAATTTTAAAAAAGTAAATTTTTCTCCCAAGTTTATGTCAAAAGAATATGGAACTACTTAGTAGCCTGGAGCTTGAAAGGAAGGTCAATGGGCAGAAGCCTCTGAGTATGGTTGGGCCCTGAAATCTTCTTGATGGCCTGCTATTTCGGCATCAAGTAGCTGAAAGAATGAAGAGTTAAGGTTGTCTGAAAATCAGAGTTTGCCATCACTGAGTTTCTGCAGACACTGTTGGCAAGTGTGCTGGTCTGGACTGCCATAGGGAGAGATTTGGTCTCCTGGGTACACAGTAGTCAGCAGAACTGGGAGATTTAAAGAATGCTTCGGTCCTTGAACAACTCTGGAAAGTGGATTTTAAGGCCTAATGAGGTCCCTGTGGTCTGTGTGATGAAGCTGACTGTCCATGATAGTCCCCTCTAGACCAAGCTGCTTCCTTGGAGACAAATTTATGGAGGTGCATTTTACTCATCTGTTCTGCAGGTCACAGGGGTACCAGTAACTAGGTTCAGCTTCCCACCTAAAAGACATTGTTGAAATATATCTGTTGAGTATAAAATTTAGAAGGAAAAACACTACAAGGCAGGAAAACCTCTTAGGAATAGAGAGCAATCAAGAATATCCTTATAAATTAAAATAAATTATGCTGCAAACCTTATTTCTCAAATTACTCTCTGACAAGGTCTTTACAAAATGTCTCTAGTAAACTAGCTTTATTTCTGTCTTACCTTGATCTTGATTCATCCAGTCTGCTTTTATCCAAGTCTCTATTTCAGTAAAATACTAAGACAAAGACTTTATGGGAAAGGAATTCAGAAATGCCCTCGTGACAGTGGTGATATCATCACCTTTATCATGGCTTGGCTAAGCTTATCCATTGTTCTTGACTATGTGTTGGAAATGTGGGGTTCTAAAGAGCCTTATGACCATTGTGGAGATAAAATATTTCCTGATGTTATTCCTGAGAAATTCCTAGCCAGAATATGACCAGCCCCTGAATAATTCCATCCAAGTCTGACACAGTCTGGCAGTGCAAATCCTGACTGGTTTGAAGTTCATTTTCACTGAGAGGCTTGTTAATATTTTTTGCCTGATCAAACATCTACTTGGTAGAGTTTTGATATGACATAGATAAATTTGGGTCATTATGACTGATCTACATTTTTTAAATCTGGGAAGTCCTCATTAGATACCAAAATTGTGAAAAAACCAAACAAGTTTGAGAAAATCTAGAGCATATCTCAATATTTAGCAATAGTACAAATGTTTAAATGCTGCTAGCAAAGATTGAGTAATTTTCCTCATTTTTACATTTTAAAACTTGTTTTAAAATTTAGGGAAGAAATTTAAGAAGTCTCTCATAGCCGTCCAGGACCACCTTAAATAATGTGTATGACTTGCCTGGTTTTATGCTATGGCAGCTTTGAATTCTCTCAGCTGAGACTTAGAAGTATATGTGGTATATCACATGCAGCTGTCAGGGTGGAGAAACTAAAAGCAAGACAGCAGAGGAAGTGGAAAGGCTTGCAAAAAAACCCTCTAGAATAGTTTTTTTCTCTGGATTACATTGTTGCTTCTGTGAAGTTTTGCGCATCTCACAAGTTCATAAAGGTCATAAAGGCAGTTAGTGCCCAGAAGTACTGTTTTTCTTGTAGTGTAAAATTGCTTGCCACTTGGAAAGATGTTTGTGCTAATGGAAAATATTCCTAGGCAAAGAGAATGTTATGCTGTTTAAGCACAGTAAATTCAATGGACATTGTGTATGTATGTGGGTAAGCATACACATGTGTGTGTGTAGGTATTATACATTTAAATTGTACTTTCCTCTCACCTTCTTTAAGCTTCTTTATTCTCAGTATCTCAGTCTTGGCTCAGTTACTTATCCATTTGTGCATCTTAGGTAATGTTTTCAAAAGTGCCATTGTATGTAAGAAAGTAAATGGCATTCAGACTGAAAGCAATTTAGGTGCTTTTGAAAATAGGGTCAAAGTTTCCTTGTCATTTGGATGCATAAAAATTTTTAGTTTCTGTGGTTATAACAATTTATTATTAGTATCATAGTGACATAGAGGAGGCCAGTCATGCGAACAGAACTCCATTGTGCTAGGTTTTGAATAAACATATTCTAAATAGACAGCCTCTGACTCAGAGGATTTAGGAATTACTATTTTTTTTCCTCTGTCTGCCCCTCTCTTTTCTTTTTTATTAGTTGTTTTTAAGCAGAATGCAAGTAATGTTAAAATTTAAATGTACAATGTTTGAGTAGTTTGGAAGTAAACAAAACTGAATTCACTCATCCATTGACTTTAGTAAGGAAAAAGAACAGTTGCAAAAATGCTAAAAATTCTGATGCCAAAAATTCCACTTTATTGTGTAAAATAATTTATTAGATTTTCAGATATTGTACATTAACACAGATGTTTATTGATTTACAGGAGTGGTACAGTGTTCATTTGTATCAGACCCACTTGGCCTCAGGAAGCACTTAAAGAATTCTGGCTGAATATCTGTGGTCAATGTGCTTTGCTTGTGTAGATACATACACTTCTCAGCAAAGTATAAGAACTTTTCCCTCTTTTTCTCTTTACATGGCCTGTCTAAAAGCCAACATGTTTCTGGTACATTGCCTCAAAATGTTTCTTGTAAACTGCAAAAAATGAGTGGTATTTTCTTTCCTGCTCTGCAGTTTAATTAATTGAAAAAAATATCACTGATATCAGAAAGCGTGAGGTAACTCCTTAGGAGATGGAGGTACATCCGTGGTCAGATACTCCTTCCAAACTGACTAGTACATGTGTGCTGTGGTGTGTTCAGGTTCTCAGCATCTGCCGTCCAGAGCACCAGAACTCCTCATTTCTCCATATTTCTGGAATTCCTCATCACAGAAACCGCTGTGTGTGGAGGCTGGCATTTTCCCTGACTGACTTAGCAAGTGAAGCTGGATAATGTCTGGGATATTTATCTAAACACAAAAGCTCCTGAATTTGCCCTGGAGATGAAAATACTAGATTTGTTCCTCCATATCCTTAAAACTATAGAATATTGAGATGATTGTGTAGAACCTAATTGTGTTGTATTAAATGTATGAGATCTCAATTTATTATTTACCTTTAAATTCTGTGGACAAATAATAAATGAAGTTTGTTTTGCTGCATATGCAAGTTTTCCAAATTGATTAAAATATTTGTAAAAGAATTTAGCAACAGTATCTGAACTAACTGCTTGGGAAAGGAGGAGATTAATATATCCTAACTAAGGCTTAGTGGGTTTTTTGTTTGTTTGGGTTTGGTGGTTTTTTGAGGGGGAGGGAACAAGTGGGATTTTTTGTTGTTCTGGAACCTGGATCAAGCAGATAGCTCAGGTCTGAACTAAAAAGTAGTGAAATACAAGGTTTCATTATTTTGTTACAGTTGTAAATACAAACAAGAATGGAAATATATTCAGAAATGGAGCCCATTTCCTTCTTAATTTTTAAATTTTCCTCCTTCTTTCATCTCCTATGCTTTTTTCCCACTTCTTAAATATTGATTATTGAAATAATCCCTACACTTGCACGATATTTAGATTTTTTAGCTGCTGGTTGCTGGAGCTTAACCATTTACTATGTAGTTTTCGAATGGACCTATCTTTTCAAGCTCTGGGGGTCTTTTGTTTTATGACTGAGACATAAATGCTGCACAGAATTATCCATGCACAGAGAAACCTGGTAAGCAATAGAAAACAGTTTGATTAATGATTAATAAAAGTGTCCTGAAAATCAATGCACAGTAGGGATTTGAAATGTTAGTAGTTTCACCAGTGTTTCGAGAGTCATCTACCAATCTCAGCTCCACCTTAGCACTAATTTCATTTGGCAGGAATCAGTTAAGTGTTCTAAGTTTTTAAAATCACAAGAGCCTTTTTGCTGGAAAAGCCCTGTATCTGAAACCAAATGTTCCATAGATTTGGCCATATTGCACACACTCAGACACAAAGGGCATGATTACTGCATTTGATCTCTGCTCCTTGTAGAAGATATAGGTGGAGCATTGGGGAACCATCTACAGCTACTTAATCTGCAGCCCTGGTCTTGGCAATACTTAAAGCAATTACTTTGCTCACTTAAATATATCTACTTATTTCAGTGCGATGATGGAGCTCTGGTTCCTCATGCCCAATTTTATTGCAACAAGATCCCCCTCCTGCAGCACAGGCAGGCTACGAAGCACTGGAAAAAAGCAGCTGGTACAGGCCCAACTGAGTGAGTTGCTGGTTCATGAGTGCTATTCCACTGGAATTTTCCAAAGTCCTACTTATGTCATTTACCTCACCAGACTGATGCTTTAAACCACGTTGTTGTAAAAAAGACCTTTCATATGTGAGTCTCAAGTTTACCTTTGTGCCCTACTCTGACATTTTAAGTGGAATTTGTGAATTTGCATTGCTTCTTTTCTTCAGTTTTCTTTCATTCAGACTATACATTGATAACTCCTACAAAAACAAAACAGAGATTTTTATTTTGGGAGATGGAGAGATGTTTGGTTTTCAAATGAAATATGGAAAATAAATTGAGATTTTCCTGTGCACTTGAAAGCATTCCTTTGTCAGAAAATCCATTTCTCCTCCCAATCTATTTCTCTTTGAAGAAGAATTCTTTGCCTGACCTTTGCAGCCAGTTTCTGACCTCTTTTTGCCTCATTTTAATATGTGTGTGTACATGTATATTCAATGCTCAAAGATAGCGTACTGGCACTTCTTTTCTCATCTTTGTGCTAGATGAATAGATGAATAGATCACATGCTAAGGATTTTCTTCTCCCTACCATGACCACTGTGAATATGTATACACACACACAGAATTCCATCTAAGTCCCTTGTTTCTGAAAATGTTTAAACAAGAAATAAAACCATAAAACAAATAAAAAAACACAAAAGACACAAAAATACTTTTAGGTTGGAAAGTTGACATAAGTAGCTGGGAGATCTTTCATCTCCTGTTAACTCAGGTGTGTTTTATTAGTCAGACAAACTTAGTTAGCTAAGAACATTTCCAAGTACAGATATGCAAGTTGTGCTCTGCCTTGTTTTTTCTATGATTTTTATATTCTTGCCACAAGCATCTGCTAATAGAACCAGTCATAACTATGAATGAATAATAAAAGGCTGATAAGCTTTTTAAGAACCTGTCTATTTTGGTAAAGAAAGTGAATGCTGCATCTTGGTTTTTGCTTAGTTAATCCTATTACTTCCTAAAATAATTCCTCATGACTGGCCAGAATTAAATCTAAGCAAATGCCAGTTCAGTCTCACTTAATCTGATCCTAATCTGATGGCAGACATAGTGACTTGCTTCAGCATGACCTTCATGTGTTTCTTTGTTCTTAATTGGCTAATTGTGTTTACTTGATCAAACAATATTATACAAAAACTGGAGCACAAAAGTTAACCTTCTTGGTTTTAAGCTTTATTATTATAGAATTGGAGTTTTCACAGAGGAGCAACAAAGAAGATCTGAACTATGTTAGTCATGTTTTTGCAAAACTGCAGAGAAAAGAGCTGGAGGGGCATCAGTGATGAAACTGGCACTGATACTTGCTGAGAGCCGAGGCAGTTCAAATTTTTTTTGAAGGCACCATTTTAGTTCCTAGGAGTCCTTTCAGGGAGGTTTTTTTTATGAAAGAGAAAGGGAAAAGAGAGAGAGATTTAAAGCTCTTTCAATAGGGAAAAATCCATGTAAATTAATGAAAAGCTATAAAATTTTTAACTTTCATTCTCAAGTTATATTAATACAGTTTTCAAATCTGAATGAGTTAATTGTCTTAACATGTGGTTAAATAGCATTATTTGAAATTGACCATACATATTAGAAAAACTAATACAAGGCAAGGAACTGCAAAATGTCAAACAAATTAGTAGAAAAGTGGTAAAAAGAAGATAGACCTATCTGGAATCTAACATATAAACCTCATTTTCTAAATCTTAAATAATCATATACTTTCTCTTTTTTTTTTTTTTCTTCATTTATTAGATTTTCACATGCTGATAGTCTAGTGACATTGCAAGTAATTTTTTTAATCTGAAAAATTTATCTGATTTTTTTCTGCTGAATTTCCATCAACAGATTTGGTCATTTTCACATTATTTCTCTTTCAATAGTGATCTCGAATTTCTTAAAGTAATTTAAAATTACAATTGCTGTTACACTTCATTTTTTCCCCCCAGTATTTCTGAATCTTTAAGAGGATTAATAGCATAGGAAATTATAAAAAAAAAAAATTGTCTTTAATTTTGGATGGAAGAATTTCCACTTCTTTCCCTTACAAATTTATCTTGGGAATTAACAGCCAGAAGTGATAAACACTGTTAAAATGCATTTGAACATGTGGAGACTGATTTATTGTAAGAGCTCTTCATAAACAAGGAAGGCAATAGGTGTTTTTGAGTGGCTTTAGAGACATTCATGCAGCTTCCATGATCTATGGGCAACACAGATAAAATCAGACTAGTATTTTTTTTACTAATTTCAGGGTTTGGTCTTGCCAAAAAAGATATTAGTACTGATGCCAATCTTGTTTTGTTATCAGAAATCCATTTGATTTTTTTTTCACAATGCCTATTACAGCTTAGTGCTCACACTAGATCTAATTAGTCATCACTTCTTGCTTCTAAAATTTACATGCACAATAGCTTATTCCCAGAAATGTGAAAGACTCTTTAATCAAGAAAAAAGACCCAACAAACAAACAAGCAGCAAAATAACAACAACAACAACAAAACAACTCAGAAGATTTAGTTGTTGGCTGATGAGCTATCTGAAGGAAAAGTCTATTGAATTAGGTCTTCAATGAAACCAGAGTCTGCATTGCTTTCCTAAAGAAGTTTTAAGACAAAGCTGTCCAAGAGAAATCATAACAAACAAGGTAGATACTGCTGTGTAATCCTTGGTGTCAAACCTGTCACCTATTTAATCAACATTCTCCTTCAGTGTCACTTCATTCTCTGCCATATCCCAGCTGGCTTTGCCCATATCTTGATCCCCTCCACTTCCAACAGCTCAGTGTTAACAGGGTGAGATATGGAAAACAAACCATTTCAGGAGGGAAGAGCAGTGTCCTTCTCTTTAAAACTAAGGCGATTATTAAGTATTGCAGGAGGTACTGAATGACATGGTGCACAGTATTCTCTGTGTTACATTTGCTAAGTTTCACAGGTGTTTTGAGTATTTAATTCCTCTTTGGATCACTTGAATTAATAATGCTCATAGTGTAACTGGGTAGTTCCTGTAGCAATGCAAACCTGCCTGGACATGAGAGGCTGTAGTAACTTATAGTTTCAGTGGGAACCCTTATTTGTTTTCTAGTGAATTTTGAAATTAACATTTTTGGTGGCTCTAATTTGTAAGATGAAGCAGTCCTTTTTTATCTTAAAGCAATGGTAATTCAGACTCAAAAGGAACCTGCAAACAGAGACAATAAAATAAGTGAAAGGACAATATCTTTAGTATCACCACAAGAAGCTGAAAAATGCCTGGGACCTGAGTGCCTATACTTAGTTTTGGTTTGGTGCTGTGGCAGTGTAGAAGGCCAATACTTATCAAATCTAAAGGCTACTACATGAGTCCATAAGTGTGACTTGACTATAGGATGTAGTTGCATCCAGTCTCCATCTCAAAGACATTCAGCCTTGACATTAAGCATATGAGTCAGCACTCTCCATGTCAGCAGGGAATTTAGGTATGTGCTCCCCACCTTGCAAACCCTCCATAGTTTGTACTTGTAGGCCAGAAGGTAAGGAGAATTTTGTGGCAAAATATTGTTGCTATTTTTTTTTAAGATGTAGAGGTTCTGTACCTCTACCAGAGGACTTCCATACAGCTCTCAGCTGGCAATGCTTCCTCCTGACTGAGGGGCTGTGTCAGGGCTGGATGACACACCGGAGGAACAGCTAGGGGACCAGAGGTATACCCTCTTTGTCCTCAGTAGGGTGAGCAGGGAGCCACCAGGCAGCCCTGCAGAAAATCAAAAGTATAGGGACTTGTTTGGAGAGCTGAATTTTTTTTCTAAGCCAGATTTACTGGCAAATATGGCTCTAGGCTGACTAATAAATGGTTATCTATGCACTGGTTTTCAACCACATGTACCCTAAATAAGGTTTCAATTAATCTGGAGCCCATAAATAATTCTTTAAAAGGAAAGTTCTTTTCCTTTTTCTTCAGGGTTCATCTGACTAATACAATGCATCAGAAGAATAAATAGTGTTTCAAGTGAATTAAAGTTGTTTTGCTTAAATTGGTTCCTTCTTAGTTTTTCTTGTTATGAACATATCTCTCCCACTGAAAATTGTTAGCAATATATTTTACGTTAATCATGTTTTTCTATAAATTTGATGAAGTGCTATTTCACTCACTTTTTTAAAATTAGAAAATTTCCATAGAAACTGTTCTGTGTTTTAAAAAAGACATCAGTACAGTAAGGAGAATGTAAAAATAATGCCCACCATCCAACAGAAGAAAACACATTTATGTTCCATCATTTACCTAACTAATTTTGCTTCCCATTCAAAATAAATATTTTTGCTAGTAGCTCATCTTGGTAGCCTCATTTCGTTTACATTATAGCAATTAAGAGCAGCTTCTGACTGTAAACAGTGGATCTCAAATGACAGCACTGGAAGTGACCTCCAGAGGTCCTCTGGTCCAAGCCCTCCAGCTCAAGCAGGGCCAGCTAGACCCAGTTGCCCAGTACTTTGTTCAGATGGCTGCTTAACATCTCCAGTGGTGGACATTCTACAATGTCCTTGGGCAACATGCTTGAGTGCTTTGTCACCCTTAGAGTAAAAAAACCCCACAACATTCTCATGACGTAAAGTGGTGATTTGAAAGAGAGATCATTAAGGTAAAGACTAAACACTTACTTGTGGATATCTTAGAAAATTCTGCATCTTCATTTCTTGTTCAGTTCAACAGAAGCTGATGGAGTTTATATATACTCAAAACCTTGGAAATGCTTTTATTTACATGCCAGAACCAAACTCTTTGTATTTGACATCCTTGTTTGTGTCCCCTTTAAGGGCTCAAGATCACTGGTACTCCAAGTTTTGCACTCGGAGCATGTAGGTACCTTATTCTGATAGTGCAAAATTGAAAGCCAGGATGCATCTAATTTAAAAATATAGCTTTTCAAATCAGAGTAAGTGTTTAACATATTAAAAGTTCATCAGCTCTGTGATCTTTTCTGCACTGGTGGCACAACAATTATTTTTTGAGGAACAGCATGAGATGTCATAAACACAGGGTTATGACTTCCCTCAGCTGAAGGGAAAGCTGATTTGTGAAGGAGAAAGCCATTCAAACGCTAGCATCTTTAATAATAGCAAGAGGAATAAAAAATGCTGCTCTCTAAGGAAATTGTTTTTATATGAATGTGTTTAGGTTGTGGGGTTTTTTTAATGAACTCTGCATGAAAGGCTTCTTCAGACGAAATTGAAGGAATTTCTTTGGTTTCTTTATTTATTTTTAATTTTAATTTTTAAGGAGTTCTTTTTGTGTTTTTTCTCTTCAAGGAAATTGAAGACAAAAAGGGAAGGTAACTGATTTTATATAGCCCACATTAGTCATCGTGTGTTTGGAATAATGTAATATTGACATAATTCACTAATTCTGAGCAAGAGAATATACTTTGAGTCTAAAAAATAAAGACCAAATCCCAGGCTTTCTAGTCAGAGCTGTGAGTTATGGTTTGGAATTTTCTTTGAACAAAGACTAAAGCAGGTGGACTATTCACGGCAGCGATTTTATTTGGTTTATTTTATTCCGTTTTTTATATGTGAAATTTTTCTACAGGAACATTGGCATGTTCAAATTTGCGTGAAAAAAAGAAAAGAATTCATTTTACATCAAGAGGTTTTAGCCTTTTATTCCAAAACTGTTTCCTTCAACTGCTAATATTTATTTTTGTTAGCAAGCACGCGAATGCACCGAAAATCATTAGGCAGAGTATGCTCTGTAAGCAGAAGAGTAGAAGGGAATTGTAGCTGCTCCATTGACTGATAAGGTGGATATTCTCACGCCTGCCTGGACAACTCAGGGATTGCATCAGGGTTGTGCTTACACTGCTGCACAGTGGACTCTGCCAGTGCTAAAGGAGGGGAGAGGAACCACGCAGCTGAATAAATACAGTCTTCAATGGGAATAAGCATTTAAACTTTATTATTTTCATCTTTTTTTTTTTTTTCTACCTGTCTTTTCACTCAGTTCCCAGAAAATTAGCTGATTTCTTGGACACATTTTTGGAAAGATAGGATTTGAGGAGAGTTTTACTCAAAGGTTTAGTGGAGAGAGGAGTTTAGCTGGTGGACAAAGGCTAACATGGCTGAAGTAAAAGGAATACTTACATTTATGTTGACAGAGAAACAAAAGAGGCTGGCATACAGATGGAGCTGAGAAGGTATTGCATGTGGTTTTGAAGAGAACAGTGTTCATAAGCAAGGAAAACCTAGAGCTGAAAGCTGAATGTGCTACACATGACAATATATTATAAATAATAATATAAATTTATAATCTTTATTACAAATGAAATGATAAATATAGCATAAAACATTCATTGATATATATCTTTAATATAAGCATAGTTTTATATTTCTCATAAAATTCCAGAACAGAGCTTATTTATATTCAGTGGTCAAAATGGAAAGCTACAAGTCCCCCCACCTCATTGAAAACTATTCATCAATGTCCAAAAAGTGTCAGTATCTGTGATTATGGTTCTGAGAAGTGCTGGGAAGGGATCATATATCAGCCCATTTTGATCAATGGTTATATTGCCTTCAGTTATAAACTACAACAGTTCTTTTTCCAGCTGCAGGAAGAAACTTACCACGAAGCAGCTGCTATTATAAGATTTTCATCTGAATTTTTGCTGCTCCCATTTTAGCACAGATCCTTTGGATAACATTTGGATAATCAATCTTTTGGCTGCTTATCTAAACCAAACCCAATGTGTTGAGATTTGCCCTTCACCATTGATGTAAATTTTTTTTATTAGTCACATCAGTTAGAGTACTTTTAATTATCATCATTATTCAGTAATAACCTCATGTCTGACAAGAGAAAGATACCAATGGATATTGAACCTCTTATCCAAGAATAGGAAGGTTATTGAGTGAGATCTATTTTAGGAAGAGGAAAGGAACAGATGAAAGGCAATATTCAAAGCCCTTCCTAATAGATTTATAGCTTAGCAATAGATTAATAGCTATAAAGATAAACACGTGTGGATCCTGAATTCTGATACTACTTTCCTGGTTTTGGATGCCATTTAAATGTGCATATTTATCAAAATTTTACAAAGAGAGGCTTTTTTAAAGTCACACCTCCAATACTTCTGAAGTTTCACTTGATGCACTTGATTAAAAAAACATTTACTGAGGACAAGCTTTCTCCATGGGAGTACAATGAAAGAATCGACAAAACCAATTTCACTCTAATCTGAGAATGCAGTGGTAATATCTCTCTGCTGATCCTGATCTGTCTCACCTTGTACCCTACTGTGCTAGGGATGGGGAAAGTATGTGTTTGAGCACATGTCTAATGGGCTTGAATGGTGTAGGACTGAAACCTATTCTGGTAATGCAGCTTTATAAAAGGCTCTATGGTCTTTGAACCTGGCACTTTTCCAAAGCAGAGGGGCACTGTTGTGGCTTGCTTGTCATTTCTGCGCACTAAATAAAAATGAAGTCAGACTCCAAAGTAGCTCCTTCCCAAATCACCTTTGAAAATCACAGAAGCCTACTAGCAGGGAGCAGCAATGGAGGAAATTGGACGCCAAAGGGTTTATTCCAAATATACTTCAGAGCTCCCACGAGAAGTAGAAGAGAGCAGCTGAACTAGCACAGGGCATAACAGAACAGTCAGTAGGAAGGAGAGTGTTCAAGTCATTAATGCTAGAGGTGACCAAATCAGTGTACATAGGTTTGTATGTGATGAATTTCCCTTCTGACTTGTTAGGAAATGGGTGGTCAGAGGTTGATATTTCTTGCTGCACACAACACACAAATTGGTGCAGATGAAAAGGAATGAAGTCCAGTCTAAGTATGTGCATTGAAAAGGGTATAAATTTTTTGCCATTCTTTTTTTCTACTTCAGAGAGGTTTTGAACAGCTAAAAAGGCAAACTGTTCACAACATGGCACACTGCAACAGGGCTTTTCACTCTGCTAAGCACTGAAGTTCCAGTCCTGCTAGCACTAAATCTGGTGGAATGAACTGATCTTGCAGCATACAAACCTTCACCATCCCACCGTGCAAAAAAAGAGGATCTCAGCACCCCATCTGAATCCATGCCTCCTTCTCCCACTTATTCCAGATGCCTCCTGGACTACAAGAATTTTTCTTTGTTGATACTTTCTAATGGCAAAGCTGGACTAAAGCAAATGCTTTACAGTGCTTTTAGATAGCAAAGCCACACAAACCTTAAAGTAAGGGTCCAGGAAGCAGAGTGCTATCAACAGCCCTATACCTTTCCTAGTCAGAACTAAATGTTAAATCCTTCATTGTTTCAGATCATAAGGATCATGGATAATCAGTCATCTCCAGACTACCCCAACTACTCAGAAAATAAGCTTTTCTTCATGCTGCTTGTTTTCTCTTTTTCATATAAACTGGCAAGTTGGTGTGGACAGTTACTGCATTCAGGCAACATATCAATTGAAAATGACAACTTCAGGGAAAAAAAACAGGTACATTTCAGTCTAAATGGGAAAAATATTTGTTTTAGTTTGGAAAAGCTAAAAATTTAAAATAACTGAAGTGATGATTTAAAAAAAATAGCCACCATTTCTTTAATGTTAAAATCTTGAATAATTGAGATACACATTTTATTTGGGTCAAAATGAAAAGAGAATTTATTTTTGGGGTTTTTCCCTTCTCTAAATCAAGGAAAAAAATACTCAGAAAACTCCAATACTGCTGAAATACCAGGCTCTGTCTAGTGTTAAAAGAGCTCACAGACTGAATGTCCCCTCATATGACAAAAGATGGATTTTTTTACCTGCTAGCATTAAGTTGACCCTTTATAACAGATGGAGCTTAATGTTATAATACCACATCAGTGTTCTTCCTTTTGTCCTATCTGCATTAATTGAGGAGCTCTTTTGAAGAAAGGAGTGTGGTGCCAATTACCACAAAAAATGTGTGAAATTCTGATTCATACCTGTGATTCAGGGGACCATACTTATGTTCAGTTTCTTTGAGAGCAAAAATCAAGCGGAGATTGACGTTTTATTCCCCCTCTCTTTTAGACGGAAGTAAATTAGTACATTATCCACTTCTCAGCTGACTCACAGAAATCTTATTTCAGATCATAATGTTGTGCTCTTTGTGACAGAGACAGGGTTATTTTCTACAGGGCTCTGTGAAAAAAATTCATGAGCAAACCCTTAACTGCACTAGGCTTGCCTGCTGTTGCATTTTGTTAGCATTTTGCAGTACTGACCTTTCTAAACAGAGTCAGCAATTTGCATGAAAATTAGGGCTCTGGACATGATCCCCATTCCAGAAGTAATGCATGAAATACTGCTGCACCACTGACTTGTGAGCCTACAAGCCATTTTCTAAGGCACTGCAGAAAACACCATTTCAGAAAGACACTAGAAGTGGAGAACAGAGTAGTAAATAATGTTAGAAGACTGGCAGAGGAAGAGAACATTAATTTTCTAGACCACTTTTTTTTTTGTTGTTGTTGTTTGGTGAGTTTTTTATTAATCTTACCTTATTTAAAAGCAACCATTAGCTTTCCCCATCATTTCTTGCTTTTAGCAACCACAGACGCCTGGTGTTTAACAGCAGCCTCAAATGCAGTGAAGGAACAGAGTCGCCTTTGCCTTTCCCCACTCCAATTTGTTTCAAATGCAGCAGTTAGAAACAGACAAATCATTGAAGAAACACACAAGCACAAAGGAAATGCAGGGCAGGAATTAAGGTCAATGATTATCTGCTGCTTCTACAGTCACTTTCACCTTTTCGAAATGAGCCCAAAGTGGTGCTAAATCACTATCAAGGCCAAGCAGTATCCATTCATATCCACTTTGCACTCACACAAGTCACTCCACAAGGTGGAAGGTACTCGAGGATCAGGGCCCTAATCTCTTTATCCTAGTCAATTCATGACGTGCCTTGGACAAATTGCCAAGCTGCTGCCCACTCCTGCTGAGCCTGCAGAGGGCTAAGCCATGCTGTGAATGGAACATATGGCCCTTCTGACAGCACTTAGGCTGTAGTCAAGTGTCAGCATGACAGAAGGATATCTCTTAGATCCATTATATATAGACTCCAGCTCAACCCTTCCTGTTTGTTGCTCTGTCTTTTATAAACTAGGAAGGATTTTATGTTCAATAAGCAGGACGCGCATCCCTGCACATTGTGGTCTGAAACACGTTACATCCTTGCATTCACAGAGATGCTCTGCAAGTGTGGCTGAGCAAGTTACTAAGCCTCAGCTTTCTGCAAATACTATATTACTCAAAGGAACAGACACTGGCCGCCCATCTGGGTTCTGAGAAGTCCCCAGCTTACCAGGCAAAGACAGCCTTTTTGTGATAATTTGGTGGCCACAAAACTGAGTACAAGTTAAGGTCTCAAAATTGAAAAAGCCAAGTGAAAATCCTTACTTCACAAGTATAGAATCATGGAATCATAGAATGGTTTGGTTGGAAGGACCTTAAGTATCATCTAGTTCCCACCCCCCTGCCATGGGAGGTTATACCTTTCCATAGTTTTGTGGTTTTTCCTAGTCAGAATTAAATGTTAAATTCTCAATTGTCAGAAAGGCCATATCTTTCCTGGCTGTTGGGAGAGGAGATGTTCAGAGTTCGGCTTTCTACATTGTTAAACTGATCTGATAGCTGACTAATATTGAAGGTTCCCAAAAGCTTGTAGGGGCTTTTAAAGGCAATGAGCCATGAAGAAGGATGAAGGTCTCTTCCACACTGACTCACCTCCTGACAGCTGGACATTAAAAGTACCTCTGTTCTTCCTTCAAAGAGGCTCTAGTTGGGGCTAATGGGCAGCTTTAGTGGTGTTTCCTTTGGACAATATCTGAAGCAGAGTGGAAAGGAAGTCATCGATTTCTCCTCAGACCAGTCAAATATAATGAATGTGCCCAAGATATTTGAAGGTACTATACTTCCAAGGCAGCTTGGTATCCAGTTCAGATTTCCTCCAGATTCCTCCATGGGATGGTGCAGTTTTGCTCTGCCTTTTGCTGGGGGCTGTGGCCAAAACCACAATGTAGCAGATAAATAGAGTTTTCCGTCTCCTTCTACACAAGCCTGCACCGGCAATACAAGTTCTCCTAAGTGCTCCTGAGGGTTTCAAAAGATGAAAGAAATTATGTCCTATCCAAACATAACAATAGTAATGATAACACACAAGCAGATAAGGCTGTAGTTTAGTACAATTAACTACCCACACTGCGATACTTTCATTTGGTGATCTATTTTTACAAGGCAGTCCAAAGGGAAAAGGAAAATATTTATAATAAAATAAGGGGATCAGAAAGGAACAAAAAACATAGAGAAGAAATAAAGCAATGGCAGACTTAAGGGGACAAAATCAAATAAAACATGCAGAGGGACAGTCCACACTGATGCCTTATGTCAGATAAAGCTAACCACAGTCACACCTGCATGATGGTCTCTGACTACCGGTTGAAGTTAGAACAAATGAGGCAGTGATAAACCCTTTTAGAAAAATATGTAAGGGTCTCAGAAAATTATTTGGAGTGAGGAGCTCTGAGGGAATTTCTCTTCCTGCCAGTACTTGTGACTACATTACTAAGAGCCATTTGAAGTACTAACCCTAACTAGGGCCTCAAAGTAGAGATGTTTCAAAGGACTTTGAGCAAAACTGAGTGCTCAGTGGCACAAGAGTTAGATGTGTCATGGTGAGTTTGCCCAGTGGTGCCTGTTCAAACCTGGACTTGAACAATTAGAAGGTGCTACAAGAAGTCAAGGAATAATCCCAAGAGGCTAGGAAGATCACAAGAAACTTTTCCAGAGCTTCTGTGGCCAGAGGCCATAACACAGAATGAGAGTGATTCTTGCTCATTGGTGACAGAACTGATGCAGATTTTGACCACATCAAATAGGAATAATGAAATATATTTCTAGTGCTTCCAGGCTCAGGCCAGCTCCTCTCCTTGTCCTCTGAATATGACCTTATGGAAAAGGTGAATGTGCAGGGCA
The DNA here is from genome assembly GCA_026261815.1 of Monarcha castaneiventris obscurior. Taxonomy (NCBI): domain Eukaryota; kingdom Metazoa; phylum Chordata; class Aves; order Passeriformes; family Monarchidae; genus Monarcha; species Monarcha castaneiventris. Next base: position 3,479,145 of record JAMPIT010000379.1, read on the forward strand.
GGGGAGGAGACAAAACTCCCATACAAGCTATTTGTTTATCCTAGCTTTCTGGATGACTCTCATGAAGATTGTTCTAACACTCCAGGGGAAAGAGCAAGTGCATGAAGCCACACTTATCCAGCAAAACGGGAACAGAGACATTAATCTGGTTTTTTGTGTGGTGATCACAAATGACAGATCTGACCTTTCATGAACTGCAGTTATGGGCAGGTCTGCAGAGCCTAAAATTGGATTGGACAGCATGTCTGCTCAAGCTAATAATGCTGCTGGTACTTGTCAGTGGCCATGTCACTCCTGCTCTTGTAAACTGTGAGCATAAACTTTGGTCTGGGGAAACGTAGTGATCCTCAGAGAGACAAATTCACAAAGCCTTACCAATATAAGATGACCGCTGGCAAATTTTGGTCTATTGAGACCTTTTGAGGCAATCCTGTCTGGGTGAGAATGCTATGATGTGAAGTCATTGATACAGTTAGGTAGCTGAGGAGTAACTTTACTGAAGAGGGATCTGAGTCTTTGTAGAAAGATCAGTACCTGGAAGAAGTGCTTAAAACAGAGGGCTGCTTCTATATTTGATAATTCATGTTTTACCTGATACTGGAGGCAGTGGGAACTGATGCAATATCAAAAGGTGGAAGTACAGACATTCCACATTGTACATGAAACTGAAGTTATTTCTACCAAAAGGATAAAAAACCCAGCAAACATTTGAGGAAATGTGTTGGGGGGAGAAAGAAAGACAAGCAAATTATTGTGAGAAAATACCTAGAAGGAAATAATTTATGGAACTATGAAATTATTTTCTGATTGGCAGTAAGTTTCCCCTTTTGATTTAGTCCTATTTTTCAAGTGCCTATTTTACAAGGCAGTACCTTTCCCTACACTGCTCCAATACCCAATGTATTGTCCAAAATAGAAATCTTAATGTAGACATTTTTTCCAGTGTTGCAGTCATTGAAACTACCTTCAGCATCATGTGGGTTATGTGTGATGGGTTCCAAACTACCAGACTGGATTTGAAGAAGCTCTTAGAGATTCAGTATCTCACAGCTAAAATGGCAGAGGACTTAACAGTGGAACCTGTATGCATCCATCTACTGACAGAACACGATCCGAAGTCAGCAACTGCTTGAAAGAAACCTGTTCAGGCATTAGAGAAAACAATGAAGGGTAAGTTGTTCAGAGGCTAGATTCCTATACATACTTTTGAGAACCACCTAGAATAGTAAACCTAATCATTGATCCCCACTTAAGATGCATTTTTGCAGCTGTCTCCAATTATTCTATGACAGATGCAACTGTCATAAGTTTTTTGCTTATTTATGGATTGTCTTTCATCCATCAGCAGGATAACTGTCTCTATACAGTACCTCTTAATGTAAAAAATAAAAAAATATTGTACATCGGACCTGGAACATAGCGGGTGTAGTTGTCTCCATACCATTGCCAAGTTTGTGTTATAGAATAGACTTCTAGAATCATTTAGGTTGGAAAGTGACCCAGCACTGCCAAGCCCACCACTAAGCCATGTCACTAAGTGACACATCTACGTGTCTCATAATCCCCTCCAGGGATGGTGACTCAATCACTTCTTGGGCAGCCTGTTCCAATGCTTGAAAACCCTTCTTCTGAAGATTCAGTCTAAACCTCTCATGGCTCAGCTGTAGGCCATTTCCTCTTGTGCTATCATATGTTACTAGCAAAGAGTGTGCCCATCCAATCCATGATCAGTTTCTCTAGGAGGATGCTGTGGGAAATGGTGTCAGAGTCTTTACTGAAGTCTAGATAAGCAACATCCACAGCCTTTCCTTGTCTGCTAAGTGGGTCTTACTGTCATACAAGGAGGTTGATTGAGCACAACCTGCCTTCCATGAGCCCATTCTGGCTGGACCTGATCCCCTTGTTGTCCTGTAAGTGCCATGCAATGGCACTCAACATGATCTCCACTGGCACTGAGGTCAGACTGAGAGGCCCCCAGATCGTCTTTCCAGTCTTTCTTGTAGTCATCACAATGGCTTACCTCAAGCTAGCTTGGACCTCTCTGGTTATCTAGGACTGCTATAAATGATGGAAAGTGGCTTGGTGAGCACTTCTGCCAGCCCTCTATGATTCAGTGATACAGGACTACCCCACCACTTGTCCTTCTTTGCCTCTCCCTTCTCAGGTGTCTGTGGCCATCCATTGCTGCACTCAGTTGTGCAAGTCATCCCACCACGTTTCTGTGAAGGAAACTAAGTCATAGTTTAATTGCTGCACAGTGACGTTTAGCTCCTCTTGTTTGTCGCTTCATGCATTGGTGTAGATTACATGATAATTTATACATTTTGTTACCATGAGAAAAGAAATAAAAAACAAACTCAAGATATTTTTATACCCTAGTTAAAAATGTTGCTTGGCTTAACTTTCTCAACATTTCTTCTAGTATTGTGAGTATCTCTTCCCCAGGTTGGCATCATTACAGTAGCAGAACCATTACGAAGTGTAGTTTTGCCAATGTAAATTTGTTTCTGCTGGCTTTGCTTATCACGTTTGAAAGCCTGTTTTTTGGAAAAAACAAACAAGCAAGCAAAAACTAGCTGTTGGTGGATGCCATATTTTTGCTAGAGCTAGATGAATGCAGATGAGATTTTGAAAGAAATCTTGCAAAAAAATCATATGAAAGTGTTTTCACTCTGGAACAAAAAGCAGTACTCCCATCCATTCTAATTCTGAAAAAGTATAATGCTTCAGGAGAAGAGGTCATGTATTCAATAAAATTCTTTTCCTTGTGTGACCGAGAAAATTGAGGCCTGAAAAAGTTTCCATTAATAAAGTATTTTGACGTTATATGGGTTTTTAAAAAAAATGTAATTTATGTAATGTAATTTAACATAATAATAAAATAATAATAATAATAAAAAAAGTAATTTAAAATATCTGTTTTCACTAAGCAGTCAATCCTAATAAATGCTTCCCTGAAAGACAAATATCTTCAGTCCCTTGCTTCTTCCTGACTGTTGCTTCTGTGTTGATTCATCTACACCATGCTGATTTTCCCTGTGTCCATACATTTATTTGGAAAGATTCTCATTTTTTGTCCTCCCTTTTAACCATCCCACCCAAAAGTAAACTGGTATCATTTAAAAAGAGACCTATGTGCCGTACAGCTCAAAACAAACATGGCAAGGAGTTGACCTGCTTGCAACAGGTAAAAATGTTCTAATTTCTCTGGCTGTCCTCTGCACATCCATTAAAAGATTAAAGACTGTATTTTAGTCCTAAATTTTTGAAATAATATCTTGTTTATGTTTTCCCATTAGAGATAAAAGTTCCACCTATTTGTCATTAGAAATTGTCAGCCAGCCAATTTGTGATGGCTGCAGAGGGCTGAGATCAGCAAAATTAAACTGCTTTTATTTGCGTGTTTTTAATAAATTTCTACAGGAAGAAAAGTAGCATATTGCATTAAGTAGGAGTTTTATCTTTGTAAACTTTTATTTTTTTCTCATTATCAATTCAGTGGTTAATTCTACAGGCAGAGGTGTTGATTCTCTGAATTGCAATTCATCTTCCTTGAGTTTATCTGCCATAAGCAAAATAAATGCCCAGGTATTGTTACTTTTTTTTTTTGGCACAGTCTTAGTGTACACTTTATGGACTAATGTGCTAATTTTCATTAGTTCGGATGAAAGAAGATAGTTTGGCATGTGGCCTCTGTAGTTCAAAGCCAAGTTATTTTAAGAGAAGATAGAAATTGGGCCTCATTTTTATATAAGACCAGTCATTTAGTAGTGTGATGGTACTAAATGGGGTGAATGCAGAATATACACCCCTGAGATACTTGGGAAGGAAAGTGTGCATTTTGGATAGTTGGTCTACTACCACGAAAACCTATATTTGAATCAGCACTGGGTAAGAAATACTATACTTCCTTATGAGTATTTTTGAGATGAGCAAAAATTGCAGACAACAAATTATGATGAAAAGTAATCTTTTAAGAATTGTCCACAAAACAAAAATTCTGAGTTGTTAAGTAATGTGTGATAGCTTGAATCAATGATATAATGTAGTTTTGATAATTTCAACCTGTTTCAATTTGATTTCCTAGAAATATTTTACTGTTTCTACCCTATGTTATATTTTGAACTGAAAAATATTTTGCCCTGAAAATTGGAAAAAGTTTATGGAGAGGAAAACAACATGCTATATTTTAATATATATTTTACATCAGAAATGTTGCTTGATAAGAATGAGTACTATTCTGTAGTTTTTCAGATAAAAAAACCCAAACCAGCAAACAATTCCCAATTCCTTGTATTATCCTCTGTTACTTACACTATGAGGGAGCCAAAGGCAGTCGCTAGGAACAAGGGTCTGCCTTCCTAATTTTCAAATGTTGCAACAGATACTTTTAAGTTAAGATCAGCTATGAGGAAGTCTTGCTTTTCCTTCTCAGATGATCCTTTCTGTGCCATCTGTAACTGGAGTGAAAAAAATGCGGCAAGTGGGGATAGAGTTCCTTCACTGCTTGGGCACTTTACCCTTTCTGCATCATCTAAAAGTTGTCATTCTGTGCTGTCTGACAGCACCATCTGGTTCAGAATATAATATCTCAGATCTGGCCATTTCTAGAGCTGGATGTGCTGCCACCATATATAACATGAATTGCTTTTGCCTTTGTGCTACATCTTCTGAAATTATAATGCTGATGCGGCATCTTCAGATGATCCAAACCCCCAGACTGTTTAAACAGAAGCAATGAATAATTCACATGAGAAACAGAGAAAAGCAAACAAACAAAAGTCAATGGGCATCTCCTGGTTAGCTGGGAAAGAAGGGGATACACAGTATAGTCTGCTGTCATTTTCAGAGAGTACAGGATAACCTTTGCCATCTGAGGAGAACTCTCTGGAGCTCTGCTAGCAGTGGCAGATCATTTAGAGGATCACTGGTTCCATACCACCCCGCCCTAATGTGTCAACCAGGAATGAGCTATAGCACACAAAGCTCTCTCTCTACAGGTACAGTCTTCTGGGAATTATAACCACTAGACAGAAAGCCAGTAGTTTTGTGTAGAATTGCACAATGTGTTTTGGACTGGGGTAACCTTATCTCGCTTCTTAATTAGGAAAAAAAAATAATACTCATAATAGTGATTCTTCCATTAGCAGGCAGGGAAAAATTTACTCTGGAAGATGAATGGAGAAATTCAGTGGAACACTCAAACTGCCTTGCACCACTTTCTGACGAAAAGCAACCATAAATCTGATTTTATGTGGCGGTAGCTATAAGCTTCTGACTGCTTTGTCTCATTAGAGTTGTGGGAAGAAATTGGAATATGTCTCTAGCCTGGCAAACTAGGCCCTCTACCTGTAAATTATTAAACCTTATGCGTGTCAGGTGTGCTCAGAAAGGAATGAGCCAGGGAACAGAGAGAAATAGAGGTTGCACTGTTAGGTGCAGAAGCCAGAAAAGAGACCAGAGGAAGACAATCATATTTTGTTTTGCTTTAGCTTTATCTGCTTATTAGGAAGCATGGAATAACAAAACTACCTTTTAGAGGTCATGGTAACACAGGGAAAAAAATGCATTGAGTGCTCAGCCAGCTGAGCGAAACGTAGAATGTGTGCTAATATGGGCACTGGTTTTTGAGAAATACTTATACACAGGGACTCTTGCTCAGTCCTAGGACATCAGTTTTTCATTCTATTGGAAATAGAAAAAGATGCACACCAGAACTAACAAATATAATGACCTGGATCGCATGATCCGAATTTATGTGCATAAATACTTGTTCTGCTGGTACAACAGATACACAGCATCAATAAATTTCCCATAGCATTGCTGTATCCTAATGGCTCCATCTAAAATACCTATCTGGGCAAGTATCATGTGCTACCATGAGTACCAGGATCTCTAACCCACACCTGATTTTTTGGGGGTGTCTAATTGACCCTGGCACCTCTATGCATCATGGAACACTGTGAACAGCTCTCCCTTGGGTTTTATTTGAAATTATTTTAGGCAACCAAAATCTGACTCTAGGTTACACCTCTCACTGCAATTTTTTCGTGTTGATGGAGCCCATGCAGTGAGTGAGGAGAAAAATGATAATCAAACAGGTAAGCAAAAATAGAAGTAGTTAAATGTAAAAGATATGAATAACTACAGTATCTGAGAAAAATGAAACAAATGTTGGCATCTGATATAAAATCAGACTGTAAGCACTGGACAGTGAAGGGCCTGGATTGTGACCGTGTCATATTAGAAGTCTGAAAAAGTACATGCCCTTATATTGTTATCTTGAAGGTACTCCAGAACAAGGGCAATCATCTACAAAGATGTCTCTATAGCATAATATCACAGATTTAGCCATTAAGTGCCATTGGGGGTGATACTGTTACTCCTAGGAAAGATGTTATTACTACCCATAGATAAAAGAGTAAAAAAAATCTCAATTTATCTTCTTCATGGTGCTATTCAGCAATCAGCTTCTTTTCTACTTCAAAATCTGGATTAAATGAGGCACAGCAGGGGGAAAGAATATAGGGACTGACTGTTGTGAAGCTTTTGGGAAAAGGCATGGAAGAGGAAGCTTGGGACTCACACTGCTCCAGAGGACGCTGTTAGATGGCCTAGTTTCTGGCAGAGAATGGAGAGCATTTGTATTACATATACATTACCACAATGTGTCAGCTCAAGTTTGAAGCTCTATGGTCTGACCAAGAATTGGTTTGCTACAGTTTCACATGCTTGTTTTTCACTGAAACAGTAAAAAAACCAACAAACTCCTGCCATTATAAAATTTTCATTGACACAACAAATGCAGAAATATTCATTTAATATACCAGCATGCAATGATTTGCAATGATATGTGAGCACAGAAAGGATGACTGACCAGTAGCAGTGTGATTCATTCCAGACATTAAATTCTTATAGCTCTCCTGTATCCTCAAATCAAGCCCTCATGCTTTCCACACTGCTCACTAGACACAGAGAATAACATGATCATTTTGGAAGTTCAGTCTTGCCTGCAGGCAAGAACTTGTCCCGTTATAGCAGAAGCAAAAGTAGCACAGCAGGACCTTCTCTATCAGGAACAACAGGAACTGTCCTCATGGAACAACAGCTCTCTTACGTGTGAGCTTAAATGTGGATATTTCATTTCTATGAATGCCATTCTCAACTGTGTGTATACCAACCTAGATACATAATAAGCATAATCATTCCTGGCAAATAATGAGGCATATAGTTCCAGAGAAAATATTCCCAATTTGGAAATGTTTTATTTACTCACTATGAATAACAGGGAAGAAGAAAATGAAACAACACTGATTGTTTTTCCAAACTAACCTTTTGATTACTTAACTAACACTTCTAACAAGTATAACATGTAAAGGAGTTCCTTGTGTGCTAGTGGACACTGCTGCTTCAACAAGGATCTGGGACTCTTCATCTGTACTATCCTTCCCTGTGCTACCCACCCCTCCTCACCTATTACTTGCAAAGATAACTATTCCAGTCCAAATAAAAATACTATAGTGGGTCAGAATGTGAAAGAACATAAAATCTTATAAAATATATCAACACAGTGATTACATTACTTACAACATTTATTTCCTTAATGACTGAACTCTATCTGCCAGCAACAATGCCCCCAACTCCCCCCCCCCCCCCCCATTTGTCAATACACTACATTTACACTGGTGACATCTGGCTACCAGTGAGAGGATGCTTTATAAATATAGAGGTAGATAAATTAACTAGATTAAATAGATAGATGTAGGATGTTTGGGCTGATGAGCCATGAACCCTTACTTAAGGGATTTGTCCTATAAATTCTTCTATAGCAGATTACTTTGTAATAATGCATTACAGTTATCCATGCTCTAAATCAAAGAACTATTGGCTTGCATGAAACATGAGGCATGAATCATATTGTGTTATAAAGAAACACATAATACCCAGTTGCTCATATTTTAATTTGCTACATGAGGAAAAAACCCTTCTCGCTCTGACTCTGCAACAAATTGTAAAATGGCACAAAGAAACATAAAGATCTTTAGTCTTTGGTATTAGATAGGCTTTAAGGTCTTCTTGATGAACCATTAGTACCCGCAGGCTACATGCTGCCTCGGTGGGATTCTGGTGCACTCATTTGCTATATTACACTCAAGTACAGTAACCCTTATGTAGCTTAAATGCAGCAGCCACTCAGCAGGCAGGGGCATGAGCTGATCTGAGCCCAACTGTATAGGAAAAAGAGGAGTCAGCTCAGAAATCACAGTTTTATGTACAGCAAAAGCTCACATGCTGCTTGAAGCAACTACTTTCCTGAATTTAAAACGGATAGAAATCTAAACATAAAGAGTAGGGAAAAAACCCAGTTGTGGAGCAGTAACGACAAAGCCCAGGCATGAGAGTTTTCCATGGAGGGGTATGAATTGTGGCACCTAAAGACACTGTTTAGAGGCAGACTTGCCAATGCTGGGTTAATGCTTGGACCCAGTGGTTTTAGAGGTCCTTTCCAGTCGCAGTGGTGCTGTGATTCTGTGATTCTCTGAATACTTGTTTAATGCTGTGGGATATTTGATGTTCATTCCTCCTTCATTCTTCTGTGACAAGCATAGATTTTTCAGGTTTTGGGCTTCTGCACTCCATATTTCAGGGTAAGGTGTTGTGAATCTTTGGTGATTCAGTCTGCTGCTGTGCATTGGTATGAGGGTGAGGACAGGCTGGCCTGTGAGGACAGGGGCAGCCCATGTCACCATCAGGTTGTCTCCCAGCACTGTGCTGCTGTGCTTAGTCTGTAGACCTTGTCCAATTGCCTGATTGTCCTGGACCCACCCCTCTTTTGCTGTCATGTAGGCAAGTTTTGCCCTCAACTTGCGCTCATAATGTAACCAACTCAGATGTTTTGATGCTGATTGTATTTTGTAGTTACCCAGAGAGAAACAATGCTCAAGGAAGTGTCTCATTTGTGGAACCCAATGTTTCCCTTGACCCAGTGCTTTTGCAGACCTCAGGTAAGGATTTCCCCTTAAATAATTCTCCATAATATAGGCATAACTAGCTGGGACTACTAGGACATAATGTGTGAATGAAGTGTACTTTAGTTTATTATATAGAGTCCACAAGGCTCGCCCCATAAACTTACTATATTTTTAATTTAATATTTTCAATATCATGGATCTCTCTCCTTGAAGTAGACTTTATTAATTCTTTCCTCCATTATTCTCAGATTAAAAGTATGCTGACTGTTTCAGAAATGATTAATTGCTTACATCAAGTTGTTAAGTATTTTCCCTTCTCTCCTTATCATATAGCTAACCTGCATATATGGGGTCCTAATTTTTAGCGTAAGCTTTTAATTTGTGAATTTGTCTTATTTGCATTGGTATATTTTTGACATGCAATTCTTTATTCAGTAAAGCCTCTTAAAGAACATTGCAAATGGTCTCTAATTAAGCACCATAATAGTCTTACGCCCACAAAATTAGCAATATGCAATTAATAGGATGAGCTGTCACTCATTATTGAAAGCTTAATATGCAGCAAAGCAGCCAAATAAAAAAATATGAGGGTGCTAAATTCTTGAAACTATGCTGGTAACCTGGGTGATAGTTAAGCACAAAACCTGCACTTGACAAAGATACTGGGGCTGACTTCACCATTTGCTGTGTAGACCCACATCTTGTCCAAAAGACAGTAAACTGGCTTCTGTTCTCTTTTACCCTCATGCTAACTTAAAGTGATATTATGTGAATGCTGCAATGGTGCTGATAAAATTAGTTTCCACATGCTTCAAGAACACCCACTTACTCTTTCATTTATGACCTTAGGTGTCCATAATAAATGGACTGGGAGTCATCTTCAAAAGTCAGTGAGATTAAATCATCTGACTGAAAAATACTGCTAAAATTTGAGATGGCTGACATAATTGCCATGTTTTCAGGGGTGCAAATTTCACCCAATTCACTTAGACTGGTGGCATTTATTTTTCTTTTATTCCTCACCTTGCTTCCCTTTTAATATATGCATAATCAGTCTGTATGATCAAAACACTGTTGCTCTGGAAGATTAGTCATAGCACACAGTGGAGTAATGTATTAGACATACATAGGTTAGAAACGTGTTCCTCCTTGAGGAAAACATTTTCATCAGTACTTTTGCATATCTCTTACATTTCTCATTGACTTTGAAAGCATGAAGAATGTGTCTCATAATAGATTATATATTTTCGCTGTTCAGTTATCAAGATCTTGATATCTTACTGGTATTTTTTTTAAATTTATTTTTAATATGGCATTAAAATTCACAAATTATATTTCAAAAGGAACATAAATTTCACTGAAAGGACAGATTTACAGAATTTTAAAGCAAATTTCAAAAGCTCAGCTGTCATCATGCCATCCGTTGCAATGAGTATAAATAACTTCCTTTTAATATATGAAGAACTGGGAGGGGAAAAGAAAAAGATATATGCATAGCAGGAAAACTCCAGGTGCTCTTAGAGTTATTTGGGACATTTTCCAGTTGACAATATGGAAATACTGTCATTTAGGCCAGAAAGCTTGTTGCTATGGGGATACAATAACAGAATCATTTGACAACTTGGCAGTTGTTTGAGTTGGCAGAGAGAACTCTGGGAGAGGGGCTGTTGGATGATTTCAGGTGGGTGTGCACTGGGGATGGATGGGTGGTTAGGAGGAAAAAAGACTGAGACATTCTTTCAATCTTTCAATCTCTCCTTTATGTTGGGGTGGTTTTTGTCTGTTTTTCTTCTTTTTTAAAAAAAATTTTGTTTTTGTTTTTGCTTTTGCTTTTTTACAGTGTTGCTACTTAGAAGCTTAACATCTTTGAAACAAGGAGAGAAGACCCACATTCAGACATCAACTAGCTATGCATTCATCCTAGGATGAATATATATTGAACTGCAAAAAATTATGCAAGAGCTGGCAAAGAGATAAGGCTGCATAAAAAGCCAATATGATTTTGTCTGTTCCCTCTGAGGAGTCATATCATAAACCAAGAAGATTATAGTTCCTCTGTAGCTCAGACGTGATGGTAGTTAGAATACTATAGTAGCTGCAGCTCAGTACATAGAAAGTCAGAGATTAACTAGGAATAATTTAAAAACAGGTAGCAGTAATTATCAAAAACTGGAGGCTAGTTTATAAAGATAAAAGAACTAACAATGTTTAAGTTGGCTAAATGTCAGATAAGATGCATGTCACTAGTTCGCTAATATTTCAAGAGTCTGAACATCAAAGCAGTCAAGGAAATATTTAGTTGAATAATAGTATTCTTGGAAGAAACTGGGGTGGAATTGAGGAAAATAAAAACCATACTAGATATAAGGGAAGGAATCCTACTGCTGAGTCTATTACATTAAAGAATAACCACAGTTTCTGAGGAAGAATATTATACACTTGTAAAGTCCCAATTGACATTGGACAGTGCGTGGAAAAATGTACATTAGGCAGAAGTTTTAGTACTGTGTTGCAGCTGGGAATTATATGAATCCTTCTATTTCTTTTGCTGGGATTAATGCCTTTTCCTGGTCTTAAAATCAAGAGGCAAACACGGTTAGAAGGGAAAAAGATATTTTACCTTGGTATTTATTTTAAGGATCCTTAGGTGCACTATGTCCAGGTCAGATGCGCCTCAATGCACACCGCAATGCACACTTAACAAAAGATCTGGTATAACATTATAGGTCTTACTAATTAGCATATATATTAAAAATTCCCCAATGAGAGGTGTGAGCGAGCCCCCCTCCCCAAGAAACCTTCCCATGGATGGTTCCATCTTAGTTTACAAAATGTGCTCTGGAGAGGACCTTGGGGTCTGGGGCATATTGCTCCCTAACTACAAAACTTGTAAAATGTTTAGTCTCCTAGATGAACAAACAAGTCCAAGAATGTAGGCAAAAAGCATTAAAAATACAGAAGTTGTAAAAAGTTGTAAAAAAACAGGGGTATAAAAGAAAAGGCAAAAAATCATTATGGCATCAGGAAGTGAGAAAAATATGGTGACTGTTTTAGGGTGCTTTTCTAGATGAAATTAAAGACAACAAGGATTTAAAAATCATTCTGTGGCAGTGCATGAGGAACTGGTAATGTGTCATATTTGAGTGATGCACTTACATTCAAAAATCCTCAGGGCTCCAATGCTGCAGGAGAATCCAGGGAGAGAAACCGTGTCCTAACTCAGTCATAGATAAGGAACAGTGAATTTTCGTAACCTGCATTGTGGTCTAAATATATTGAAGATCATGTAATTACATCATTTAGGGTATTTGGGAAAGTTTTCTGTTCTGTAATAGCTTTTCAGGGAAATACTGTCTTCACTGTCTCTGCTAGAAGAAAGAAAGAAAGTGATGAATGTTTTCTATGTTTTTATGGCACAATATAAGTATCAGATGTGTTCATAGTTTTTAATCTTTTCCTAGAGGCAAGCTGCCTCTGTTTCCCTTCTGTTCTCTTATGATCATGCCACCCAGACTCTTCCCTTTCCCTTTGCAAATCAAAATCAATTAAAAATATCCCCACAGGACTCAATTTTCAGAGAACCTACATATCCACACCTCTAATGGAAGTCAATGATAGCTGCAGGCAGGTGGCATCTCTGAAACTCAGGCTCTGTAGAGCTAAGTAAAGAAAAACATATGGATTTTTTAGGTAATATACCATGGGAGAAATCTCTAAATAGGCCCTGAAATAATGAAGCTACATGTTTTATGCTATAGCCCAACTCGCAATCACTAGGCCATCTCACCACAGGGGAAAAAGAGGATATTGAGAGTTATTGAACATTGCCAATTTTTGCTGAGGATCAGCTTGAAGTTATTTAGCACAGATGTTTCTGTAATTGTGACACACTGGGAAAATCCACATGCTCAATAGCCCTCAAACTTGCACTTCCATCTGTGCAGTATGATGGTCTACAGTTACTGCACACAGCTGCAATATAAAGCACACAGAGTTCTGTCTGGCTTAAGATCTGCTGAAAGATTTTTCTTAGCACCATCTGCACTTTTTATCTACCTGTCTCTCTATGGTTCTGTGTTTAGTTGCAGTACAATTATAAGACAATAAAATATAAGCCTAGTGAAAATAAGAATGTGTAAAGAACTGCACAAAATTTTACAATGTGGTTAGAAACCTCTCATGATGTGAAATTATGATAGGAATTTAACAGTAAACTGTGAAATCCATCAGTTTTTCTATTTATATTCTCAAGTCAGTTTCGAGCATATTAGTAACAACTGAAAGATAGGATTCTTATGCTAGAAAAATAGCATGATTTGACCCACAGCAGTGGAAATTATGCCTCTGGAAACTGCTTCCTCATCCTAATACCTTCTTAGACTTTGATCACATTCCAAAAAGTACAGGGAAAAAACTCCACCTCTTCTGATTTAACAAACATTTTGGAATCAAAACAGTGTGTACCAATCTAGAAAATTAGAGAGGAAGACTTCCACTACCTTTGAAATTTAAATAGGCTTGGATGTTAATTATTCATAACTTATTTGTTCAGTTCAGGCTCAGGATACAAAGAAAAAAGAAGGTAATCTTTCAAAATTTAGGCACATACAGCTCAGTGTGGAGAGAGAGAAGCTGTTGGTATTAACCAGGCAGGGAGAAAAGCTTTGCTGTCACACTGTTTTTTCCCTATGTTGCTGCAGCTGTGGGTCCATTATGTATCCCTGTTTTAGGTGAAAGTGGGGCTGTTACCACAGCCCTTGACTTTATAGCCCAGTAGGAGGGTGGACTTCTCATTTAACTTTTTCTCTGCAGTGAGCCACTGCTTTTGTTCTGCAACCCTTTCTTGCAGTATCCTGATCAAGTCACTTCTATAGATGGTTGTAGCACTGGGAAATGTAACAATTCCTACAAGAGGACATTGTGAAATGTTTCCCATCATGTAGCCATGCTAAATAATGCAAGAGAGGTTCTGCGTTCTCACATTTAACAGGAACTTTTCAGACCTTGAGAGACTAAAGAAAACCATCTCACTTCTAAACCAGACTGTAATCTCATATGATTGTTTGGAATGCATCATTTGGAATGCTCACGTCCTGTAGAAACGTGTAATATTAATGACAGAGTTTTGACTTTTGCTAGGAATATCTTTGGATCTGGAACGGTCAGAACCTCTTTTTTGCCTCTTCCTTTTTATCTTCTCTACTTGTGCTCTGGGAGCTCAACTTCATCATGTTCTGAAAGAAAGCTAACTGTACATCAGTGTTGCAGAGCCAGCTTGTTTCTGGGATATGTTTTATCCAGCCCTTCAATTAAATTATTTTTGTTTATTTAGATTTATAGATGGTAGAGTCACAGAAAGATGCAGTGTGTAGTCATCCAGCACTACTGCACATCTGTTACTGTACTTATGTAACATTTTCTTTCTCTAAAAAAAGAGAAAAGAGCTTGTGCTGTAGCACATAATATTAAGCCTCTACTTCCCTGGCTGCAAGAGTAACTTTCTGCCTAGAGTGCATCAGGACAATCCAATACATAGCCATCTTGAGGAATCCCCTGTGGCAGGAAAGACTAAATTTTGTATGCTAATTCTAAAACCTCCACAAAATCTATGAAGATGAGGAACTCCATGCCCTCCATTTTCATATGCTTTCCCTGACGTTAATTTCAAGGTTAAATTCATCGTGCCACACTTTTCTTTTTTTTTTTTTCCTTTTTTTCCTTTCTTTCCTTCTTTCTTTGCCTCTTTGGAATGACTTTGGGGAGCCCTGAACAATACATGTCAAAATGTAAGGGCTGCACTGCATTGTGAACTGTTTCTCTGCTGACTCATCTGCCACAGCTAATCAAGACTTTTTGGTCTACATACTGCGGCATTTTAAACCTTTCAGCAGTAAAGCAGTGCTTTTTGCTCAAAAGCTTTTAAATTATAGCACATGGTGGGTGGCTGATAAGATTTTTTTTTTTTTAATGGAAACTCTTTTCTCGTTATTGCTACATGGTGTCCTGTTCTATTTATCAAGTCACAAAGTTTTTGGTGTCCAGTAAATTTTTTTTTTCTGAGCTGGAGAATTGTTTTCCTATTTAGGCAGCCTTGCACCTTTTCAATTTGGTCTCAATGGCACCTCTGAATGACAAAGAAGCCTAGATTATTCTTTCCTTGTCCCGCCATCACAGTAGGAAGAGGAACATGAGTCCTCAGCCTCCATGCTTCGGGAATGAAGTCTGGGACAGGAAAGATTGCATGGAATTTTCTGGTTACAACACTTTCTGTTCAGTGTAGCTCCTTGGGTGAGGAGACAAAAGACCACAGCTTCCAGGATTTTCTAGTTTTATGCTGTCCCTGTTATTCTGAGTTGTTTGCATGGTCCTCTTCTGTCTGGAAGCCCTAACAAGTACTGCCCAGTACTTCCCCTGGAGACTCACATGACTTGAACTAAATTATTTTCCTCACCACTTTGGCAGCTGGGGAAAAAAAAGCACCATTTGTGAAGGAAAAATATGTGCAGCTTTATGAATGGTGCACTCTCTGTATGTTGCTTCTGTAGAACGTCTCAAATATTGTCTCTGCTTTGTGTTCTCAGCAGTTTTCCTTTTAGGCAGCTCATTCTTCCAGGATGAAACACAATGAATATCGTTTCTTTAGGATTCATAGAAACTTTATTAACTGTAGAAGCAAAAACTAACTGTATTTAGGACCTATATTGAGTAACCTGCTCATTTTGCATTGATTTTTACCACCACATTTCTCAGCACTTAATTCTGAAACTTCCTCACCAACTCACTTTTTCCATTTGGGGAGTATAATAAAGAGCTGATTTAAGGATTTTATAGAGATATATGTATTAAGAAGTACAGCACACGATCACTCAAGGCTTTTTTCAGAGAGTCTAATATTTGCTTCTGATTTTGTGCTTACAAAAAATCCCAAAGTGGTTATTTTACAGAAACAGAGATTTAAATTCCTATACTATCTAATATAAGTCTTTGACTATTATATCTGTATAGAAGCTTGAATAGCTTGAATAGCTTTTGATTTGATTGAAAAATGATTATTAAAAATCTCAAGACATTTTTGCAATGATGGGGAAGTGGTGGATGTCCCATCCTTTGATGTGTTCAAGGCCCAGTTGGATGGAGCTCTGAGCAGCCTGGTCTAGTGAATGGTGTCCCTGTCCATGGCAGAACAGGTGGAACAAAAGGATGTTTAAGGCCCTCTCCAACTTAAATCAATCTATGATTAATTCTATGATTTCTGGAGTGGGACTAAGTTATAGATGGCATGGTACAAATAGACTTTACATTCTTATCCAGTGAATTACATAGACTCTGCTGCTACTTAATGATGATGTATTTTTCTGACTCAGCCACACTCTTTTCTCTTTGTAAGTTCCTATAATAAGAGTTTGAGAAATGTAAAGATACCTCTATTTCTGGCTGGTGTCTCTGCTCCACAGAACTATAGTCTTACTTACTTCAGCAGCCAGGAATCATGAGATCCTAGGACAAGAAAAGAACTTCAAGAAATCCTCTCATCCCTTTTGTTTGTTTAACTGCTATTTAAAGCAAAAGCCATTCTTTGGTCTTCTCTACTCTGAATTAAACTATTCATTTCCTTTAGTCTTTGCCCATAGGCCATATTTTTAAACCTCTGATCTTTTTCCTTTTTTTTCTTTTTCTTGGTGGTGGTTTTTTTTTTTTAATGGTTTTTTTTTTTTTTTTTTTTTTTATTTGCTAGACTCTCTGCATTGATCTATGAGTTTATTGAAGTACACTGTCCAGGACTAGACACAATATTCTATCTAAGGCCATAGTGTTGAATAAAACATTGAACAAAGCAGAGGGATTACTTCATATTTCCTTCCAGTCATGGTCTTATACATCCTGCTGTACAGATTCTGAGGCATTTGCCTTTTTCACAACAGCATGACACTGTTGACTCATTTTCACTTTGTGACCCCTTACAATCCTTCATTTATTTTTTTTATAGAACTGCCTGTACACCATTATTTCTCATCCTGTATTTATGTAGTTAATTAATCATGACTAGGTATGGAATCTTGCATTTAGCACTACTAAATCTTGCAATATTTTCTGTTCATATCTCTGATTTTTTAAGATCATCTTGAATTCTGTCCTTGTCCTCTAATATTCTTTTTGTCCCTCCCAGAAAATGTTATCTGTTACTTAATAAGACTGATCTCTGTTCCTTTCAGATCATTAATGAAAATATCAAATTGTATCAAGCCCAGAAGAGACAGAACATTAGAACATGTCCTGTTAGGTATGTATTTCTGATGAAAAACAAATTGAGGACATAATTACATTGTCCTACTATACACATATAATGGTTGATTGAGAACTGACAATATGGTTTTATTCTATCAGATAAAATTTTTATTGTAATTTGAGTTCAAGACATGGATAATAAATATTTTTCCAAAAAAGTACACATATTTTTGTACCGAAAAATTTCACTTTCTAATATTTCTCTCTGTCTATGTATGCCTTTTTAGGGTTGCCACAGATTTTGCCCATGATCTCAAAAATCATGCCATCAAAACCGATGCTGAAATCTATACAAGTTTGTGAAACCTTGTGATATCAATAAGTTGATATTAAAAAAATCCAAAAAAGGTAAATTTTGAAAGGTTCCAAGCAGCTCTAATATCTGTAACTGAACTACTGATTTACTTTAGACTAGGTTACAGAAAGTGCAATGTTATCTGACAAAATAAGACAAAATTGAAAAGAGGAAAGATGGATTAATTTCAAGGAAATCTTTCTGACAATAACATAAATGGGCCTGAGCTCTCAAGGGAAGATATGGAAAATTCTTTGTGTTCCTGCCCATGGCAAGGAGGTTGGACTAGAACTTCAGGGATCAGACTTTTTCAGACTTAAGCAGTCAAGTATCCAACAGGGATGAGCTGTGCCATGACAGGCAAATGAGCCTGTCTGAGGTCACACAGAGAATTAATGCAGACACTTCACAAGTCTATAGCTGCTAGTGCCAAAGAACACATGACCTCCATTAGGCACTGCAAAGAAGGGAGTCAATTCTCCTGAGCTCAGTATAGTTCCGTGTCTGAAATTGTCCACAAGGCTTAGTACACAGTGGATTTTGTTTTAAATTTTTTACTGGTTTCCCATTGTTAGGAATTTAAAGCAATGGTACTTTTTTGTTTCTTTGAGGTAGTCTAGTTCAAATTATGGCAAGTTTAGTATTAACCTTCAAAGAGAGAGAAAAATCTTCACTATTTAAGTTTAAAATAACAAAATTCCTATTTGAGGAGTAAGAAAGAGTAATGAATACCATACCAGTGACTGTAGCTTGAAGAATCTACTTTGAATACATGAAGGAATAGAAAACAAATAAGATTTTTTCATAAATGTTTGTTACAGGTTGTTGTCAATTTTTCACTTTATTTACTCCTTGCAGCCAACAACCCTACTCTTCCTACTCTTTATATGTTATTTTATATTGGTAGTAATAAAGAACAAGAGAGAGAGCAAATCACTTGTGACAGATGGTAAAGGCACATTTAATGTGCTATTGGGAAAAATACTGCAGAAATGAGGACTATTCAGGAACATACAGTGAAAAGTAGTACATTACACATAGGAGGACAAAGCTTTTCTGATTTGAGGAAGTGTGAATTTAGCCTAGCTCCAGATTAACCATGGTCCCAGAGTCACAGATGTGCGTTAGTACTGTGCTGATTTCTAGAGGGAGGTCTTGCAGGGTTAGGGATCTTGCAGCTACAGGCTGGAAAGAAGGTGGTGAACTATGAGAAATATATGCCACTGACCTATTTCACAGCCTTCTCCCTCCCTAGCTGCAGAAATTCTGGCACTCAGACACATTCATCAGTTTTGGCACAGTTCCTCCTGAAACCTCAGTATTCACCTTTAAGGAGGGAGACTGAGGTTTCTGCCAGCTAGAGGCAGCTATTTTGGGTGAGTTTGAGGTTGCTAGCAAGCCACAGACATGGTTTTCTTTGGTGGATGGGTGTCTATTCCTGCACAACTCATTTTTTATATCATTTTTTTGCTTGATCAGTCTGTGACTGAATGTCTTCTGTCATTGGGAAAATGTGTAATTGTGTAAGAACAACTCAAGTCTGATTTTTATTTTTGCAATTAAACTTGATTTGGATGAAGAAGAAAATGAGAATATAGATAGACGACTTAAGGAAAGTTTTCATTGGGAGCAGTTAGTATACTGGGTCTTTTGCTCATATTTGGTTTGCCTGAAATGCACATTAAGCAATTTCCATTGGTTGGAGTAATTTAATGACAATTTTATTCAATTTTATTTTATGTACATCTTTCTGAAGTTATTGGGAAAATTCACACAAATTGAATCAGAATTTGTTCTCCTACCTGACCTTTGCCTGTTTTCATGATAAGCTTGTCAGAAAAGAGACTGTATTTTGCTAAGTATTTGCATAGAGTATGACCGAGTGGGTCTGATCTCAAACTGGACCCTAGACACTACAGTAATGCAAATAATAAAAAAGTTTTTGCCAACAGAGAGCCTATGTATATATTTATATGCCAGGATTTGTCTCCCATTTTCATTCTTTCCTTTAGAAGTTTAGAGGGTTCTTTACTAGTCACTCAAGTACTAAATATTTAGCATCAATTCATATGAAAGTTGCTTTGATCTTTGTGTAAATAAACAGGCTCTGTTTCTCCCATAGGACTCTTTCTTGAAAATTATTTCTTTCATCAAGTAGTTTGTTGCATCTCTGTGAACATCAGTACTGCTTCCTTCAGAACTTCAAACAAATATTTCCTGCACATTTACAGGAAACATATTAAACACTATAAATGGCAACCTGCCTTTGCACCTGATTCAACAGTTAAAATGAGGTGTGGGCAACTGAGTGACACAGCACTCTTCTGGCATCATGGCAGGTAAGTGTCATATCTGCTATGTCTCTTCTATAATGGTGTGAACAGTCACACACCTGACTCAATACTTCGTGTATGTTTCTATATCTGTAGGTCAATGTATTCATATATATTATATGTATACGAATTATATGTATATAAGAAACTTTTCCTTATGCAATCTGAATGTTTAAGCGTTGATGGTATAAACCTTGCAATTATAGTTTGCCTTTGGTTACTGATAACCATCCTGGAAAGTCCCAAAGAAAAATAACGAAAACTAAGCTGGTCATCCAAGTACAGATCTCTTATGGATGGAAAGCTAAGCAAAAAGAAATGTAACAAACTGGGAAGTCAGGGAGGATAGAAAGCCCATCATGATGTAAGTTTACCTTTACAAAACTTTCAGCAGAATATTTGTTCCGTCTCCAAAATAGGCTGTAATCTATGAGGCCTTGTCTTTATTTACTTTATTGCCTTTGTAAACATGTGGCCAGAATCTGGTCTTCGGTATCTTAAATGTGATATACTGGGCACAAAGCCATGCATGATTCTATCCCTAGAAGACATAGTTTCAAAATGTGAGCGTTTTCTGCAGAAGAACTAATTTGTTGAGTCTCTGAGAAAGAACAAGTGGTTTTAATGAGTGATTGTTTTCCCAAGCCATCTTCCTGGAACTAATTTGTATGATTTTCCTCTTCACCTTGCTATCAACTCTTCAAATTTTGACTTATCAGGAGGATATTTTGAAAGTTTTCTGTAGACCTCCTGCTTTCTTATAGAACAAACCAGCCATCTGTGAAGCTGATTTTCGTAGCTTTACTGTCTTTGAGTGCTCTTCTTTGCACTTAGAAAGCTCTGAAATTATTTTAATTGAATCAAAGTCATAAATTATAATGTCTGGGAGACACTGCAATGTAATTGTTTCTCTTTGTGATATTTACATTCTAACTGTCATCCTCTCCAGTGTCCTGGTTTGGAACTCCATTTTGACCATGTAATTCATTCACTTCGCAATCAGTCAAGGCTCTGCTATATAATTCTAATTTTGTTAAGTGATATGACTATTGAACAGCTGAGGTTTATTATCTTTGAATGAAGGCCCTCTTTATTCTCCCTATCTTAAGATTCAGTTAATATTCTGAATAAATACACAGCTTCCAAATAGGTACACAATTGGCCTTTAGTTAATCTTCAGACAAAAGAGATTAGGGAAACTCAAGCCTGTTTCATTCTGCAGATCATTTGAATCTACAAACAATTTTGGTGCTTTCCAGCTTCTCTTCACAAGAAATAGCTTTTAATTTGTCACTGTCCAAAAGGGGAAGTCCTCTAATTCCTGAATGAGCCAACACACAGAGAGAATATGCATGATTCTGCAACACTTACATACTTAACCAACTTGACATATAAGCCTGCACTCTTTCTGTTTCTAGGCTGTATAAATAATGCTTATATGTCATGATTACTATTAATTCTCAGTTAGATTTCAGTGTTCAGGTACTCTATATTACTTGGAAAATGAGTGACTAATGGGTCCCTAGACCCTTGACAAACAGACTAAATCCTCAAAAGACTGGAAAGTCATGGAGACAGGACCAATATTGGCTCCTAGTCTTCAGTCCAGGAGTAAGACTTACATAATGTTGAACACATTTTGAAAAGGGTTGTACCAGAGGGCTAAATGTGCTGTTCCCAGATAGAATACTAAAAGGGAGTAGAGGCTTGCATTTTTTGGATGGCCTGTATTTAAAGCAGACATATGCATTCATCATTATTTGAATCACCAGTAAACTGAGATAGGAGTGAGGTACAGGCAGGACTGCTGAAGGTGTACAGTGGAGGTCTCTCAGCTGAGCAATAAATTTGCATTGCACTATGGAAATACATTGTTGAAAATCTGAAGGATTGTTAGTGCATGTGTAAGAGGCTTAATTGCCTCAAATGCTTTTAAGATCATGGAAGGACTTTGCCCACTGTAGCAAACAGTGCAAAGAAGAAACTGCTCATCTGCTCCCTCTACCCACTGCCTGAATAAACCTCCTGGATTCCAGGAATTTGGATGTGAGTTAAACCACCTGACTTGAGACAAGATAAAGGTGGTACTATTGTCCAATTATCTTAGGTTTAAGAACAATTAAACAAGGTTGGGAGAGAAGAATATACGCACAAGGAAAGCCAACTCAACAGCTGTGCTGATAATCAACTCTGGCTGGGTCTGGCATGGGGACGTCACAGCCCATTGACTCAAGATGGGATGCCCAACTCAAAAGAGGAGGAAGACTGAGCATGGGACTGATTAGCATTGGAAGTGAGGGAATCATTTAAACAATAGGATAACAGAAATGTTAGCCAATGAATACTGATTCCTTTGTTTGCTAAAATGTATATATGGTGAGAAGTTTTGAGCAACCTTGGGATCCCTTCTACTGAGAAGACCAGAAGAGGACCGACAGGATGCCATCTGGATCCAAGGGTGGTGGAATCTTTCCTC
Organism: Monarcha castaneiventris obscurior; assembly: GCA_026261815.1. Classification (NCBI taxonomy): domain Eukaryota; kingdom Metazoa; phylum Chordata; class Aves; order Passeriformes; family Monarchidae; genus Monarcha; species Monarcha castaneiventris. The sequence continues at coordinate 3,501,507 of JAMPIT010000379.1, forward strand.
TTAATCGGTCTCTCTGTCCCTGCTCTCTTTTTTCTCTTTCTTTCTATCTCTCTCTACCTCACATTAATTGTTAAATAAAATCCGTGCTATTGACTTCAGCATACAGCCTTGTTTGCACCTTAATTTGGGCAAAGGCATCTCTTTAATAATTGTAATAATCAGATTTTAACAGCGTGTTACAAAGACCTAGAGCAATTAGAGTTTATAAACATTGTCTCACTGAAACACTTGGGAACGTAGACCATGATTAACAGTCTTGTGATTCATAAACTCTTGAGTTTTATCAGGAGCAGGACATAGGTCTAGAAGAGATCTTGAATTGATCCAGGAAAATATTCACAGATTTCCTACAACAGTGCATTTTAGGGCCTTGATATCATCCTGCAGTCTATCTCATGGGTCTTGGTGATAGCAAAAGTAAAAATGACCTCATTTTCTAGAGTTGTGGAAAATGTAATAATGAAAGCACGTATCTATTAACTTGTCAGTTCACAATCTCTCATTTTAGAAACAATCCTGTTAGGAAGTTGAGATACTGACATATTTGACATTAAGTTGAATGTTTGGAGTTATTTAATTTTCCATCTGATGAGTGCTTTTTAAAAGCTGTGTTTGCTATTTGCTCATGTTGAAGTCTGTGACTAAAAATGTGTGTCACTGATGGTATTAACATGTAATCAGAGGCATTGTCGTGGTTTAGATTCTGGTTGGTTAAGTTCCAGGGAGAGTTTTTCAAGTACTATCATTGTACTGTACAATCTCATTTATCAAAAGAACATTGTTTATATACTTATTAAATATAAATATAATATGGCTGAAAAGTTTCCTGAATTTTTGCCTTATATTTTATAATTTTACTGTTTCCTTTTTTCCTCTACAATATTCTCCCAGATGCTTCTGCTGACCTCTGAGTATGAAAACAGTTTCAGTGGGGTCAGTAAAATGCAGTGAAGATTAACTTTAAAGAAAGATGGAGGGGGTGGGTTTACTGGTTGGAAGTCTTTAACTGAAAGACTAGTCTGCTTAAATTTTCAAACTCTTCTTTGCAAAAGACTGTTTGTTAGACAGCAAATCTCCAGTTAACCTGGTTTCTGAGGCCACTTAACCCACAGCAATTACACTGATGGGCCAATGCTATCTCTGGGATAACTCTATTAACAGCAGTAGGATTACACCACCTTTGGATTAAATTGTGATGATTTAATTTATAGCAGAGGAAATAATTCCTCAGTATACTTCTGAAAAGATGCAACTTTCTCAATACACTGGATTCAGGGAGTCCAAAACGGCAACAGTTTCAAAAATACACTGTGGGAGAGGGAAAGAACTCCTGTTTTTCAGCCTCCTACGTCCCTGCTGGTACCTCCCTCTCCTAGTGACTTCTCAGTGCCCTCCTTCCTCCTTATCTTCTGCTGCTGTCAGCACTGAGAAGTAAATGGGTCAAGCCAGTGGGTCACTGACAGTGCAGTATGCACCCACCATGTGATGCCATAAGCCATACAGGATTACATGCTTAAGTTTTTCAAAGCCTGTTTTATAGGCCCTAATAAAAATCTGCTCTTGATGATACAGTGGAAAGAGGGAGCCAGAAACAATGTGCATATCTTAAAGATGAAGATGGTTTTCAGCTAATAGATGTAAAGAAAATATTAGCAAAATTTCTAATGGCAAATCTTATGAAAGGACTTTCAAACGGAGTGTTCCTTTGTTCTTTCTCTTTAAAGAGAAAGAAAAGACCCTCCAAAGTCCAGCCACTCACAGCTCAGGATACTTGTACTAAAAGGGAAAGAGATCAAATCTTTCACATGCTATTTGGTATCAGCCCCATCACGTTATGTAACATGACTGCCTTGTCACAACATAATGCACTGGGGAGGAATGACAAAAGGCGTTTTTCACAGCTACATTTGAAGAAGCCACGGCACTTCAAACAGGAAACTTAATATAATTTCTTGCTAAAGGACTTGCTCTATGTAAAGATGGAAAATGTACTCTCTTCCCAAGTCCATCTCTAGAAATACACACATTCTTCAAGCATAGTTGTGTCGTATATATGAGCATCATAACACATAGCCTCTTTACACAGGAAAAAAGGGTTGAGTGTAGGTACATAAGTCTTTTAGTTTCTACGGGTTTATATAACAATCAGAAAATTATGTGCAACATACGTGGTTGCACATTCTTGGTATCTATGGATTAACTTTTGGGATTACTTTGAGTGTGGTGATCCCTAGTGCAACAACTGGTTTAACAGTTTTAGCACAAACATTGACGTTTCAGTAAATTATATTTCAATTGCAATCGTCACAAGGTGAGAGCATTTGTGCCAGTGGACATTTTATCTGTCCCACAGTTTTTATCATAATGGTGATCCCTCAGAAGGAGGCTTCTGACTGTTCTTTTCTGAGCCACTTCGCCCTCCCCTTTTTCTCGCCTGTTTTACCTACCTGTTCTCTGTGCTCTTCTCAACAGTCATTCTGGATGCCTTTCATCAGGTTTAAAGGCTTCCGTAATAGCCTTTGTGTTAATTCCACGCAGTCCCTACCGCAGGTATCAGATGAAAGCATTAGAATGTAGGTTGACTTGAATCTCCATCAAGACTACAGCAGCTTGCTTACATCAAGTGCTGATGTACTGAAGAGCGCCTGTTCCTTGGCAGCTGCATGGTCTTGTCACCTTTCACTTATCTTCCCAGCAGTGTTGTGTCCTTTGTCACGCTGAACTGCCATTTCTGGAAATGTCACCTCCTCAAGCAGAACAATTATGGATATAATGTATCAGTGCCAAGAATGAGTGATTCAGTAATTCACTGGTGCTTGAAAATGTCAGTTCTAGAAATACTCATGCTTTCCTTAAGTTTGATTGTGTCTCAGACATGTTAGTCCAAAAAGAAGGGACTTGAAAACTGAGAGAAACGAGAGAAATACAGAAAAGTCTCTATCCTTGACTTTTCTTGGTATCAAAGCTTTAAAAATACAAAATCCAAGAATACTTGAAGCACATTTTGTGCTTTTGGACTTGAAGAATGAAAATGAGCTAAGTTTGAACTGTTAAGAGTTTTTTCATCACAAAGGTCATTTGATTGCAGGCGGGTTGTTTATGAGATTGAAGCTCATTGCTATTGAAGTAAGTGATTCCAATAACATTAAATCAAATCCACTCATTTATATTTCAATGAGTTTAGATTCAATGCTTATTTTCTTTCCTTGAAACATATTTAAGACCCTTTTGCATTAAGAAAGTAAATTTTAGAGAGAAGATATAGTCGGTGGTCCATTTTTTAGTGTTCAGTATGACTGGTAAAAATAAAAATGTAGTGATAAAGAATGCCTCTGTATTTTCTTTCCAACTAGAGGGGAGGGAAGGGAAAGAAAAGTCAATACTTGGCTGGAGTCATGAGCAGCTTGTTGGCTGAGTAAATCAGTCAGGAGCCCTGCAGCTGGTCAGCTTCACCTCACCGATAAATGTCACAACTCACTGCTGTCAATATGAATTACCAGAAAAGGTTTCCAAGGAACTAGGGATGAGGGAACTGTTTTCCTTAGAATGAATTATATGGGCCAAAATAATACTGATACAAGATTAGAATGGGTTACTCTGACTAGGTAATTATTTAAAGGCACCCCGAAACCATGGAAACCATGGAAAATATTGCAGGCCAGGTCAGAGAATGCAAAAAATTTGTGACTTTAACAAAGGTTTGAGAGGTTAGAATGTGTTAAGTTGCAAAGCAAGCTTGCTTTACTTTTCAGTGCTAAGAAAGGTATCTGAGGAAATGTGAGCTTTCTATATAAAATGAAGGAAGGTAAGCAATATCTGAAGGTATTCCAGGAAGATTTCTTCCCAAGTCACTCACAAGATGCTTTGCGAAGCTCGTGCAGACTTCCTCATGGTAGAGGGCATGGGCAGCTCCCCCAGCACAGCCCAGGTCGCACCACCTGCACTCTGGAGGAGGCACCCACTGAACGCAGGCATTTTGTGTTGTCCCTCTGATATGAAAGGAGGCCTGTGAAAACAGACAATGATCCCAAATTAGTTTCAATCACAGAGAATAAGGAGCACCCACCAATCTCTGAGCTGGCTGGGCGATAAGCACTTCTGACATTTGTTACCAGAAATAACAGTGAGTGGGTAGCTGCCTTAAAACAGAGTAACACCGATTTTAATCACTTCTTCTACACCTTGTCCTCATGTATTGTGTGTTATGCTGCACCCAGTTGTTGCCATTGGACCTGACAGGATGTTGACATGGCAACACATTATTTGGGACAAAACAATAAAATGGTAACAAATGAAAAATGCTATTTTTATGTATCTGCAAAGAATATGTCCATATACTACCAGAAGTTACTATGCTGGGCAAAAAAATGAATTCCCTTTCCACAGCAAATCTGGACATGGAAACTAAAGAAGATGTTATGAAAAAAAAAAAAAAAACCCACAAAAGACCAAAATACAAACCTTTTTGCAAAGAGAAAGACTTTCTGAAAACTTAAATAGGATGTTTATTTTAATTAAAATCTTTAATTTAGCAATGACTAATTATTTTCATTTCAATAATATCAGTTATTTTTATTAAGTGAGACAGAAAATACAACAGAACATGGTAAAAATATAAAAAATGATGCTAATAGGAGTGGGTTTTTTATTCTGAACAGAACCTGAGAAAACTCATAACTAAACAAATGTTCACTCACTTTGGATGTTTTATTTTTAACACAGTTTAAGAAATACTACTGTATTATCAAGGATACAAAAATAATAATAATCAGATGGCATGATTTCTAAATGAAGACTGTCAAGTACCTCAATGCAGATGTGTAAAAATGAAACATTACAACATCATTGTAAATTTTCTGGAAAGGATTCTTGGTGCCATCAACATGACTTTGTGAAGCACTTTGATTTTGAGTGCCTTAAAGAATAGAAAATGGTCCTGTCAAGTCTTTCAAGCAACTCTCTACATCCTTATGTAAAAAATGGTAATGCACTTAACATTTAATCCAGCATACCTACTTAAGCCACGCATTTCCCTACAATATTCAAATCAAACCCCAAGTCAGAAAGCATATTTCCACTTCATTAAAATAATGTCTTTTGACTTTATTCAAATGAATCAAGGAAATAATAAGTTTTAGACTTGCTTCCCAATTGCTTTGAGCACCAAAGTGGACAAGTACATTATTTTGATTATAGTAAAATTGCATTTCTCAGTGGAAATAAATGTTCTAGCACTGCATGGAAGAAGATAACAAAGGATGCAAAAATAATGAGTAGTAAGGCAATTTGCTTGACAATGTATCAGGTTCTGGTACACTTAGGCCATTTCCTTAATTATCTATTAAAACTACCTGGATACCACCTTTGACATCACATGGAAGTAAGCAAGACAAATTATAAACTAGATATGAACACAGCTTTTGCTTAGTGTCCTGGGGCTTTGCTCTGCCCACAATATTGCTACCAATTCACCGCTTTCCTCTATGATTTCTAGGAATTTGACAGTCCAGTCAGAGCCATAGAGCCAACTGGTTGAAGCTGGCACCCCCGAGCCCCTGGTATATGGCACATGGGTGTTTTTGTAGAGAAAAATGGACACTGGCATTCCCCATCAGGTGTCAGATTCTTTGTGGTCCTGCAATAGAGCACGCTGGTTCATCAGAGATGCTGGAGAACAGAGCTCATTCCTGCTCAACAGAATCAATGTGCGTGCTCTGTAGGATGCCAAAACCTTTATCTCCACCTAGTTTTGCAGTCAGAAATGCAAAAACTCCATCTGCACACTTCATTGGCCCATTAGGTGGTAGCAGCTAATCAGCTCCTACTTTTGAACTAGATTTGCATCTACCCTGATCAGATAATGCAAGGTATTTAGAAAGGGATTGGCAAAACTGCTGAGTGGGCAAGTATTGTGCTTCCTTTGTGCTGCAAGGTAACCAGAGCATACCTGTTAAGCTTGCTCAGTATTTTGGCATGTGTATAAATCACACTACAGAGCTTTTGGGCTGGGTGAACTATATATTGCTGAGTAGGTAACACCAGATACTCATTATAGGAGAGCTGCAACTGAAATGCAGTTCTTTGCTCAGGTTCATTTAGCTTTTTTTGAAACTAAGAATATCTAATCTTAGTAGGAGACCAGGAATATGTAGTATTTTTGCAGCATTGGTTAGCAACCAGTGTGATGTTACATCAAGAAAAAGTAAGAATAATCCATAACTGAAATAATTTTTTTTTTTTAATTACATGCTTCAGATTCCTTTTGTCTTTATTCTGCTCTTTCTCCAGGAAACCTTTTATTCCTGCATGTGCATTGATATCATAACTGTTTTGAGAAATTCTTACTCTGGTAATTAGTTTGTTGGACGCCAAGGACACTTCCCAGCATTCTAGATGACAAGGATACTACTTCCGGACAGATATGACTACAAGGCATATGCCAGGACAGCCATGCATGTCCTGACACTGTAAACCACCTCTGTAGACACCACACCAAAAAAACACCAGAGAGAAAAGTGTTTGTGAACTCACAATGTACACTGATGTTTTTTAGTGGTCAGGAGAGGAATTCACTTGTGAGAACAGGCATTATCGATGTCCCGTTCTATACTTCTATTTGTTTTAAAGTAAGGTACGTTCACTTAGTTATATAGTAATGGAAGTCAGTTCAGGATCCTTCCTTTGTCAATGCTTTTTATGTTCTACTCTTGGGAAATGCATTCTCCAAAAATCTTTTCCTTATACTCCTTTTAAAAGCATGGAAATGCTTTTAGCTCCTTACAAAAATCTCATTACTAAAGACAACTGTATTGAAGAAAAAGTTAAAGGTAGAAGAATCTGCTTCCAAAACATGAACACACTTGAAAACATATTTTCATATTATCATGACTCTTATTAGGAGTGTATGAGCAATACGACTGATTTGATGGATGTCATCCGTATTTCTGTTTGTAAATTGCTTGTGGCTGGTAAAATTCCTTCGTGTATGTCCTGGTTTCCTGTGATATAGAGCTAATTTTCTTGTTCATAGCTGCTACAGTGCTGTGTTTTGGATTCAGTATGAGAATAACATTGATAACAGACTGATGCTTTAGCTGTTGCTAACCCTAAGTCCACACTTTTCAGTTTCCCAGGCTCTGCTAGGGAGGAGCTGGACAAGAAGCCATGAGGGACCATGGCCAGGACAGCTGACCTGAACTGGCCAAAGGGATATTCCATACCATAGAAGGTTGTGGCCAGTATATAAACTGGGGGGACTTTGCTGGGAGCTGCCAATTTCTACTGGGAGACAGTCTGGTCATTGATCAGCAGGTAGTGAGCAATTATACTGTGTGTCAATTGTTTTTTTCTTGGGTTTAATTCCTGTCTCTTGCGCCTTTCCTTACAATTATTATTACTATTATTACAATTATAGTTCCTATTATTAGTATTATTGTTATATTTTACTTTGTTTCAATTATTAAACAGTTTTTATCTCAATCCACATGTTGATTATCCTTCTCACAGGGGGGTGGTGAGCAAGTGACTCCATGGTACTTAGCTGCCATATGGAGTTAAAAGACAACAATATATTAATTTTGCAAAATATTGTAGCTGTCTTCAGGATTTAAATCACTGTTTTCAAATAAGTCCCAGTGAATATTTTGCAAATAATGACCTGAGTTGTGTAAACCACATGTGGATTAGAGTTTTGATTTTAAGCAGTACATTTTCAGAAATACTTACAGTATGTTTTGATCATCTTTCATACTTAAAATCTAAAACCCATTTTTGGGGGAAATATTTGTATTAATTAGATGAGATTCACATAGCCTTTTAAAAACTACCTGTTTTTTAAAAAAGTGTCCTTTAACCTCTCTTCAAGCACCAATAAAATGTAAAGATAGAGAAAAGTATGAAAACATAAAATTTTCTTAATGAGACTCATAACCACAAATATAAATGATGGCAATACACCTTTCTGGCTCGATAGAAATAACTGCGTGCTTATTGTGGGGTTTTGCCTCATTTTTGATTAGGGGATTATAAAATGGCTATCAGCAAGGCAGAATTCATATCTAATGGGATAGCATTGAATTAGATATGCAATTTCAGACAAGAGAGACTCTTCTCTCTCTCAGAACCTGGCTAGTGTCATTAGGATCTGTGGAGAATGAAGAAACATAGCAGAGACAGACAGGAGCCAAGCAGTAAATTGACCCACTCATCTCCCTTCTGGAACTCTCCCAAAGAGCTTTTATTTTCTGCGACAAACACCTCCATTGCTCACTTGAAGGTCAAGTGACTGATGATGTCTCACCACTTTCCAGCTCCTCAGTACTTAAGAATTTCCAAGTTAGATTATCAGTTCCTTTTCCCTCCACATCATCAGCTGGTCTCTTTTAGAAGAAGTGCTGAGCAGAAAACTATGGCTACAAATAACAGTCTATAAAAGTCCATAGATACTCTATTCTTACAAATTTCAATCTAGCACCGCAGGCAATAAATCAATGATTCACCCTTATGTAGAATCATTTATCAGCAATGTCAAAGTTCCTTGGCAACATTATCCTCCTTTAAAGAGGAGTGTGAACCCTTAGGGACACTCTTGGGAGATTGCAAGGACAACATTCATGGAAATGACTTTACATGAAATAAAAAGCAAACTTAGTTTCTCACCTCTCTCATTCCTCTTTCAGACTGACATGCACCACTCGGAGAACAGAAAGGGAACAACCTTCACATAATTTCAGTGGGTAAAAAAAATTATGTATGTATGTTTCCTTATGCATGTCTTTACAGGAGAGCCAAGTATCAGCAAGAATCATTGTAGCTTTTGAGTGTCCTTAAGAAGTGCAAACAAATATCTATGTAAAAATCATCAAGATAATGCCTGGATCCAAAGTAAAACTAGAAGTCACAAACTCTAATCTTTGGACAGCAGTTATGTCCTGTTTTCCAGTTATCCTCTCCTATCACATGTTGTGTATAATACAAAAAATTGACAGGGTCTGATAGAAGGGAAGCATAGTTTTCAACCAGCTGCTCTAAAGAGGTGGGTAACACCTCGGAAGGTATTCTCAGAACAGTGAAAAATACAGAGATAATGTGTGGCACCTCTCTTCCAGGGACCACTGTAGAAACAGAGACTACCAACCACAGAGGGAGAGGGATGGTTTGCTGAAGGCCACACAAGAATCACAGCACTCATTCAAGGATAAAGCAATGGGACTGCACTGCCTTCCACATTACATTACCAGTGTTCACCAAAACATACAAATGTTCTAAGTGTTAAAGATACAAATTTATCAGAACTACAACTACATTAACACAGTAAGAGATCCCTAGACTCATAAATACTAAATACCAATCATCATTGCTATGAACATGTGCAAAATGAGAAGCTATTTAAATAAGTACCTCCTGTTAGTTATCTCTAACACTTCCAAATGAATAGCCATTTATTTACTGCAGGATGGAAAATATGAATGTTACAAAAAACAATCCCATATTCATGCTTCATAAATTTTACTTACTCATTATAACTTATTAAACTTTCATAGAATATTATCACTATGGCACTATGAAAGCAAGGTTAGATTTGAATCATGAGTCAAAATATATACTCCTTACAGCTACCTGTGATGCTCACAGTAAGTGGTCCGCTAACATCAAGCTTCTGATTTTGCCATATGAAGATACAGAAGTTGGTGGTGACTCCCAAGCAATGCAACAGAAGAAATCAGAGGAGAAATATGAGCAGTACTTATTTTCAGGTTTGTCCATGCAGGTTTTCAGCAGCTGTTCCTTCACAAATCATGTACCTCTAGAAGAGGACCCTGATAAAGAACACCTCCCTCCACCTTGTAATCTGAAATACCTGCATATCTAGCAGACAAGACTGGAGGTGTGCTTGGCTGCTACAGCACAGATTCCCCTGTCTCTCCACCTCCCACCAACACTACAATGGGTTAGCTGATGCTGCCGTCTCTTAATCTTATTTAGTCTCTCACCTGCCTGCTTGCTATTCTGAGTTACAGGGTTAACCATATAACCTGTGTGTGTTTGCTGTATGCAGTTTTAGAGAGCTGGCCTGAATTTCTTGTAATTCTTCCTTCAGCAATGCTACCAGTGACAGAAAACACACTTGGCCTTCCAAACAAGTCAGAAAAAATCAGTGAAGGATCAATCTAAGCAAAGGTATTTTGAGATGCTGCTAATATGAAAGAACTTACTAGCATGCTAATAATTCTCTTATCTATTCCAGGAAATAGAGTGTGGCTGTCTCAGAAAGAAACACTAATTTTTCTTTTTAAAAACTTTTTAAGGATATATTTGCAGAATAACCTGTCAGGTATGCAAGGAGAAATTTCTGCTAAGAGAAACATGATGCATATTCTACCTGCAGAGAAAGACTCAGTTTCAGCTGACACAGTGTAGCTTCTGCCAATGGATCATAAGGGTCCTGGGCTTAGAAACAATTGCAGGAAAATACAATATATACATACTGTCCAGTGAATGAAGATGAAGGAATCTATACCTGCCCTTGTATCAATCCTGCCTTTGATTGATCTGCATCTCAAAGTTGCCACTTCATGAATTTCACAATTAGGGTTTTAACTTGTTCTTTGAATGCGCAGTAAAGTTTCTTGCTGATGTTGCTGTAGAGGTTGCTGCTCTAGTTTTCCCTTGTGAGCAAAGTCTCTTGCCCTTGATTCAGGTAAGGTGCCTAAGGGGTAAGGGAAAGTTTTCTGAGACTAGTAATCAGCCTCATGGAAGTTAGAAGTGAACATACTTTCTGATAGCATTGAGTTTGTATTTACACTATTTTGGCAAGAAGACTTTCTGTGTTTTCTTGGCTCTTTTCCTCCTTTTTCAAAATTTCCTTTTCCAGATGATAAATCAAAACTATTGCTCTTAAGTGATCGTCATTTTCCTCTCTTGACTGATATTTTTCAGGGAAATTTGTGTGAAGGCCTCACTGTGGACTTCCTCTATGAGAGTACAAAATTGTCCAGCTGATGATTTCTTTGTGCTTGTTTTCCTGGAAAAATTAACTGCTCTGGAAGAGAGGCACACATCCTGAATATGACCCTGATTGAAATTTTCTGCACATTTGGATAAAACAAATATTAGACTGCATTCCTTTTCTCACCTCGGCACACTTCCTTTTCTGCTACTTTTATTTTTCCAAAAAAAAAGAGAATTTCGGATTTCTCCCCTGCTTCTCCTCCCACTCATTAGAGTCTCAAATCCTAGCTTGTATATTAACTGCTGGGACCATTGCTTCTTGAGACCTGCTTCTTGAGACTGACTTACTTTTAGGATATTTTTTTTTGTTTAACAGGAAGAGACAGGATTACTCTTGTCCTGTAGAAACATCAGTCCGGAAACTTCCTGTTTATATTACTGGAGCTAGGAACTGGAGTTGTACTTTGAGCTCAAAGTAACCCATCTGAATTTGATTTTTCAATGTGAAGGTATTGTCATACCTCAGATAACATGCTAACAAAGGACAGAGGAAGACATAAGAAAACACTTTTGTTTGTTTAAATATACATGCACACACACACACACACAAACCTACCACGGTAATAGAAAAGGAAGAAGGAAACAAGGTATTTTGGTGACACTTTGGCTCCCCCTTCTAATTTGTACAGTTTTCAGTACCCCATCACTTCCCTGCAATACAGAAAATAAACCGCACTGCAATCTCTTGGAACAATGAAGAAATAAACCAAGTTTCATCCCAAAATGAATGTTTCTGCAGCAAATATGTGTAAATAATTGTTTTTTTTTCAGTTCACTAGCAAATAAAAAATACCTTTAATTTTCATAAAGCTGGTAAGACTGACTTGCTTTGAGACACATAAAGGTTTTATTTTAATTTTGGACAAAATATTTATATTTGAATGGTTGATACAGACCAAATTGTCTTATCTGAAGATCAAAAAAACTGTCTTTTTTCTGTGAAGCATTTGAATTTTGAGGAATCAAGACAACTGGAAGACAACTCTGCCCTTGAGCACATTGGCTGCACCCCTCAATTTGGTGTAAGCTGCAAACTTGGTGAGGTGCAGTTGACGTCTTCCTCCAGGTTATTGATAAAGATATTAAACAGGAATGATCCCAATACAGACCCTTCCATGCTGTATTGGGTACAGGTACATGCCTGCTGTACCTGTAACCAGCCTGCAGGCAGAGTATCAACCACAAACTGCTCTTTGTTGAGGCTGACAATCCAGCTGTCTGGTAGTAGCTCACTCACCTAGACCATAATGTCCTGACTTACATACTGTGTCTAATGCTGTGCTAAAACTAAAGTAGCCAATGTCTGCTGCCTTACATTAATTCACAGATATAGTAATTTAATAATACAAGAGAGTCATCAGGCTGGTCAGGCGTGGTTCATCTGCTTCAATTACTGCTAGATATTCCTAATCACCTTCCTCGACTTCATGAATCCAAAAGTGGCTTCCAAGAGGACTTGCTAGATGTTTTCTCCAGGGCCTCAGGTGATGTTGACTGGACAGAATTTCCTTTGATTACATTTTGGGCATTTTTATGAATATGAGGAGAACATCTGCCTTTCTTTGGCCATTGGGACATTCCCTAATCTCAACAATCTTTCAAAAATAGTTGAGAGCAGCCTCATGATGTTGGTAACCAGACCTCTCAGCACCCTCAGAGTGTCCCACAGGGATTACCCAAGGGGCATCTAAATTAGTTCTGTTCTGTATTGCTGGAAGATGTTCTTTTCCTGGAGCAAATTTTGTTAATAAAATTCCAGCACATGGAGTACCTTAGTCTTATCTGTGTCTGCTGGAATTAAATGAGCTGCCTGATTCAACAGCAAGTCTATCATGAATGAAGACTCCTAAAAAAGTCCATTTGATGAAGGAATATAGTAGTGTCCACAGGTAAATAATAAAACCCAACAAGAACCCATCTGGGCTTCTGTCCCAGATGCTCCCTCCTCAATTTCATTTATGTTTTTTTAAATAATCAGAATAAAAGATAGAAACATTTCTTTAACTACTAAGGTTAGACACATTTATTCAAACATATTCTCCAAAAATTTATTTCATTCCAGACGTTTAGAAATCTTTTTACTAGCTAACAGAGTTGACTCTTTGGGCTTTTATGTCTTGAATCATCTGACTAATTATTGCAGTCACAATTTCTGTGATGTCTAGGCTGAACTGAATTCAATAACTCTTCTTGAATATGCTTAGGAAAAAGTGGATAAGAGAAAAGTAAAGAGATGGAGGAATGTTCACGAAATCCACCATAATTCCCTATTTCTATATGAAAACTGAAAAATGAGTGAGAGTAACTACAGATGTTCTAAGTGGAACATATTTCTCTGTGACTTCAGAAGGATTTTCTAAAACTCAGGTACAATCCTGACATTCTTTTATAAAAGGGGAAAGGCAGTGTTGAGCCAAAGGGCCTTTATTCATGATACCAAACTGAACACAGAGTCATGAGATTTTCAGACATCAAAATTGAACTATAAGCTGTTTTAATCGCAAAGGCTACAGTATATAGTGTTTTTCCCTGATTCCTGTGCCTGAAGCTTAATGGGTGCCAAGAGACTTCCTAGTTTTCATTTGAAATATGCACAACTTTGTGGTCTCCAGAACTAAGAAAACACTTCATGAAAACAAATGAGGCAGGCAGTTTACAGAGGGAGGGATGGAAAAGAATGGATGAGTCACTCACCTTTATTTAACCTAATGATTTTTAGGTGAATGATAAAACTTCTTTTGGGCTGACTCATGAATTTTGAAAGCTTGAAGTTAGCCCTACTGACACTGACATAAGTGTATATCACTGACTTTCCTGAGAGAAATGGAAAGGGAAATGGAAAGCTGCCATTTTAAGACTCCTGCAATTTCAATTAGGCATTCCTCCATACTTGTTTTTGTAATATCTAAACCTTTTTTAAAGTGTATTTTCAAGTAATCTAATCATAAAATTGCTATTTACACACAGCAGCTCTTGAAACCTTTACATGTAGTTAATAATGTCTCCTGGAAACTGGCTGTTTGTACACTTACTAGGTGTCAAATGGTGTTGGAGCTACATGCCTCAGGGTGCAACTTCTGAGAGTTTTGCAGTTCTGCCCGGCTCTTGTACATTTTGCACCTTTCACACGTTCTGAGGCAATAATACCATAAAGGTCATAAAGACACTCTGCAATAGATTTCAAGCTCAGTCCTTGTATTCTTCATTTTGAACTATTTAGGAACTTTTAAAGTACTGTGCAACATATGCATATGTAAGCAAGATATAAGTACAAAATGTGCATAGATTTATTGTAACCAATGTATAACCCTTTCCATCATGCAGGATAACCTGCCACCATTCCTATGAAATTGTTTCTCTTCCCACTATGAGGAAAAATAATCAGTTTTTCTGCTGGAAAAACATATTGAATAATTACTGGATGTGAAATTTACAAAAGGATTCACTAAAAAATATAAATATCATGAGTAAGGTCTATTAATAGAGAGGAGTGCAACATAAAAAAAAGAAAAATCCCACCTTCATACATTACCCATTTTTTCAACATAGTCAGGAGCAAATCATCTATCAAGGACATACAGAGATGCTAAATATAGAGTAAACCTCCTTCTGAGGTTCTAGTATTGAGCAGCTTAAGGAGTTTTCAGTATTTAAAAACTATGAATTATTCTCCTAAGAAAATATTTATTCTTCACTATTTCATATTCATTATGGGCCTTTTTATAAATGCAGACAGCACTCAAAAATCCCAGAGGTAAGCCAAACAAACCTACTGACCATCCTAATTAGGTCTTTACAAAACTGGATTCCATTACCTTGATTTTCTTCATTTACCGGTTATGAACCTATGATGCCTATTTTTAAGGACTGCTTTGGGAATTACATTTAAATATATTGCTTTTATAGAAAGTTTCTCATTGTCTTCTTGCTTCTGGTAGTGCTTTTGATTTGCCTGATCATGTCCTGCATTTAAAGCCAGTAGACTATAAGTCATGAGAGCTAAACAATGCACTAGATTTGTTGAGTGCTATTTTATTTGGAATCTAGAGTGTGGTGATCCTATTAAGCACATGGTTAGTCAAGGGCGGCACTTTAAATTAGGTTATAAGACTAAACTCTTCTTGATCATGAGAGAAATAGAAACACTGCACTTGCTAGTTCTCACAGGCTAGACCTTTCTATTAGATTAATTCCTAACAGAAGTTGAGCAAGTTTAGAAGTTTAACTTGGAAGTTAGCTCTGAAATGATATATGTTTTCCATAGGTTTTAAAACCTCAGGCTAAGTTGTAATGCTGTCTGACAGAAGACCAGGACCCTTTCTCCTGGTTCCTAGGCAGTACCTGCATCAGTATACACTTACCATGGGGTCAGTTTTTCTAAATCTTTAAAATCATGAAGATGGAAGAGTGCTATGGTGCCATGCCAGCTAGCGCGCTGTCCCTAGCACCAGGCAATGCTCTGTCTGCCCCAGGTCGGGGGGACGGAAGCCCATCGCAGTGCTGGAGGACAGGTGAAAAACCTGCTCGGGTACACCTTGCCCACCAATGTCAAGGTGAGCGAAGGAGGAAGGAATAAAGAGGAGGGACTTCCTTGTGGGGCAGGGAAAAGTTTATTCAAGGGAAAAACCACGAGGGGAGCCGGCAAAATTAGGCGGGTGGGGGATTTTATACCCCGACATCATAGGCGGGGAGAACATACAATAACCAATAAAATACCAGTTAGGGGGTCTTACAAGGGAGGGGAGAAGGGATTAGGGCGAATGGGAGAAGGAGTGGGGAAAGAGGAGTAACAGAAGCCAATCAACTATCGAGTAACATAGAACTTTCTGGAGAAATAACCAAATATGAACCATAAGGGGAGGGGGGGCAGCAGCAAATGGTCAGCATGCTTTACACAGCCTTTTGGGTGCTCACTGTGCCTTCGAGCCCTTGTGCTGTGGAGGCATCAAACCAAAGGACCTTTTTGTCTGCTTGGTCCAGCTGACCATGGCTCTGGCCACGGCTCACTGCAACAGAAGAGTTTTGGTGTTGTGGATTTTTTGTTTTTGTTTTTGGTTGTTGTTGTTGCTGTGGGTTTTTTCTGGCACTTCTTTAGTCCTGGCAGACTGGCAGACTGATATCTTACCTGGCTAACTGATAGCTCTCTCTCCTTCCACAGGGACGCTCACGTCTCAAGAAGAGAAGAGTCAAGTATCTACCGTTAATCTACCACTATAAACCAAATGGCTTACTGAGCAAGGGCAGACCTGTATTTTCCAATGAAACCCTGCACAAACCGCATCTCTGATGCCCTAAGTCACCAGAATGACACAGGCATTATTTGATTATAGAGTTATTGGTCTACTTTCAGCACCTGCTCTGGTGCTGAGCTGGGGGACTAGAGCCTGAAGCCAAGACATTATTATGGCCATTGGACTTGTGTTTTCCTCTGCTTCCTGGCCTCACAATGAGTGTGGCAATGATGCTCCATGCCATAAGAAGGAACTGCAGATGAAGCTGCTCTGAGAGACCTTTAGTTGATACTCTGGCTAACCTGCAAAGTGGGAATTACAAAGGTTGCTCTTGGTTACATTTGTGCCCCCACTTCTGTATTGTCCACGTGCTTAGAAACATCTCTGACTGCAAACGGAGAAAGCAAGACTCCAGAATGAATTTGTTATTAGATTGTCATATTTTCAAAAGAAAAAAAAATTTTGCTGTGTAGTGTGCAAATTATTTATTTGTGGGGGGTTGTTGTTGCTGTTATGGTGGTGTTTTGTGTTTTTTTTCAGCATACAAAATTTTGAACATGACTCAAACTTCATTTTTCATTTTCTCATTTTTATTGTAATGATGAATTCTATGGGAAAGCCACAAAGCAAAGCAAAAGGAAACAAAAAACTAGATGAGGTGCTGTTATACATAGAGTTTCATCTCTGGCCAGATGAGATTGATGGACCTGCCTGTGGCTTGTGTATTACTCTCCCTAGCTAACCAGAAATGAAAAGTCATGTGTCTCAACTTATACTTTATTGTTTTTAATTTGTCAGCTATCTTTGGATAGGACAGAGAATCAATGTCATTCTATCAGACTCTACCTTTTATTTTATGACTGTGAACCCTGACTAGTCTAGTCTTTGATGAAACACTTCACATTAAATTCTTAGTCAACAGATGAGAACAGGTCTTCTGGGCCTAAAGAACAAATGACACACAGAGAGTAATTAAAGACTATAGTTAGATCTTAAATCATTACTGAGACAGAAATACTGCTATGCTAGAATTTTAAATAGTAAAGAAAAACTCTAAACACTAATATAACAAATCATCTTCGTTGAAAATCCACAAATAACAGTGGGTTAGTGAACTTCAGCAAATTTATATTCTTAAATCCCATGGCTTTCTGCTAGTTTTGCCTGTAGGTCCACAGTGAAGGCTTGAAAATGCACAATCATATGGAAACATAAATACACAAATTTGCATAGAGCAAACATATATGCACAGTGAAAGTTGTTATCCTTGCAAGTTTGAGAATAAGAGAATCATTAAGGTTGGCAAAGATTCAACAGTCCTTCCAAGATGATAAGACAACAACTGCCACCAAATCTCTGCTTTGTGTCTAGGGCTGGGCTGAAAAAGAAAGATTTCTTCTATGAATATAATATGGTGAGAACAGCTGAAGGGAAGAACTAGGACAGTAGAAATGAAGTGGGGAAGAACATGAATAGGAGCTTAAAGGAACTTGGAAAAGAGGATTTTTTTTTTTTAAGTGCCTTGTGAGAAGCAACGATGCCAAAGGGAAGAACAATTAAATGGAGGCTAGTGCTGAGTGCCAAAGAAGACATTTCTAAGGGCTTTTATTTTTTTCATTGAGCATAAGATTTAAATGATACAACCCTTGGGCTCATGAGCTTGGCAAACCCTGTTAATTTTTCTGTAAAGACAGTCTTACTTTGCCAAATAGATTTCACCAAGTTTTCACAGCTCTTTCTAAAGCACCCTAGACAACAAGAAGCCATAAATTAAACCAAAATAATAAAGATATAAATCATAAATTTAACCAAAGCAGAAGTGATAAGAATTACAAATAAAACTTAAACTGAAGGCTTGTTGTCGGAGGAATTCTTATGCAAATAAGTAATGGAGTTTCTGTTTTCCTGTTTGCATCATTAATTTGTAATAAAACATGAATTAGGAACAGTTTTCTAATAGTGCCTTCCCCTCTGTTTTGCAATATGAGACTTATTAGAGAATGTAATCTGTCAAATGCTTTCCTTTCAAAGATCTGCTGCTTCTGGCTTTCATTTGAAGTGAGAGTTATTTGTGAAGAACTGCTGCGCAGTCTAGATGCAAACTGTTATTTTTGTGTACAATGTTTTTTCCCCCTGCTGTCCTATTCCATTTAACAAGGCAGTGCCTTGTCTTTTAGATTTACAGAATAAAGGTGTGATGAGAACAGACAAGTTGAACATACCAGAAGACTCCATAGGTGAAGGAGCAGAGGTCAGTAGTATCAGAAATGAGACTTTATTGCTCTGACAACCCAAAAAAAGGTTTGCAGTTGTTTTGCTGTTGATGTGTAGGCAGTAGACCGGAGAAGGGAACTCCATTTGCATTATCCAAAGGAAGGACACAAACCCAATGGCTGAGACTTTCTGTCATTGAGCAGTGACTGAACTCCTAAACCGAGGAGGTCAGCAAGAGCCTCTTGGCCTATTTTTTTTCCATTCTCCAGTCAAACCACACTATGAGTTCTCTGATAAGCTCAGTAAAAGTGGCAGTCACATTGTTCAAGGTGAAACTACCAGCGTCATCGTTATTTTCTCTTTTCTGCCTTCCTTGTTATGTTACTGCATCATTAGTCCTCTCCCCAAAGCTTTCAAAAGCAGACTGGAGCATGTCGCATCAGGTATTCTATGGTGCATGGTGTGTCTAAGCAGCATTCACCATTCTGTGCTTCATTGTGACTAGCATTTTATCTCAAGATTCCTATTGTAAGCATCCTTTCTGGCCCTCCAAAAGTAATCAGAAAGATTTGTCCACTCCCATTAGACCTGCATGGAAGGAAATAACAGCATTAGAGGTCAATTATGGGGGGAAAGAGGAATGGAATCAAAAAGTGCTGGTTTCATTAGTGTCTTCTTGCAAAAAGAGAAAGGCTACTATCTAAAATTGTTAATACAGAAATAGACAAGGAATGATGCCATACATCAAATGGTATTGCTTACAACTATGTAGGAACAATGCTGCTAATAAAATAAACCTGAATAAAACCCTTTTATGGGTTATTCAGAAAAAAAGGCCAGATTCACTGAAGCTTAAGAAAGAAGACAGAGTAAAAGGCTCTTTTCTAAGGAAAGGAGATTGAGAATGATGCCTTACTTGTCTTCGCAAGACAGCAGAGCAATGACTTGATATGGATGGAAAGTGTTTAATCTGGAACAGAACTTTTTCAGAAAAGCAAAGGCTTTTAATTGTACTGTAGCCTCTATATGGTGAGGAGCATGCAAGTTTAAGAGACTGTGTCCACAGTAAAAAGTAACTTATAGAAAGAAAAATTATGAAAGGCATTTAAAGAGGTTTTTAAAAAATAAATTGTTCTCTATTCAGGCTACTCTCCTCAAAACTGAAGGCTCATAATTCTTTTTTTCCTTCATATTAATTACCATCCAGATTAATTTAAATTGTGCTGCTTAGCTATTAGCACCAGCGTGATGGACTCTTATGTTCTGCAAACCACCGGTGGAGCTCTCTCTGCTCCTGCCTGCAGCTTTTCCCTGCGCAATGCTATCAGTTCTTGAGAGCTACAATTATTTGCACCCATCTGCACTTGAAATTCATCTTGATCTCTGCTCTGGGTAGCTTACAAAGAGTTAAATTTCTGAAGAAAACCATTGAGATTATTAAAACACTTTCTTATAGAAATTATTCAAAAAAACCAAGACCTATTGTAAAATATAAGGATTAATTTATTAATCAGAGCTTTCTGAACTCTCACATTAAGCAGCTTTGTTATGCTAATTCCCTTATAAATGAATAATGGACTTATTCTCCCATTATAGCCTATCATTTTAAAAGACCCATTTAGAAAATGAAGATGTCCTTTTCACTTGAAAATTATTATGTATTTTATAGCACAAGTTTTTTAAATTGAATATTTGCTCCCTATACCCTTGTTCTCTCCCCTGCCCTGCTTATACTCGTCAGTCAATGTTAAAATCAAACACAGCCATAACTATTTGTCACAGAGATACATAGTGTTTGGAAAGAAAGCAGAATGGAGACAATGGGCTTTCAGAACAGAGGCCCAAATCTACAAAGTTATTTACTTCTGACATATCTGTAGATGTTGCCTTAGCTCCTAGACATTTTAAATAAAATTCTGTAGTGAATAATGACATAAAAGAAGAAAGTCAAGATGGTGCAGCTGTAGAAAGCCAATAAGTTAAGTCACAACATAGGATTTGTGTTGAAAAGAAAAAATATCTTTACTAGAAGAGCTTGGTTTTGCTGCAGACTTTCCACATGTCTTGGAGAGTTCATCTGCTCTTGATTGAATATGTATGTGTTGCCAGTCAGGTTCAAACCTATCCAGCAATTAAATTTACATTGTCAGGGCTTTTACAGTGGAGTTCTAGCGCTTTCTGGGGAGTGGTCCAGGCTAGTTTGCTGCCTTGATATGTTTTCCCTTGTGCACTATGCAGAGATTGGAGGGTGAGGAGGGAGGGCGAACAGGGTGAAGGAGGTTTAACATACTGCAAACAGCTGGCAAGTAGACACACTGACATTATTGTGTCCTAAGCACACAAGACATACTCCTTTTGGGACAATCTTCACTCTTGGCTAAGGAACACAAAGTCTCTTGGTCCCAGGTCATGGCTAATATGACTTCTGCAGGAAAAAGCCTTGGCACTTGCCATTTGCTACATCCCAGAACAGCCTAGTCCATTCATCTTTTCCTGCCACTCTTATGGACAAATGACAACTTTAGGCCAAAGTGGCCTAATCTCCTAAAGGTCCTATGGCACCACTTGTGACATGGGCAGAACAGATTTGTGTGCAGGCTAAACTGAGGCTGAGTTCAGGCTGCCTGTAATGCAAGTACCAGTAATGGCATCTCCTCTACAATTTGTAACTCAGTATAATATTACCAGTTATATATGGCCAAACAAACATATGACCACAAAGCACCACGGATGAAATCAGATTTGGCTTCCTTAGGCCAATTCTGGAAGACAAAGAGGTCTGTCAGAATGGACATTTTCTTGTGTATTCCCTCTCTGCAAACAGAAATAAAATTTGGTTTTTTCCCCCCATTCACAGGCAGGGCTGTAAACTCTTATGAAGCAGAGGTACTTCTTATGATCATGGAATCAGAGCAACACTTGGGTTGGAAAGGACCTTGAAGATCATCTTGTTCCAAACCCCCTGCCGTGGGCAGAGGCACCTTCCACTAGACCAGGTTTCTCAGAGCCCCATCCAACCTAGTCTTGAACAATTCTTCTGGACAACCTGTTCCAGTGCTTTACCACCCTCACAATTAAGAATTTCTTTCTAATACCCATTCTAAACCTAATTTCTTTCAGTTTGTAGCCTTTCCCCCTTAGTGCCATGTCCTGACACTAAATGCTCTTGTAAATAGCTTCTGTCCATCTTCCTTGTAGGCTCTCTTCAGGTACTGAAGGCTGCAATTAGGTCACCCCAAAGCCTTCTCTTCCCTAGGCTGAACCATCCAAATTCTCCCAGGCTTTCCTTATAGGAGAGGTACTCCATGCCTCTAATCATCTTGGTGGCTTTCCTCTGGACTTGCTCCAACAGCAAGTTGTGCTGAGGACCCCAGAGCTGGAAGCAGCACTGCAGGGGGGTTCTCACCAGAAGAGTACGGGGGCACAATCCTCACCCTGCCCACATTGGTTTTGATGCAGCCCAGGACATATTCGGCTTTCTGGGCTGCAGGAGCACATTGCTTGGTCATGTCCAGTCTCTCATCCGCCAGCACCCCCAAGACCTTCTCAGCTGGGCTGCTCTCGAGCTGTTCATCTCCCAGCCTGTGTTGATACTGGGCATTGCCCCAGTCCACGTGCAGGACCTTACACTGTCTTATTAAACCTCATGAGATTCCCCTGTGCCCACTTCTGGAGCTTGTCCAAGTCCCTTTAGATGGCATCCCATCCTTCAGGTGTGTCAACAGGACCATTTGGCTTGGTGTCATCTGCAAAATTGCTAAAGGTGACCCCTTCATCTATGTAATTAACGAAGATATTAAATAATACTGGTTGCTATATGGACCCCTGAGGGACATCACTTGTGGCGGATGTCCATCAGGACTCTGAGCCATTAACCACTCCACTCTGGATGTGACTGTTCAACAAATTCCTT
This sequence comes from Monarcha castaneiventris obscurior, assembly GCA_026261815.1. Lineage (NCBI taxonomy): Eukaryota > Metazoa > Chordata > Aves > Passeriformes > Monarchidae > Monarcha > Monarcha castaneiventris. The sequence goes on from JAMPIT010000379.1 coordinate 3,523,875, forward strand.
ATCAATCTAACAGTCCACCCATCAAATCAATTTCTCTGCAGTTTAGAGAGAAGGATGTTGTGGGGGACTGTGTCAAAGGTTGTCCAGAAATCCAGATAAATGTAATTTGCAGCTTTTTTCCTTATCCTCTGACATAGTCACTCTGCCATAGAAGGCCACTGGGTTGGTCAGGCATGACTTACCCTTGATGATGTGGAGGCTTGGTCCCTACTACAAGGTCTCCAAATCAACACAGGTGTTCTGAATTTCTGTACCTGTGATCTCTTATAATTGCAAAGTCAGCCAACTTTGGTTTGTTTGTGGCAGAAATATGAACAGTTCATTCTCTGTTGGATGTTGCTAAAGCAAAAGAAAACACAAAGCAAGTAGGAATAGCTCAGATGAGAGTATTCACTGGACCTTGTTTTATCTAATGGGCTGTGATCCATAATGTTGTGCAGTTCAGTGGTTAAGTCTTGGAGAGAATTAGAGTGGGAAGAACACAACTCCCTTCCAGACTCTGGTGTTGCTTAGACACATTTCTCTGTGCTTCACCTACCAGTTGGATAATGACTGAGTTCATAGGCATTTGAGAGGAGTTTTAATTTTTAGCTTAGTCTTCTGGGTGAACACAAAAAAAAAATCATTTTTTTCTCTTTTAAGCCCAAAGGGAAGCTCTCATACAAATTTAATTCAAATGCCAGGAAAGGATAGGTCTTTGGAAAATACATACAACTCCTTAGTTGAGTGTGGAAGAGCCTAACAGACTCTCGGAGAGAAGTTCACTTTGTTTCTATTGGATGCCAAATGAAGATGGGATTCAGAAGACCAAACATATGTACAATAGATTCCTCATAAAACAGGCATAGAAGGCAATAGATACCTCCAGAAAGTTGGAAGAGTTCAGAGAACTCTCATGGTGTTCAGAGAACATTACAACCTGAAGTAGATGACATGGCCATTTTCCTTCATGTTCATTGATGCTAATAGTCACTCAGAACTCCTCTGCCAGAACCCACAAAACATACATAATTGAATTCTCTTCAGGTGGGGAAAAGAGGGAAAAATGTCCTTCAAAACAATCCTGCAGCTGCCTTTTAGGCTGCTCCATTTTACAGCTAATCCTTCAGCTGTCAATTTTCTTCCCTCTTGCCCAGAAATACATACACTTTTCCCCTTGACCCTGTGGGCACCATTTTCAGCAGATTTGTCCACACTGTTCCTACAATGGTCCAAGGCTGGAAATTTGCTGGCAATCAGCTCTGCTCTCTGCTGAGAAGGCTGTGGGAGAGCCACCACTAGCAATTTGACTGCTTGTGAAACCTTCATAAAATGGAACAGTGGAACAAATTGGGCCACACTAAAGGTGGAAAAAATTCTATTAGAATTATTTGAAATTAAGGAAATTGACTCTGTATTTTGAAGTCATGAGGCTTTCTGAATTCTGGACCTCATCTGCTTGGGGACTTGTAATAGGAAGAGAGCCAAGAATTTGATTCTTATCAATGAGTTATGAAACCTACATATTTTCCAGGCAATTATCTGAAAATAATCCTAGGCTTCTGATATTCTTGTACCCTTTCCTAATGTCCATTTTTATTTTAGCATTGAGGGTGTCTGCTTTCCTCCATGGAAGTTAAAAATCTTCATGAATTTTCCTGCTTGCTATGCTTCTGAATTTAAAATAAATAAATAAACATCAATTATTTTTGAAAAGCAGGTGTTCTTGTTCATAAATATCAAATAAAGTACCTATTTATTAACATTTTTGTAAAGGAAAAAAGAAAAAAATTAAAAAAGAAGCAACAAAAAGAAGCTTCTTCTTGCTAAGAACATAGCAAGAAAATGCTATGGTTTTGGTGGGTTTGTAAATGCAGGACTTGAATTTGTGAATTTTGTGAGTTCTGAGAGAGAGATTTTCAAAACCTCTATATGGTTGTTGTGTCTTTTAAGCCACTATGCGTGCCCCTAAAGGCACAAATAATACATAATGACCACCTGCAGAGCTGATGTTGTGCTTTAAATTACTGAGGACTTTAAAGGGTTTGATGGATGCACTTGATCCCTGTAATCAAACCAGCAGGAGTTGGTAGAGTGTCCAAAGGAGGCAAAGGCCTGAGTCATAGCTGAGCCCAGAACTCCTCCAGGAAACCCAATGGAACAGGGTGACCCAGTGAGCATCGATGCATTTGAGCTTGGACTGACACATGAATAGTGGGTGTTTTTTTCCAAGATTTGTTTGCCAAGGAGCAAAGAAAGTTGTCAGCACAAGGAGTCTCATGCACACCTGTCCCATTGTATGCAACTTGACAGGTCAACCCCTTAACCCCATAAACATAACATCTTAAATGAGCTCTCCTTAGGATCTCCTGGCTAGACAATATGGCTGCACGGCAATGATCTCCTGTTGAGCTGGGATGCCTCACAAGTTTGCTCCTTGTGGCAGACGTACCTTTCTACTAATGCCAGATCTTTGGATGAGTCCAATCTGAGCTCTCTCTAAATTGCAACTGGACTGCATGTCAGATGCTCTCACCTTGAGCTGGAATGCCATCAATGTTTGAGATTACCTGACACTGAGATCCACACTTACCCAAGGTACAGAGACCCTCAATAACAACAGTAGCTGACAGCATGATAATTCAATGGTAATGAAATCCATGTAATTAATCCCTTTAGACATAAACCATCAACCAAGTCAGTTTAAGATTGGACCTAGACACACCTAGGCTCCATGAGAAATCTAAAAAGCAAGGAAGTCCTCTCTAAACCTCATGAGTCAATGGGAAGGGTCTCCCTTATCCTTCAGAATCTTCCATCTCTTTGTAAATAATTTTAAATACATTCTAATTTGATTTTTCTTTGTATGTTTCCTCTGTGTAGCAAGTAATAGAGTGAATCTTGCCATCAAACTTTGTTACAGTGTAGTTCTATATAGTAAATGGTATTAATTCTAGAATTTCAATGATATTAAAACCATTTTTTCTAATAGTTTTGATGGTGGCTATTTAGGTGACCTTAAGTTGTTCATTTGTGACATGAAGGAAACAACTATGAGGCCAACATGCATGAACTGAAACTGTTCAAGGGAAGCTGAAAGAGCTTGTAGGTTTTTGGATAGACAATGTAGCAAGTAAGCCTCACATTCTCCTGAATGCTATAACAAAATTCTGTGTTATGGAGCTAAGGTTTCTTTTTTTTTCTTGGTAAGCTTTAGTTTTCACCTACAATTTTCAGGGGAGGTTTATCCCAAACCCTTTTAGCTGTGATTTAGAGCCTTCTTTTCTTTTTATTGCTTTTATTCCCTTTCAAGCTTTCAGAACAGATCTCTAGTCCGGTTAGTTTTTGGCTTTATTTATTCAATTTTTTTTTTTTTTTAGTATTTAGTCATTATTTTTTCCTCTCTTTCCACACATTTAAGATGAATATATTGAAGGATTCTTCAGTCATACAGAAAGACAGTCCACTGTCGAGTAGTGTTTCATTTCAGACTACTTTTCAGCTAAAAATATGAACATTTCACATCTCTTCTTTTTCCATTTCACTGTGTGGTATTTCCACCTGCAGGACACAGGGCACTGCCAGCATCTCAGAGTCTGACCTCTTTCTAGCTCAAACAACAAGAAGGCTGTTTAAGTTGGCAAAGCAAGAAGAAAAAGGAAAACCAAACTTCCTTTCTTTCTAAGGGTTTACTTAGGAGGCCAGATATTTAACATATATTTAGTAAACAGATTAAAAAATGGCTTGTAACAAATAGAACTGCAAGTACTGACTGATAAAAGGATCCTTCTACATGAAGCGTAAAACTATGTATTTTTTAAACTGCTAGTTATTACGAATATTAGAGATAGACGACCTGTACTTATCTCTTCACTTTTCTTCACAGTTCATCTCTGTTGGATTTCTCTTCTTGTGATGAAATCATAGTTTTAAAATGACAAGCCAGTGTAATTATCATGTTATGAAAACAGACCATAGAAAAAAGGGAAATCGACAAAATGAGAAAAATGCTCTGTGTACTTGACTGCTGTCAACAATTAACAGTTAGCTCTCTTTTTTACCAGGAGAAAAATTAAAATGATGTTGTACAAGAATTTTCCAGCATGTGAAAGGTGATCCTTAAATAAAAATGCTCATTTTAACTCTGTTGTAAAACAGAAATACTATTACGTTTTTATTTACTGGCTGCTGAGAAACATAAAATTAAGATGAATTCTTATTCCACTGCGTCCACTGCATATTCTGTTTATCAGCAAATAGTGGCACACAATCTTTTTGTATGAAGGCTTCATTCTATGCAGGACACTAAAGCACACAGAGCTTGAATGTATAGCAACTTTGTAATAATTTGCACTACAGAAAAAAGGTCTGAATACCATGAAAACAGATAGTAAATAAATGATCTTGTTCATTTGTCATTTATAAAATTTTGCAGAGTGGAATCATATTTCAGAAAAATGGAGAGTTTGGGGGGAAAAAAGGGAAAGTAATTTATAACAATTGTAATTATTTTCCAAGTAATTTGCTTGTTTTAACAGTTTGTGCATTACATGCAATTTTTCATATGTCTTTCATCTGCTCCTTTACTACCTAAATATTATTTTCAACACCAAGGACAGATCTAGTGATCTAGATTTACATGTCATTGAAATATTCAGTCACCTCAATTCATACTTCCTCCCCAGGTGCAGATACACAGCAAGCAAGAGGGGCCTTTGGGTTTCTCTTGACAGGACACAGTTGAAGAGAAATCAGATGGCTTGTGAAAACTTTCTGATTTTCTCATTTTTTCGGCTAAATTAATAGTACTTTGGGACCACTAGTATTAAAGGAAACCATTGGATATGACAGCTCAATATGGACATCTGGATTAAATATTTGCACATACATAAGACCAGGTAAAATTTCCTTTACCTGTAAAGAAGCCAAGATTTCACCTTGATGCTCATGCGTTATGGAGGAAAACTGTGGTGGCAATGTGTCTCTTGCTATCCCTCTAACTAATATGGTACAGGTCAAGAAATTTTTTTTATTTTGAATGTAGCAAATGTGAAGACAGGAAGCTTCTTATATAAAAAACAAACAGTCAAGACAGGAGTAGATTTGCAAACAAAAAGGACAGGCACAATTTAAGATCTGTGCCCTTTCTGAATCTATTTTCAAATTTGAGTTGCTCTATTTCTTTTTGAAAATTGTTTAGACATTTTCTTATGGGAATTGCCATTAATTAGATATCCCAGAGTTAATTTTAGTCAAATCACATGAGAAAAAAGAGTATATTGTCATAAAATAGGTGATTATGCCTCATGCACTCCCTGGTTGTTCCTTTGTAATTGGTTAATTGAACAAATGGCCATAGCAGATGATGAAATAAAAAATAATAATACTCTGCACATGTATCGTAATTTTCATCTTCAATGTGTTATATAAAATAGCTAATTAATACAACAATCTTTTTAATTCTATTTTTTCCTAAAGCACAGTAAAAGTAAAGGCAATATCAACACATAGCTGATTTGCACCAGGCATATGGTCTGTAATGGTGTCAACTAAGATAAGTAGAAATTGATACAAAGATGTAGTGTAAAGTCAGCTGGCTAAAAATGATATGTGTTATTTTTGGCTTGGTTTAGTTTTGTGGGGTTTTTTCGTTTTTTCTTTTTTTTTTTTTTTCACTTTAACTAACAAAAATATCTGGGGAAACAGTTATGAAGCAAGGGCATTCGTGTAGTTTATGGGATGGAGCATGCAGACTTGATGTTAGTATTCAGAACAGAAATCATTGGCTTGTTAATAATTTTTAAAAACTTAACTATTTTTGCCTGTATCTTTTCTACAAACCTTGTCAGTTCTAACTATGGAGTAAATTCTGATAAGAAGCAGGATGTTACTTTTCTTTTCATTTGGCAACACTATTGTGGTTCCACTCCATCTGGGAGCTAAACTCCGCTCAGCTGCTCAAGAAGGGCAAAAGAGAGAAAACTCATGGGTTGACACAAATACAGCTTAATAAGAAAAGCAAGATCCATCCAAGGAAAAAAATAAACCAAAAAAGAATTAATTCACCACCTCCCATTGTTAGACAGGTGTTTAGTCATCACCATCACGTATAACCATGCCTTGGAAAGACAAACACCATCAGTCCAAACGTTTGCCGTTCTCATTCTTTCTCCAGCTCTATATGCTGAACGCAATGCCATGTGGTATGGAATGTCCCTTGGGTCAGTTGGTATCAGCTGTCCTGGTTGTGTCTCCTCCCAACTCCTTGTGCACTCCCAGACAGCTCACTGCTGGGGTGGGGTGAGAAGCAGAAAAGGCCTTGAATCTGTGCAAGCCGTGCTCAGCAATAAGGAAAACTGTGGCCTGTGGCCCTGTGGCCTCAACACCTCTTTGCTCACAAATCCAAAGCATAGCCCCATACCAGCTACTAGGAAGAAAATTACCCTAGTCTAAACCAGTACAAACTCTAAGTTAAACTTCCTTGTGTGCTCCCCTATGCTGTTACCTTCAAGTTATTGGAAGGCAAAAAATCACTGTAGTGATCAGAACTTCTGTATCATCAATAAGATGGGCAAGATAGACTTGCTCTCGCATAAAACTCCTTTTGATGTCAATGAAAGATAGACTTGCTCTCGCATAAAACTCCTTTTGATGTCAATGATAGTTTGGGCCTTAACTGACTGATGTATGTGAAACTGCAGCTATCAACCTTATGTACCTACAAGAATAGCAGAAAATTTAAGGGTCAATTTAAACTGATAGGTTCTGACTGGTTTGCATTGATGCAGCTATAAGAAACAAGGATGAAGCTGGCTTTGTAACCAGCTAGTTAAAACAATTTTATTCACTGAGTCTGAGACCAGATAGGCTTACTGTGATCATCAAGTTTGACCTTCTGTACCACACACGCCTTTGAATTTTTTCAAGTGGCTCCTGTATCAAACCTGTTAGAGTTGCTGCTGCACATTTACTAAAGAAGCACATGCAGGTCAAACTGACCCAAATAATTGTGTGAGGTACATGAATAGTAATTTAACGCATTCCACTCAGATTGTATTTGCCCTGTATGCAGGTGTGCAGTTCTATCAGCTGCTGAGTCTAGGTCATGACTTTCATGTTTGGTGCTAGTTTGAAACAGTGCTGTCAAAATTAGAAGTTGTTTTATATGTTGGAAGCATATTTCTCATTTTAACTTTCTATCTGAGTGAAAGACAGTAGTTTTAGATTGGACATTAACAAAAAATTTTTTAGTGTGTGACACTGGAACAGGTTGCCCAGAAAAGCTGTGGCTGCCCCACACCTGGAAGCATTCAAGGCCAGGCCGGATGGAGCTCTGATCAGCTGGGTCCAATTAAAGGTATCCCTGCCCATGGTAGGGGGTTTGGAACAGGATGATCTTTAAGGTCCCTTCTAACCCAGAACATTCTATGATTCTGTGATCATATAATATTGTGAAAAAGGCACAGTAACACTATTTTATTGGTGGAGAAATGGTGGCATCAGACAATTCAGTCTTTTATGAAAGTTCTGATTTCAAACTCCCATGTTAGCAGTGCAGCACTCCAAGGTGGCTAAACATCTGAAAATGCTGGTCCTGAAGTTGCATAACTGGATAAGACTGTGTCGTCTATTTCCAGTCCATTTTAGGGTGCAGCCTTGTTACCATGATCAGAGCCCCATGCTAACAGACATGTCTTGGGAGCTTTGGGACAGAAGGTTTCCACCCTGCAGTGATTTACATTAGCATGGTTGCCTTTTCCACTGGAAAGGAATGGAACTTTTACCAATTAATCTCCTGTTTCATTTTTAAACCCTTTAAACCATATTTGTCAAAATCAAAACTTCTAGGCACAGTCTGGATGTGAATCAGTCAAAATCCTCTCTCTATCTCTGGGGCATTGAATACAAGTGTAATACTTTATTTCCTATTTCAACCATTTTTATGTTTTACTGATATTCTGTAAGGGAAATGCTAGTGTCTAATTAATGAAGACATGATGAAAAAACCCCAATAAAATATAAGGCTTCCAGATGATGTTTTATTATACCATTAAATGTACTAGAATTGCAGGTAGTAATGTAAGATGAAAAGCTGTTGAAAACTGAACCAACAGAATCCACCAGAAATACTCACTTTCCATTTTTCTCTTTCCATTAAAATCTGTGCAAGTCTTATGAGTCTTCAGTAACCTTCACAGTTTGTAATTTATGTGATTTATTTTCTGTTAACCATTTGGGCTACCAAATTTACCATAAAGAACTTCAGTGAGAGTGCAACACCTGTTCTGAATTTCACACATTCTAACCAGTTCTCCAGTTGGTCTGCAGAAAACAGAGAGTGAAGGGATTACTCTAGTCTTGCTTAGAAATGAAATAAATATTTCTGGGTAAGGAATTTTGGCTTACATGTTTCTGACAGTTATATAGACATATAAATTAAGCAAAGTCTACCATTTCCATTTCTGTAATCTGGTTACCACTCCTTGATTTATAGGTTTGTTAAATGACCGCCATTGAAATATATGTCCATTAATGACAGTTTCATTGGTCATTAAGCTTAGCTACTTAGATATCTTTAGGGATATGAGTAGGGAATGTTATCTTTCCGAGATTTTATTTTATTTGATTTCTTCTGAATAGCAGGTTCATAAAAATCCTGAAACTATCCCCATCAGTGCCAATGGGACTGTAAAAAGGCAGTCAGAATGGGCCATAGAGAAACTTATTGAATTGTTTACTAATGCCTGTAAAAAGCACTGCACTGTAGTCCTCCCTTCCATGAACACCTGGCACTTTTGAAAGTGGCAGAACGGATTTTCCTGTCATGAAAAATGTTGTAGTACTGAAATTGGGCATATCCAAAAAGCATATATATATATATGTATATATATGTATCTATCTGAACTGTCACATCTGTACTCCTTGGTTCAGAAATGTATGTTGATACATGTATAAATTTTTCACATATAGTGGCATTAAACAGGTATCCAGAAGCAATTCTGCTATTAAAATACAAGCAGAAAGAAAGTTAGATGAATGCACAACAAGCTGTCTTTGCTGTTTAACCACGTTCCTTGGTAAAAAGATGTGGGTGTTCATCACATAAAACAAACAAAATATGACATTTTTGAGAGCGGGCACCGTATCTACAATGAATTTTGTGCAATGTACATGTCCACATCTGTTATATACTGAAGAATTTTTATTACCTATTTTAAGGAATGTAAGAAGATAAAAGGGCTACTGCTAAAAGGAGAAATGGGCTTACATGAAAAAACCAGCAAAGGTCTTCTGCTTTCAGTGGGAGTGGCAATCAGTTCTGAAGCTACTGAAAAGGTAGGGTGATTTTAGGAAGGTGCAGAGGTTAGCTTCTGTTGCACCAACTTCACACATCTACAGTTGAAGTGACTTGATTCTCAAACTGGAGACCTTATCTTGTAGACAGTTTCAGAAGCAGCAGGCAGGAAGGATCTGATTACTTCTTCCTAGAAATCCATTAAAGGCAATATATTTCTTTTTCAGGAACGTTCACTAATGTTCACTGGTTTTAGTTTTTGAGGCTTAGCACTCTTCTCACCATTACTTGAAAAGGCACAATGTAGACTTTCAAAAATATAAAAAAACCACAAATACTATTTCTTCTGAGGTACACATTTTATTGCCATATATGCATGCCCAAAGCCAGAAATTGTACTTTGATTTAAAAGTTAAACTATGATTGATTAATATAAAATTACAACAACTCTTGTTCACAAACTAGAGCCCTGTGAAAGCCTATTATATTTGATGGGAATCTTTTCTTAAATTCAGCTGATTTTTTTTTCAGATCTAGAGAATTAAAAGAGAATTTCAAGAGTTTTTAATATCCTGTTCTATCTGGACCTCCTAAAACCTGTCTCAATACAGAAAAGGGTAATTTTTGTTTCATGTCAAGAATTACTCCTACGCAGGCAGCAGTATTCACTGGTCATTTACTTTAATCCACAAAAATGTATTAATTCTAAGTAAATAACCCAAACCACCTAGTAGGAGCACACAGAGAAAAACACTCTAGGACTTAAAATGGTTTTCCAGGTAATTTAAACAAAAGAATAAAGCACAACAAACATTTCTTTGACCTATACTGTGAACATACACAGCTGAAGCCTGCAAGGAACACTAATAGAATATTCCTTGTAGCTTTCAAGTAGAAAGAGCTCTTTTCTGACCCCAGGTTTTTTATGTTTTCCCATTATGTAGATTGACTGATTTGATAGGCTAAGGTGACTGATGATAGCTGAGTCTCAAGGTGGCAATGAATCTGATTGTCTGTGCATTGGTAGATAAATGAATACTCAAAGCAATTGTCAGCTACATTATTGGCATTACTTGGAAGAAAAATCAAATAAAACTTTAAAGCAGCTAATAATTTTAAGAATGATCATTGAATGACAATATTGGCAAAACTGAAATGATGAAGAGACCAAAATCAAATAAGACACCAAAAAAAAAAAACCTGAGTATTGTCTTTCTTATCAGTATCATTGTGATTGTTTAGTCCTGTGAAAAGATAAAATTAAATGATCTCCGTGACAGTAGAAAAAATACTGTAGGCATCAACTACTGACTGAGGTCACAGAAAATAAAATGGATCTGCTTTTATAAGGAGCTTCATTATTTTAGGAAAGCTGTTGTATCTATACTGTATTTCATAAAGTCTTGAGTGACAAATTCCATTTTGTTATAAGACTGGCAACATGTGGTGTGAAGCAATCCTGATTTAGATATCTAAGCCTGAAAGATAAGATATGAGGTACCCTGATTTTCAGGGTATGTTCATGTATAAGACAGTGAAGAGTTCTCTGGGCTGGTATTGATTCCGAATGACATATCATACAATATGATGTCGATTTATGTAGGATTACTGATTTAGCTTTAATACATTGTTCTGAAAACTGCAATGATTTAGGAGTAATTAAACCTCAGCTGTAGGACCAGTATGGACGTATGTGTGTGTAAGGTAATCACACACTCTCCCAATTTAATTTGCCACTGAATTTGAATTAACACCAGCCCTTCAGATACAGATCCTATCTCAATCCTTCTGATAGATAAGTCCACAGAGAGGCAAATAATCTGTGATTCATAACCCCGTCAAGTTCTTTAATGTTTTTGGAAGGCCAACTGTAAAATTATAATGGGGTACTCAATATTGAAAGGTTAGTTAAATAATTTTATGGTGTTGGAAAAAGCACTGAAAGCAATAACAAATGTCTAAAATAAAAGCTGGTTTAATTGGTTTGTGAAGATATTCGGAAGATACAAGCAAGGCACTATGCTCTTTAAGTATTTCTACCAGGCAGCAGACCCTCACTGTCTATTTAGTAAGTTAATGATATTCATGCTAAATATCTTGCAATGTTCCAGAAGAGCTTTGGTTTAAGAGGGGAAAGAACTATTGTATCTAATGTTGAAAGCTTTTGTTGTTTTAAGGTTAATCCGTTTGTTAGAGCAGAATTTTTGCTTATGAAAATTGGTAGAACCATTGACACATCTTCTAAACAGGGAACAATGTTTACCAGCAGAATGTGGAATTTAATGGTAATAAATGCAGAGAATTACTGTGCACTAGAATATCATCCAAGTCTTGTATCTTTCATCACACACCTTTTTGTGCTCAGTAATCCCTAAACTTACATAATACAGAGAAAATGGCATTCAAAGTGATCTTTATGAACGTTTTTTGTGTTTCATAGCTTGAAGATAAGAGCTTCTGTCTGCTGTGGAAAGTCTCTGTCAACAGAATCTGCTTGATCAAAGCATCCTTTGTCAGTTATTAGTAGAAAGAGTGAAAATCCACTAAATTGTGATTCACTGTTATCTGTAGCATTTTCAGCTTGCAGCTTTTGCAATTTTCATGCTTCCCAAATTGTAACAATAGTTTAACATTTCAAATATGTTTTTTGGCATGCAGCTAGGAGAATATCATGGGATGTATTTGTTTCTTTTCTTTGGAAAATAATTGAGGAGGTTTTTTTTTTTCTTTCCCCTCCTGAAATGTATTTCTGTTGCTGCTTGTTCTGTTCATCATTTTTGGACTTCTAGTGCATGCCTGTATGAACTATTAGCCATCATAACTGAATGAGCCTTTGCTTAGCCTTTCTGGTAAGTGAAGTTAGCAACACATGCAAGATATTAGACAAAGAAAGGTAAAGACACCTGAAACTAAATCACTCTTTCATTGTGAAAGCAAATCATTCCCGTAGACAAAACTGAAAGACACTAAGGGACTAAGATAAGAGAGAATTTAAACTCTCACTTGCCCACCTCCCCTCATAAAAAGGTGACTTTCCAGTATTGTCTCGCTTAACTCTTATTTTATTTCTTCACTTTAAAAATCCTAATATATTGTATTCCCCCTTACTGTTTTCAATATTTTTAAACAATTGAATCACTTGCATGACTGACTTCCTCCACTATGCCTCATTAAGTAATTGAGTTAAATTGATTCAAAATAAAGTGACACACTATTTCACAATGATTGGTTTGAATCAACATTTGCCTTTTTTTACATTGCCTCTTCATCACAAGCCTTTTCTCTCTAATGTTCCCAGAGTTCTTTTCTTGTCTTAAGTTAGGCAAGCAGTGAGCATAAGCATTGTTCAGATATATCTGCAAAGAATAGGATGTCAGAGCTCTTGTGCTTCTATACAATGATTAGAGCCATTTTTAAAATCCTAATTACTTTGACACTACTAAAGAAAAGAATCACCAACCTTTTTCTTTTTTTTTTTTGTTTTTTCAAATTGTCTAGGAAGATTTTCAGAGAAAAAAAATGGGATTGAATTAAAATACTCTGAAAAATACGTAGGAGCTCAAAAATATTCACCGCAGAATAAAATGAAATATTATGAGTCTTCTCAAAAGGTACATACCAGATTATGAAAAAACCCCAACCAACACAGAACAAAGGAAAGACCCCAGCTGATTTTTAGGAGTTAATTGAAAACATATGGGGGAAAATTATTATTTTTTTCCATTGAAAAGCTGGAAAAAAATTGACCAAAGTAAAAGAAAACCAAATTTTTGATGGCATGTCATAAGAAATGTGTTGACACAAGTCATTCAATCAAATCTTTCTGTAATGCCTTTCTTTGTGTTTATGGTTCACTAATTCACTAAAAAGTGATAACACTTTAACATTGTGAGCTTTAAACCAGAGTAATCACAGATTCACAGGATAAGCTGAGTTGGAAGGGACCCATTGAGTTGGAAGGATCATCAAGTCCAGCTTGCGACCCTGCACAGCACCATAACAAGACCAAATATCTGAAAACATAAGGATAGGTTGCTGTAAAAAGATTCCAGGTGACTCTCTGAACTTCAGTGCTTTATTAACATATCAGTTACATTGTCCCTGACATGAAATTGCAGTAGATTATACTCTTCAGGAAACAAATACCATGCCCAAAACCTATGTAATTGTGACACTTCCTCTTATAGCTGTTGGCAGCAGCAGGTTACTTTAGTAATGGGAAAACTGTATTTCTAAAATGTGAGTGATTGCAGCCAGATTTTTTTTAAATCTATTTGCTTAATGTAGCAATAGAAAAAAAAAAGGAAGAAAATCTGTTTTTCTCTTCTCTTTGCCCTGAACTTATCCCAGTATCATTAGAAAAACAAAAATGCTTCATTGGTTAGGTTGCTCAACCAGATTAATGGTTCAAGTACTTTTTCCTGGAGAAAAGATCTAGACTTTTACATTATAATATAGTTAATGACCCATGCCTAGTCTTGCTATTGCTGGAAGATTGCTATTTATAATTTCTTATAAACACAAAATGCATTTTAAAGCATATTATCAAGGGTGAGAATGCTCCTGATGCTAATCCTTTATTATTCAAATAAAAAAAACTATTCCAGTCACCCAGGCTGCAGAATATTACCTTATGGGAAATCAGAACTTAAAAAAATATGTAATCACTGTCTATATTGTGGTATTGCTCTGTGTAGTGGGTTGACCCTGACTGGATGCCAGGTACCCACCAGAGCCACTCTATCACTCCCTTCCACAACTGGACAGGGGAGAGAAAATATAAGAAAGGTTCATGAGTTGATATAAGGTCCAGGAGAGATCACTCACCAAATACCATCATGGGCAAAATGGATTGTATTGAGGATATTATTTGAGTTTATTGCTAACAAAATAAGAGCAAGATAACAGGAAGCAAAATAAATCTTATAAACCTTCCATTTACCCTTCTTTCCATCCCAGCTCTACCTTGTTCCCCTCTCCAGAGGTGCAGAGAGACAGTGGATGTGGGTTATTGTCGCTTCATCAGCACTGTTCCTTATGCTGCTCAGGGAGAAAAATCTTTCCCCTTCTCCACCGTGGGGTCCCTCCTACGGGAGGCAGTCCTCCATGAAGTTCTCCAAAGTGAGTCCACCCCAAGGTCAACAGTTAGGCACAAGCTGATGCAACGTGGTTCACTCTTTCACAGGGTGCAGTCCTTCAAGGACAGGCTGCTCCAGCATGGGTCCTCCTTAGGGTCACAAGTCCTACCAAGAAACCTGCTCCAGTGTGGGCTCCTCTCTCCACAGCTCTGCCAGTCTCTGCCAGGAGCCTGTTCCAGCACAGGCCTCCCACGGGGTCACAGCCTCCTCTCCAGCTTTCACCTGCTCAAGCATGGGTCTCCTCCAGCGGCTGCAGGAGGATCTCTGCATCCCCATGGACCTCCATGGGCTGCAGGGACACAGCTGACTCACCATGGTCTGCACCACGGGCTGCAGGGGAACCTCAGTTCTGGTACCTGGAGTACCTCCTTCCCCTCCTTTTCCATTGACCTTTGTGTCTGCAGAGCTGTTCTCACCCTGTTCTTCTCTGTCAGCAATTACAACTGTGCAATAACCTGTTTGGTTGTTTATTTTCTTGTTAAATATGTTATCGCAGAGGCATTACAACCATTTCTGCTTGCCCTAGACTTGGCCAGAGTTACATCCATCCTGGAACCAGCTGGCATTGTCTCTGCCAGACATGGAGAAAGCTCCTGGCAGCTTCTCACAGAAGCCACCCTTGTAGCCCCACCACTACCAACACCTGACCATTGAAACCCAATACACTTTCCCACATTTCCATTTTTCTCATAGTTTTGGGACATCACATATATTTCATACTAAAGTTCTTAGAATCCAAAAAGCTACTTTTAGGAAAGCCCATATGTGTATGGGAGGCGCAGTGTAATTATAAGAATAGCCTATCCCCCAGTGAAGATCAAGAAGTGAGATTGTGTATTCTCCACAAAACAGGAAGACTGCAGATTAAGAATATCTGGAACACAGTCAAAAATAAAGCCAAGAAGAGGTCTTTGGAAAGAGGTTCAATAAAACAGTTGCTAATTTCAAATAAATGAAACCTGTGTTTTCATTTATGTGCATATATATATCTGGTGAAGGAAGTTCCACAGCCCCTTTGGGCAGCTGTTCACAAACTTCATTGTTGTCAGAATGCTTTATCTAGTATCAGCTCAATTCTAATTTGTCTTAATGAAGACAATTTTCCTTAACCATCCTAAGTGGATAATGTTCTTCTTATGATGAAAATATGAGCAAAACTGTCTGAATAGAAATAATGAGCATGGAGGTTGGATTTAATTCAAGGACAGATTTAGAAACATGGAAACAGGACTTGTCTTAAGTGCTAAATATCATGAAAATGCATGCCAGATCAGTCTTCATGTATACACTTTTTTATTACTCTCCTAAGGACTTTTATTTATTTTTGAGCATGATCTGATAAAACTGAAGATATTAACTCCTTAATAATGGTTCAAGAAACATAATATAAGGACAGTGTGTGAAGTAGCCTTCATATGTGGCATATGACAAATTCACCATTCTCCTTCACAAAGAAAAGTGCTTTGTGTTTGGATGGAGGAAAGAGAGTTTTCTTCCTGCCTGTGGTCTTTACTAATCAATACTTGAACCAGACAAGACAGTCTATCCCAGCAAGTTGCAGAACACTTACATGAGGAATTCTTGTCTCCCACCAGAAGGTGACTCTGCTTCAGACTTGCAAGGCATAGAGCTTTGTAATGTTCTGCTGTACATATTACATCAAACACAGTGGTCTCATAGCAATTAGGAAAAAGCTTGTACTTCAGTCTTTGATTCACTTCTTTGGATATACCAAAGAATTATTTTGCCATTCATTCATTTATAGAGAGAATAGCCAATATTTTTCTTTTATAGTCTTGCCTTGAAAAATGCAATCTTTCTGTAATGACTTATGAACATTCATTCAACTCAGGCTATGCAATCAGAATGGGGAGAACTTTTCTCTGACAATAAATCCATGAGCAGAATCAAAACCAGACAGATAATATGAAACTTGTTCAGCTCAAATCTTTAAATGTTGAAAAGTGTGTTTTACTCCATACAGCACATAGCTACCAAAGAAAGATTTAATCAGAAAGAATAAAAATAGTGTTGACTTCAATGTTTTCTGTTTGTTGAAATTGCTGGTAGGAGAAATGGTTGTATTATGTGAAAAAGAACATTTACTCTAAAGTCTCATGTCAAGAAGAAAAATGTTAACTATATTCCCTTGGAACACATTATTTTTTTTTTGCATCTCATATGAAATATACTTCTTTTCCCTTGGGACTGGCCACTGCATAACTTTATGCACTAGTTATATTAATTTCTCCATAAACATGTTAGTGTTTATATTTGTATGAAAAAATATACTTACACTGAAACCATTATATATGTATTCTTTATTTAAAAATATTTAGTTTTGTCAGTCTTGCAAGTAAATTCACTAAATTGTAGTCATTGATGGATACATTTCTGCAGCTTGCATATTTTCAATTGGACCTGTTGTGTCTATGGGAAGATAGTATGATAACTTGCCTAAGGATCATTTATGGTGAAGTAAAAGTAGAGATTTTTGTCCTTTGTTTTATTAATACTCAAAATCAAGTATTTCATAATACTTGAGCATAGAAACAAAACTTTTCTGATATGAAACGTTATTGAACTGAAATTGAAGGAAAGAGTTAGAAGTTTCCAAGATCTCACTGCTCATGATCAGACCGCAAAACAAGAGCTCAGTCATCTGCACCATAAATTTGTAATGGTCTCTCCCTGGTGATAGCTACAGAAGTAATCCAAGAAACTGTCTGGACAATGATGGATTTCTTCCACCTGCCTGTGGTGACCAATTCATCCACATCTATATTTTTATTACAGGAACTGAGGTCTTCAACCACTCCTTATCCCATGACAATGCACACATTTATTGAATATTTTCTGTTCCATGAACCAAAAAAGTTATAATTAATGGCTGTTCCAGTCTCTAGGTACCTTACCAGAGAATTAAAAATCAAACTTCTGGAAAAGCAAGCTTATAGTTATTCCCAGTGCCAAAGAAGTGGGAAATATAGTCACCTCAGCGCTACTTCTCCCAAAATCAATATCACCTCCTGACTTTAAAGTCACCACAAAACAAGACTGGCCATCAATCAGAAGCTGTTGCAGAAAAATTAGATAATATATGCCTGAGGAAGTTTATAGTTCTTTGAGCTTGGAGGAGCTGGGAAACAGTGGAGTACCATCCACATCATTCCTTGCATAGGTTCATAGCTTCAGAATTTTTGTCCAGGATAGAGAAACACTTTTAGAACCATGTCTTATGCTCATGTATATCTCTGCCTGGCAACACAAGATGCTGGCCTCAGCCAGGGTTTCTTGGCATTGTTGCAACAGCATCCCTGATGTTAATAAGGTTCTATGATACCTCCAGGGCCATGAGTCATCTTCTCTAGTTCTCCTCTCCCATCTGTTGTGAGGGTGAGAGTGCCACCGGTGTCAGGTGGTGCGAATAAGTGCTAAGCACACGTTGCTGCCAGAATGGCACTCTTTGTCTGACTCCAGCACATAAAATGGCTGTATTAATAAGTCATTGTGGGGCAGATAATTGATTGGAGAAAGCATAACTTGGCATAATTTATGGGAAAACACACAGTCCATACATTTTGGGACTGCAGAGCATTGTTATCAACCTCATACAACTGAACCTGTCTTCAGTTCTCAGTCACTACTTTTTGGCCCAAAGCCTTATAAATAGTCAGAAGAGCAATTAATTTGTGCCCCAATTTCCCTCTCTTTGAATTACTCAGGAGGTACAAACAGGGGGTCTGAAATTAAATCCCACTTGACATTGCTACCTTAAAACTGGTAGCCTGAGAATTTTGCTAGCTGTTCTTAAAATCCTTCCAGGCTGATATATCTAACTAGAGGCTTAATTCTCCAAATCAATATACAAGGGGAAAAAAGTCAGCTGGTGTTTGACAACAAGATAATACAAATTGTATGACTTCTTTCAGCCTGCTCAATTATTACGAAGGCCAGGGATTATTTAACACACTTAAGAGTTGTTAATTTTCATAGCAGTAGCTTGCAGACAGCCTAAATTAAAACAGACTGCTGCTGTGCTGTTACTTTAGATAATCTCTCAGTTAGGTGCTCTGAATTTCCAGACAAATTCATTAAACACAGACAGACAGAGCTGCAGAATTTACATGAGCAAAATATTGCCAAACAGATGTCAGAGTTTGCTGTGTTGGGCCATGCCAATACTGCATTCTTCTCCTATTTGCATATCACCTCATGTTATCTGGTATTATGCTAATTGATGCTATACATAGTATGTGGCCACATGCTCTCTGAGTTTAAAATAGTGTTATGACATTTTATCTTGAAATGTGGAATAATTTATAAAGAAGCAGGCAGTTCCTGCTTCTTTATAAAAATATAATATAAAGATAAATACTAAAGATAAAAGTATTTTCCATTGAATGCAAAAATGATTGACTTAAGATGAAGCAGCCATGCAGGACTGCTAATTCTGTGCACACCAGGGACTGACCCAAAACCTGAATCAGTTCTAAACAGCTTTAGTTACCACCTTGTTTGGAAATTATTATCTATTCTATCCCTGATCAGCTCACAATCATGAAGTGAAATTAGCTGAAAAATCAAGCAAGGTTGCATACCAATAATGTGTTAATAATTCTGAGAAATGTTTATTCTGCTTTTGATTAGCGCATAGGAAGTTTGCCTTGCTGTTAAATATGCTCAATGTGTGTTAACTGAGCAGTAAGATAAAATATCTCCATGATAAGAGAAGGGGGTTAGGTTTCCAGTGAAATGTTTGTGGGATTTTCAAGGAATATCTAAGGTATTATATAGAAAAGATGTGGTAAGGAGAGGAAGGAAGATGATTAAGAGAAAAGCATTATTTTTGACATAGTTTCGAGATTCAGTTTCTACTGCTGGTGGCAGCATGTTAGGAAGATTCCTCGAAAATGATTGAAATGACTAGCTATTAACATTTGCCTTATGCAGAGAATATTTACTCCAACATTATTTTTCTCAGTTTTTGAAAGTTTGTTGTTTTTATTAGCCATCAATAATCAATCATAAACCTAAATATACTTTTTTGTGCACAGAAGAACCTTTCCAGAGAAAGATTGATTGGCCTGATCTTACTAATTTGAAAAGCACATGAACAAATATAACATTGAAATAACCACAGGAAATATTTGCAAAGGACAAGAATTGATCGAAGTCATGAGCAAAGGTTCTCTAAATGTCTATAATAAATATAGATCCAGGACTTTTTAAAACTGGAGTACAGCAAAAGAGTACAGGATAGGAAAAACAGTAGACTGAATCCATTGTCCCTAGCTTTAGAAATGAGCTTTTAATTATAAGGTTTTAGAGTAAAAAAGTTATGTCAAACTGCATATTTGCAGGTAATATTGATATTTTTCCACTAATTTGTAACAAAAGTAATTCCTTTGTATATATGTGTACGTATACAATTACAGATTTATGAATATATATATATTTATGCAGACATCTATCTATATCTATCTATGCACACCTGTTTGCCATTTTGGAAGAACAGCCTTTGGATTTCTGCAGAGATTTGAGAAAGTTATCATAACTGAAATCTGTAACTTAGATCTAGACCCACAAAAAATCCTGTCATCCATGATTGACTCTCAAATAAAATTGTTTAAAATATAACAAATTATTCAAATTTAAAAGGCAGCTCAAAATCCCACAAAATTAGAACATTAAGAACTTATTTCCCGAAAAAGGAGATGTAAATAACTGTTTTTTTCTATGTTAGAAGGCAGCTGAGTAATTTGGAAAAGAAAATGTTTTGAACAAACTGAAGTTAGATGTTCCATGGTTTTATATTTACTTATTTTTATTTATTTTTATTTCCCCCAACCCAGCCACTCAACTTCCTAGAAGTTTAAATTATTTTATTGAAATTTCATTGTCAATTTTCATATATTAAAAACTGCTGGATAAAAAATGTAAGATGATTCTCTGAGTAACTTGTGATTAATTATTTCAATATGGAATCAATTACTTTATCCTCAGATACACAACCTCCTTTTTTTATGACTCCATCATTACTACTTTTTTCCATGACACCCATTTTTTGAAAAAAAATTATAATGTGCTGATCTCACAAAGCAAGTAAAATATTAAAAATAACTGTTTTGAAATTGAGATTTGAATATTCCTTTAAACATTTGCAGACTTTGATTAGGAAGCAGAATCAGTAGTAGTAAAGAAGTATGACATAAAGAGCAAATAGTGTCACTTTTCATTTTAAAGTCAAAATTCAAATGTTGAGGGACGAGAAGAGCATTCAATCAGCACAGTAAGTTTAACTTAGGTGATAGCACTGCCTGATCAGACAGGGCATAAGGCTCTCATAACATAGAGAAATTGAAAAAATGCACTGGGCAAGGAGGATTATGTTTTGCAGATAGAGTCATGATTTTGGTTTGTCTTGTAGCATGTGTGCCTATGTTGTTGTTTCTGACTTCTAAAAATAATTTATTCTGTGTTTCTTTCTTTTCTATATCTTTCTTTCCCCTGATAGCTCACTTTGACCATTGGCCAGTAGACTTTAAAACAGTCTCTTTGCTATAATTAGCAATGATGTGTGCCTGCTTTTCTTAAAATATTGACATAGCAGTGATTTATATTTTCTTTTTCTAATGTGGTAAAGACAGGAATCTGGAAATGTAAAGATTTTTCTTTTCAAGACTTGGCATACATTTGGCCCTGTCAGAACATCCATAAAATCTCAATCAGAACAATTCTTGGGTGCCATGTTGTTTGGTTAACCCTGAGTGAATCTATTCATTTAACTGATAGGAGTGCTTCTTGATTATGGGGAAAATTGTCAGCTACACTGTGGAAAAATTGATTGGGTTCAGGTTGAGCACTCTGTCTCTGCACAAGCAGAATACAGTCTTTTGGGTCAAATAATAATTTTTTTAAAAACTTTATTTTTAAACATTGCATTCTGTCTGAGATCCTGGACGAACTTTACACCTGAACAGTGTTCTGAATCCATACCACACTCAGCTGAGGAAAAGCCTGTGGGTGAAATACTGTGCTCAGTGATAACAGAAACTCTTAGACACCATAATGTGCTCTGAAGCCATCAAGGCATTGACAGTCAAAGCACTTTTAGTGCACTTTCTGTAATCTTTTTAGCAACATGGAGCACATTGCTGACTTCCTTGTCAATCTGGGTAATATTTTGAAAAGAATAGAATTTAAGAACTAGATTTGCTATATAATTTTCTGTGAGAATTTTTTTCTTTTTTCAGGGAAAAAAAGTATTTATTGGAAGAAATAAGTATATCAAACAGGTTTTAATAAATCCTTGTCAAAATAAACCAAGGTCTTCATCTCTAAGGAGATATCTTTTGAATCCTACCTGGATTCAAAAGATGCACTAAGTGTGCACCATACTGAGAACAGATTTTGTGTTTGTTGCTTAGGGGCTTCTAAGGTTCCTCTCCACACAGATTTCTCATCTTGTAGTTTCTGTACTTCACAAGAAACTCTCAGAAATTTTTATTCTTGATACATACAGCGTATATATTGCTTTGAGTTGTGGGACCATCACAGGAAAAACCCTTTTTAAGAATGAATGAGGATACTCTCAGTGAGTCTGAGAATATGGGTATTTGATTACATTTTCTGACTCTAGTTATTTTAATTACCTTCATGTCAAAAATTTGCTGTAAGTCCTTTGCCTGGGCAACGTAGAGTACTTTAAACTTTTTGCAACTTGGAATTAAAATTTCGCATTCGAATTTTGAAAGAGAGTGACAAGTATTACCTTTTATATCCTTAGCTTTCAAACTGTGTATTAACCAAGTTAACTATATAGCCCTGTCTTTTTCCTCTTTTCATTAACATAATTTTGCTTAAAGCCCACAATGTGTTCTGTAGATTCCTCCAGAAAAAACATTTTTGGAGATTTTTATTAGAAGAATTTAAGAAACCTCATTTTTGGACCTCTGATATCTGTCATGAAAATTTTGGGTTTCTGGTGATCAGTGATGAGAAATATTTCCATAAATAGTTTGCTTCTTTGGAGGTTGAAGATATTTTTCCTGGTACTTCTAGAAAGTTTTGCCTGTAGGAAATCAACAGAACTGATCTGACATGGTTTCACTGCCCTAGCACATGAAAACCTCAAATAATAGTGCTGAGCTTTTGCTATTTTTAAAATATAATTCTTGAAAGGTCCTAATAATCTTCATCATGTTTTCCTTATTCATCAAAAGTGAAGGAAACCAGGACTGCACTCAGGAAAAAGGTGAA
Organism: Monarcha castaneiventris obscurior; assembly: GCA_026261815.1. Lineage (NCBI taxonomy): Eukaryota > Metazoa > Chordata > Aves > Passeriformes > Monarchidae > Monarcha > Monarcha castaneiventris. The sequence goes on from JAMPIT010000379.1 coordinate 3,546,549, forward strand.
GTTACAGTGTGTTTTGTCCCTGTGCAGATAAACCTACCAACATCATGTATCAAATTCTTCCAAATCAATGTTGGAACCTTTTTTTTTCTTTTCCCTAGGGTTTGGCAGAAGTTACAGCGAAACATCTGGCTCAGAATCACTCTGGGTAAATAAAACAAGTGATATGATCCTGGCTAGAGGAGATCTGGCATACCTGCCTCTGTGTGATACTTGATACCTGGGTGGATATCCAGGGCTCTAGCTCTTGTTATGTTTTTGTATGAACAGTTTTCAACAGAAGCCAGGATTATCACCTCTTATTTGCATATGGTGAAGAGATTATAACTTTTTTTCTGAAGGCCACTTTGTCACTTTAAGATTTTGACAGCCACATGGTGTCCTACTTCAGAAAACAGCACATCATAAAAATGATAGACCTTTGATAATCAGTGTGAAAACCAGGTAATTAAGTTGTTCCACTGGCAAAATGCCAGTGTCACTCACAGTTTCCAAGTCTTGGTTGTACTATGTGCAATTTAAATTCTTGAGCCCTCTCTTCTTGAGAAATAGTTTGTGCTTAATACAGTGATTCCTAGTCTCTACTAATGCAAAAAGATATTCAACACCTTTTAAAAAATACTGTAAGTGAAATTTATTTAAAAGTTTATTTACAACTTTTTTTTTGTACTTTTATTAATTTTCTTCTTTTTTTTTTTTTTGTTTACTTAAAATACATGTGGAATTCAAGGGCTATTTTTCCTTGTAATTTCAATACTTTCTAATATCTTAGGACTATGAAGGATCCAATTTGGGTAACCACCCTGGAAGAAGGCACTCCCTCACAGTAATCATGAAATTGATATCAACCTATGTTAAAATAGCACAGACATATAAATGGAAGATTTTTCAGTTCAAGAGAGGGAACTTTAATGAGTTTTTTTCCTTGCTGAATTTTTAGTTTTGAATCTCATTCTGCCTTCCACCCCTAAAAGAGCATGGATGTGTTTTGCTTTAGGGTATGCTTGAAGGATCATGAAGTTGACTTCTGGAAAAGTGGAATTTGCTTGAAAACCAAATTTTGTGGTGAGATTTTAATTTCACCCATCTCCATTAAAAAAAAAAACCAAACAAACCAGGATTTAATTGATTCTTGCTTTATGCAGTAGAGGCTGATAAATTTGAATTATGCTTAATTGACAAAATCATGCAAAACTTAAACTTGGGTTTGGGGTTTTTTTTAATTTTAATTGGTCTGTTATAAATATACAGGCACAGTTGTAATAAATGAATGCAAATACATATTTTCTCTATTTTTCAACTAAATAATAGGACAACTTTAAAGTAAATGACACAGAAACCTCACATTCTGTCATTGTGAAATGTCATCAGAAATACTCCTAGAAATGCTTCTTAATTATTCCCCAGCAGAATAGATTTACATGATTTCAATTGCAGATGGCATCTGATGCTTTTACAGTACATGGTCAAAGCATGTTTCTTCAACTTGTATATAAATAGATGGTGACTTTTCATCACATTTCTATATGCAACATAACTGAGATAAAATGAGTGTAAGTGTAGTGAGAGGATATTTTTGACTGCCCTCTTAAAGACGTGTGGTAGAGGGAAGCAAGAAGTTAGGTTTAGTGTAGCTTTGAGGACCATTTTTATAAGCTTGATAGTTGCTGTCTGATTGTACAATTCAGTTTCAAGGTCTGTGTGGAGAGATGTTCCCTGTTTTTCTAGTCTAATCCAGACTGTATCTTAGGGATAAAATATTGCATGGTGAGTCTATCAGCAAAGTTGCTGCTGTGGAACATTCCTATCCTGGGACTCATTTAGGATTTTCTCTTCACCATCCTGAGACACCATGACACCATGAAATTTCTCCTTTGTGCAACTCACTGCTAGTTGCCATTGGTGTTGGTGACACTTGATATTATTTAAGAAAAATAATGTAGAAAATGTAAATGAATCATACAGAAAAGAAAAAAATCTGTGCCAGCTTTTCCCAAGGAGTTCAGGTGTCACATACCCATGAGCTATGTAAACATTTGTACTTTCTGGAAAACATTCAAATGGTGGAAATCATAGAATAATAGAATGATTTGGGTTGGAAAGGACATTAAATATCATCTAGTTTGGACTCCCTGCCATGGTAGAAATCTCATTTACTCCATCAGGTTGCTTAGGCTTCATCCAACCTGGCCTTGAACATTTCCAGGGATGGGGTACCTGCAACTTTTCCGGGCAACAAATTAAGAATGTTAACTTTGTGATGAGTCATGACTTAGATGAATGTAGGATATTTTTGTCTTGGTTCATGGAATTCCTGAAAAGACCGTGTGATCTCCTCTACCATGGTCACTATCTGAATTTATTCAATGGATTTCTTCTGCAATGTCCTTTTATTCCATGTTTATGTTGCAAAGACTGGACATTTCCATCGCATGGTGCTAATTGTTCACCTAAGGTATGTGATTTTGCTTCTCCTTGTTTGTTGACCCTGGTGCATGTAAACAAAGCTGAAATGGCTTCTTTCATGTGCAAGTATGAAATAATTTGCCTGACCATTATAGAAGACTGAATTCTGACCTCTTGGACTAGTCAAGGAAAGAAAACAACAACACATAAAGAAGACAAAAGCTAGTTAATCTAAAAGGTCATATGAAATTACAGAGTAAAAATCTTTTATTCAAAAAAATCTATGGAGTTTAAAAAATAAAATTGTTACTACATTTGGATGGATGATTAAAAGTAAAACAGTGCATGTTTTCTCATCATATTGACATTTATTTCTATATGTGCTTCTAGTCCTGGCCTATGACACTTACTTAAAATATGGACCTGAACTCCACAAAGATTTCTGAATAGACTAATTGCTGTATCTCTGCAAGGCTTCACTGAACTATTCTGAGTTCAAAAGGCTGCCTTAATAGAAGAAACTTCTGGACTGGGCCTCTTGCAGTGACAGTTACAAGTCCCACATTTCACACTACATTGTCAGAAGGAATCATGTGAACATCTAGAGATATTAATTGAAAATATCTTATTTCTTCACTGGGGGCATATACTAGAGGGTTGTTTTTCAGGTTTGCCAAAACAGATGTTATATATACAGATTTAGTGCAGTTAGAATAATGATAAAGGTTAATCTTATGCCATGACATGAACTGATCAAAATTTCATTAAAACTTCAGTGGGAGAATCTTTGTGAGAACAACAGGGGAATGGTCTTTTTATAAACAATACAAAAATGTAAATCGCAAAAAAAAAAAAATCTTAAAATTGAAAACTTTTAACACATTATTATGAAATATTATTTGTATGGTTTTTTTGTGTTTCGGGGAGTGGTTTTATTTGTTTGATGGATTGGGACTGTTTTTAAAAAGACTAGTTTTCATTAGACCATCAGTAAAAATACAATGACAGTTTTTCATCTGACTATCTTGGATTTCAAAAGAGAAAATTTCAGGATTATTCACCTATATTTTTATTTTCTAGTTTAATTGTTGTAACACTATTGAGTCTTGACATGGAAGAAAATAACATCTTTGAAGTTCTAAATGAAAACAAGACCATGGAAGCAAGATCAACTAAAAATGCAGTGACCTGTGCTTTCGATGTGTTTGGCATTTTGTTGTGAACTTTTCATCCAGCCCAGAAAGAACAATGCTTAATTTTCTGATCCCAGACTGAATTTACAGCTCTGGCAGCCAGAAAATCACCTTCGGACTTGTAAACCATACACATTTGATCTGGAAGTCACTGAGACAGAACAAATACAGAACCTCACAATGTCATTCATTCAGAGTTACTTTTTGGCACATAATATCTGGCTTGAAAGAGGACATGCAAACCAATAAAAGTTCTTTCAAGCATATAAAAAACAGTTTTCCAAGTGAAAACCAGCATCATCTTTGTATTGGTCCTTTGGCCATTTCCAGCTTTATTATGCTTTCAAAGGCATTTTGTCCTCACTTGTATAGCAATGTGCTTCGCACTCAACACAGTTATCAATACACAAAAATCTATGAAGAAACTTGCATTTAAAGGAGACACATTTACCTGGAATCAACATATTTTGTTCTTTTTGTCAAGTAGTCTAATTCAACTTTGTTTACAGTATTTTAGGCCTAGCAATACAATCTTTGAAAGACAGCAGAACAGCAAGTAAAGGGAGAAGATGGGAGTAGAGAAATGAAAAAGAAAGCATGCTATAGAACAGCTTGCTTTGTGCTCATTATTGCTATCCTGTCAAAAAATGTGCAGAGCCCTCTGTCAGTGCATAGACCCTTTCCTCTTTGTTCTTTTTAATGATTTCTTAGAGAAGTTACATCTAAGTTCCTTACGTGCATCCTTCCCTGCCTGTGAATCAGAAGGTATGTGAAGATCCATTCATTTACATCATAATTCTGATGTCAACCTTTCCTGTTACCACAGAAACGCAGCCCGTGACCATGCTTTGTATTAAAAAGGAAATATATGATACCATCAATGATGACAGCTCCCATGATTTAATCCTTGATTTTTGCCATAAAATCTGACCTTTACTTGATCTTATTGCTTTACTTGCACATTTGATTTTAAGACTGCTGATAGCTTGGCTTCATTTGCTTTCTCAGTCTGCTCTAACACAAATTTACAAGGGTCGGAGTTTCCCAAATGCATCAGTTCTTTGTGGCTTTTACTTGTTAAATAGAATGTTGCATTTTTATCTGCCTAGAAAAACAGTGTCTCTAATGCCTCTAATGCTCATCATAAATATCTTGTCTTTCATATCTGAAATATAATCTCTCTGGAATATTTTCTTTATAAGCCATTGTTCTTGTGTCTGCCTGGTTAGCAGTTTCTACATGTCAGACAAAGCACACATAGATCAAGTCCATTCTTAGCTGTCAGGGATGGTTATAGGTCACAGCCATTTGATATCTGTTTCTGATGATTTTTTATTTAACTTCTCCTCATGCTGAGAAATCTGATAAGTGAGTTGTATTTGCTGTTTTACCTGCATTCCAACTTTTAGAGTTCAGGGAGCCTGGAATTTGTCAGTATAGATCTGAACCCATGTGTCACCCAGTGTTTGAAGGTTAGCAACATAAATCTTTCAATAAAAGAACAAAGGTCTACAAGCATGTTCACATTCCCTTAGCTTTCAGTGATAAGGAAGCCATTTTCAAAATAGCAATTAGGTCAAACAATGAAAATGCATTCTCTAATTTTGTCCCTCATAAAATAGAGCCAGCATAGGCTTGCATCTATACTCAGCATAAACTGATTAGTGTGTAAACCTTCTGATTTGCCTCTAAATGTGTTCCCTGTTTTGTTGTTGGTCTTTGAGGGGTTTTTAATTGTGGTTTTGGGGTTTCTTTTTCTCCAGACTTGTCCTCTTTATGCTAACAGTTATTGCCTTCCTTTTTTTTTTTTTCATTTTTATCTCTCACCTTCATCTCCCATTTTACTTCAAGTATTTTTCATTATCTAATGGAAAGCAGAGTCCGTTGAGGCTACCAGTTTTAGATAAAAATAAATTCTATAGAAAATTCTGTTGCCCTAGTTTAGGTACTGGGAGAAGACTGATGATGGTAATACAGGACTTTTCTATTACCCCTTTTAACTTCCAAATGCTTCACAAACAGGAAACTTTCAGAGATGGGAAAAATGAAGGACAGATAGTAAATTATGTGTTCAAGGCTAAAGAGAGGGATTATTGGTGAGCACGATGGAGTTTGTGTCCCTGGTATCCTGTTCTTTTGTTCAGATGAACCTTTCCTTTATGGCAGCATCTTAGCTGAGATGTGCCTGGTTTTCATAGCCTTGATACATTTCTTCCCACTGATGGGTTTCTGCTTTGACTGCTATGAACACTACTTCAGCTTGGCATAGGAATTGAATGTTTTTAAGCTGTTCTGTGAAATGAAAAACCTGGCACCCCTCAGTCTTAGACACAACGAAACATTGCTTATGTTTCTGGAAACTAAAGAAGCTTAAAGGGAACACACTTTGTAAGAAACTGCTTCTTTTTAAGAATACACTTCTTGTATCTCAGTCAGCAAGAGCAAATTTTACTGTGGCAATTTTATCCCTGACCCCAGATTTATCATTGACTCTATAGGAACTGGGTCAAGACACTTCATTCAGATTTTTATCCTGCATAAAATGGCTGGATAATGATCATGAAACAGCCTTTTACAGTACAGTGCTATAATTTTATTTTATATTTCGTCCAAAATTCAGTCTGTGTGGGCTTCTTCAGACTTGTTGGGACTATGCCTATATCAATTATACTTCATGTAAACGTCACCTAAATCTAAACGTTTATTAATGGAATTTTGGAGGGGGGACGAAAAGAAAAAACAATCCACCTCACTTCCATATAGTAAGAGAGACTAGCCCTCCCTTCTTAAACAGAAAAAAATATTAGAATACCTTTTGTTTGTTGTTGCTTGGCTTTCTTTTCTTTTCTTTTTCAAAAATAGAAGAAAAGATGAGGCAATTGATTTATTTGAATGCTGAGTTTCAGCTTCGGCCACAGTAATGGGCAAGCTGGGCTGCACCATAGCAAAATAAATAACAGGAGACAAAAATATGAACAGTTGGAAAAAAACCCTGAGAGACAGAAATAAATGTAGAATACATGATTATGACAAGTGCTAGCATCATCCTGACTGCAAATAAATGAGCTAATTTGCATGGGATTTTTATTTATAAATTCAAGAATAAGACTGAGCCATAGCAGGAGTGCAGCCAGGAATGTTCATGTTCCCGGTACTTCATGCAGGCTACGGAACATAACAATATTTAGTTGTGCCTATATGGAAAACAAGGGGCAGCGAGATGTATAGATTTTGTTTGAGATTTTTGAAAGCATAATATAAAAAAAAAAAAGCCTCAGAAGGAGTTCAGAAACCAGCTTCCAGGGATTCAGTCAACTCAGAATAAGCATTCAACACCAGTAAAATTGTATAGTAAAGCCAAGGCAGCTATGGAGGCTTGGCAGATACACAGCAGTGGACTGCAAGAGACTCATGCCCTTCTGGAGGGGCTGCTGGAAGCCAGAAACATTGTCTGTGGTACATCAAGCAGCCCTGGATACCTGTGTACCTGGGCAATTGAATGTTTCCTTTTGTCAATGCTCGTTAACTGCTGGTAGCTTCACATGGAAACACCATAGCAACTCTAAAGTGATCTGAAGAAGTGTGTTTAAAATATGTGTAACTTTTCAGGCAGGCAAATTATGCCCTTTGTTTCAGAGCTTCATACTAGCAGAGAACAGGACTAAATAGTAAGGAATTAAAACCTTATAGTAACTTGACAAATAAGTAAAAGAATAGCGAAAGATTTTAAAAGTTAAACGAAAAGCCTACACCAAGTGTACAAGAACACTTTAAAAACCCCTATCATAAGCATAAGAGAAGCTGTAAAGCCTTCCAAATGAAACAGTTGAAAAGAGAATCCATATCTTCAGAATCTGATGCCTGAAAGTGGTTAGAGCTGGAAGCACAATGCATGTGCCTTTAGAAACCAAAGCCTCCCCCTTTTCTGATAGTATTTACTCCATTTGTTAGTCCTGTGAGGTCACAGAACACTAAACCTTAAACTGTGGCAGCCTGCTACTCACCTGTGGGGTTGAAATTACACCAGCCTGGGAACACAGCCAGGACTGCCAGGTGTATATTGCTTCAGGAGAGGCTGAGGATCTTGAATGAGATGGTTTTATTCTCCTAATTTTGATTTCCTAGGATTTAGGCAGATATCTCTGGAGAAAGAGCTGAATTCCCTTGGGATATCTTTTCTAGGAGGAGAGAAACACTCCACAAGAAACACTGCAGGAAAATTTCTGCCAAGGTAATCTGCCAAAGATTCCCTCCTTCTAAATCTGCTAACATGAGCATACCTTTTAAGTATGCCAGCATGGTTTGGAAGGCATGTAAAGAATCTAAGCGAGCATATAAGCAGCTAATTTGAAGTGCACAGATGCACTTTCCCTTGGGAATTATCTCAGCTCCTGAAATTTCATTCCAGTAATTACCAAGGCAAATCACAAAGATTTCCATTTACTAGTCTGGGGCTTCCTGAAATCCTCTAATTAAACCCCAGCAAGACAGTTTCAATAGAGCAGGGATTTGATTTTTTCGTCATGCTCTTTTCTGTGCTTCCTTTCCCTCCACCACAGTCGTGTGGTCAGATGAACAGCTCTGGGTGAGAAGGCACAAGTCTAATGCCAGGAGGAAATGATCTGCCCTGCAACAGTGAGATGCTACCAGCTTTCTCCTTCAGTGTTCTGTATTACAAGAATATTCTTTAATACGGTCAAAAACTGTCCTTACAATATGGAAAACAATAATATGGAGGTAAAATCATATAATATTCATATAGAACTTGTCAACACTAAAATTTTTGATTTTTAAGATTTTTTTTATGATTATGCAAAATGCAATTTAGTTGTTGAAGGTTTTAAACTTTACTTTCCCCTTTCCTCTACTAGAATCTTTCCCAGAGCTTGACTGTCCATTGCCTAGACAGGTGACTAAGACAGTCTGCCCTCCACATTCCTTTTGTGGTGACAAAATCCAGAAAACCCTTTTTTCCTTGAGGGTGATTATTTCCATACAGCCTTCTGACCACAGTTAGAAATTGGACGCCTGGAAGTGTAACTACACTAGGCAGCAACTGACACCAACAGGTGAGAAGTAGTATAGAAGGAGTTTTAAACCAGACTCTACTGTGCATACTTGACTGAGCTCTGCTCAAACTACAGCCCAAAGAAAATCAGTGAAAATCAGACTTTTGTGGTTCTCCTGACAGCTTAAGGTTAGCTATTGCTATCTGGAGGTTTGTATACCAGCTTCAAGTTTCTGTTGAAAAGGAGAGGCCTTTTATGAGTGCACATCATGTTTATGCTTTCACATTATCACACTGCTCATCTTTTCACCAGAAAAGATGAAAGCGTAGCACAATAAGGACACATGAGCCTTAAGGATGAAGGAAGGATGGCTGCACAGGTAGATGTGCATTATCCTGTGCTGCTGTATGGCTGCACCATGTGAGTTGGAAGTGGTATAAGCTCAAAAGCACCCCAAAACGTTATGGTTGCTCTGTGTTTGCAGAGCACTTAAGCAAAGGGCAAAAGAATAGTGAAGCAAATGAACCACATGAAAGCTTCTACATAAGAAAAGAGTAAAATTTAAAAAGAGAAAAAGAAATAATATTTTGGAGATGAGCTAACTAGAGATTATTGGCAACATAAACCAATACGGAATGAGCAAGGCTTTCAGAAATCATTATGCAGAGTGCTGAACACTGATCAGAGGTCAATGTGGAAACAATAGATTTTAGTGGGTAGTCCTTGATCTGGAGGCCTTTGGATTACTTCTAAATATCTGCAGAACATCTTTATTAGAAACACAGTTATAATCCATTTAACCAGGACCTCTATATCTACTAGAAAGCCTTTAGGATCCTGATTAAAAAAAAAAAAAAAAAAACCACAAACCAAAAAACCAAACCAAAACAAAACAGAAAACCCCAAAAAATGAAAGCTAGTAACATCCAAAGATCAAGACATATTGAGATCCTTGCAGTATTAGGTAATGGGGATATAGTAATGGTTCACATAAAAGAGAAGAGATATGAAGGGATTTTAAACCAAGATAAACTTACTTGCCCTTTGTCATGAGACAAGAATAATGGAACAGTAGATGAAACTGAAATGAAATAAATTCAAACTGATAAAAGGGAGGATTTTTTTATACAATGCATAATTAATCAGTCAAACCCACTGCCATAAGATTTCACTGAGACATAGAGTTCAGAAAGAAAAACAGGCATTTATAAGGATAATGAGAACACCTTTAGATAAGATAAAAAAAAAAAAGAGAATATAAAGAGTACTGCTTTGTGGCATAAATCAAGCACTAGCTTAATGTAGAAGGCATTAAGAAGACATGGCATAGGAAAGGTACGACCCACACAGAGATTATTAGTACCCTTTATGAGATTGTCCTAAACATGAAGGCAGATACTCTCATACTTTTGATGTATTATATTTATCAAACCTTCTAGGTTCATAACATCCAGATCTACAAAACAGGGACTGCAAGACACTCAGCAGATGTCAACAAGCAGAAAATATTTGGGCATAGAGTAAGGAAGAATTTGACAGCAAGAGGAACAGGGAAAGCCCAGACTTGATTGGCCTCATTCTTTCTGCAGCAGCAAGAAACTGCAAAAGACTGTGAATTTTAGCACAGCTGAAGTTTAGCTACTCCAGCCTTCTGTTTCTGCCTCAGTGGATTCTGCTTTCATCAGCATCAATGGGATTGGAATAAGGCTTTAGGGCAAGCATTTAGCGTAGACTTAAAATCTACACTTTTATTTAAGCAACTTCTCTGGGGGTATTGACTAGTAAATCTTTGAAAAAGCATTTTTAAAATGTCAGCTTTTCTTATATCACGTGGTGGTGCTTCCCTGTTTAAAAAATGATTATTCTAGTTCTGACTTGCAGGATGATGAATCACTGGGTGACACACCAGTATGCTTTTAACAGTGTTGTGTTTGCATCAGGGGATGGTTGAGTTGATCTGCAGAAGAGAAAGCCAGGCCAGAACTTTTACTTAAGAATATATCTGAGGTTCAACAATACTTCTAAGGGTTTCATTATTTCCCATTTTTCTATTTTGGGGTTCCGTTTGTGGCCCAAAATGGAGGATATTATACTTGTGGATTAAGGTTATATTTAAGCACTTAACTTCTTCAAGGACAAGACATGCAATATATGGAACCTGTGAACAGGGTTTGGGAAGATCCTCGACATGTGCTTGCAATAGCAGGAGGCAAGCAGCCAAACAGCTAAGTGGGTTCAGTCAGGAATGTCCAACTTATGTTTGCAATATATTGGGGTTGCAGGAGGCTGGTGCTAGAGCTGTAGCTATATGAAAAAGGAAGAATAATGTGCTGCATGGTGAAAAGGAAGTAAAGCAATATCTGGAGGGAGAAGAAGTACCAGCAGAACATCAGGAGCACTAACTAAGAGCAGAAAGAGGTGCCTATGTAAATACTGGAAGCAACTGAATTATGATGCTCCCAGTGTTTGCTAACTCTTTTCTATCTTTAAACAAAAAAGAAGCCAGAGAAAATAGCAATCTTTTGCGCTCTCAGCCCCATTTTGCAAACCACATATATGGAAAGTGAGCCATCCAAAATTTCAACCTGCTATGATTCATTCCTCTCTAATTTTGATTTATGACGATGTATCACAGTCTGCTTCATGATACGCAGTGTGAGAATAAGACGCCTAATCTAGAGCACTTGGGTGGGTGGGTTGGAGAAATATTTTTAAAAATAAGTTATATTCAAAATAGTCTTAAGAAAGTAAGACATTTCAATCCATTCTTAAAAACTTTCTTTCCTAGGGGATAAAAACATAGGTATACAAACACATAACCCTCCCACCTAGTATCAAGACTTTAAGCTCCAGTTTGGCAAGCTATCAGCAAATTACTCTGGATTCCAAAAATTTTAGTAATGGAGAAGTCAATGTGTATACTTTAATGGTTTACTTGTATACTTTAAATTGGACACAAACCTGCTGATTCAGCAGCAGAATGTTTATTTTCCCTGAGCTGACATTAATAACCATATTTTGGATCATTGGCCTTCCCACCAACCACAGGTGTCTATATCTCTTTCATGAGAGAAGTGAGGAGCTCTAAGTGCATCTGTAGCTATCTCAAATCCCAGAATAAGAAGATAGAAGGGAGATAGGAGTTTGACCCCTCATCCTAGTTTCTCTTTCTAATACCACCCTTCCTTCTAATTCAAGCCTAGCTGGATTGCACATCACTGAGTTCACAACAAAAGAGGAATACTATGCTTCATACAGAATGAATGTCCTTTCAGGTGCTATCTCCTTTCAGAGATGTGTCTGCTTCTTCTACTGACTACACTTTGATCAGTGAAAAAAATGGAGTCTTCAAGTAGCAATTTTTCCTCACTTGGGTAAATTTCCTCAGCCTTGGGTTCATTTAACTGTGCACAGTATTCTTATATAATACTATATATTGCATTTAGAACACCTTTCAGGGTGGGAGGGCTGAGTTTCTTCTTCTGTTGTTTCAAAAGCAAACAGGTATTTTAGTATTTTCTCTATTGTCTTGTATTGGAAACCATTCTTGCATTAATAGATTTAGAATAACTCTCTGTGTTTGTATACCTTTGAATAAATGTCTATGTGCATAGAAGCCTGCACATATGTATACATAGAATTACTTCTATGAACAGATACCTGTTTGATCAACCATGTTTCCCTTATTTTTCTTTTTATCTCTCTGAGCCATCAGTGACACATCAGGATATGACTAACAACCTCCACGCAGAGAACCAGTATTTTATCTGTAGATTTATTTATCAAAGAAGTCTGTTCCTTGCAAACTGGTCACTGCAATAATAAAACAGCATTAGGCAGCATATATGATTAAACTGTTTTTGTTGGTAGAATGTATTTATCTTTCTTTTTCCTGAGGGATTCGAGAGCAGCTCTTTTTTTTAACTTTAGTCAAAATGTAATCACTCTCTGTTTCTATCCAAATTTGTATGTATTGTTCTTAGAGTATTTTTCACTGATAAAGAGCTTCTCGGGGTTTTTTTCAGTGCTTATCTTGCAATATGAAGAACCTGTTATTGTTCTGTGCTGAATAGTGGAGATAATACCCAATTTCCAAACTTTCAAGTGGAGCTTTGTCTTGTACTCAGTAAGTAGAATAAGAGATACATGACAATTGGCATTTCACATACCTTTATCTACAATTTTTCCACCCAGTCACAAAGTTATACACAATACTTCTGGAGAGATGTGAGGAAGGAAGGAAGGAAGGAAGGAAGGAAGGAAGGAAGGAAGGAAGGAAGGAAGGAAGGAAGGAAGGAAGGAAGGAAGGAAGGAAGGAAGGAAGGAAGGAAGGAAGGAAGGCTGAAATTAAAACCAACCAAACAAAACACCCCCACAAAAGTCAAATCTTTTCTTACTGCCTTTTCTACAGCTTCCAATAGTTATGAGTAACTTATACTGAAATCAGAGACTTCCACTTCAGAGAAAGCAGCATAACCAACATTCTTCTGTGTTCTTTCTAAGGCATCAGTGATCTTAAAAATAAAAAAAAGTTCATTATCTGACAGTTGAAGTACTAAAGGTTGGAATTTAAAAGTGTCAGATGCAGTCCTGCTGGGAAGGAGGGAGAAAAGAATCTGTCTGCATTCTTTCATAGCTTTATGGGTTCATGCTAGGTATGACTAGTTGGCATAGGAATTTCTACTCCCTTGACATCCCATAAGAATAATTGACATCAAAGAGTCTCTCACTGAAGAATGATGATGTAGAAATGTATTCATGAGGTATGGCAGCTTGTTTGCCACCTGAGTGCAGTTTGGCCCACAGTGATTATTGTTAAAGCCTGTGAAAGCAAAGCCTATCATTCTGAGAGCATGGAACAGAGAGGACAATGAAGTATCAGCAAAGACCTTGGCACCCTTGCTGAGGATAAGGAAGTGACCTGGCACACAGATGGTGACAATACAGACCTTTAGACTTGTGCCTGTTCCAAGTTCTGTTGGTTGGTGACTGAATTTAGGAATCTGTTCAGTGTCCTATGTGAAATTTTAGCATTTAGTCTACACCTAGTTTTTGTACAGGCACAAAAAATTACTACCCTCTATCTTGGTTGGTGATCACAGCATGGAGGCTGAATCACAGAATCACAAAACGGCTGAGGTTGGAAGCCACGACTGGAGGTTATTTGGTCCAAATCCCCTGCTCAGGCAGGATCATCTGGAACCAGTTGCCCAGGAATGTGTCCAAACAGCTCTTAAATATCTCTAAGTATGGAGATGCCACAAACTTTATGGGCAACCTGTTATAGTGCTTGGTCACCCCATAGTAAAAAAGGTGTTGATATTCAGATGGACCCTCCTGCATTTCAGTTTCTGCCCACTGCTTCTGGTCCTGTCACCAGGTGCCACTGAAAACACCCTGTCTCTGTCCTCTTTTCACCCTCCCTTTGGATATTTGAAGACACTGATAGATTGCAGACATTTGTAGCCTCTGAGCCCTCTGTTCTCCAAGCTGAACAGTCCTAGCTCTCTCTGCTTTTCCTCACAGTTAAAATGCTTCAGTCCCTTAATCTTCTTTGTAGCTTTCCATTGGATTCCTTCAAGTATGTCCATGCTTCTTGTTCTGAGAAGGCCAGAACTGGACACAGTACTCCAGGTATGGCCTCACCTGTGCTGAGCAGAGAAGAAGGTTCCTCCCTCCCTTGACTTTCTAACACTTCTCCTAATGCAGCCCAGGAGAGCACGATGCATGACCATGAAGATTTGTTCTGGCTTCTCACTCACAGCCCTGGTCTTTTCTGAACAAGGATGCTGGCAGTCCTTCATGCTGAAGCCTGGACTGCCTTTGTCTGTTAGTTAAACACCCATTCCGCTGGTAAACACAGAAAGTCAGGCTTTAGGATTGTCAGTCTGCTGACAAGATCTGCTCAAATCTAGACTTTTTTCTTCCTTTTCAATAGAGAGGCAGAACCTTGGCAATGACCACTCACACAAACCCTGTTTCGATATCCTCACCCCCTCTAGGTTTGCACACAGGAAAGAGCAGGAATGGTGCCAAAATTCATCTGGCACAGCAGATAAAAACAGCTGCTATTGTCCAAATGGTATTAGAGTAATTTTCATTCCTTCTATAATACCCCATAGTCTAAGGCACTTATATATTTAAGCCCAGAAGGTTTTACCAGAGGAAAAAAAAAAAGCCTGATGTAGAAAAATTAAAAAAGATTTTTTATGTGTCTCCATTTTTTATGTTTCAGAAGATATTTGATTAATTAGATTGAATGAGTAGTTTGGACATATCTAATCTGTAAAGATTATAAAATCGGAAGTATTTTTAACTGTAATACCTATTCTGCTAGCACTGGCACTTATGCCATTTTGTTTCCTGCTATAATCTCTTGATTTAAATTTTATGTATTTTATTTATCTGTGTATCTTACATGATTATACACAAAGCTTGTTTACTCAGCTTACACACCCCCCAAAATGACGTAGTTCTGCACAAAATTATTTCAACCTGATCTGTAGCTCACATCTTAGTACAGAAACCATGCCTGATGATTTTTTTTCTCCCAGTATAGCCCCTGGTAAACCAAACATCAGAAAAATGTTGCTGATTGCAATAAACTGGCTATATCTTCTAGTGAATGTTAAGCTTTTATCCAGTCTCTTATCAAGTGGGTATGGATCAGATTTTATAAAGGTTGCATGACCTAATGCTTAACAAAAGCAAAAAAAAAAAAAAAACAAAACCCCATTGCTCATTTTACTGGCTATTCAACACAGTATATAGCATAAACCTACTGTCCTAGTTTCAGCTGGAATAGAGTTCCTCTTCTTAGTAACTGGTACACTGCTGTGTTTTGGAATCATTATAAAAATAATGATAACCTGTTATGTTTTAGTTGTTGCCCAGTAGTGCTTATTCTCTACATGAAGAACTTTCACCGCTCCTGCTCTGCCAGCCAGCAGGTTCACACAAAAGCTAGGAGGGAGCCCCTCCAGAATGGCAGACCTGAACCTGCCAAAAGGCTATTCCATAGCATGGAATGTCATGATCAGTATATAAACCAGGGGGAGCTGGCTGGGAGGGGCCAGTCTGGCCATCGCTGGTTGGCAGATGGTGAGCAATTGTATTTGGCATAACTTGTGTTTCTTGGATTTTATCACTCTCTCCCTCTCCCTTTTTTTCAAACAATACCAACATTAATAATAATATTTTAATTTTTTCAATAATTAAATTGTTCTTATCTCAACCCAGGAGGACTATTTTCTTTTTTCTGATTCTCCTCTCCATCCCATCACGGGGCAGTGCAGTGAGTGAGCAGCTGAATGGTACTTAGTTGCAACATCGGATTAAACACCTACTTATCTGAGAAATTCCTATTTGCCAGGGGTGTGTAATCCCAAGGGTCTGAGGAAACAGAAATTACATCTTTTTTCAAATGTTTTTTTTATCTTTAGAAATTAATGTATGGTATTTTAAGTGTTGGACTTGATGACCCTTGTGGGTCCCTTCTAATTCAGAATATTCTGTGATTCTGTGATCCTGCCTGTGTGATGGAAAACCAAAGCAATAACACTAGACTCTGTTAATTTTGTAAATTACCGTATTAGGCAAAACAATCAATGACAAATATATTTTAACAGGGAACATCCATTTACCCACTTTCACCATGGTGTCATTGAACATCAAGCTGTTGCTTTACTCACTGTTCAGCATCACTCAAACATTTTCTGAGTACGTAACCTATCATTCAAAAAATTGTAATCAAGATTTACAGATTATGTACCTAAAACTCAGCACAAGCATTTTAAATAATCAATTGGTATTTAATTAACACACAATTGCTGCTCTAATACTGAATCAAATCCTCTTAAAGTGTGTCCATAATTCCCACTAGAGTGGTAATGTCCTGAGAGTGGAAGAAACACCCTGCGATCATTAGAAGAGTATTGCAAATTATAGAGTTTTTGTCAAGAGATTAAGCACTTCCAGAATCTATTACACATGGGAAAAAAAGCATTTTAGAACAGAAATGAATTATCGTACCTCCTTCCAATCCTTTAAAATACATTTTAGTGTTATATGTTGGTTTGAATAAACAGATTATCTCACCATTCTTTCCAACTAATGTACCTAAGACTTCTGCATTGCATTTTTTATCAAATATGGCACAGGAAACTGCTGAGGAAAAATGATGTAAACTCAATTTTTGTCAAGTTTGTTGCAGCTCATCTTCTATGGACACAGGCTGTGAGAGCTGGGGTTATTCAGCCTAGAGAAGGCACCAGGGTGACCTTACAGAGATCTCCTAGCACCTGAAGGGGACTTACAAGAAGGCCAAAGAGGGACTTTTTACATTGATATGATAAGGGGGAATGGTTTTAAACTGAAAGAAGGTAAACTGAAAGAAGCTGGGGTTATTCAGCCTGGAGAAGGCACCAGGGTGACCTTACAGAGATCTCCTAGCACCTGAAGGGGACTTACGAGAAGGCCAAAGAGGGACTTTTTACATTGATATGATAAGGGGGAATGGTTTTAAACTGAAAGAAGGTAAACTGAAAGAAGCTGGGGTTATTCAGCCTGGAGAAGGCACCAGGGTGACCTTACAGAGATCTCCTAGCACCTGAAGGGGACTTACAAGAAGGCCAAAGAGGGACTTTTTACATTGATATGATAAGGGGGAATAGTTTTAAACTGAAAGAAGGTAGGGTTAAATTAGATACTAAGAAAAAATTCTTTATTATGAGGTTGGTAAGACACTGGAATAGGTTGTCCAAAGAAGTTCTGGATGCCCCATTCCTGGAAATGTTAAAGGCCAGGCTGGATGGGGTTTTGAGCAACCTGGTCTAGTGAAAATGCCCTGCCCATGGGCAGATGGGTTGGAACTAGATGAGCTTTAAGGTGCCTTCCAAACCAAACCATTCTATTTTTCTATGTAAATGTAGAAAAAATATTGGCTGCCTTGCCAGAAAAAACCCCAACATCTTCAGGAGATATTGCCTTCAATTTTTCAAACAGAAATGGTTGGAAGAGTCCTAATAAAAATCAATTCAGGGAACACCTCCTGTTTTTCTTTTGAAAGAAGTCAAACATTATCTTATAATTGGTTATTTAGTGAATGAAAGAAAGAATTATGATATACACAGACTAATTTTACCCAACTTGTTATGCCACAGTCAGAATGTACAAAAAAGGACAGATTTAAGATGAAAATAGTTGAACTATTCTGTTGTGCTGAAGAAAGGATTAATCAAAACCAAAACTGTAAGCCCAGCAGATCTCTTGACTAAGGGAAATGTCTGTATTCAGCTCCATAGGACTGTGATGGCACCCAGCTTCTTCCAAGCTGTGGTTTCCCCACTGTGAATGTGATCCTTCATATTTAGTTGGCTTTTCACTAACTCTTTTTTTTCCTCCCCCACAAGGAACTTCTGATTTTTCAATGCCTTTATAAACCTAGCACTTATGATCTCCTGAGGCAAAGATTTCTATGATCTAATTACTTACAATGTGCAAGAGTACTTCCATTTGTTTAGTCTCACTGCCCGATCATTGTACAGGATTAACTTCTAGTCTTGCTGCTATATTACATTGGTCATACTTTTGTCTACTTTTGTCATCTGCAATTTTAATTGCATGATTTCAGAGGGGGGCTGAATAACAGTTTTAAAAACTGATCTGCTCCAAAGGAAAAGATTCCGTACTAGCAAGGAATATTGCATTTCAAAAGAGTAGAATATACGTGGGCTAAATATTTGCAGTACTTCATGAAGTCAGTGGAATTCCAAGTTGCTGTTGCTGTTCCACGAGTCTCATATAGAGCAAAAACTCTTTTGTTACAGATTCCTATGATTTTGTGCTTGCAAATTTATTAGAAAAAACAGGAAAAAAATCTAGGTAAGTATCAAATTCAAAGGCATAATTCTGCCATACTTAAATCAATTGTTTCTACTACCAGATTTGGTATCCTTTTTAATGGGTTTTTTTTTTAATTTGTTTCAGGGTTTTTGTAAAAAATGTTATATAAATACATCTGTACTAGTACTTGTGTAATAGTTCTGTGCCCTTCCAGCTGACAGGTGAATATTCTGTTTATTGAACTACTGTGATTTTTACATATATTTCTTCTCAAACATATGCCTGTGTGGAGATACATATCTGTATCCATATCCATATATATACATTTCTATATAAACACATGTAACCCCTTCCCTTGTACTGATAAAAGTTGTTTTAAGGTCCATGGGTAAAAACCTGTCTGTAAGTGAAAAGCACCAAGGAGGATTATTCTCTGGAATTTTTTATCTGATGTCCTGCCGATGCATACCCACAAGAAAATTTCTTACTTTTTAATCTCATCTCCTACAGAAATAACATAGGGTGATGAACACATCTAAATAGTTGAAGCTCCTTGTGACCATCTAAATAGTTGAAGCTCCTTGTGACCATCTAAATATTTGCGGCTCCTAAATTCTGACTATGTTTTGCAGAAGAAAGTGCCTGACAGCTTCTTAGGTTTTCTAGAATTTCGTAAAAACAGATGTGGCCAAACAAAGGAGGAAAATCCTAATGATTTTCTAACAGAAGATGCAGAAGGAAATTGGGCATTATCAGACATGGGACGACCAATCTGGGAGAGAGGATACATGCCTGAACTACAGGAAAGATTCAGCTGGAGCTTATTCTATCTTAAACTCCAAAGTTGCTCAAATGCACGTGAATCTATTGACAAATCATGCTCCTCATTGCACTGGGACAGATATTATTGCCATGAAGGACTATTTTAAAAAAAATATAATATATATGCTTTATATGTATACATATATATGCAAAGACAAATAAGGACACATTTATGTGTATGCACAGAGGGAAACTTTGAGGCTTTATTACCTGTTCATTTCATATAGCCATTAATTTTATGACAATTTGGAGCTCTTCAGTGAATCATTCTATTCTATATAATGATGGAATATTTTAATCTTGGAAACTGTTAATATGAAGGTTAACACATTAAAGAAGAAAACCATAATAGTAACATTAATAAAAGTAATATTTATTTTTTAAGAGGACAGCTGGCTACATAGAAGCCCAGATTTGATTAATGTCTTTAACTTATTAGTCTCGTCAGCTTTATATTTTTTTCTTTAATACATTTATGTTAGTTAATTGCATCAGTTATGTTGTAAGTTCATTCCATCACTCAGCACTTTCTCTATCTAATAATTGATTTCTGAGTTCTCTTTCTATTTATATATATTTTCTTTGTCATTTAAACTCCATTCTACTTGGCCTGAAAGCTCAGCAAGATAATCAGTTATAGGATTATGCCCCCACAGGAAGGGCATGTTAGGCAATACAAATTTTGGGCAGATGTACGGCTCATTAGGTAAAAAAATCTGTCTGGATTGCTAAGCCCAAATGGTGGTGGTGAATGGAGTTATAGCCAGCTGGCAGCTGGTAAAATGTGGTGATCCCCAGGGTTCATTATTGGAGCCAGTTTGGTTTAATACTTTTGTCAATGACCCAGATGAGGGGATCGAGTGCATCTTCAGTCAATTTGTAGGTGACAACAGGTTGGGCAGGAGTATTGATGTGCTGGAGGGCCAGAAGGCTCTGCAGAGGGATCTGGACAGGCTGCATCAATGCACTGAGGCCAGTGATACAAGGGTCAACAAGGCCAAATGCCACATCCTGCACCTGGGTCACAACAACCCCAGGCAGTGTCACAGGCTGGGGGAAGAGGGGCTGGAAAGCTGCATGATGACAAAGGACCTGGGTTTGGAACAGGCTGCCCAGGGAGGTGGTTGAACCACCATCCCTGAAGGTATTTAAAAGTCATGTAGATGTGGCACTTGATGACATGGTTTAGTGGTGGACTTAATAATGCTGGGTTGGTGGTTGGACTTGATGACCTTAGAGATCCTTCCCAGCCTAAATGATTATATGATGCCTTTGTAGCGTTTTGTGCTGAATTTGAGGCCAGAACACTTTGCAAAACTGATTTTTCTGATATTATAAGATGAAATATCCACATATCCTTTAACTGTTTGTTTTTTAGGTTTTTTTGTTTTTGTTTTAACATAGGCACCTCTATACTACTTCATATTTTTTCTACTGTGCTACCTGACTGTCTTCAAGTAGGTTTTAAGCAACAAATTTTAGCTGGAATATGCAACTATTTCATTCATCCTCTCTTGGGTGTGGATGCTTTATTTCTTTTATATGTATGATGTATTATACATCTGGACTCTTAAAGAGTAGGTCAGAAAGGGCATTGTGAATGCAGAGAAGTAGGTGAGGTTGGATCTGATGCAGATCTTCTAAGGATTCTTCCTACAGTCTTGAATAAGCCCAGAAAAAAAAACAACCCAAATTCTTCTTCTTCCCTTGAAATACAGCTTGCTTTAATAGAATGTTTATTTGGTTTTGAATACCACTTCCTGTACCCACCTCTCATTATTTATATTTTAAATGAAGTAATCCTAGAGTTTTATCTTTCTGGAAATCTTAAACGAGTATTTTATAGAATGGGTACTTAGATATACTTGATGGCATCCCATGTTGCTTTAGCAGGATATAGATTTATTTAGCTTTCTGCAGGATAATGTCATCTGTTTCAGAAGCAGCAGTTGCATGTGTATTTAAAATGTCATTTTTGTTGTCTCTTAGTCAAAAACTAGGCCACCTATTTTTTAATGACAATGAACTCAGCAACAGCACATTCTGTGAATAAGCATTATGCTATTTTTGTTCAATTTATAAGATGGAAGTAAAGCAAAATGAGGCATTCAATGTTCAGATAATGAGAGAAACCACATGAAGGCTTTACTTTTCTTCTTTTCCTGTTGAATTCCGTTGAACTAGATAAAACCTTTAGCCTCTAGAAAGTAAGAGAACTAATTAAGCTAAACCCAAAATTCTATGTTAGTGCAATAGACTAAAAAAATAAATACTTCTACCTTGGCAAAATTACAATGTTTTCATTTTTGTTGTCGTTTGTAAATAATAGTGATTTTTCTGCAGATATGGTTTAAATGATCCAGTCTTTTCCTTCAATTAAAAGCTATCTTTTGATCAGTTGTCAAAGAATAACCAAATTACTAGGTCTAAAATTTATATTTTGCTGGTTTTTTTACTAGGTTTATAACACTAAATCACATAATTTCTGACAAATGTCAACGTCTTACAACTTGACCTAGATTTTGGCTCTTTTCCAGCACACATGGTCTAGTATAGGTGTCATGTTAGAAAAAATCAGGTTCTGCACAGAGTATCCAGCCAAGCACACTACCTTATTCCCAACTGCTAAATGTTGACACTTTCTTATATGTATATCAGGTTACTGTTTAAAACAATGTCCTAGGGAATTATCAGCAAACTTTACTTTCTGTTATACACTAATATTATACATGGGAGCCAATTATTGAAAGTGTTATGAACAGATGGTGCACTAAAGAAAGAAGAAGTAGTATTCAATAATGAAACATAATGGGCCAGTAGACTACATCACAATGTTTAAAATCTTCCACCTTTTTGACACTTGAGGAATAAAATTTAGTTATTATTAGTGGATCTATATTTGCATGGAAAAACACTGCTTTTCATTAAAATGCCTTCATTTTGGAATCTTTCTGTAACAGATCATTATTTTCCTGGCTTTAGAGGACAGTTATAGATGTCCACATGTATATGCAGGTGTTCATGATGAGCCCTTCCTGTTTTCTTCTCTTCATCTGCAGTTCTTTTAGCCAAGAGT
Source organism: Monarcha castaneiventris obscurior (assembly GCA_026261815.1). NCBI lineage: Eukaryota > Metazoa > Chordata > Aves > Passeriformes > Monarchidae > Monarcha > Monarcha castaneiventris. The sequence continues at coordinate 3,568,895 of JAMPIT010000379.1, forward strand.
TTATGATAAAAGAGCCAAAAAACTTCTGCCAGAAAATTAGTTTCACTCATAGGATGGGGTTTTTTTTTTCATTTTAAAATTACAAGTAAAATTAGCTGAGCTGGTCTTCGCAGCTCTAAGTGGGCTAATTATCCCATTGAATTTTAATCCCTCTGAATGGAACTACTAAAAAAAAAAAAAAAGTCACAGCTAGCTGATGGGGAATATACCCACTCTTGAACTTTGATTAATATATGTGCATTTTAGAAGATATCATTCAGCAGTTTAGCATCTCTGCATGATAGGTGAATATTACCTGAGAGTCACCTGTCATTCAGGCTGCCCATATCAGATACTTACTGTGAAATACATCTCTTTCTTCATATTTTCCTTTAAGATCCATGTGACTTCCCACACTGCAGTATTAGGAAGCTACAGATTCTTATAATGTGGTATTTCTATTTCATTAACAGAAAATAAGGAATAAAGTCTTTAAATCATCAGCAGTCATAATGCCTTTGAGTCCCTGTTTAGGTACGTTTTGTATTTTTCAAAGGGCTGAGTTTGAACCAATAACTTTGAAAGAGCTCAGAGAGAAGGAACAGACTTCCCCGAAGAACCAGAAAAGCTGTTCTCAAATATCTATCTCATAGATTATAAAGTGACTTTAAAGTACTGTTTGAATAAAATTAAGTATTTCCATTTTTGGATCAAAAATGTAGGATAGGAGAGAAATTATTAAAAACTATGATGGAAATTGAAGGAATGCCAACGTCTCTTACAGACTGACATTTTTGAGTCAGTTTTAGGATGGGAGTGGTATAAATAACCAGTTGATTTTATCCAAATCTATTCAGCCATGCAGAATTGCTAAAAATGCTTCAGACATCCTCCATCCAGCAAATACAAAGCTGCTGTGCTATAGCTGATTGTTTGGATTCAAGTTAAAATCTTAAATACAGAAAGCCTCCCTTAAACTCATGAACCTCTTAAACACATTTTGTTGTCTTTTATAGTATAGTTACATATCTAATGCATTATCAGTCCCCTCAAAATACATTTCATTTAAGATTATTTTACTGTCTGCATAACCATCAAATGCTAATCCCTACAGCAGGACTGAGTTTTTAGTCTCTTACTGAGTAACATAGGGCTTTGCGAAACTGCTGGTATTCTTAGATATTGGTTATTAATTATGGCTAAGCCTCAGAAATTTCAATTTTGAATGAGAATCTTATGCATTAGATGTTTTACTGAACATCTCATTAAATAATTTAAACTAAATATTTGAGAATATTTTGAAATCTTAACACCTGAAACCTCTGGCTGGACTTGCCCTATAATTTCCTCTCACTTTTCTGCTTTTCCCACTGTTGTGCTTCAACAAGGTAAAAACCAGCTCTAATTGACCATCTCCCATCCTCCAGCCAATGTTTTGGCAGGTGCAGGCTGCCTGCAGGTGGTCTCTCTGGAGTCTGTCAAGAAAGATGCTTAGCTTCTGGCATCTTTCATGGAGCAGAGCATGTTTTCCAAAGGAATCACTCAACTGATGTGGACCCTGCTCTTCACAGAACAACAAAGCCAATCTCCCAAGTGGCTTGTGGAGTGCTTGATGATACATACTCAGGACCTCCAACTGTTATAAAATATTTTTTCAAGACAGGATGAGAGCTGTAAATAAGAAAAATGGGGAAACAGAAGAAATTTTTCCTTAAAAACCTGTGTTGTTTGAAAGGTTTTTGTTTGGTTTTGTTTTTTAACTGACACCTTTCTCTGAACATTCAAAAAACCCAAACATACTTGTAGCACTGGTACTAGCTCAGAATATATAATCTAACCAGTCTTGTGGCTTTCAAATGAAGAGTTAACAATTTATTTACGAGTGAATAATTTTTGTTGAAGTAATATTGCATCTTCTAATCCTGTTAATTTCGCAGGACACAATTCCCATTTATTATTATGTAAGTTTTTAATTAATTTTATGAAAATAACTGTAACAAGAAAATTAATGAAAATTTTTGTCTACAACATCTTACAAACAAAACGAATGAAGAGAAGAAAATTTCTATTGAGGTTTACTGGCTTTATTATTCTTCTGTATGTATTATCTATGAAAGGCAAACAAACTCTGAATCAATTACTTTCTTCTCTGATGTGATACAATGTAAAAATTTTCTTTTCATATTTCTTTCAAAAACATATTTATTTTTATCAGAGAAGCATTTTTTTCTTATAGCAGGAAATGTGTATTTTAGCTGAAGCACTTCTTTGTCCTATATTCTGAAAATCATATTTATATGAATCTGTGACTCTTTCTCTGGATCAGATCCAGAAAGAGAAAAAATTAGTTTTGGCTTGACACTAGTTAAAGCTTTTTAAGTAACTAACATTCTGATTCTGCTGCAGAAAAATGAAAAGAGGAAAGCCAGAGAGTTTCTCATGATGATCTTTTCCTTCATGGGACCTTAATGTCCCTTGGAACTGAATGCAATGAACAGATAAAAATTCCCCCACAGAATATCCAGCTGGGAAACATATGCTTCATGCCACCTCTCCAAATCAAAATTAAGATCAGAGAGAAGTTGCAATGGAGTCTACTGGGAGATGAGTTCAAATCTGAAAAGATGGGCAGGAGTACAGAAAATGTGCTGAGAGTATAAGGAAATTTCATACATACACAACCACCCTTGGAGAAATTTTGTTTTAATATATAATAAACTTGGAATTTGAATTTCAGAACATCACATTTACAAACTTTCTCACACAGGGAATGAAAGCATAAATGACAGAAAGTTGCTTCTGCAAATAAGTATTTTTCATACTGTTTGCTAGTTTCATAAATATATATTTATATTTACCCACCTTAAGGTGCAGCTACTGAGAAAATTTTAGAAATACACCCATAAAGTAACAATACACAAGACCATAATCAGGGCTTCTAACCAAAGTTTGTCTCAGAATTTTTTCACTTTTAAGTGGCCATTTAACTGAGACCATGTAGCTCTGCATTTAGAGGGTCACATATAATCTTAGTGGTTAAATATGCTTAAAACATATCTAACAATAAAAATTCCATCAGTAGGAAAAATTAGTAGATTTATTTATATTTGTAAGAGTAAGAGAGTGAAAAAGAATGGAAATTTAATATACATTTTCATTTAGATGCAAAGACTCTAAGTATTTTATTTTTTCCTCTTCTCCTGACCCACACTCCTCCTCTGTTCTGAAATATCTTGTGTATTGCTATAATTTTAAGTTTATTGTAAGAGAAAGCATATCATAAAATAACTTACATTACATGGATAGTGGGGTCTTTTTTAATATATTAAGTAACATATACTACATTAATATGTAATATTAGGATAGGTGTCCTTTCATCCTTGCCAGCTTTCATATGCACTCAGCAGGAAATCTCTGGGGAATTACACTAATTGTCAATGAAAAAAGTGAGAAAACTAGCAAACAGCATAAACTGCATGAGAAGAGTGAAATTAATGTTGAATTTACGTTTCCTCACAAACTCCATTTAGGGTATTTAAGATTACTCCAAATGCATGATATAGAAAATGCAAATATATTTGAATGTATTTGTTTTCCATTAAAGTAATGACATACCGCATGATATTCTTCTAATGCATGATTATGAGTAGTATTAGTGTTACTATTACTAATATCTTTTCAGAAAAAAAATATTTCCAAGCTAAGGAAACATAAAAAAGCTTCCCTATGGAATAACCAGATCTTTGTGGCTGAAAGGGAATCTCTGCTTAATCTTGCCTTGTTCTGCTGTATACAACAGCCTCAGTACCACAGTCATACCAAGAGTTCCATGTGAACGCTTTCTAAGGCTGCTCTGAACATTATTGTTGCTGGCCCCTTCCTTGTGGAAAAGAAGTAATAGCAAAACTGCTGTGAAATCAGGAGAAGCTATCTTGATCTAAAAAATGAAAATAACTCAGTTATAGAATAATACTTGTCTTAAAACCACTTCTCAAAGGAATATTCTTCCACAGTGGTTTTGTTTATGAACAAATTTGAAATTTTACTTTCTCCAGACAAAAATTTGATTTCTAGAGGATGTTAATAGTTATGCAGAAAAGAGATGTGTGATAGAAGGCCCTGCCTTCTCTTCCCTTATTTATTATGATTCTATCATTTTCTCTTAAACATTTCTATGTAGTTATTATGCACTGAGTTTTGCACTATATTATTCATTTGTTATGTTTGCTATTTATTTGCCCACTCAGCAGGGTACAGATTGTGTGTGGGCATCCGTTCTTGCATTGTGACTGCACAGCTTGTTTGTGGAGGATTGTAGCTATCCCAGGACAAGCTTGTGGAGTCATTGGTACACAAGAACTGGCATTGTGCAAATGAGCCAGTTATAGTCCCAGCTCTGGGGAAGGTGTGAGAGAGTGTCCTGTCAGTGTGTCTGCCTCATTCTGCAGTTAGCTTATTTTAGAGAAGTGATGGAAATCTAGACCATCCTGCTAGGTGTCTCAACTTTTCTGGCCCTTTCTGGAAAATAGTTTGTGTTCTGACGGACAGCGTTTTTGTACCTGGGAGCCTGTGTGTGCATCATGTACTTCTTACATGAATTGAGTCCTTCCTAGATTTGTCTTGTGGAAATATCATGATTTTATCCAAAAAGGGAATTCTGAATGAGTTTTTTGAGGAGCCTCTCAAGGTTGCTAGTGCAGATTACACAGCCCATATTTTGTGCTCATATGAAATTTTGTTCTTTGTACTTCTGTGTAGATTTACAAAGGGAAAGATTAAACTAACATGTGACTTAAGCGATAAAGTTTCTGCACCTCCTTTCCTTAGCTTCATTGAATAGACTTTCAGGATTGAAACCACATCCATGAGGGAAATGCCTTTGGTCAAGATAATGGGAATCTTCAATCACTGGTACTGAAATTCAAACCATGAACTCCTGATGAAGCAAGCTCCAAGGAACCAGGTGATTAAAACCTGTTGAAGAAATCAAGACAGTAATGCAGATATACATACACACACTAAAACACCTGAGGGATTTTAGAGAGCAACCTGGGTAGTTCCACTCTTTGACAGATTTGAAAGTCTTTGCTGAGACAGCGCTCTTACTTGAGAACATGACTTACTGTATCTCACACTATAGTGACAGGCTTGGTATACTAGGGGATAGAAATATAATCCTTTCTAATGGATGATAGTGGTCAGATCTCCTGACCTCCCAGGATAAAAATGAGAACAAATCTTAGATATTTTTGAATTATTCTGGTTCCTTCCTGTAAGAAAAGAGATATTACAACAAGAAAAGTTACACTAAGGGTAACAAGGATGATCAAAGGTATGACATGGCTTCTGTAAGAAGGGTGGTTAAATACAGCAGTCTGACCAGCAAGAGAAATGATCTAAGGTAGATATGGCAGAATGTCAGAAGTGTCAGGGAGAAGGTAAATAGGGAAAGATTGTTTACTGTCTCTTCTAATACAAGATGTGGGAATCATCAGATGAGACAAGTATGTCTCAAATTCTAAACAAAAAAGAAAAAAGGAGACACTTCTTCAGGTGTAGCTATCCATGGAATTCTCTGCCACAGGAAATTAGACACACTCTGAATGTAAGTAACTGAGTGTCACATTCATGAAGGAAAAAAACCAGTGACAGCTACACAACATGAGTAGCACCTTTCTACACGGTGTCCCTGACCACTATAGATTTGATGTACATTTTAAGGAGTGCCTTTGCAGGGATCGTTAGACATCTGTTATTGGCTATGTCAGGTACACAAAATTGGGATAACTGCTTCTTTGGTCTGATATGATATGACTTATGCTATTCCTGTAAATGTTTCTTGTTATAGAAAATTCTATTACCGAACTGTAATTCCTTCCTGATGTCCACAATTCCCATTAAGGATTACATCACATTTGGAAACTGATTTCTCTGGTCATAGAGGTAAAAAGAACATCTGTGACTTCAGAGCCATGAAGTAGCTAGAGAAGCTTGCCTTTACACAGACAGATTATGCCAGGAAGAGGGGGGCCTCTATAAAGTGCCAGGGGCTCAGGGGAAAAAAACCCCAAACCATACAAGCAAACCAAGCCCTTCAGCACAGTCTATGATATCAAGGAAAACTTAATAATACTGTATAGGTATGTAGTAGTTAACGATGGGACTATTTCAAGTAAAGAACACATGATTGTCTCTGTGTGAGAAACCTGCTCACGCCTTGCATGTGCGTGTATGTGTGATGAGTTAAATTAAACCTGCAAGGGAGTAAAGGGACAACTGTTCCTAGTCACCTGTCAGTGAAAATGTCCTCAATATTTTATATATACAGCATGTGTCACAAAATGGACATATGCTTTCAGAAGTGTCTATATACCCACGAAAGATTTTCAGAAGCTAATCTGGAAGGAAATGGGACTGTTTCTTCTGAAAATGTCTCTTATAATATTCACCACAATATCTCTTTTTAAGAAACAACTAGAAATAAGCTTTTTGCTTTAATGCACACCAAAGTGATATAAAATCGGGTTATTTTCATTTTTTTGAGAGATAAGTAGCAGTTTTGTACAAGGATATGTTGTCTCTCTTTTTTAATATTAAGAAAGCTATCAGTCTCTGGCATAGACTACACATTTCTGAATAATATCTCTATCTTCCCATTGATTATGAGACCTTTTTTCAGAATTGGTGACAGAACACAATGAACTCTCCTTGTTTATTCTTTTGGTTGATTAAGCTTACAGTTTCATAACATCCTTTGTCTGGTTAACTTTGAATGGGTTTTTGATTACTAGGGGAAATAATCCATGTATTAGTCCTTTAGGTCTACCTGAAATTGCTTGTGATTTCGCTCTGTAAGTAATCCATAAGAACGTTAACTAAGAATGAGTGAGTGAGTAGGGGTAACTGTCATTATTTACATTTAGGACTTTTTAATAAAGAATACCTGTCCAGTATTACTGTCTAGTTATGGTCTCATTTCTGAATTAATAAATAATGTTTGCTGCTTTCTTCTAATAAGCAAACACTGAAAGGAGAGAAAATCATAGTGATGGTCAAATTCAATTCACCAGACCAGCACAAAACAATTAAGTTTTGTCAATTTCATAAACTGCGATCACATTAGGCCCCTACATAAGCAGCTTTATCCTTTATACTTTGAAGGTGTTATTACTCTTAAAACATTTCAAGCTATTATTACAGGAAAATATGAGACAATGACTAATGGCGTGCATTTTTGTTGCAATTATGTCCAAACTGAAGCAGATTAATATGAAACAAGGGAAAATCACTATTACATCCACATGTATGCTTAGTATCATAAGCATGATAAAAAAGAACAAGACCTTATTTCTGACTTCCAAACAAAATTTTAATAAAGTTGGTGCATTATTTTATTGGTCATCCCTACTTCATTTTCTGCATCCTGTGATGTTACAGATACAGTTAATAAGCAGTTAATCAGCTGTCAGTAATATATTTGTTAAAATTTTCAGATAATTGCATTTAGAGTGATTCTGTCCAGAATATGAAGCAGGTATTAACAATGTTGTCCTTTACTTCAAGTAGATAAGGTTTTTGTTTGGAAGATGAATGCATCTGCTCTTCTTTTGACAGAAGCACAAAGCTTTCTGCTTCTAGAGTATCCTGTCAGCTATCACTCTTCTCACTTTAAATCAAGTCATTCTACCCTATACCGTTTGCATATTAACAATAATTAATTCTATGCTATATTTGGAAACAGTTTCATGTTGATTCATTAATGAGTCTGATACTCAGTTTTCTATGTTGTTTTAAACTTTATAACAATTAGCAGAGAACATGCATCTAAAACAGTGGTTCCCTGTGAATTCTTTTCATACATCTACTTGTCTGTCCTTGATGATACTGTGATACTTTAAAGATGGATAGATAATGCTACCAAGTGAAAATATATTGATTTAAGTCCATCAGGATCTTGTACGCAGAGAACACTGCTGGGTAGAACCAAACCATTCCACTTATGGTGAGCTAAAAAAGAAAAATTCCCCTCTTTACTTTTTATTAGAATGAGACATATGTACTGCTGATATTGCAGATTTGTCCATTATTTATGTGTAGGCATCAGAAAATCATGAACTAAAATAAAGAATTAAAAAACAATGTAAAACATATTCTTCAAGAATAGGAAGGATAACAGGTTGGAATCTTTTTTGCACACAGGAAAAACATACACATCCATTCTGATTTACAGCTTATTAATTTTAAAATGGAGTTTTGGACTTGACAAAATTTTATTTAGTGTTTTAGTGATAGTTTTCAACTGCAAGACAATTGAATTGACACAAACTCTCAAACAGGCAAATATTTAATTTCATAGGTTTTTAAAAGCAACATATCTAGACTTTCCAAGTACAGGTAGAGTATATAGTTCACTGAAACAGCAGTATCACAGCTAGCTCTTTCAGTGGAAGGTACGTGCACACAGCTTTACAGGTTATTTGAACGCTGAAGAAAGAGCACTGCACTGAGATGGTTGGACTTATTCTCAAAACTCCTTCAGAAGCATCCTTGGGACAGACTTATCCTCTATTCAAACCCCACATTCTGGTAAGAAATTTCACTTTCTAAATAAAAGGGATAAAATCGACCTAAAATTAGCATTTTTTCTCTTTTGAACTTTCTTCTTGCAAGTTTGATTCAGAGGAAAAAAAGAGAAAATTAACCTACAAACATATATTTCACCTCTAGGTTTTTGGTTTAGAATTGTGGGGGGAAAATACCAAGCAAATATAAATGTAAACCCTAGTCACTTGGCACTAATACAAATATTCTCCAAGATAATCCATTCTTGGGCTCCAAATAGCTTTCAGTCGAGAAGGAAAGTATGAATATTGGTCATTCAGACTGGTATTAGAAGGGTGTCCAATTCAAACAGTTTGAGAGTTTTCTATTGAAGATGGACACAAGGTAGGTGTTCCTGATGGCAGAAACAGGCATGAAATATAAAATGAAACCTAAATTTCATCACAGGACCTTGAAACAAGGACAAAAGTCTGCGAGATGATTTGCTGAAGAGCCGGTGGAGGGTTTCAAGGGGGGAGCAACCACAGCCTGTCTAATCACCAGCTAAGCTAACTTTTAATGGGCTAGAAAGAAGAGCAGTGCTAATGCCTAGAACTAAGCTGCATTCATATTTGCTGGATAAACCCAATACTTCATAGCCGTTTCCTGAATCTTCTTTTATTATCCCCTGAATCTTCTTCTAGCTATTCTCTTTGCACAAAAGGGCTATTCCTTTCATGGTTAAAGTCTGACAGTAATGCACTGGAACACATCAGCATGAAATATAAGGGTTTATTTTTATACATTCTTGATCATATTTTTAAAGACTAGATACTGAAACCACTTTAGGGCATAACTGAAGAGACCTTTTAAAATGTCCCTGCTGGCCTTATTGTTCTGATGAGCCTGATAGTGAAACTGGCCTTGCTGATATAATAGTGTCTGTGCTAGGCTCTAAACAATGGCTTTAATCAGGATCCTAAATGCTTTACAGACAAAACTGTTCTTTCAGGGTTTCCTGATTTTATGGAGTCAGAGCAAGTGTTCTGCTTTTGCTCCCATTGTGTAATTCTCCACACCTTCAATGTCTTCTTATCTTTATAAATCTTGACAACTAAAGACAATTGCTTAAACTACTTTTAATGCACTGACAGCTGTTAATATTATAGATTACTGTATGTTGTAAGTAATGTTTTTGCTCTCTCTTATTGAAATGGAAAGAAAAGATGTTCTAAGAAGCTCCTCTTGGGAACTGGTTTCATTCTGTTTCTGAAACATGCACATGAAAAAGGCAGAGGTGCACCTTTGTACTCAAATCTTCTAAAATGTACCTCTCATCTTCTAAAATGTTATGTGCACTGGGGAACTGATGATTACTAAATATTGCACCCACATCTCCACAGCAAAAGTACTGATTACAATACTGGGATACAACAGTAAACCAGAAGAGGAACAAGCATTTACAAACACAGTGAAAAGACCTTTCCAATCCTTTCAGTTGATACGAGTTTTCTCAGCTTCACTCCCAGGCTCAGCTTTACTCCTTCACTGCAGATACTTCTCCTCACTGTTTTGTTGTCACCACAGGTTACACTCCTTCCCTTCAGGGAGATGTGAAATTTTGTGGTAAAGGCATAGTGGTTTGGCTCATCTGGCCTCTCATTTTCGCCCTTTTCTTGTGCGTCAGGTTGGTGCTCCATGAGTCACTGTTCCTTTGGGGGAGTGGAGTGTCAACACCCTAAAACTTGGTGTCCCCTCTATTCTCTTGCTCTGCTTTTCCCTGCCCCTCTCTGTCCCCAGTATTTTCTGCCCTTTCTTAAACACATTTCCACAGTGGCACCACCATCGTGGCTTGGGAGTTGCAGTGGGTCCATCTGGAACTGGCTTTGTCTGGCACAGGGCAGCCTGGTCTGCTCATGGAGGTCACCTCTGCAGCCCACCACTGCCAGTACCTGGGCAATGCCACCAAGACACTTTGCATGTAAATTTACAACTCTGCATTGCATGACATGTTTGCACATTGCAGGAGGTCCTTGACAATAGAGCCAAGGGAGCGAACATTCTTTATTTTAGATCATGATTTTCTGATGCTTACAGGGTGACACTCAGTTTGCTGCCTGAGCACAACAAAGTATAAGTATACCACAGTCAATCACCTGAACCACTTTGGGAAGGACTTTGATATTTCAAAGTATGGCTTTAATACTTACCAGTGAAATAAAGTGAAGAAGTCAACTGGGTTTTTTTATTAGATTTATCTTATTATGAATAAGATTACTTCTTTGTTTGGTTTGGGTTGGGTTTTCTATATTACTTTGTAATATTCTACAGCATACAAAAGAATCAGTGAAATGAAAAGTCATTTAAGCCAAATAATAAACACTTCATCTACGAAATGTAGAAATGGAACATGTTCTTCTCCTCTGGAAGGCACTTCTTCATATTTGAAGTGTTTTGATAGATTATGACTGCACAGAGCTTTCTTAAGGGACTCCTCTTAAATGCTTCCCTTTGAAATGGAGTCTATTTCCAGTGACAAATAGAAATCAGATCTATAGCTTTACCAGCTCATTTTTGTTCTTGTAAGGGGAGGCTCCAAAAAAACAAACTTGCTACCTGTGCAGCATGCCTGCAGCTTGGATTTGTGTAAAACCTTTTTAAGGATCCTTCCTCCCCCACTCAGATGAGTCAAAAAAGAGGACAGGAATTAGGATGGTCATGCAAGTATATCTATGGCTTGCAAAACCTGTAAAAGAAACCCCAAACTTACTGTGGCCCTCAGGCAGTTCTGCTTACTGCAGTATTATAGAAGAAGCAGCTATAGTCATTAATATCCTTTTCACTGATACTTTCCATGAGAAATATATTTTTACTGTTGTATGTCCAGGGTTAGCAAGAGTCCTTATATGTTTGAAAGAATCATAGAATCATTAAGGTTGGAAAAGACTTTTCAAATCGAGTCCAGCCATAAACCTAACACAAAATCCTCCAGTTGGCATTGAGGTTTGTCTGTGTTATCCCTTCAGGGACAGTTGCTTTAGGGAACATTATGAAATACAGGTACAGGGCAAGTGCTTCTGGAGCTTGGTATATAAGTTTCCTCAGGTGGGGGTTTTATGAACTCTTGAATGTTGTTGTTCTTCATTTAGGAATTGGTTTTGACAGAACACAAATATCACCCAATGACCTATCTACCCATGTAGGTCTCACCTCCTTAGGACATGTCTTAAGCATAATTTCTAAGGTGGATAAAAGCTCTAATTTTTCCCTCGCCAAAATAACCTCCACCTTGAAGAAAGGTGTGTGAAGCCCAGCAAAATAGTTATAACCATATGCTTACCTCCGTGTATAGCCCTATCTAACAAAAGTAAGCCTGAAAAATTCTGTGGCCTTTTCACTGCCAATCACTCAGGAAAACAGTGTCGCATAACTCTGTATATAAAATTCAGATGTCTGAAGAGATAGAAGGGGAAACATGCAAGTAATTCCTCACAGAGTCTGTCAGCTACACTCTGCCTGCCTGTACTCATTCTGATTATAAAATGAGGTAGCTCTAGTGTGGTCTCCTGTTTATCCAAGTTGCATTTTCTAGAGAGGGTGTCCTGTGAGCTGTGGATTCCTGGAAAAGAAGCAGGTCATATACTTGCCTGTCTGATATTGTGCAGTCTACATGCAGGAGCACTGAGTGGCTGTACACTTTTTCGAGCACTCACCCTACCCGGATGTAGGGTAGAATAATTTCTAAGTGCCCTGCCAGTGTTTGCAAGTGTGGATTGTTCAATGCTCTCTCATTTTAATTACGAGAAGTCAAACTGAATAAATCGAGATTTTTCATCAGATTTCACAGTTGCTTATCAGTCACAATATTTTGGATATATTTTTCAGGAGATATGAAAGCCAAAAAAACCCTGCAAAATCCAAACCTGCAACCCACCATATAGTCCTTTGTATGGTGAGAAGAATGGAATGTCACACTGGGATATGAATTCCAATACAAAGCTTTTATGCAAGGAAAATGCAAACTTGGAGTGTTTTTACTGGCAGATGTATTTCTATTCCAAATGAAAAATGTAGGCATATTTAAAGTTCAATAATATGGAATCATATTTTTAGCAAAAGCAAAGAGGTTAGTTTACTGATTTCCATATACAATATATGCAGGCTATTTTCAAACTGAGATTAGGCACAGTTTACCTTTTGCTGACAGTCACTGTTTCCCCATGAGCTAAAATAGACAGGAATGCTATTCTTATGCTAATTGGACAAGAAGACACATTTTCGCAGCAGTGTATCATGAAATACTTGTATCTTATATTTTACTATATGCTTTTCCCCAGTTGCTAAAAGGTGCATCCAGTTATGCTCATAAATGCATCTGTTAGTCCTGATACCATATACATGTGACGTAGACTAGGGAAAATATACAATCATTTGAATAAAATAAAAACTCTTAATGCAATTCTGTCAATGTCTCAAAAAGGTTGATAAGGTATTTCTGTAGTTTGCTGATGCTTTATATGTTTACCAATAGGAATCAGCAAGGTGCCCAGAAAATGATTCTTACTTGACAGCTTTTTTTTAATTCCCTATCCTCATATTTTCTCATATTTTTTATTTAATAGCATATGTAAACTCAAAGGTTGGTAGCACAAAATAATCAGATTCGACCAATTATTAGGACAATGATGAAGACACTAAAATAATATCAAGTAAAATCTAATGAGATGTTGGCACCTTGTAACAACCAGCATCTATAGCAAATGAACCAATTCTGAAAAAAACAAGAGAGGAAGATGCATTACTGTGTCCCAAAGATATCTTACTGATTTGATCTATAGTATATCTGACCACATGCATAATAAATGCCTTCACGAGAACAAGGTAGGATGGTGCCATTGGAGCTATGCCCTTGTATCTCAGTGAAAGATACAGATACAGCCATTAGCTGCATAATGCTTCTACTTATTCTCCACACAGAAATGTTCCAGCTCTGTTTTCTGATGTTTGATATAAAAGATAAGCACTGAGACGATGCATGAAAGAAGAAACCAATCCTATCTTATTAGATGGCTCTTATCTTCCATGTCTTTTTCTTTTTTTCTACCATAAAAGCTTTAGAAAACACAAGAGAAAATAATATAAATCAGGAAACTCAATTCAAGAGAGCTCAGAACCAAGGAGAGAACTCCATTAACTAAAGAAAATCAAGCACTTTATGTGTGTTAAACACCCAAAAGGATGATTCCAGTGTCACAAATTTATTTTTATGGTTAGGAAAAGTACACTGATCAAGTACAAATGTAACAGATGAATTAATATCTGTAGCTCCCCAACTACTGCAAGCTAATTTTGCCTTTTCTTAAATGAATCCTTTACAGACTTGTGGCTTTGAGCAGCTGGTGCAATTGAGTTGTGTGTGTCCAACAGGTCTCTGACAGGAGATACTACAAAGCCAATTAACTAGAAAATAAAAAAAAAGGTTCTGCCTTTCCCTTCCAGCTTCTTGTCTCACTCACTCAGGTTTGGCTTCAAAGTGTGCTGGCTGGTTCACAAAAGCACCCGTCTTGTGGAGTGCTATAAAATCAGAGCAGAACTATATGCCATTCATTTTCTTACTGATGCATGATTGCACAGTGTGAGTGTTATGATTCACTACTGACAGATACCTCTGTCCACATTAAGGTGCAAACAACTCCATATGACAAAGTCAGTAATATGGATTTTATTTAACAGTAAACTTGATGTAGAGAGGCAGAAAGAAATAGAAAAATGGGGGATCGGGAGAAGGGGAGAAAGAGAGGAGGGGCAAGGAGGGAGGGAGGGGCAAGGAGGAAACGGGAGAGAGAGGGACAGAGAGAAGGAGAGGGAGAGGGAAAGGGAGAGGGAGGGCTGTCCATTGGTTCTTCTTGATCCTGCTCTTCTCAGTTGTGGGGTTCCAGTATTCTTTTCAGTATTTATATATTTTAGCAAACAAAGAACTGCTCATTGCCTGTACAGTTCTTTTATTCTATTGGTTAAATGATTCCCATGCTTCTAATGCTAATTAGTCACATGATTATTCTTTCTCTTCTTTTGAGCCAGTGGGTTTTTTGAGTTGGTGGGTTGTGATCTCCCCCTGCTGGAATTACCTTTTACCCAGTCCAAGCTGATTTCTGCACAACGGCTGAGTAGGCTTTTCTTGTGGCCCATCATTCTCTATGTCCACTATCAGTGATATATTCTTCTCCCCAACTTTGTTAACCTCCCCCAAGGTCTCAGAAAACAGTGTCATCTTTATGTTATCTCACGTTACAGCTGTGGTGGCTTAACTCACTGTCTAAATTCCAGGTATCTGTGAAGGCATATTCAGGAGGGGTTTTGCTGGTAACAGATATCATCCGTCCCATAACTTGGGGTGATCTTTGTCTGACTGGTGATATGCATGTGAGCAGTTGCTTCTTTATCCAGTTTGCCACAGTGGGGAATTTTTGTCTGGATGTACTACCCAGGATGAGCCATCCAGATCTTGCCATGGATGGTATCGCCATACTTGGTGGTGGGATTGTTTTTTGGAGGGGTGGTGAGGGTGGGAGCCTTTTCAGGGGCCTTTGTATATTTGTGTGTGGTTTTTTTCTTTTTTTATTTTTCCTTGCTCACCCCTGCTCTGGTAAAAAAACCCAGAAAAAATATTGAGATTTCCCCCAAAATTGGATCTCAATATTTTTCTGGAATGTGTAATTTAAAATTTTGAATTTTATACAAGAAAAATGAAAAATGAGCATGCTTCACTGTTCCTTTTCTCATTTCAATCTATTTTATAGAAGATTCAATATGGGATGGAGGCAGTCTGAAAAATAGGATAAACCTCATTCATTGCTAATTTCAAGTGCCGCAGTTAGACCTCTAAAAATCTCAGCTGTATCTCACGAACAAAGATAAACCTTCTAAGATCAAGTTCCGATCTTGCTAAGTTTGCTGATTTTGATCCTACTGTTTTCAAAAGGAAAGCCTCTCATCTTGCTAAGTGGACATGCTCTTGTAGATGCATCTTCAAATGGAAATTAATTAATAAATCACAGCATTGTAAAATGAATTACATGGAAACAGCCAGATAAAAAATTAGTGAGGAGGGAACTTAGAATATATGGTGTGGGCCACAGAAAGACATAGATTATTCCTTGTTGGCTTTTTGATAACTTCAAGGGCAAAAAAGAAGAAAACTCTTTCTAATGAAGTTATTGCATTTTCTAGAAGCACACATAAAGCAGTGTATTTTTAAAACAGAAAATTCTCAATCCAAAATATAACTGGTTGTTACAGTCATAATAAATGCTGGATAATTCTGCCACAAAGGACAGACAACAGTCTGGGATTCTCTGAATATTTCAAGGTATAATATGCCAAAGAACTCATCACCTCTGTAGTCAGCATCCGGAAGAGGAATTTGGGAACAATCGAGAAAGCATCTGTGTCTGAGACTGTAAACCAAGACATGTCCCTCCCAGAGCACATTTCAAACAGGAACCTTCTCAATACCCTGTTTTTCCTTTCACCACTGGCTTGTGGCACCTGGACCTCTGCTGACCTGTGATTACAGCTTTTTACTCTGTTTTTGCACAAGTGCAAATGACCACATAAGCATGTGGTGGACCACAGCCTTGGTATTTCATGGAAAGAACATTCTGATGCTCCACAGCTTCTTGTCCCTTGAGAATTCAAAGCTGTCCATGGAAGTAAGCACATAAGAGTTCATTTATCTACAGGAAAAGGAAAAACATTTTCCCGTTCTATTAGAATAACATTGTGCTTTTTTCAGAGTTGGCGTGATGTATCTTATTATTCATCTTTTTGATGCCTTCTTCCCATATTTTCATATCAACCCCAAAATCTTATATTCCCTCCTACCATTTTTTTTCTAAAGACTGTAATAATTTCTGGGACAAGTGGCCATATTAAATTCATATGCCTTTTACTTTATCCTGCAATCACATACATTATGGGTCACTCAAGGTCTGTCAGCAAATAGAATTTGCCATGAAGCTGTTTACATATGTATGTATACAAATGACAAATGCAGAATGCAATGTCAAAAAGCAAGGAAATGCAATCAAGAATTTATATAGTGGCATTACCAGTCAAGTGGAAAAATGCCTCTGTAAAACAATGAAGTCACCCTGAATCTGTCAGTTAAAAACAATTGCCACTGTGATTACCACTAATATTACATGTAGAAAAGCAGTATCTATACAAGGAACAATTTATTTTAGAGTTGCTATTTGTTGGTATTGAAAAGAACAATATTTCCCTCTTGCTTTGCCTTTCTCCTTGAAAGTTCTTTCTTTTCATAAGGAAGTGCAATGTGAATTGGAATAAATACAAGCCCTGGGTTTGAATTGAATTATTTCTTGATTTTCGTTTTAGGGCATGACCTGTAATCCCATAATGTTGTGCATGCCTATAAGTTTAGGTTTTTAACCAGAGGAACTTTGATATCTATTTTAGGCTCCCAGTGCTCTTTGATAATTTTTTATGCACTTTGTACTGCTGAGTACCCCACTGTGGTACCACCTGCATCCCAAAGTTTTTTGCCATGAAAAAAGAATATGAAAAAAAAAATCAACCTTGTGGTTCAACAAACTCCAGATACTGTTTAAGATTCCAGGGATAAATTATATGCAGAATATAGATGTTTGAGATAAAGGTGAAAGTAAGATAAAGCTTTCTGCAAGTAAATCACTTATGGTCTTGTTTCTCCTGTGTCCCTTTTGGGGTACACACACACATCTGCACACAGTCAAGCCATTATATTGGGGGTTCGGCATTGCTCACTCCAAAAGCATGTAAAATGGACAGAGCAGCATTTTCTGCATGGACAGAGCTGCAAAGGGAGGGACAGGACTGGGACCAAGATGCACAGGGTTCATCCAAGAGGCACAGTCTGTCCAGAACTGTTGCTTTGAATGTGTTTCCATTGCACAAGGAAGTGTAGCAATCGAACAAAACTGAAGGTCAGTTTCCTACTTCTAATCTAACTGCAGCAATTTGGAGCTCAAAATGGTCTAATTTATCTTGTTTTTAATAACTACAGAAAATTTTCCAGCTAAGAAGCAGAAAGGAGCTTGAAGAACAATCCCATTCTTCTCAGCTAACTGTTTAGGGAATATTCCAGGGTCAGCTCCTGTGGTCACAATTATTTGGCATACACTAGCCTGACTAAAAAGAAAAAGAACACTAGCTATGATATCTACACTTGGAAAGCACAATCTTTCACAACAAAAGTCAAATAAAAAAAACCCTACAACAATAAAAAAACCCCATTCCAAATGAAAACAGGAACAAAGTTCCAATGTTACATTGATCACTCAAGAAAATGCTTGGAAGAATTCATAATACGTTATAAATATTTTCTTTTTCGTTTAGAAAGGAACTAACTTTCTGATTTTGCATTATGCCAAGACTGAAATTTTTCACATTCTAATTTTTTCCTTAGAAATCTTAATATATATTTTTTTTTTTTCTAGAGAGGGTAATGTTTATTTGAGAGCAGTTTCTAGTGAATTGCAGGTCTTGTGCATGTTAAACAATAAAAAGGTGTTTTGAATGGTTTTATCCTTTCTAAACACTTAGTATCTTTGTCTAAATAAATATTCCCAGAAGTAAATAACAGTGATCTACTGTACATCTGCAAAATCCAGTCATGCTTTCTCTCTCTTTTTGCTGGTGCTTTGGTGCATGCTGCCAGTGTACTGTGCACAAACACTTGGTGAGAACAAGCTTTTTATCAATAAACTCACCTGACATCATGATCTAAACTGACTGGACCCTGGTTTTGAAGTTAGAGGTTTTAAGTGGCATGTGCAACTGAGTTCACGAACTTCAAAAATTTAAATCTTCATAGACATTCCACCAATATTTTATGAACATAAATAAAAGTAGTTGAAAACCATAAAAGTATTGATGGGATTTTCAAGTATATCTGAAAGGAACTAAACTCATTTATACCTTTGGCACTCAGCTGGATTTCTGTTTCCTAAATCTTGGCTATCATATTCTGCCCATGACTCTTACTCATGAGGTTTAAAATTCCTAAGTTTGCAGGAGCATAATGGCTTTCAAGTGCAGAAGGACACACCACATCTACTGGAAACTTCCACATGACCATTGCCATAGAATTTCATCCGTTTATTCCTTTCTATGCAAACTACTCATATTTCACTAACATATGGCTATCTACTACATTTTAGAAGAGATCAAGTGATGGCACTTGGCACCTTTCCTAGACTGTGTATTTAGGTAATGTAATTTCATTACTCTGTCACAGATTGTTTAAAAACAAAATGTGTTTTGTTGAAGTTTGAAGTAGTCTAGCTTTAATTATCAGGTGCTTCCAGCAACGGCTTTCTCTATGAGATCACAGCCTTCCATTTTAGACTTTTTTATTGCCATGAAGAACATACAATTTATATACAATGTGAGTAATGCGCTCTTTCTTTTGGTAAGAGAAAGATCATCTTGTCACTCAGAGGTATTTCTTTGTCCAGTTTCTGCATCACTTTTGCTGCTCTTCTAAGCTTTCTTCTTTTTTCAAACTGTAGGCAGCAAAGTTAAAGAAACCCTTCTTGTATCAGTCTTGACAATGTCACATATAGTGATATACCCCTGTACTGGGAAATGATTCTCTATGAAAATCCAATGATTTTCTATGAAACTTTTTGCCCCTTACTATGCAAATGAAAACAAATTCAGTCTGTAATAAATAGGGAGTTTGTTAGTTGCTGTAAGTGAAATGAATTATAAGAGGTAATACTTGGCCTAGAAAGGAGCACTTAGCCTGTGTCTCCAGGACTAATAAATATTGTTCTGCTAATCTACAGTGTGTGTAGATAACACACTAATGTTGTTGTGACACTAGGTGTTTTGATACTTGTCTAATTAACTTTCAAAAACATGACAACCATGGTAATGTTGTCAGTGCTGATGTAATATGAGTGCTTAGGTTACTCCCAAAATCAGGGAAAGTACATGACTGTGGCTTTTATACGAATATGTTAATAGATTATTTAAAAAACAGCATTTTGAGCAGTGTTTCTCTAGATCTTTTTCTATAAGACAAGATCTATTATATCTGTCACTTATGTTTCTGCCAAACCATGAACATGTGAAAGAAATTACTCCTGGGTTTTGTTCTAATGAAAGAACTTTTCCAGACTTTTGCAGTATGCGACAGTTAATTCACATCTTGTCTAGTTTTCTGTCGTACAAATGTTCAACACCCCAGAAATAACTTCAAATGTTAACTAACTACTGGTATGGACAAGCGTATAAAAAGAACAGGTGTATAACTGTCCATGCCTCACTTGACAGTCAGCACCAAGTATTTCATTGGCCTGATTTTTCTCAGCCTCCCACAGGCAGTTCGTGTTGAATTATTTTAGCTACAGAATCATAGAATCATAGAATGGCTCGAGTTGGAATGGACCTTAAAGATCATCTAGTGCCAACCCTGGCAGGAACACCTTCCACTGGCCCAGGTTGCTCAAAACACCATTCCACCTGGCTTTATTCTGCTAGGAAGTCATGAGTATTTTTTTGTACGGTTCTAGTTTTCTAGGATGGAGTTGTAAATTTTGGAGATATAGATTCTATTTCAGGCTCTCTGTGAAATTGTTTCTTTGACTATATTAGGACTCATTTAATGACAAAGTCTGATGCAGTCAACAGTTTCAATTGCTTGGAATGAATACCTATCCACCATTATTTGATACAGCACAAATCCATATGTCATTTGAAAAGGCAGTGATTTTATATTTATTTCCAGACCACTGAGAGGAGCATTGAACAAGGTCAGGTCTAATACTAACGACTGCGAAACATTGCTAGCAACATCCTTCTTCAGGGGTGGTTCCACTTCACTAGCTACTTTGAGAACAGTTAGTTAGCCAATGTTTAATCCATTCAATACTGGCTCTATTGATATTATGGAGAATTAATTTATGCATTGAAAATTCCCTGATAAAAAGACAAATTCTTTACAGAAGTATTAAGTATCTTATATTCATACATCAAGCAGAAAAACACCAGTAAGCTCATAGAACTCAAATGCTTTGGAAAACAGAATTCCCCATAAACAGAGTTATGACTTCAATAGGAGTGATAATCTCTAAGTAGAGTAAATTGTGTAAATAAGCATCCATGGACAGAATAGGTTTGTTGAACCCAGTTTTCAGTAATATTTGTGACAGAATTTCACAAGGGATCCCTTTGATTACATTATAATTTTCTTCCTTCGGTTTTATAAATCTTCTCAGGCTGAAAAAAGTGCCTGCCAGTTAAAAATCATCATAAGTCTTCCCTACACGTGTTAGTTATGACTGAAAATAAAATTATGAAAAAAAATGAAATCAATACATCGGAAACTGTAAGAGACTTTATTAGGAAAATCTGATCTTCCAGTGAAGTCAGCTTTGTAAATCTACTTCATTAGGGTTTTCTGGTTTTACTTCTTTTTCCCCCCAGTGGTGAGAGTCTATTGGCATTAAAGATAGTAATCTAGGATTGCTGCTCACTTTCTCTAGCCTTTGTGGTGTGACAATTAGGTATCTGGCTAGACTTTTAAGCACCAGCTAAAGAAAAATCCTAAAATGAATCAACTTCTGAATCTCTCTCTTCAATTTACAAGAGGCACGTTAAGTGATTAACCTAAGTGATTAAATATTAGTCTGTAAAGGTAACGCCTATTCCTTAGTATTCATTGCTACAACTGCTCCTACAGTGCTCCAGAGAGATTCCTAAAAGCAGATTGTGTATTATTGTTTCATATTATGTTAACATCTCAAAAATAGGCGTCAGTCATAAGACAGGTGACAAGGTGGAGTAAATAGTGACCCTATAAATAGAGCCACATATATTTAGTTGAATTTGTGCAATTTATTGAGAAGATCATTCCTATCCACTCAGGTTTCCAGATGTAGAAGTAGAGTTTAATTCAGTACTTAAGCCCAAGCATGCATAGAATTAAATATAAAAATAAAAAAAATAGGAAAGAAAAGGAAAAAAAAGTTTCCCAAGTGAACATTTTGCATCTACAATGAATAGCAGCTGTGTCACTGAATGTTTCCAGATTTTATCCAGGTAAAACATGTGCACTTGCTGCTAGGTAGCATGATAATGAATTTTATTTCCAGGAAGACTGAAGATCAAAGGGAGCCAGGTTGGTCTAGTGAGCTTGGTGGTGGAGCTGTCAGTTGAAAGACATTTTCTGTTCATATCTATTACCACAGAAAAGCTGAGACTGTCTTGGATTCCAGCTTCTTGAAAAGAAAATTGGAAAGTTGCATTCCTGCACCACTGCTTTTCTACCGTGAGCCTGTTGGGCTATCCTTAGGACACTCACTGATTTGTTCCTGTCCATGGATTAGCACTTTAATCAAGCAAAAAAGGGCAAACACATTTCACTGTGTTTCAGATTCCAGTGTGGGGGCAGAAGATGAGCATTTGCACTGGGAAAAAGTAAGTGACTCACTACAAGCATAAGCAATTCTTGTGTCAAGGCTTTGACAAGTCATTTGTTGGAAAACCTATTTTACTGATTGCAGTCTACACTTAATAGATGTGGCATCCAGGGAAGTGTCAGCTCCCTTGCAGCATACCAATTAATGGCAGTCACTGGTGGCAAAAGTAGCTCTTTTAATCTTATTTAAAAAAAATGGCATACAATATAATTTCCTTTGTGGAAATGTCTGAATACGTTTTATCTGCTAAAGAAAGAACAACACCACACTTGAACAAGCTAGACAAAAACCTGCCAACCTCCCTGTGCCTTTTGACTAGCTATCTTTTGCTTTCTATTAGTGTTCAGTTTTTAAATCTGATCAATAGCGAAGCAGTTTGGATGCCTGTGTCCCTCCTATTCACACTTTTATACTACTAGTGGTCTAAAGTTAATTGAATTTTGCCTTGACAACCCTTGAAATATTTCACATGAAAGTCCTTAAATAGATCCTTAAATACAATGCTTCAGTCTGTCAGAGAAAGGCTTTTTCTTACTCTTCTTGATTTTTAATTACATGCATGAAAATCAGATATTGCGGTTTAACTTTGATCTAGAATTTAGACGCCTACTGTACTTGCACTGTTGCTAGAAAAACCTATGCTTCAATCCCATCTAACCCTCTCAGTATGACTATCAGTATGTGGAATGGCTTAGATTTTGATTCCTCTCATTTCCTCAGACACCACACCTACAATAAGAATCTTGGAATAGAAATTCTTCAACTCACCTCTGAGATGACCTTTTACAGAAAAAAAATAGCTTACTGTCCCAGCAATTGCATTCAAAACTTCAATGAGTAGATCACACCCTTGGTTTGGCTAGCAAGCATTTATTTTTCTTGTTCAGGCTGATGTTCAGGAGACTCAACATCTCTGTCCTTGGAGATGATCAAGATATGACTGGGCAAGACTCTGAACAACGTGATCTCATTCAGAATACTCTGAGCAGGGGATTGGACTAGGTGGCCTGTAATCCAAATGAGTGTATAATTACTTAATGATTTGTAAGATACTTTGACCTCTAAAATCAAGCAGTGAAACAAGTATGGTGATTGGTGCTATAATTCTTTGGGGCTCTGGGGTCTTTTTGTTTGGTGAAATTATCCTTTATTTGAGGTCAACTAAGTTTTTACCGAAATATTACAGCAGTGATTTTTAACCACAGAGCTTCAGTCACTTCTGAAATGTTGGCTCAGACATCAGACCTAAATCTTCCCAAGTGTCTCAAGCTAACACTGAAGGAATGTAAACATACACTCATTGTCAGAGACACACTAAACTTGGAGTATTTAAAAAAATTCAGTGTTAAAAAAAATGAAACCAAGGGATTTGCATTTTTGTGTAAAGAATGTTTATAATAATGTATTTAGTGTAATCTATAGTTAAAGAGACCGAATCCAGTACTTGGTAAACATCTATTTAGTTTTCATAGAGTTGTAGAATATCCTGAGTGAGAAGGATCCACAAGGACCATTTGGCCCCGCACAGGACAACCCCAAGAATTACACCACATGCCTATGAGCATTGTCCAAATACTTCTGGAACTCTGGCAGACTTGGAGCTGTGACCACTTCCCTGGGGAGCCTGTTCCTGTGCTCCTCAGGAGTGAATTGTCTCCTAATATCTAAATCTAAACCACCCCTGGCACAGAGGAGTTACACAGTTTATATGCCATTGATAGAGTTTGTTCCTGTCATGGTTTAGCGTAGTTTGGAGTTGCAGTTAAGGAGGCCTCCATCAGCCACAGAAGTGATTCTTTTGCAAAGAGATGCTTACAGCTTCCTCTGGACCCGACTGAATCAATCAACTGGCTAGTTTGAATATTGGCAACTTTTTTAAGCCACTTAAGAAGCTTGACACGACTCTGTGATCCACATTTAAGAATGAACAAAGCCTGGGAAAACTCTCTTGCTTCTGGCTTTTGGACAGGTAACTGGGGGCCCGTGGCATGGCCCAGTGGGGCCGGGCTGGGCCCTGCTAGGCGCGGTCTGGCCGAGTCAGCTGCAGCGTGGCTTGGCTGAGATCTCAGCCCCTTCTGCTTGCTGGACACCCAGGGCAGCCCCCCTCAGTGTGGGCTGGGCTGGCCAGGAGACAGCCACCCTTAAGCGGCGTGGTCCTGTTCCATCCGCGGCCCTGCTCCCTGTGGGCCGGCCCCCGCAGCCCTGCTCTGTGCAGGTGGCCCTGCGGTGTGGTTTGGCCAGGCTGGCCCTTGCCTACTGCAGCCAGAATTCATCTGAGGCCGCTGCCCAGCAAGATCATGTGACCAACAGAGATAAGTGAATTCCAGCTGCAAGGCCCAGGTGAGATTAACTCTCAGTGCTGTAAGATTCCTCCAGAACAGATGAAGCCTGCAGACATCAATCCTCTCCCAGGTCAGAGGAAAGGGAAAGGTGAAGGCATGCGAAGAAAACTCCATAGAGACACCAAAGTCAGTGAAAAAGGAAGAGCTGAAACCCCGAGAGAGGAGAAAGAGGAGATGTTTCAAACCTAGAAGCTGAAATTCTGTTGTAAAGCTATGGTGATGACTGACATAAAGCTATGACTATGATATGTCAGAGTACCTGTTGTAATTTCATGAAAGCATGGGGGGTGGAGCGTTCAAACCGCAACCATGAGCAAAAGTACCTGTGCTGAAATAAGCAAATGTTGAAGTAGCTGTGATCTGGTGAGAAGCTTGAACAGAGAGAGAAGAAAGTGATGAAGACCCTTGCTCCCAGGGAAGAAGAAAACCTCCGTTCCTAGAGATGAAGATGATCCCAGTGATAGATGAAGAGAACCTTTTGCTTCTGAACAGCTCATCCTTAAAATGGTACCCCATTACCTAGAGATTGAACCCTCGAAAACAGTTGTGGGGAAAGCTGTAAGACGAAGGAAGGGACTTTCACATGCGAGCAGAGAACCATCCCAGGCAGCTGTCTTGCTGTGACATTAAAGCTACAAGAGAGCTGTTTCTTGTGGAGATATCTCCATAGCATGAGCAAGAGATACTCCTCTCCCTAAGTGAACTGAAAAAATATTATTATAGAGGTGGTAAACTGACTGAAAAATCTCAAGGGTTGTCTTTTTACATTTACAGTGGGAGAAGGGAAAAAGGTGGCGGGGAGGGAAGTGTTCTGAAGGTTTAGTCTGATTCCGACTTTTTTTTCTTTTAATTCTGATAATAAAATTCTTCATATTCTTTAAAGTTTTGTGCCTGCTTTGTTTCCTCCTAATTCTTATCTCACAAAAGAAAAATAAGTAAATAATGGATATTTCGAACCAAACCACTACAGTTCCATACAGTTCCATCTGAATATAGATACTGCTTAGAGACGTGATTTTAACTTTTTTGTGTTTGAGCAGTTACTTTGATCAGTATTAAATCACCATGTGTGGCTACAATAATTGAAATCACTCATTTCATGCTCTGTCTCTCTTCGAAGTGAAAGCAACACTACTTCATGGGAGAGCAAGGTTCCATTTGAGGGATAAGCATTTGTATTCTATTAAGGAATCATAACTTCATTGAATGAAAATTAAGATCTTAAATCTGTAAAGAATGGGGAACCAACATTTTTCACAACTCCACTTTTTTCACAAGTAGCTGAGGAGTCTCGTTCACTTTCCATGGTGAATAGAAGCAATTGACACTTTCTCAGGGATCTTCTGTAAGGGAGCTTATGAGACAGAAGAAGTGGGCTGAGGGCTTGGCTTTTTTTATAAAAATTCTGCTTTACGGAAGTTCAGCTGAAAATATCGAGGTACTGCTATGAGCACTGGTCCTCTGCATGAAGCAACAATAATGACTGTGGAAATGGGCCTCCCAAACTATCTGAAGAATGCATGGGTCTTTGACATAATCCAGAAAGATAAATCAGCATGTCTAGGGAGATTCAGAACATACTGATTCATTTACAGGCACAGATACTTCTGAAAAAGGTTAATACGCTAAAGTCTGGTTCTCTAAAAGAAAGAGACAGGAGGAAAAAGAGAATGCACCATGAATTATTGTAGGCTTTTTGGCCATATTAATTATTTTTGGGGTTTGCAAGAACACATTTCCCTCTCCCAAAGCATTTTCCATTATGTCAGTGTATAATGGAAGGGATAGAAACTGCTAGAGTGAGCTTTTCAGATTTGTGATTCTTTTAATGGATCTCTAAATAAACCTGATTCACATTTTCCTTGTACTTACTATAAGCTTAAAAATGTCTTGATAAATTAGACAACAAGTAGGCATGTAGCTATAACAGCAGAAAATTACATGAACTGCTGACGACATGTTCCCAGAGGGTGGTATTCTCTTAAATATAGAGAGGAAGGAATATAATATTCTTAATGCAATACATGTAATATGTATAATAGACATATACATATTTAAAAACACAGACAATATATGGATATATGCTTCTTCATGTTTTATACAGATATATATTCATATACATATGTATATACCTTTATAACAATATAAAATAACTTATTATAACAACATATTGCAAATAATAAAATTTATATTACAATCTAATATCTAGTAAAATATATGGAATAGAAATATATAACAGTATATAAAATACTTTATACATATATAACACACACACACACATATCTATGGATAGCTATTGGAAGTCTGCAATTGCTTTTTATGATCCCCAAAGCCAGTGGAAGTCATAAAAGGAAATTGCAGGTAACTATAATCCCCATGAGCTCAAGGTCTGTAAGCTGCAACCTCTTTGTGAAAATCTGTTATTCCAGGGAGCTTACTTCCATGCTGTGTAAAGCCAGTTCACGCTGAAGAGTGTACTGCATGTGGAAATGAACTGGAGAGCACAGGGCTACAACTTCCCTCTGAAGAGAAACAGCATTTCAATTATCTCAAAATATTTTGAGAATGTCTCTAAGTAATAAGAAAAATAAAGTCGATGACAATGAGATATTGGAAACATTCTTTAGGGGTTTTTTTACAGATATCAAAGTTCTAGAGGAAATTGGAAATGCAGAGAACAAGATTGTTTTTACCTATTCTGATTTGTTATTTTTTTTAAATGCACTTGTAGTGACCTTGAACATACTTTCTCTGAACATGTACAACACAATCTGATCCACAGAACTGAAATATTTAAACAACTAATTTTGAATGTGAAATTTCTAGATGTCTAGGGCAGGTGGGGTATTATAAAAATATGCTCCATTCTGGATGCATCCTCCTAATGGCTGCAGAACACATCTGACCACTTCCATGAAGAGCCACTATGTTCAATTCCAAACACTCCAAGCACTCCACATAAGCCACAGACAATCTCAGATTTTCTTAATTTTACATACTGTGAACATCTTGATTGACTTTGCAGAACTATTCCCAGTGCATAAAGTGAGGCAAGTGCACAAAAACTTGGCAGGATTTGTGCTGAAGGCATTCAGTTTCCATTGTTCTCTGTAGAAGACTGATGGAGGAGCTAATTTGACTGATGCCAGCATAATTTTTGCTAAAGGTATGCACCCCTATGACTACAAAATATGATGCGACTATTCCAGAAATCTTGAAAATACATTGGGGGAGTGAGAACAGCAGATTTCTCATTTGCATACTGTATATGTTCTTCAGTGGGTAGCTACCAATGGCTTTTTGCTGTTCTGCTAGCCTTTTCAATATGTAAAATGTTGAATATGGCTGAACTGGCATTTCCTGCTTTAATTGGTACATGGATAGACTGTTTCTCTCTAGTAGTTTCAGAGGATTGTTATGGGTCTAAGTTGAGTAAAATGGGTGCAGATATTTAAGTAAATGTGGAAATTGCTAGCACCATCTATTGGTAAAAATGTAAAAAATTAAAACTATTTTCACAAAACATGCATGTACTCAAATTAGAGACTGATTGAACAAATGAGTGCTCTTGTTTTAATTATTTTAAATGCCATTAAAATATATGTAAATATATCTTTTTATAGACAGACATTTCGTCTAGGGTTTGCATCTTACTGAAGACACTTATTAGTTTAAAAATGTTCACTGTTTAGTATAGAGTTTGTTGAGTATCTGAAAACATCTGTCTTTCCCTTTCCTGGGAAAGGCTAACCAAGCTAGGAAATTGGGCAGAATCCTGCCTATAACAGGTTTAAAAAAGTAGTTAAATCACAGTGTTACACTACAGAGACCTTAGTGGACCTGACTAATATTTATATTTTATTATTCAAATGTGTTCATTTTCTGCAACAAAGAAAACAGCAGACACCAAGTATGGAAGAAGCTTGCTACCTGTAGGAACCAAGGAAAGAATTTTTGCGGAATAGTTGGCTTGAAGCTGAAGAAAGCATTGTAGCAACATAACCATCTAGCCCATACATGAATGAACTCATGCTCTTCCTTTTTTCAGCCACTGACTCAACAGCATCTCTAATAAAACTGAATGACGGACTTGACAGGACTGACAGGTAAGACACATGTTGATCTGTTCTGTATATGATGGTATATTGACTACTATGTGATGTTTGAGGAAGGCAGATGCACAAAGCACAACGTTTCAAACAAGATTTCCAATGGATAAAGCAGAGTTTCAGAAAAGTACTCAAGACCATTTATAATGTTGTATGTCTGAACATTTCTTCATGTACTGCTTCCTCTGGTTCATGACCTCAGAACCTTTTATTTTTAAATCAAGTCTGACTGCTCAAAAAATTTAGTATTGTGAAAACTGAATTAAAAATTACTGTAAATATGGTGGAATACCCACAGCTAGGTTTCTTTTTTTTTTTTTTTTATGCTAATGTTTTACAAAACAGCATGCAGAGGTCATACACCAGCTGATGTCTAGTGGTAATATTATGAGGGATTTGATGGCAGTGACTTTTTTCTTTCTGCTATATGTTCTACCTTTGCATGAACCATTCTATATTTCCCTATTTTGGCCACTTTTAAATTCACCCTGGTAAAGTCACTTTCAAAAAGCAATTCTTCCCTTATGGGACTGCCAAAATAACTGGTAGGGCCCCAAGCTGAGGCTAAAGGTAATATTTGAATTGTTTTTCTGAAGCATTTAATTTTGTCTGAAATTCTGAATGAAGGTCAAGATGCATGGGAGCATAGAAGTACTCGGGCTAAGTTTTTAATATATTGCCAGTTATAGTAATCACCAGGGAAGCCAAGGCAAGAAGATATTCTGATTCCAAGCAGAACAATGAGTGGAATGCATTAATTTCTTCACCTTGAATGTATCTCAGCAGTTCTTTACTTTCCTCAAGAAAATAATTCCAAAGGGTGTAATTTAGGAGTTATGAGGTGAAAAGCTTCAGAAGATTTTTACAAGTGGCACATTCCATCATGGAAGATATCCAATGGGTCTGAAAGGACATGTTGAATAAAGGAATAAGGGAGGTTCTGGGTAGTGTCACAGCTCCTGTTCCCTTCCATGGAAGTCCTGCAGCAGCTTCCCCCACTGCTGCATGGAATACAGCGTATGGGGGAATGGACCATCTTAATCAGTCTCTACCTTCGCATCCTCATTCACTGCCTTCCACATGCTACCTGCCTCTTTGGCAATGCTATGATGGGGATCATTGGAATGAAGCAGATTAAAAACTATTCTAGAAACAACGGGATTACTTTCATCCTATCATTACTTGAAGATTACTTGCTTCCAGGGTGACCCTGGAAGTAGCTCTAGCAGTTCAGGTAAAGAGGAACAAATCACAGCTGGAGGAAAGGTACCCTGTGCCTTTTCCACTGAAGTTGGTTTCTTGTGGACTCACATGATGATAGTTTATTTTAAAGGCAGAAGACTAGGAGTATTGTGAGAGGACTAAAGTTTTTCCAACAACTAAGAAAGATAATGGATTAACTGTGTCCTGGTTTTTTTGCTTTAATCCCACATATTTTGTATTTTGTTGGTGAAATAGAAATCTTCAAATGGGCTTACTTCTGTACGAAATACTATCCGTCCTCCACCTCAGAAAAAATATACTACAGATTCAAAAATGTATTTCACCTGCTGAATGACAGCTGGTCTCCACTGTGACGAGAATAATCACAATGGACATGGCAAAACACACTTGAATTCCCAAGATAGATCTCGAAGTAGTAGGATGAGAAGACCCTCATTAGCAAGGTCTAGTCCTTAGAACACCCAGATAAGTTGTGTGGGTACTGTGCTAGTATGGCTAGAGCATTTATTAATACATTGTACATATCCTGTGAGACAACCAAATTCTGTCAGATGCCACAGACTTGACAGGGTAAACCAGCATTAAGTCCACCTCCTGGAATTTCAGCCAGTGGAAGGAGGAAGGAAATTGGCAAATCCTATGTGATTTCTAACTGGTACTGGCTTCAATGTGTCAATGCACTTAATGCTATACAAATAATGCTCCAGTTCCCAGAGAGAGCTTTGGGTCAGCTGTCATGTACTTTCCCTAAGGTCAGGAAGAGAAACCTGAATGTAATAAAGCCTAGCATAGTTTATATTCATTATGGAAATATTTGTATCATGTTCCCTTGCAGAAAACATTATTTTTCATTTTTTATCACTAAGCTAGCTTCAGACATGAAGAAAGCTTTATCTAGAGGGGGTCCTCTTTAGAAGACATTTGAAAAATCCTCAAACAAAAATAAACTATGGAAAATAATGAGGTTTTGATCCTGGATCTCAGTAAACCTTATGGGGAAAGTTTTTTTGCAACACTGTAATCAAATGAGAGTGCTGTTTTCCCTCCTGAGAATCAATATCTCCTTGTTTATCGCTGGATAAAGCTCAGCAGTTGGTTACAGTCCTCATTGACCTTTTTTTGCTGCACCATCTTCCCCCCCTAAAAATCTGTGCAGCTGCATCATTTGCTAAAAGAATTGTCAACCGAATAAATGAGTTTGAAAAGCTCTTTGTTGCCTCTCAAGTCTTGCTGTGCATAAGTGCTGATATTGCTCTGCTCTACTTTCCATGTTGCAGGCAAAGCAAGAGAGAGTTTCAACTCAAACTAGCTGTTTCCTACTGGTACTGGAAGACCAAATTTTGTTTTCTTGAAATAAAAGGTTAAATGATTGGAAATTTTGATTTTTGAACAGACAATATAAGTCACATTTCGTAAAATGGAAGAAGCTGGTACTCCTTAATGAGCTATGCATGCATTCCAAAATCC
This sequence comes from Monarcha castaneiventris obscurior, assembly GCA_026261815.1. Lineage (NCBI taxonomy): Eukaryota > Metazoa > Chordata > Aves > Passeriformes > Monarchidae > Monarcha > Monarcha castaneiventris. Next base: position 3,600,047 of record JAMPIT010000379.1, read on the forward strand.
AACTGTAGGCAAAATTCAAAAAGTTCCATGTAATAAGTCTCACCAAAATGCTTTGATCCTGTTGGGGTCAAGCTAAATCATTAGGACTAAAAACGAATAATTTGAGTCATAAAGATAAAATTTATATATATATATATAAAAAAAAATATATATATAAAATATATATATATAGCAGTCAATTAGTTAGTATTATATTTTTAATGGGAAGTCACAATTTTTTAAAGGACATTAATTAATTGTATAGAGAACAATCTTCCAAATGCCATGTGCCTGCTTAAATTGCCATTCCCCTACCCTTCCCTACCCCGAGTCTGTCATGAAAACATTGCTTAGTTTATTCTGATATGGAATAGGGGAAAAAAAATCTAGTTTTTACAAAACAATAAATTAGTGCTGCACCTCATTCCATTTTTTCCCCTTTCAGAAAGTCAGTGTAATAACTAGACATTGCCTTCCTAGTACAACAGAAAACTGAAATTGAACCATTTCATGGTTGCAAAATAATTTCACAATTGCACTGCTAAATCACTAGAAAAGATAGAATCACATCAGTCTTGCACAGTAAGAGAAAAAATATTAATGCAATGTATAGACTAGATTAATGAGATGAGCCATGACAGTAAAGCCTTTTTGGTAGGAGCTCTAATATGGTGGAGGAAACTCTTTCATCTAATTTTCAGGCTCTTATCCATTTGCAGACTGTTGCCGTATGGAGTGAAATTCATCAGGCTGTCCCTGCATCCAAAATATGTAGACTATTTAGTGTAAGGAATGTTTGGCAATATTCTCTTTTATTGTTTGTAAAAAGATAGATATTTCTTCATGGTGTTCACATATTTCAGTCTTTCCTCCTCATGTGTGCTCTTTTTCTCTCTCTCTCTCTCCTTTTTTCATTGTTGATAGTTCAGAAATTATTTGGCTTTTGACAAAACAGAAAACATACTGTTTTCCCAGAACAGAAGTTGTGCTTGGCTGTGTTACATAAAAACAAAAAAGAAAATGAGGAATAAAGGACATAAAGAACATTATTTTTCAGACTGATATAAGTGGCTGATCCTGTAGTGACTCTGCATGCAGAATATTCATTAAGAGCAAAGCAGTACGGGATGCCCATACAAATGTCCACCCTGTTGGAATAAATATAGTTAGCATATAAACCTGAATGGACTGTTGATCTGGCTGTCATTTCTAGATGACCTTGATCTTAAATCTGCTCCCTTCCGTGGCCACTACTGTGCCTGACATTTTCCATAATGACACTAGGTAAAGATCTATTGTTTCTCCAGAGCAAGTAGGCTTCATCAACAACAAAGAATAGCTCCACTGGAGGTGACTTTCAAGCTCAGGATATATACCAGTTTAACAGACTGGGACATAAATCACTTTGTTTTGCACATCAAGCCCCTTCAAAAGTGGCAGGGAGGGAAAAAGGACATTTCTTTAACACCTTCTTATCTTCCTTTTTGTACTCTCCGAGGTGGCTGGTGTGATGGCCTAACTGCCTCCTGTGGGAGTCTGCTCTAGCCCAGGGGCTACCATGTTTCCACAGCACTCTCTATAAAGACCACTGGAAAAACATAAGTTCAGGGGGAATTGTAAAGAAATGTGTTGTGAAAGCTCTGGGATTCACACTGCAGAGATAAGAGTGATTTGGACCATGTCTTGGGGAAAGCAATACTGAGATGTCTTTTAATAGAAGTGCAATTTTACTGGAATAAAAACAAGGATAAGAAGAAGTCTTAAATAGATTGGGAAATAAGGCACAGGTGCTTGGAGAGCACTTGTATATGGCTAATTCTTCATCTCTCCATGTCTTCTAATCAAAATAAAATTCAATTTGAAGAAGTGTGCTTTGACAAAAAATTAAGACAATGACTCACTAGGGAGAACCTGTCTGACATTCCAGCCTATGTGCATATTCTCAGACAATAAAGTCTTTATCTACAGCCAGATGTGTACAATCCTCAAACCCTAAACTGCAGCCCCTTTGGACATAAGTGCATAACTTGCTCACCCTGCAGTTCATTGGAGGTGGTAGGTGCTGCCTCAGTAGGCCAGATCAGTTGATACAGCAGGCAGTCATAAAAGGTTTCATTCGTTGCTCAGTCTTATTATCAGAGAAGCTGATAGAAAAAGTGTGAGCCGTTACAAGTACAAACTGAATATTTGGCTGAACATTTGGGAACAGAATAAAAATAAAATAATAATAATAAAAAAGAAGCAAGTATGTTAAGCATATTAAACAATCAGGTTTCTCATTAACCACCACAATGTCTCAGTTAACTTGGCCTTTCTTAACTTTGGTCTGTGCTGCTCTAGGGAGTGTCTTTTGTTCCTTTCCTTAGTATAGCTGCTCTCTTTTTCTGTGCTCATTCTCCACAGGGACTGTGAGGAGCTCTTTTTTCTTTGTCCAGGTTTCAATTTTATTTATTTTTTTTTTAAATCTGCCCTTCAGGAGAACTTTTTTCCTAATTTTTCTTACTTAGAAATGTTGTCCATGACTGACATCAGTTATCATAGCTTTTCTCTCTCCTATTAACCTCTGCCAATGAATTTGAGGTATCATATGCAAATAAAATTGCAACATTCAGCAATTTTTGGAAGCTGAATTTCCCTTACCTCCTCTCCTGTTTTCCCTGATTTCCATTACTATTGCAATTCTTAATTAACGTGTTCTTTCTACCTCAGGTTAACTTCTCCTGTTTATACAATTTTTCAAAAATGTGGTTGGAATGTACAATTCCTATGTGCTAAAAATAAGGTAATGTACAAACAGGTTATTAATGCCAGAATGATCAGCTAATTGAGCATTGTGTATAAACCTGATGGAAAAAAAGAAACAACAAAAATAAACATCAGTGTATGAGTTGTTATCTGTCCAGAGTATCTTCCTATTTGCCACACATAACAGCCATTTCAGACTGGAATTTTTATTGTATTTATTTTATGAAAAGCCAAATTAAATGTTAAAGCAACAGCTAAGATTAGCTTATAGGTGGACATGATGGGACAACACAGCTATACTTCATATTCTGTCCATGCCAGGGGACCATGGCCAAATCTTACATTCTGTGTGCCTATGCTATTAGCCACCTTCTGTACTCCAATACAGCTTTGATAAATTACTTTATTCTTCTACCTCTCTCTTCTTTAATTTTTTTATGGGTTTCTTTCTTTTTTCCCTTTAAAGTTGTATCACAGACCTTCCTCCCAATCCAAAATTTACTATTGGGTTTAGAAGCTCCTTAAATCATCTTGACAAGGTAAATCCTATCTCATCTTCAAAAGAACTCCACCGTTCTTTTATTGCTGTGACTTCTTAAAATAAATTTAATTGGAAGGGTTTTGTCACCTGTAATACATTCATTTTGGCCCACCTGCGTTCTAATCTCTTTGTAAATATTTCTCCTTTACTGACAGCAGTGTGTCTCAGGAGACACTGGGAGCTGTAGTCTCTTACTTAAGAGTTTTCCTCTGCTGTCATCTCAAATGTCATTTCTGAAACATTTATCACTAGACACTGTCATTGGACAAACAAAGGGGCTGCGTGGTAGTGGCTCAGATATACAGAGCCTCTTTGCTTCAATGACAGGTCCTGCTGTTGGCTACTTGAGATAACAGAAAAGTTCAGATCTGTCAATAGATGTGGAGGGAAGGACAAGGGACAGTATCCGAAATGGCACTGCACATGCTCGGTGGGGACAGGAGAGCTGTCCATGTGGAGTAGGTGCAGATTGTAGCAAAGATAGTGCTCCCTGGGAAATGATAACATTTGTTCAAAGGGCAAGGGAGGGATCTGCCCGCGGAACTTGCACATTGTTAGGTGTGCACCAGTACAGTTCATGCATGATAACCATTGTACAGCTTGTTTTCAAGAGAAGTTGCCTGCTTCCTTTACAGGCTTTGTAAAACATTTTTACAATATTTTTCACAGTTGTGTCTGGGGTTTTTTTGTTTGGTTGGGGTTTTTTTTAATAGTGAAATTTCCTTGTCAATGTAACTTTGAACTTTAAAGATAAAAATGATTTTCTGCTTCAATATTGCTCTTGGTTTTATCCAGTAGACCTTTCTTTGGGAGAACAGACTCATAAATGTGACTGCCTGGCTAAAGATGCTGAGAATATGAAAACTATAAGTGAGATTGAAATGAAGACAAACTTTGAGTTACCCAACTCCAGTTACTGAACAACTGGAAAACAATGGCATGGCCGGCTGAAGAAAATCCCCTTTGATTAAACAATGCCCTCTGCTTGCAGAAAGGTCCAAGGGTCAGAGCAGACCCTCCTAGCCTGGCAGAGGGTCCAAAACGTAGTTTTTAGAGTTTAAAATGTAACCCCATATGGTAATACAATGATTCCTATAGGCTGTATGTAAATGTTATAAGATTTGTAGCTTGTCCTAGATTGGTTAATGGAAATTAGAATATTCAGCACAAAAGATGATTTATTGTGCTGCAAACAGCAGAAAACTCGCTCGCTTGCCTTGCCCTCTTGCCCCTCTCTCTTGCTTTTACTCTCTTACTCTCTTGCCTCTTTTCTTCCTACACCACGTCTGCACCCCTGCATCTTTTCACTGCTTCTCTGACCTGCTTCGAGCTGCGTCTGGCAGCTCCTAGCAGGTCCCCTTTACACCCACACCTTCATCAATAAATCTCATGCTCTAAGATCAGCTCCAGAGATCTTCTGTCTCCGTTTGTCCCGACCGTCCGAAACCCTACACTCCAGAACCCAACACCTTTCCATATTAAAAAAAAAAAAAAAAACAAAAAACCACAAACCCAGCAAAGAGTGAAAATGGGAGAGAGAGGGCTTTCCTTCCAAAATAAATACAAGAACAAGTCAGTCTGCTGACGTTTCCAAAGATACTGAAAGACACCAAGAGACATAAATAATTCTCCGTTTCCTCATTCTCACAGTAGTGAAAGGAAGTTAAATGTCTACAACTGAAGGTTCTGTCTTGATTTTCATTGAAAGCTGAGCTCCTAAGTCACACAGTCAGCATTAATTTTTGCAGCTTTCAGAATGATTTTAAGCACACAAAATTTAAAATACAGGGAGTCACCATCCTATCCTAAAGCAGTACGTAGGCTGGTCATGTGACAAAGAGAAAAAACGGGCAAAGCAGAAATGATGACATGAGAAAGTACCACAACCCAAGAAGACAACACATTTAGCTTAATTTCAGCATATGGTCATCATCATGAAGTCCTGAGGTGTTACGTTGATTTGGTACAGGCCATGTTGTCAGATGTCTCATGGAATGGTACTTGCACACAGACATGTTAGATACAGGTACTGTTTATTCATAGAAGAAAAGAAAGAGAATACTAAATGCTGAAAAGGTAGGGAATCTGAACTGAATACAGCTCATAACTAGGAGCCATTACTTCAGTCTTTTTGTCTAATGCTGGTTTTGTGTGGTTTTGGAAAAAATTCTTAAGCCAAAATAATGATACATGGAAGTACCCTTAGGCCAAAGCCTTTAAAATCAGAGGGCTCTTTCCTCCCCTTTAATGTACACAGGATGCTGTGTGCAGCTAAAATGTCAGGTTAGAAACAGTGTTTTATCTGTGGTATTCCCCTGTAGAAGTCTGCCATTTGGGCTAAAAATTTCAGGCTCAGCTGTGTCCTTTAAGAGCCAAAGTTTTGAAAAGTGCTAATGGAATCACATATCATATTTGAGGAACTTTCACCTTCAGTTAATAGTTTATAAGTTGCTTGCATCTTCTTGGGTGAAAAAATGCTATAACATGCTTTTATACTAATTATTTTGCTAATAAACCAGCTGAGAACAGAACCTTTATTCTTTTTCTGTGGGATATTTTTACCATTCTGTCCTGTCAGTGTGTCTTTATTTCTTATCTCCTTTGGAATATTTTTTTCTTCCTCTCCTGTGTAGTCTATTAAATTAAGAGTTTAAGCTGTGAGAATAATAGAGCCCTTGTAAGCTCTGTCTGCACTCACTGTTCATTATTTATCCAGTGGCCAGGTACAGTGGAAGCAGGCACAAAGCTAAATGCTATTGGACTAACTTTGATGCAGACAGTTCATTGTCTGAGGAAAAAAAAGCATTTAAGCCTCAATGTTCTCAGTTCCATGATTTTCAACACTACCTCTTTCCCCTCCTCCTTTCTCTTTTTATTAACTGCTTTACTCCAATGTCCTTTTGACTGCAGTAACTGGCACTGTCTGCAAAATCCAGTACAATGATACTATTCATCCTGGCTGTGCCATTTATAGATTCCATAGCATGCTCCATCCCTATGGTAAGGATCATTCCGCCTCGTCACTTTCCTTCTTTTGAGGCAGCGATTGCTGAAGCAAAGGCTGATATTTGGAATCTGATTAGTACACCCGAGATCTGAAAAGCTGAAATCGAGAGAGCAGGGTTGAGAGCTCGAGTGTGCGCACGCACAGAGGGTATAATGAGGCAGAGAGTGTCTCACAACACTGACGTGGTCACGCTTCAGTGGAAAGAGTGCCAGATGCACTGTTCATCAGTACACCCTGCCTGACTATCCACTGAGCAGCATCAGTGTCCTCTGCAGGGGTGCTGCTCTCCTGCCTTCGATCTGGTAAAGTACCACAAAGTCGACAGGAGCATTAGTCAGAGAACTCCAAGGAAAATATCCATACTGACAAAGTGAACTCCCAAATGAACATGTTAATATCGTTGATCTCTTAACCAAAGTTGTCCGGTTTCTGGTGTTCCCATGCCATGTAGTCATGCTTCTTGCAAGTTTCAATGTTTTATGAAGTTCCTAAAGGCATGATATTCCCTCTTGGGTATGGTATTAAATAGCTGTTCTCAGTTTCCTTTCTAATTTTTTCTTTACTATGTAAAAGTTCTATTTTGTGATTTCTTAAACACCTGCTCTTTTTCTGAATTGATTTTTTTTTTTTTTTAAGAAAATGGGAGGAGAGATGTGGAGGGGAGATAGATATCTGTTTAATTCTTTTATTGTATCAGGACCAAAGTATATTGTGTGGTAACTCTTAGGAAACTCTTAGGAAAGAGTGGCATACATTCAAACAGCACACTGCAAACTTAATCTACAAAACAAATACACACTAAATTACACCATTAAAGTTGCCAGACAAAAGGTTGTTGACTCCTTCATAAAGTTATTTGTATTTTTGACCTCTGTTTACTATCATTTTATCTATTCTTTTTCTCGAAGTTTGTTATTGACTAACCACCACTGCTGTCTTCATAGAAATACTCAGTTTATAATCGATCAGTTAAGCCATTTTGGGATGTAATAGGGCCAGATTACGAATGGCTACCCCTAGTGCTACCTCATAGATCTACATTTGAAACTGAGCAATTTTTACAAAAATTGTTGCTACAAAAATTATTGCTTCTTTCCTTTCAATGACATGATCTGTTTTTTAGATCATAGTTTTTGAGAGCAGAAGCTAGATTTTTGTAAGTGACTTTATTGTCAGTAAAACAACCCAAGGCTTAAGAACCCTTTTGGGGCCTCCAACTTCTATATTTATTTTAAAATTATCTTCCTGGACACTCTTTTTTCCCCCTTTTTTCCACCTAATAGTAAGTAGAAGAGTCTTTACAGTTTCACCTTTCAAATTAGTTAATCCAAATCAAATTCAACCAAACCTCAAATCCTTTCAAGACGGCAACTCTAAAATATTCTAAGTCTATAGACAAGTTAATTTTTCATATACTAAAAGTCTGTCAGACCAATGATATGAAACATGGCTAATAATGCCTACTTGATAAATGTGGTGAAAGCTCCAGTGTTCTGTGTGATATCCAGTTAAAAATACCTTTGCTCTTAGTCCATCACCCAGCTTGAAATCTGATATTTCTGAGGAGGCTTTACATGTGTGCTGGTTTTCATCGGGGTAGAGTTAAATTTTTTCACAGTAAGTGAAATACTTTGTACTTGTGCTGTAGACAGGATTGATAGCACATGGATGCTTTCCTTATTGTTGAGCAGTGCTTACACAGAACCAAGGCCTTTCTTGTCTCTCACTTCTACTCTTCCAGTTCTCTCCCCCATCCCTCCCAGGAGGGAGTGAGTGGAGGTCTGCAGGCTCTTGGCTGTTGGTTGGTGTTGAACCACGAAAGCAGGGGAGCTCCAAGCATAAGACATTAGAGAGATCCGCTTTAAGGTATCAATGGATGGATGAAAACTTGACATGAAATGAAGGGACAAGCTTGGTGATTCAGAATAAAAAGTTAAGCTCCTTAAAAAAAAGGGCTGTCAAATATTTTGACTCCATTGCTCCGCATGTATAAAAAATAATATGAGTATCAGGCAAGACTTTGTATCTATAGAATCAAGATAAAAGCATCACCAGACTACCAACACAAGAGAAAACAGCTAAGCAGTAGCATTTACACTAAGATTGGAATGGCCTGCAATGACCTGAATCTGTGTTAAAATAAATACTTTTTTTAATATTTGTTTGCTAAAAGGCATTTCAGTCTCATCCTAAGGAAAACATCACACTATTATGCAATCATTTTGGCAGCTAGCTGAGTGTGTTATAATGGTTTGACTGGACCTTTGTGCACATATAACACATTTATGAAATAGAAGACAGTCTTTTTTATTTGCTTTTATTTCCTGTGACTAGGAGAGAAATCCTTGAAAGGAAAAGTATTGAGTAGTTTGCCCATGAAAGACTTAGAAGCTTCATAACTCAAAAATAGTTTGCATTTTGATTTAATAAACATATAAAAACTCTTACTTCAAATCTTGCCTCTTTTTACTCAAAAATGATATTGTTTGATATTATCTCCTTAAAAACATGTAAACTATGCGGTGAAACTTTACCAGTTCAATTTAACAAAGAATTCTAAATATGAAAGTATATTTAGAATCAAATTTACCCTCTTACTGTAACTAGAACATATCTTATGAGCTACTTGCATCTCATTTAGATGACTGGAAAATATAAAATATAAGAAGTTTTGGCTTCTGTGCAATGATGAACAGGTTGTACATTTGAAAGCATGAGAAAGTAGCCTGATTAATCCAAAGCTAAATTTGTCACTGTTGAGATGGAGTTAAACAGTGTTTGCATCATAAGCTTTTTTATCGTGACAGCTTTATTTCCAGCACATAACTCATTATGTCAACCCATGTCTTCTATTTTAAGACCTGAAGAGGTAATAGAACTCTCAATGTTCTGCAGAGGAGTAATTTTCACTGGGAGAAAGTTTGGCCTAAGTCATGATGTTTGGCTCTACAAGTATACTATTATAATCCAGTTTTATCACAAGAGAAATTCTTCTGAAATTACTCCTTTCGAAATGTAGGTTGTCAGATTTAAACTCTAATGTGCTCCTTAATGCTAACTCTCAGGAAAAAAATAACACTGAATGATTCAGGTAATAAGTTTTTCAAAACCCAGACTAGTCCTTAAAATAACTGTTGCTTGACTGATGGAACAGGAGATGGCCAGTATGTAATACATACTTTCACTGTTCTTTTCATGCAAAAGCACCTTTACAATAAAGGATGCTGAATAAAAACACTCTGAAAGGCCAACAGTTCCTGCTATTTAAAAGGAAAACATCAGTGTGTCTATTATTTGTGCTCAGCAAGCTTTCTACTCCCTTTCATATTTTCTTTAGGTACGAATGCTGTTTTGCAGCAGAGCTGTTCAGCAGACCCAGGGGAGACAAATGTCGGTTTTCCAGATGGCAAACTGCCAGCTTGTTGATGCCAGGCTGAATTGCACTGAGGGAATTCACTCTGTTGCAGAAGCAAAAGAACGCCACTTCCTAACACACCTCGTGTACGTGCTCACTTCTCAACAGCTGATGCAAAAGCCAGAAAAGCTTCAGTACCCCTCCTCAACTGGCTGTTTGGATAGTGTCAGGTTTGTACATGTCCCCAACATCTGTTTAAAGTTTTTTTCTAACTTACAAAAAGAAACATCCTTCTTTTGGGAAGCAGGAATTAAAGTATAAAACCTATCTCTATAAAAATGACTTGTTTTCATCTTCAAGCGAGCCACCTTTGGTTTCATAAAATGCTACCTAAAGTTATTAGGTCAGATGTCTATTTGATAATGTTATGCACTTTATGCCTCCAGAGAGCAAAAGCTACTGTGCAAACATAAAATCTTGAGTGGAAAATTACTTATCTATCAGTATTAATAAATTCTAGTATGGTATCATTATTAAGATTGCAAGTGGTTAGAATGCCATTGGGGAGAGCCTAGTCTGAAAAACTCCCCACAACACTTCATTAGGTATTCTAATGTAAATTTAAAATGCTGGGATAAATCTGATGCATTAGCTCAGGTATAGAATACAAAGATCTCAAAATTCAATCAACTATCACATGGTGGATGACTTTCGAATTTAAGAAAACAATTTTTTTAGAAACAAATAATTTATTTTGTGTAAAAGAACAAATCATTTTAACAAATCTGATAAATTTAACTCAAGACTTTCTGTTGAAAGTGGAGCTCTGTGAGTGTTAATGCCCTTTCCCATAAGAGGTAACTGTGTTCTTTTTCTGTCTGAGCAGAGTCTGTCAAAGGCTGAAACACTTTAACAGAGAAAAAGTTAACAGGGGTGAAATAGTTGCTTCTTGCATTAGTTATCTGCCCTTGATATTCTAAGTGCATGGAGAAGACTTATAAAACACCTTAAAATTCCTGGACATCTATCTTGCACTCTCAGAGTGTCTTGTCCAAGAAGGACAGGATTCATAGAGGGCAGCCAAGTCTTCTCTTGATCTTTCCTTTATTTTCCTACAAACAGAAGATATTAAGCCTGGAGCTGATTTCAGCACTGCTAGCTTGAAGGTTATTTTAAATGTATTTAGAGAAGTGCAGTATATTTTGTCTTTCAGCAAAAAAAATCCTGGAGAAAGTACAGAAACAACACTTGGAGAGAGGCATGAGCCAGTGATGGATGCAAGTGGCTGGCACGATACATCTGACCTCCTGAGTAGCTCTATCCCCAGCCAGTTCCTATTGGATCTCTTTCAATGTGTGCAAAGAGGCTTATACAAGAGCTATTTTCATAGAAGTGGAGAATGTTCTACCTCATGGCCTCTTACTTTTTAATTTTAAGCCACGTAATGCCAAAAAGATGTGAAGTTGAGCAATGTAAGAAGATTTTAATAAAAATAATAAAAATAAAGTAAAATGTAAAATGTAAAAATTTTGTTACAACAAGAAATTTGAAAAAAATTGCATCCATGCACTCAAACTCATTAATTCCTCCAAATCTTATTTATCTGTAAAGATGCAATAAGAACATTTTTACTTCAGTCTACTTTATTATTTATTAATAAATAATTTAATTGCAAATAAAACTCCAAATGAAACAATCATTTACTACCTACAAAATTAACTTTGAAGTGGACATAATTCAGATGCCCGCAAAAAAAACATATTATGATATTTAGATGCTTAACATGATGTTGTGTTAATGTCTATTTGCACGTGATGGCAATTACTAGTTTGTATTCAGAAAAGATTATTTATACACATTTGTTCATGTTTGTTCATGCATAAGGTTCATTGCAGCTGTTCCAGCTGTAATTACAATTTAAACTCACTTTGTCATGTAGGGCCTATTCAGAATGGTTTCATTACTCTATGACCCAGTAATGGTCATTTGGAACTTTTTTGGTTGGTATCCAACTAGCATGTCCAAAAAATAGCACAGTGTTATTATTTAAAATCATCTTTAATAGCATTTCTGATCTAATCAAGGCAAAAAAAATTATAAATTCATATCAGTCTGGAAGAACAATTTTGAATGGTTTTGAAAAATAGCAACACTTTGAGTAGGGATACTTGAAAAGGTCAATTTAATTTTCTCATCTCTGTTGAGCACACCCTATACAGGTGCAATGTCACTGTTTGTTCTATAGGCAATCAACTGCATTGTGTAATGTTAAAATGTACTATCCATTGTTTTTTGCCAGCAAATGATTAATTATTTATTTTTAACAGACACATGACCAGCTGAACAGCAAACTCCTCACCTGAATACTAGAAAAAACTTTTTGTTATTTAATCAAGGAGGGAATAAAATACATGCTTAATTGTTATCTAATTTGCTAGCTCGCTATTTTGCTGCAAGAAGGCTCTGCTGTTTCAGGCTGTTTCTTGAGATGTAAAGGTGCTCTTTCATAAACTACAGGAGCATTTTTATCTACCCTTTCTAGGTTGTTAGAGCATGCTAACAACTGTAATATCAGAAAGCTCTCAGTACTGCTTTGGTCAAGGTGAGTAGCATCTATTATATATTTGTTCCCTTCATCCGCTGGAGGAGAAGTGTTTTGGTATGGACTTTACAAATGCATGCACACCACTTTTGAAAACTAATTTGCATCTTCCTTATGATATAATTTTAATGTCAATTGAAGACATAATGTCACAGATATGACCTTCCTCTCAGATGGAAGTAAGATGACACAGTAACAGTTGGTAGCCTGAGAAAGGTGAGTCAAATTATTTAAAAGAGCAGCAATAGATGACCTGCTAATGAAACATGGGCAACAGCCCTGCACTGGTACTTGAACCTCTTTGCACCTCTTTGCAACTTATTTTACTAAAACTCAATAAATATAGAAATATTCTTCATGATTTGTGAAAATTTTCTCGTCTTTTCAGCTAACTACAGGTAGAATTAAATTATGACATTAAAATATTTAGTACTTATTATGCTTTTCTTGGTTGTTTTAAATGAGAAGGGCAAAAGGTAAAAAAATTCTAGAACACCAGAGATCAGAACTGCTGCCAGTTTTTAGTTTCCTTTTCTGTATATTTTTTTTTTTCATTATTATTACGTCATTCTCATAAGTTCTTCTTTTCTGGTCTAACCTGCTTCCTGCTAGAGTTGGAAAAGGCCCAGTTCACAGGTGAATGCTGCCCCAGATTCTCAAAGTATCCTACTCTCTGCAGTAATCACTTAATGGATATTAAAATCCAGGACAGAATTTGATGGCTCCCAAGAGATTTATGTTCCTCAGCGCTTGTAAAACCCCAGAAAACTGAACTTTTGCATTTGAGTGTAGGTTAAAATGTCAAACACAACTTTCCAAATTACTGCCAGAAATATAAGGATGTACTGCACTGTGGGATCGTAACCCTGACTTCAACATGCAGGCAAAGTTAGTTCTCCGTATTTTTCAGGCTTTTGAGAAAGGTCTGCTGAATCCAGCACAACCAATGCTTCATGTTAGATTTGTCTGCAGATTCCCCTGCTAACAGTTTTTCTGGGACCTCTAATAGATATCCTCTGCCAAATGCTGTTATGCAATATTTGAAGCCTTGCCTAAGTCTTCATGTACTGCTCGAGTGAGGAGTAGTATGGGGCTATACAATGCTCTTGGGCTTTGCCTGGCCTCTTCATCTCTCCCAGAGGAAGGAGCAAGAAGGGAAACTACCTCACACTCATTTGTCTGCTTCCCTCTTTCCAGTGGACTAGACACCCTTTCACACAACCAAAAGGAATGATTTGGGTTGAGAAAAGAACTCACAGTCCCATCTTCCTGGGAGATGTCATCACAGTAAGGTAAATAGGAATTAAGTGCTGTGAGTAAACAGAGACTGGATTTTGTCCCCTCCATCTTTCAAACATCAGCTCCTTAAAAGGGAGAACACTGAGTGAGATGAAGGCTTCTAAGCCTGGTGGTGGATATTTCCATTTTTTTTGGTTTTGGCTCCGACTCCATCGCACACTGCAGGGTAAGACACCTCTGGGAGGCGGCTGTTGTTTTTCTGCCAATTCTCATTTTTCTTGCTTCCAAAGGTGGTAATTGGAAAAGCTTCCCTCAGCTTCCCTGTAGTGAGGAACACCTTTTACACACATAGCATGGGGATATGAGGCTCCACAATTGCTCTGCTGAACATCATTTATGCTCATACATGTGCATACATGCACATATTCACACGTCTGTCCTCTCTCACTACATAAGAAAAAAAATCACAGAGCATACTATATAAAAAATTGCAACTTTCATTTGAATTTTTTTAAATTAATTGCCCTCTTCTTTAGATAGTTTAAATTCTGGGTTCAGTGGGACCTGCTGTCATGTTTTTTTATGTCCAGTCTATTTTTCTATGACTGTTGGGGAATTTTGAGCTTTCATTTCTTACATTTTTGTGTTCTCTGTTTTCTCAGTATCAAGACAGCTACTTCTTTCCTAGATATCTTTTAGTGCAGAAATGCAGGACAGAGAATCATCTACTTTATCCTGGGATATGGCTGTGGATATTGTGCATATATAATAATCCAACGCTCTTTTTCTACCAGTCACCCCTTCTCCACACCCCCATCTCACACACTGAATTATTTTCACAGCAGCTGTTCTTGATAACACTTAAAAAGTGATTATATCTGTTGTCAGTTTGGGCAAATTATTAGCATCAAAACTAGCAGCAGGCTTCTTGACATCAAATTTCAAGATTTCCACTAGCAAAGAAGGACAGGTCATGGGAGAGAAGAGTGGGTGGAGGGAAATGTGTGGAGTAGGGCTGGTTTGGGGGAACTATGACTATAAAATGAAAATTAATTTATAAGAAAATTTCAGCTTGTATTAGGGATTCTTGTTCTGTTTTCTGTCATGTTTCCATTACACAAATTGTCATTTCAGCAAGGAACACAGAGAGGGGGGAAGACCCAAAGCCTAGCCTGTGCAGAGGTGCAGAGGGGCTAGGAAAATTAACACCTTTTTAAACCTCCTTTTTCAACTTGTGCCTTAGCTTACAGTAAGCTAATACAGTCACCTCTTGTTTAACAACAGCTGGCTGTTATTATGAGTTATTCAGAAAAGAGTTTCATGACTGATTTCAAAAATTCTTGAAAGCAAGAATTTATTGAATTCTAAGACACAATCAATGAAGATAAATTGGGATGTGTCTAGATGAAATTAAAAATTATTAGTTGTCCAAAATTTAGAGTGTGCCTGACTGTACCACTGAATTTGCAGTTAACACTGTTAGGAATTAAAGGTATGTAACTGATAAAGATTGATGTCTCATTTTCTTGGTTCCAACCTGTGCCATTTAAAATAAATATTATAATAATTGATCTCTGGGAATGATGTGCATGTGCTAAATGACGCTTGATGTATGACACCAACTTCCTGATCCTGGCACTGATGGATGAGCTTATTCTTCCTATAATGAAAAGTTGGTCAAAGTTTCAATTACACCTATCGCACCTTCACAGACAAAGCACGATGAAAATAAATTCGACATTATTCAGCTACCGCCAACCTCGCATTAGCATAGACCCAAAAAGAGATTTAATCGAAACTCTGTGAGAGTGAAATGGGCACCATTTGATATTAAGTCCTGAATATATTACTCTGTGGCATTAAATGTGAAATGCACACTTCTTTTTATTTGAGAGCATTTGTTGTTACATTACCTCCTCTGGAATCAATTGAACCATAAGTAGGATTCATGCAGAGTCATAAAGCACCCTGGGGAAACCCACAGGAAAAAATGCTACTGCAGAAAAGAAAAATTCCTTGCTTCCTCGTTCACAACTTAAGGAACAGAAACATAAAACCTACAGTACAAAATTTTTTTGGTACCAGGGAACAGTAATAGGCAGGGTTTCACCTCTTTTTCTTACCACAGGTTACTAATTATTTGTACATTTTCAGGGTAAACTGAGAAGATGATGTCATGTTTGTAGCAGTGGAATTTTCCCAAGAGAAAAAGTGGAATTTGTGGAGGATTTTTTTAATAAATCTATCCTTTTTCTTCCTTTCAGAAATCAATGTAAAATACAGAAATTCAAGGATTGCAACTAAGACATGGAATTGAGTAAGGGTTTTTCCTAAATGACTTTAGAAACCCTCTTCTGCAAGGTATTTCATGGATATTCCAGGTATTTTCTATTTCTATCTGATGTAATTATGGGTACTTCCTTATCTTTATAAATGTCTAATTCTTTTGAGGATTTTTACAGGAGTTACAAATTACAGGTAATTTGAGTTAACCCTTCTCAAGAGATCTGTTTGAAGAAGTACTCTCTCCAGGCCTTTCACAGAGCTGGGCAGGATTTTGTGGTAGGAAGGAACTGAGTGTCAATAACCATCCCACATGGCACAGTTTTTCAGAAAAAAATCTCAGTTTGGGATGCAACATTTTTGTCATTAGTGCTTCTTGGGCAGGCATTTCCATTATGATGCCTGCAAGAGTTTCCTCTAATCAGTAAAGGTTAATATTGCTACTCAGTAATCTAATAGATAAAAATAAAAATTGTGAAGAGGTTGTTTTCTAAGGTTAGTTTCCTCTCTACTCTCTTTTATACCTGAAATGCAAGATGACTACATTCTGTTTGAAGGATTTAAAATGCTTCCTGGTCTGTATGAAGTAGCAATAGCCCTTCTCAGACTTTCCTTTCTCCATACTGAATTCCTAATCAGACTTAGGGAAATTAATAAGACCTCTCTGGACTTCTACTGAAGTTTAAGTTTGCACACACCAAGCCAAGGACTCTTTTTAAACCTATGAATAATAATAATTTGTTGTATTTCATTTAACAACATGAATCAAAGAGTCATTTCATTTGTAATTGATGCAAAATACCACTACAATTTTTCACTAATATTAAATCATACAAGGCTAATTTATATATTCAATTACACTCATAGTAGTAAAATATTGAATACCACTCCGAAATCACATCTCCCTAGCATGGCATAAGAATTCTTCTTATACAGAGAAGCTATGGAGTTTATTTTCAGAAGTTGCTCACCAGACCCTAGATCTGACTGCACTTGAAAACAGGTTCACCATTTCAGTCAGATGGTTCTTCAAAATGACTAAAAATTAAATTCTAGATGGCGTGAGGATGTTTGACTTGGGAGGTCAACTCCCAAGAGTGTGTCTTCTTCTCAAGAACACTGTTCCTTTCTGCCTAATTCAATGAATTTTACATTTTCAATGTGCTGCAAATTTACTATTTTAAAGAATTTTTTTAGTGCCTACATCTCTCAAAATATAAAATATTCCATAAGTAAAAACATATTTATTTTAAATATCCAGACCTTGGGATCCTGGTGTGATGCATTGAATGTTTTGTTCAGCTGCACAGTGGCTAAACAGTGTATACATTTATGTCATATTTTAAGTAAATCTGTTTTTTAGAAGAAGTGGTAAACAGTTGCAGTCTGCTATTTTCAAATTATTTTCCAGGGGAAAAAAAAAAGTCAGCTACAGATATAGTTAGCACATTTTCAAGTAATTTTTTTAGAAGTGACTAATTTTAATCTTGGTAGTTAGTATTCAAAAAATAATACTGCAACAGATGTTAATATCCA
The DNA here is from genome assembly GCA_026261815.1 of Monarcha castaneiventris obscurior. NCBI lineage: Eukaryota > Metazoa > Chordata > Aves > Passeriformes > Monarchidae > Monarcha > Monarcha castaneiventris. The sequence continues at coordinate 3,617,334 of JAMPIT010000379.1, forward strand.
CAAAACACGATTATAGAAAGGGTTGATGTCCACAGAAGTGAAATTCACATCAGATCCTGCATTTAAAAACACAAGTAAAATCCTGGAGCAATCAATTTTTTACGAAGACTGTGAAATCTGTCTGATAGAATCAATAATTTCAGTTTTATGGTATCTGACATTTCTATAAAAAATTTAACCTCTCTAATGTAAAGGAAATGTAGTGTATTCAAGAAATGAACCTGCTGAAATATAATTGAGACTTTCAGAAAGAGTAATATCTAATGGTAATCTGCTCTACAGTGATACAACTTCAAAATGAGCTGAAGGAGGCATAGAATTACTCATGTTAAGCAAGTATTTATCACCTCAAGAATGTTTTAGCAAAGACGAAAATCCAATACGAACATTTGACCTTTTAATATACTAAATCATTCCTTGATAGCGTTGCATTTCAGCATGGTCCTCTAACCACAGTGCAGCACTAAAGCGTAGCTCTCTCGCACTCACATGAAGGATCAAGAGACTAAATATTACAAAACATATTTGGTGAGATGGTGTTTATAAACATTGTACAAGTAGATGAAAAAATTTGCGTGTTTGGCTCTGTGTTTCTATAACTATGGGCCCAGATGGTAGCAAGATGCTTTACTCTTAAACCATATAGAGTATCAGGGGGCATTAATCAAAGTGGCAATATACAGGAAACAAAGAACATAATCTTCTGATAAAGAATGAATAAAACCCCGAACAAAAGCCAGCAAGAGCCCTAGCATAAGCCCTTCTTCTAAATCTAATAATAATGGGATTTAACAGCCAAAAATACCCAGTCTCTCAAGCCATACAGGCTTCCTACGTGTGGACAAACATGTAGGACAACAGAGTTGTTTAGAGGCAAAAGAAAACAGGCGAGTGAATTAGTGTCTCCCATGCAATGAGATTGCCCTGTGAAATATTTGTCTGTCTGTCCCTGAACATGTACATGGGGGGCATGCGTAGCCTGACCCTGCAGCATCAGTGTTAGACATTATGCAAGTGGCTGTCAGAAGCTGAACTGGAAATTATAGGAGGACCTTACTACTTATGTTTGTAAAACATTATCCTATATATAGATATTTTGAGATGAGGAAGTGCTGTTTTCACAAGTTGCGAGGCAAAGAAATGAAATACCAAAGCTGTATCTAAAAAATGTAGGCTTAAATGGCTTAAATGCTAAGCCTTTCCAAGGAATTTGAAATCAAGTTAGGACGGTGAACAAAGTACAGGACTCTGACTACAGAACCTGGTTTATAATTAGCATTGCCCCTGGAAGGTGATGTATACAGCCAGTTATGGGAAAAACAGAGCCCATCATGCCATGCCATGCCATGCCATGCCATGCCATGCCATGCCATGCCATGCCATGCCATGCCATGCCATGCCATGCCATGCCATATTATTTCTTCATTTCTAAGCTTTCCTCATCTCAATCATTTGTTTTACTCTGCCAAGTTAAATGAAAGGATTATACAGTTTGGGTCCTTTTTTGTTCTCTGGAAGTCAGAGAAGGGAGCATATTTTTGTTTCTACAAAGATGGTAGTAAAAAAACCCCATTTTATATATATATATATATATATATATATAATTTTTTTTTAAATCCAAGGAGCTCAGATGGACTGAAATTTTTTCCTACCTTGTCAAAAATTTTATCTGAAACTTCAAAGTTATTTGCTAACACTCTCATTAGAATTAACCAAGCTATTTAGCTTAATAAGAGAATCACCTTAATCTGATATGGTAGGCACAGAATCAAAACTTTTTAATAACGTCCAACAAAAAAAAGGCCAGATATTTTCCCCTGAAGTTGTCTGAGAACCTAACAGAAGCTCAGAAAAACCCAGCAACAGCAGCAACAAAAACTTCAAGTTCTTCTCATATAAAATTGTCTTCAATCTCAGAAGTATCAGAATAAGAAAAGTAATGTTATTCTTGCTAGATTTTTTTACAGCACAGAAAATAAATATTAATGATTTGGATTTTTTTCTTTACTTTTAAACCTATATTAAATAATAAATAATACTTTTGTTTAAAATTAACAATAATAAATTACAGAAGCAGAAATAAATTTTCTGCAAACCATGCAAATAAAACAAATTAAACAAAGTGTTTCTCCAAAATTATAAATGAGTTAATGTCTTGCCTATGTACATAAATAACTAAAAGGGAACAGCTGAACAAAAAATGGTGAAAAGTTCCTCCAGTTAAGAAATGAATACTGAAAAATAAGTGTAGAAATTATTTAGTGCAATATACAAATATTCTCTCTTGTTGGCTACTTGTGTTTTATGTAAGCCCTTTTGTTTGGGGAATAAAAAAAAAGAATTTTAGATCAAATACTCAGGAACCAATTCTGACCTTGGTATTACTCAGATGCATTGAATAATTTTTTTTCCTATTTTTCTTCCTCCCTCAGTCCCCATTTCTGCCCCTTTCACCCCCTTCCCCCAATCCAAATAACACAAGATGTCCTCAAAAGATGGACAGGTAAAGTCCTCCTCTTATTTGAGGACAGAGAGAGCTTTACATTTATAGAAAGGGAAAGAGGGTCACTTTCTGATCGTAATTCTCCTTTGGCATGTGCAGGAAGCTCTGAAAGAGGTGTAATCCACTGAGGGAAAGGTCATAACATCAAAACAGTGTGCAATGGTCAAATATACATTATGTGGTGGTTGGTCTCATGGGACACATACTACCCAGCTACCAGTTGCTTATTTTGCAGCAGAGCACTCCACTGGGATTTGCCAAAGCAGTGAGGCGAGTGGCTGACACCTGTGAGCCACAGAATGCAGAAACTCAGTCTGCTGTGATTTACAGGGTCACCATAAATCTCACTGTCACAGAAAGGTAAAACTATCCGTGATTTAAAAAGCTTGAGGTATACAGGGGAAACTTCTCAGACATAATCCTCTTCTACTGGAAAAATACATCCCAAAATTTAACTCATTCAGACACAAATGAAAGCCTTGATTATCACCTTTATTGTACTTTCAGTGTCATTAGCACTGTTACCTATTTTGACCTTGCAGCTATTTTGTTCTTCAAAGATAGCAAAATAACCATGATCCCTGACTTAGAAACTATAGCTTTTGAGAAGCATGGACTCTAACTAATCTCTCTACTATAATTTTTCAAGCAGCAAATTATGAACCCAAATGAGCCATACAGTCAGTGCCATGGTGAATTTCCTAAAATATTCCATCATACAACCAGCGTATACATTTTCACAATTCTGATTTTTGCAAGAAGGTTCCAATGTACCAAAAGAGTCTGGACTGTCTTGATTGACAACATGACAATATAGAATGTAAAAAAAAAGAGAAGATTTGCAGAGATCCATCACTTAGAAGGTTTTATAGCTTTGGATATGCTGACACTGAATTATAATGCAGGGTAATCCTTTCAAAATGACAGAATGTCTCACTGCCAGGAAAAAAATGGCTGAATGAATACGAAAAGTCTAAGGTGACAACAGTCTCCTTAATGAGTACATGCTACCAGGTGGCAAATGCGACTTTTAAAAAAGGGAGGATCCAGGTATTTACAGAAACATTATTACACTCAAAGATAGTTTGGACATAAGATTACAGTCAATATGTCTTTGGGGCAAAATAAGGTTAAGATCTTTACAGCCTTAAATAAGGGTTGGAAGCCACAATTCTACAGAGAAAAAAAATGTTTCTCAGACTCTCTGGTATTACATGTCAGGTATCACACACACACATAAGGGGATAAAGCTGGGAGAGAAATCTGTGTGAAACTATTTAGACCACTTAAACGTTTACTATGACTGAAACAAGTAAGATGCAGAAGATGTTGTTGGAACCATGTCAAAGGTGTTCGACACTCGTAGTTTTTAGACATCTCTCTAATGTGGAGTGATAGCATAGGCCCAGGTATTACCCAGATTTCATCCTGTAGTGTGGTACAGAGCTACAAAAACAATTCCAGTACATAATCTTTACAAGGGATAACAAATAAAAACTAGTATGGTTGTTCCAGCCCCATTATGGGTGTGCAGTTTGTTTTTCAGATCCTTCCCTACTTCAATGCTGTCAGTTTGAACTCTTCTCCACCTTTGTTTGATGTGCTGAATGTTTAATAAATCCATTTATTAAATGTCAGACTTAAAATCTCCTTTTATCCTCTTCCCTGCATTCTCCAAGTTGATAAAAAATTCCAGCTGAATTCTCTATGCTGATCACCAATTAATTTAGGGACATTTTCATGAAAGATATCACCAGAGTATAAAATAGTTCTTGGTAGTCAGAAATACAGAATTTTGTCAAATCATCTCCTCTTTTTTCCTTGTTTGTGTCTTTTAATTCTGTGTGACTGTCGGCTGGTTGATTTCTTCTTCATTGCTGGTCATAATTATGGAGCTACTTGTAGAAATATCTAATTATGTTTGAATGCTTTACAGTTTGCTCCAGAAAAAGTTGATGAATGTGGCCTGATCTCCCAAATATGTTTGCTTAATAGCAGCCAATGATAAGAATGATATAATTATCTAGATTTCAGATACTGAGGATACCATTACCATCAGATGGTGCTAGGCAATGTAGGCTTAGACAATAAATAGATATTAGACAAATTGTACATTTTTACAGTATCTCAGAGGAGAAAAAAATCTCTTGGCATGTTATTCATAGGTTTAGTTCAAAAGGAAAGAAATCAGTGAAGTGTCTAATTCTTGATCCCTTCTTTGCTAATCCCAGATCATAGTCATATTGGGGGAAAAAATTACTCCTTTATAATCTATTTCTGGGAATGCAGGATGTTAACTGTGAGGAAATTTGCATGCCATACAAATAATTCTTGGAGCCTATGAACTAATGAACATGGTTTCCTATAGAATTATGTCTCTTTGAGGTACCTAAGAAGATATGAGATTTATTTGAAGGTTTCATTGTGATTCCAGAGCTTGTAAGTGTGCTTTGGTTCTACAAGACACTAACGGAATTTCTCTTCTTTTTTTGGTCTATTTTTGTGCATTTTCTAGTACCATTAATTATCTTTACAGCAAATTCTACTTGTTCTAATTTTATCAGAATTGAGAGATTAGACATGACACATGAATAGCTGGTTATAATCATATATACTGTTTATCCAAAGGAATTTAGGCTAAAAAGCAAAAGGATTAAAAATAATGGGGTATATTTGGCAAAGACAGTGCATGGAAACTGAATGGAATTACATGCCTGTGAGTAGGAGGAAATTTGTACTACCCACACATATTTGTCTTTTGATAGCTGTGTGATCAGTTTAGTCTGTACATCTGGATATGTCTTTCAGATGTTCAACCTCATTAAAAGCTTCTCTTTAAATGAACACTTGCTCTTCCTGTTGCATTAACTTTCCAGTAATAGAATTAGAATTAGAGGAGCAGCCTTCATTATTCCCGGCTGCCTTTTACAGACTTTATCCCTACAAGGTATTCTCCTGTTTCTTAATTTTATTTGCAAAGAGCTTGAGTGATAGGACCTCCAGAATTTCCTTGGAGAAAGCATCACACGGTCTAAATTATTACATTCTAAAGCGTACTTAGACACTTTTTTCCTCCTGTTCTGATACAAATTAGTCCTTCGTGAATTTAGTAAAACTAAAATTGCCCAAGGATTTTAGGAGGAATTCTGAACCTGCTTTTCATGAGGTGATGAGATCCATTCTGCACAGTTTGTAAGAAAACAGAAATGAAGAGGTCTAATTTCTATCTCAGTACTAGAAGTGGCTACTCTCTATCATATTTACAGGAGAAATAAAAAATGTATTTTTGATGGGTAATTATATTTTCTTCCCATGCTAAATGTTTTCTCAGAAAAAGATAAACTCTCAGGAAAGGAATGTTTGTTTTTGAGTGTAATGAACTTGGAACAAAACGTAACCATTATTTTAACTATCTGGCAGCTGCAGAATGGGAAACCACAAATACTCCCATAATGCTGATTCTCAGTGTGTATGACCCAAGAATTTCCAGGAAGGTAAGAAATCATGAGAACAATTCTTCCAAAACAAAAACCCCAGAGGCTCTGGGAATCTCCCTTTCACTGAGTCATCTGGAATTTAAGACATGGGTGGCAATCACAGCCCACAGACTCCTAGAGCTGTATAACAGATCTATTCATTAGTGAAGAAGACACTGGAAAACTTTGTGACCTTTGACTATGATTGAAATCTCATTTCAACTTTTTCCAAATGAACACTTAATTTAATTAACAGAGTTTTAGATACAAACTTTCTTAAAAAACCAACCCAACCCAACCCCTCCAAATCAAACAAACACCCCCCCAAAAAAAACCTAAAACAAACCCCAACTAAAAAAAACCCAAAAACAAACAAACAGAAATCCAACAAAGAAAATCCTTTTCCTCTTAATTACTCTTTTTTAAAAGCCACTTTGAAAAAAACATTATTGGGAAATAGAAGCTATACCATCTGATTAATTTTTGTGGATTCCAAGTAGTAGAACAAGTAGAGAAAAAGTAGAAATTCATAAGAAACTTGGATCTAATTTTGAGATTGAAATATTGGCTAAAATTGAAATAAATTTACTTCAAATATCTCAGTAGTTCTACATTCTGAACCCATAGCAAAAGTACTCATGCACTTATGATACTTGCATTGCTTTTTAAAAAAGGAAATATTTGAAAATTGGGAAAAGGTTTTTCCAGGTAATATTTCCTGTTCAGTTTTGCGAAGTTAATACATTACAGACCACCATTTCAGAAAAGTATTTTAACATATTTAGCCTTTTGAAACCCATTCTTCAGGATTACAGATTTCATTTCACAAGGATATCATGATCTGCAGAGTCCAGCATCTGTTTCCTTAATAGATTCTTTTCCCCTTAGCACAGGTAAGTATTTTGCTTTTCAGTTTGTTCAACTAAGGCCCAGCTGTTGACTAAATCACCCATTTCCTTTTGAATGTGACTCTGTCTCCTGGCCCTTACCTGCAGCTGTGATGGAAAGATTTTAGCTCCTGAAATGTGTGGTAGGGGCTTGGTAGCCATTAAGAAAAAAAAAAAAAATCAAGATTAACAGAAGTCCTTTTGTATGTGCTTGGAAAATATTTGCAGAAAAAGGTATCACTTTATCTGTACACTACTCTCAACTGTATTAGGAGAGAAGTTTTATCTGTCAATTGAACTTAAACAAGCTTATTACAAGCCTTGTAATGCAGGGCCTAGTAAAACAAACACAGATTTCCCTGTATCACATTAAACAGTTAATTAAAAACCAAATATAATCGTTAGCTGTGAATCTATACTTGTCCTGCTAATACTGCTCAAAATATTACTTCATTTGTGTTGGTGTCTTTGCAGTTTCTCAAGGCTTCTGTAACACACACCCCTACATATTCTATATGGGTGCCAAATAATACAGTTTTTTGAAAGGTGGGAATGACACTACCAAACTTAGGGGAGACTTTTAGAGGAACTGACAGCTAAGAGTCGAGTGTTCACTCCACACAGCTATGAACATAACCCAGGAACAGACAGTTTATTCTAGACACCTTTTGCTTACACATTAGTACATTTGTTGCATTGGCAGATTGATTTTTGCTGTTCTTTTGAATCTCAAACCATTTGGTTCTACAGGCTCACTGAATTACTCTGATAATTTTGAAAATAATAGAATAATTTTGTCTCACCATCTTTGACTATTTTTAGTGGAGACCATAAATTTGAAAAGACCTTTCTTAACAGAACTACAGAACTGATCTAACCAGATTATGACAACACAAGATTTATTTCAGGAATTACTGAAACATATTAGCTAGACAGATGTGTTACTGACAGTCTTTCCTTCTTTTTTAATTCCAAAAGGAATTAATATAGTCTTTTCAAGATAACGTAAGCTACCAAAATTAAGTTACAGGAGAGTTTGTACACTTAGAGGGAAAGACTTATATTTTTAGTTTAGCTAAAAATAGTCTATATTTAAATAAAGATCAAGACCAGCTGTGAGGCAAGATTTTTGCTGACTTAGGGAATACCCTGAACTTCCAGGATGTAATATTCTGCAGTTTAGGGTGAAATCAGAAAATATTCAGTAACTAGCCAGCAAAGTCAAGAACAACAGTTCCAAATGCTTTTGGAAAATAAATCCTCTCATATACTATCCCTCTACTCATAACCCAGTATCAGACGATGTATTCCTGATTCAATTTAAATACTACTAACTTTCAAAAAGCCCCTGGAAGTAATTTGTAACCACATCTCATACTCTCAGCTATCCCTTTTGTGGTGCCAAACTAATCCTTACTCTGACCAAGCAATAAATAACATGATTATGTGTTCAAATGTTTTCAGTGATGATGTAAATCTAAAAAGAATGTGGAGCTTAAATTTCCCATTTACAGTAACTAGTTGCTATATTCAGAAACAGCTCTGCTGATGGCCAAAGGCCTTTTAATGTGTTCCCAAAGCTTGTTGGAAAGAGTTATTTAAAAGGCTCCCAACTGTATATAATTGTGCTGAGCTAGTTTCAGCTTGTTGTCATAACTTCCTCCTAAAGACAAAAAAAATAACTCAGAGAGTTCCCAGTTGTGCCGTAAGACTCAGGAATCCTGAGCTGCAATTTCTGCTGGAGGATCCTCATGTAAAAATATCAAGTTCAAACTGGACACAGAGAAACTTTTCTTTTTGTGAGAGTGGCTTGCAGAAAAGCTTAGCAAATGACTGAGAGGAAAATTCAGGAGTGGTGAACTATGCTGGGCCTCTCCTGTGTACCTGCTTTAGCAGTTTGGTGGTAATGTAGGTGTGATCCAGGAGCTGCTTCCCCACAGAGCAGCACATGATTCACCATGACACTTTGCTCCATGCTCTGGAGCTCCTCTGTTCTCACATCTTACGTGTCTCATCAGAATGTCTTCAGCACGCTGAGGCCTCAATACTGAGCTGGCCATATTATGTAAGATGTCTGTTTGCATCCATGGAAAATTTTCACTGGGGTTAGATTATATATATTGTCGCAGTGTCGGACACGAACATGCAGATTCAAACAGCAGGTTAGCAGCAGGTCAGGACCACCGAGCAGAGCGAAAGGACCCTGCCCACCTTTATTCTCACTATTTTATACCTCTTTTAAAACAATCATACATTGGTAGATGAGGTAGTAGAGGTTAACACCTCTACAATTTTACAGGATAAGAACGCAGTCTATCATCTTTCTCCACCTTGGAGAAAGGAATGAACAACAATCCAGAAGTTCAGAAAACAATTTCAGCCGGTTAGAAAAACAATAGCTATGTTTATAGAAAATGCATGAGAACTTCTACTACAAAAGTAAAAACACAGAACAGCAGAAAAACCCAGGGTGACAATATATAGCCAAAGAGAAAACAGAGCTGACCTCCCCTCCAAACAGCAGCACTACACACCTTTGGCTTTCAGAGGCAACATGATGTCTCTGCATCACCTTCCTCCACTTCTTTCTAACTGAGCAAACATCAATAGCTAAGCAACCATCCACATCAGAGCTTGGGTCAGTGCTCCCCAAACTCAGTACAGCTGGGATAGCATCAAAAGCACTGCTCACTAGCACGCTGTGAGCTTGGGAAAGGTCAGAGCCAGCCCTGTAGGAGTTTGTAACCTCATTTTGGGAAAATGTCATCAATTGGCATAGTCAGTGTAGGTTCCTCAGAGTATGCTACCTGCTGAAGTCTTAAATTGTCTCCAACTCAGTTCAAATTGCAATTTTAAAAACTTTATAAATTGTCTAACCTTTGATAATTTTCCACAGGGACAACAAAATGAGTACACTTGACCCCAAAACACCTTCAAATCTTGCTTTCTAAAACCCAGGAGGGAACATGGAAGTACCTGTATTTTAAGACAGGCAGAAGACTGAATTAACATCATTAATTCCTCTCTAAGAGGTAATAAAGCATTTAAGCAAAATTTTCACCAAACAGGTAAAAATGCTTTGATTTTGTGACAGAAACAGTGTAAGAATTATTACCTTACATATATAAAATTTCTAAGGCTATGAGCAACTGAAAATAAAACCTCCTATTATAAAATACCTGGCAGCTCTAATAATAGGTAGTGTTATCGGCTCTACCTGCAGTAATGTATATTATATGCAAGTATAAAAGATACATTTACTTACCCCAGTGAAACCAGGAGGGATTTTCAATACCTCCCATTACCATAGCAAATTGTTTTCTCAAAAGTGTCATTTCATTAGATAAAGTAGTAGGCAACAATTTAAAGATTACTGTAATAGTACCCCCCATAATATTACTTACTGGCACCATACAATAGATTATACATTATTAAAATGTACTTTAACTCTATTCTCCATCTGGATGTGAGCTGTATGTTCTGCAAGCATTGCTCTCATTCAGGACTGGCAGGGAAGACTCTAATACAGTAGGAGGTGACCCAAAAAAGGATAGCAAGTCTATTAATAAGCTCTTTCATTGTTATCATGGTCTGTACCTTTCCCAGTTGCTGTTTTCATGGTGGAAATGTGTAAATAATGCTACTTCATGAAAGATTCTCCCAGAGAAAGCTTTTGGAGTGGTGAGCCCTGCTGGCTGCTTCCGGGAGTTCATGAAATCTCTCTGAGCCTTCTTCAAACTGAAAATATGTTTTTCATATGAGCTAAGATGAGACATAGCAAGGTTGACTCTCTTAGTAGGAATGGGAAAAAAAAAAAGAGGCATGAAAGAGGTATCAATTCATCAATTTCAGACCACAAAAATAATTCAGAACATTCTATTGGAGATTACATCTTTGTGTCAAACTGTGGATAAGGTGGCCATGTCTTCTAAATTATGTGCATTGCATGGAAACAATGGCTTCATTTATTGGTCTGCTGTATGTGTGCTTACAGTGCTTGTAATTGAGGATGATTATGGTTAATGATTCTAGTAATGTGTACTTTCAAACCAGCAGGACAGTGTAATTTGTATCAAATCTATTCAGTATCTCTTCAGGCATTTTGCCGAGTTTAATCTTAACCCAGTACTTGCTGTAGCAGAAACCTCTGGAAGCTTCACAGCTGGCTCAAATAGAAAATTTCATGGTACTTTCACAGCACACTCAAAAAAAAAAAAAAAAAAGAAAGCAAGCTTTCATAGGCTTCATCTCATCTGGATGGCTTGTAGCCTGTCATACTTTAATATGACAGGGCCAAGATCTCTAGTACAGGAAACAGTTGTATGTAGGATGCAAAACAGAAACATCTGTCTGTGAACATTTGATGACATTTTCACAAGCAAAATTAAGTGTTTCTGGAGAATGGATTCATGTTTCTTACATTTTTTGGAATAAGGAAACAAAGGCAATTATCAGGTATTCTGTTCAAGAGGCAGAACTAACTTGTGAGGGCATTTTATTGCACGCCTTTAAGCAAAAAGCTTCTTCAGCTTACTCTTTAAATAGACACAGTATATAGGCAATTCTAGAACCTCTTGGCTGTGGGTTACAGAGGAAGAACAGAGATATTAGAGGCACATTTAAGAAGATAAAAACAAGCAAGGCTGAAAAAAGATTTGAAGTTAGCCAGAAATTTAACTGCACTTTAACTTCAGGATTTTATTCCTATCTTTTTTAACTACAGCAAATGTCATTATTGTGTCTATGTCTTTTGTTCCTTGCTTTTTTTTTTTTTTTTTTAACTCGGTGGTGCCAGTCAATATTTTCATGTACAATGAAGGCGATGACTCTATCAGCCTGACCAATTTGATCTGACACAGTATCTCTTATTGTACAGACGCTGGCTTTTATTCTGAAATGTTGAGTATTTTCTCAGACTTACTGAATTGCTTATTGATTTCATAATTACCTGATATTTGTGATTGCCTAGGTTTTCTTGTCTTCTGTGTTTTGTTATGATCAGTTGTTTTCAATTGTGCTCTTTTGTGGTAGGTCTTGTAGATCAGCATGTGGCTCAAACAGCGAGATTTTCAAGGCTTTTAGGTATGAAGAAGCAAGCATGAAAATACTTTTAACTTGTACCACTTTCATAAGTCTTCAAAGGATTTCAGGCTTCTGGGATCTCTAGATTGTAAGATAGAACAGTACATATTTACCTAATACTTTCTCTCTCTATAAGAATTGCAATTTCTCTTCTTTCCTGGATCCCACTGTGAGACTCTGGGGGAAGACTCTGGGGAACGACCCTCCTTCTCATGTCAGCTGTGCCTCACTGCTACCACTGAAACCACAATTCACTGTTGGCAATTGTCCTGCCATTCCATGCCTAGGGAAAAAAAAGGCAAGCTGCCCCCAGAAGTCTGTAATTTTATTTCAAATTTCAGTGAGTAGAACAGTCACAGGAATCTTTCCTTCTACAGAAATTTCAGGATGTCTGTAAAAGGAAAGAAAAATATAAACCTTGAAATAAAATGAGAAACCTATTACCATGGGAGTGCATAGCATAAACATAAGCATCTGATGTAGGTCTTTCACAAACAACTTGCTGCCTTGTCAAAGGGAGATGAATAAAATCTCACAAAGACTCTAAACTCCTCATGCATTTTCATAGTTGCAGCTGTAGCTTTCAAGGGTTCCATTTCAAAAGGGAAACAAGTCAGAACAGCTTACATACAAAAATATACAATGATCCTACAGCCCAGGAGGAGCTCTGATTTTGAGAAATGCTGTTGTATTCATTCACTAGATACCAATGTAAGTAGATAAATTTCTTATCTGGGAAAAAAATCCCTGGCATTTCTAGTCCAAATTAAAGGTTATGCTCTTATTACAAATTATTAGTAGGGTTTGAGGAGAAAGATGAACATTTGCTTTTACAGGTCAGAGGCCATAACTGGTAGGGACTAGTAGGTGTAAGCTATCAGACTGGAACTAGAGACACAGTGAATTAATACCTCTCCACTGATTTCAGAAAATCTAGGAAACTTCAATAAAATTATGCTAATACATTTTGGGTGTATTTTAGAGGCCCATATTAAAAAAGGAATATCTATTACATTTATAAACCACCAACAAAATCTGACTCATACTAGGACTGTTTTATAGAAACTCATGATGCAACAGACTAAATGCAGAAGATGCATCAAGTAATTGGACAGATGAACTCAGCAAAATTTCAAAGTGCTGAGCAAAAGTTGCAAGATTAGCAAATTGAGCATGTTAGTACTTCTTCAAGAACTGAAACACACAAAGATTTCTTCTTAGGAAAAGTTCTTTACTATAAGGATAGTGAGACACTGAAATAGGTTGCCCACAGAGGTTGTGAACACCTCCACATCCCTGGAGGTGTTCAAGATCAGACTGGATGGGGCTCTGAGTGGCCTGGTCTAGTGGAAGAGTCCCTGTCCATGGCAGGGGGGTTGGAGCTAGATGATCTTTAAGGTCTCTTTCAACACAAGTTATTCCATGATTCTATGATTCTAAGATGTAATACCACATGACTACAAATCCTGATCACCACTGAACTTAAGACTGAAAATATTCTGGATACCTGTTAATTTCCTCTTCTTGCAAAACTTTTCAACTTGATGAATACAAGCAAACACACCCAGATAAATTTGCTAAACTAAAATCTGTTACTTTTTCTTTACCAATGTCAAAGCTGATGGACTCAAGGCTAGTGGCAGCAGGTGCACTTTGCATCCCATTATGTGTCAAAACTTGTGCTTTGAAAAAGAAGTGATGATGAACAAAAACTACAGACTGATTTGCATCACAGAAATAGAAATTCAGCTGTAGAGACTTGTTCACAGGTCGTTACGTAACTAAACTGCAGCCCTTTCAGAAGTTTTCCAAATAGAATCAAAATCAACATATTTCTTCTCTTGGATGAAACTTAAAATCCCTCATTTGTAGCCACTTGAACAAGAAAACCTGAAAAATTAATATCCCAACATATTGCAGGGAAAACAGACAAAAGATAAATAAATTGTTGTAATGCTTTCCATTAAATACAATGTGAAGAATCAACACACTACTTACAAAGAAGATGATGTCCTTTCATAATTCCAGCCAACTTCTTTCACTAAGTTTTGAGGCCACAAGTAATTCCAATTGTTTATGAGTGACTAATTTCACAGAGCGACCATTTCAATCTACCTTCAAGTTATGAAAAGTATCTACTCAGCAACTGTTCAATTGTGCAGTGTTGACACACTGCTGGCAGTAGGAACATTTGCTGACTTTTTGATTTTGCAAATGTGATGTGTGAGGGTGTATAAATTTCTTTGAGAAAGATTCTTATTATTTCAGGAACTTCAGAAAAAAAGAACACTGAAGGTTACATTATTGTTTTCATAATTTTCCACATATCAGCAGATGACACGTAATACAAAATCAGGTTACTTGATGTTTTATTCTGATTCTGTGCTGAAGTGAAGTATCATTTTATGCTTCAAAATAAACAATCCTTGATTTACCTTCATACAGTAACTTCTATTATCAAAATCACTTATAGTAAATTGTGATTCACACCCAAGAAAAGCAAAACAAGATTTATGCAACTCTATAGATGAGCAAGAAAATGGGATGATGTATTCTGGTAGGTGGGATGTTCAGAACTTTCAGCAATATCTTTTAAGAGTTATTTTTTATTAGGGTAAGTATTAAGAGAGTTATTATTTATTATCTAATGTAAGAAATATTTTCCTTTCTTGTTCATGACATAATAATCTGAAAACAGATTATTGACTAAATTTCATTCTTGCAAGCCAGTATGTACTTTACCGTGGTGGCCTTCTAACTTACCAAATATACTTTGGCTTGACTCTTGGGATTTAATTGAAATTTTATTCTTTATGGGCCAGCCTTTTTCGATTTTGTGCAGTGTTAGCAGAGTTGGGATTTTATAACTGCGGGAACTGGACTGAGTATATTAAAAGCAATTTCAGGCCATTAGACAAGATAATGATCTCAGTAAAGGGACTAACAGCAAGATGAGACTTTGGATTTTGCAGCTTTAAAAATGCAAGATCATCTACTTGTGGTTGTTTTGAATAGGATTTAATTTCTGATTTTTCATATAGCAGAGTTTGAATTCCAAGGATATTCATCTAATGTGCTTCAGCTTTTAGCTTTTAACTAGGATTTATCATGGTCATGTGTTCCTCATAAGTACATTAGGGATCATTAAATAACTGAAGTTAGTCAGAGAACAGATTCAAGAATGAACTAAATAAAACTTATATGATTTAGAGAGGTAATATCTAGCTTCTACACATTCAAAAAAAAAAAAACAGAAAAAAAATTTGTCATGTTTCACATTTTTAATAATTCCTTTGAAGTTAGAAACCTTCAAAGTTTTTTTCACTTGGGGTCCTTTTCTCTCTTATTTCAGGTTGGTGTTTTCCCAGCACAGTATAGAGGTGGCATGGCACCACTGAAGAATATTGGTTTCTAAGAGATTTTATTAGGAAGGCTCTGAAAATCTAAGGCAGTTTTGTTGCTATTAAAGAAGTTACATGGTATTTTATGGAGAGTCAGCATTTCCTCCTCCATGAAGAGAAAAGCTTCTGGGAAGAAGATATTCCTTGGCTATTCTGTGTTCTTATGAGCCTGAGAAAGCAACCACATTACAATAACCTCATTAAATATGGAATAAGACTAAACACATTTTCCTATTAGCATATTATTCCCTTTTCTTCCAAAGCCAGCTGGTAACCTTTCACTGCTTGACATCTACTACAGGGCAAACTGTAGAGACTTGCTCTCTAATTGACACTGAATCCCAAGCTCTGTGTATTCTTTCAATAGGTAAGGATCAGGAGAGAAGATATTTTCCTGATACCACAAGCTGCTTTGTGAAAGTGATTGTGAGTAGAGGTTCTCATCTTATTCTGTATTGAAGACAGTCATGACATAAATGCAAATTGCAATAATTTCTGGTATATTTTTTTCCCATTCTTAAACCCATAACCATTTTTTTCATTTTTCTCTGAGAAGCACTCCTTGCAATTGTTGTGGCAGATCTTTTATGTGTTAGACGTTCTTTTGCAGGAACTTGACTAGAATTGCAGATGAAATTTCTAGTTTAGGCAGGACTTGCACTGGATGAAATGTGTAACATTGTGTAAAATTATCTAAATTTATGTATGTGCTTATTTTTGTGTGTATGCACATATTCAAATGTACTACAGTTTCCTGGCTACAAAGTATTTTTTCAGGGTACTAGCCTACAACTTTCTATAAACTCTTTTTCAGGCATTGGAAAAACACACAGTAAGTTGAAAAAAACAATTAAAGACAGGAAGTAACTGATGTAGAAATAATTTTAAGTATTTATTGCTTTTCTGCCTAAAACTTATTCTTTTCCTTTTTGTATATTCTTTGAGCAAAAAAAAATCATCAGGATACTAGGAAAATTCCTCTTAAATATAAAATATCCTATCACAAAATAAAAATGTAATAGAAACTGTTATTGTTTGCTTTACACTGACATGGATTTTTTAAGCAAATAACAGAAGGATGATTGGGAGATGTTTTGGCTCTGGCAATCTACCACTGATGCAGAGCTCTTGTGGTACTACTTGATCACCAGCTTCTCATAAATCCCGAGAGCAACGATAAAACAAGGCTGGGCATAGCAGGGCTGATCTTCAATCTACTGGTCTTTGCACTATGCAAGTTATTCAGTAATAAGCCTAAAAGAGCCTAACAAAAGGTAGTGTCTATTTTTCCATCTATAATGTAAGAATCAGGAAATGAAGACACGAGGATAGTTACCCTACCTGGAATATCCCACCTGTAAGGTAGCATTGGTTTGTCCCATCCAAAGGAGGATGTGACAAGAAAAGAAATAGATCCTTTTGTCTTTATCTTATCTGTCAATTTCTAAACCATCAGATTAAAGCCACTTGAATTGTGGGATAATCAGCAAACCAAAAGAGTTAGCTGAATTTAGCATGATTAAACGCATGCACAGACATTGTAGAAGTATTCTACAACAGCCTAGCAGCTGATCTTTGCCTCCTTGTGGCCTCTGAAAAGTGTGTAAAACAGGCAGTGACAGAATGGTGTACATGCCGTGACTCGTCCATTCTGATGGGGTTTGGGTTTGCATCAGTCATTACTTTCCATGTCTTCTAGCCCCACCTACACCCCGAGTGCCTGGAGTCACCTCAAGGCTACTTAAATTCCTATGAGGTGACCAGAATGAAAGTTTTTAGGTACATGTTGGCCAGTCTTCTTGTGCTGCTACTTGCACATAGTAGGACATGTGAGTATATCCATTAAGGCAGAAAAATCTTAAAGCTCAATTTCTTTTCTTTTTTTTTTCCTTTACTTAAAATATTTATGTCAGCGTAAACATACTAAAGATTTTTGAAACTGTTGTCAAGGCCCTGGTTTATTAACTTGTGTTTTCTGAGGAACAAAGATAATTTTTTGGTGTTTTAGTCCTTATAAAATAACAGCTTTGGTGATTTTTTTTTCATTTCTTTATTAAGAACTACTTAATTAAAAGTTATCAAACAGTCACTGAATATTATTTTTTTTCCTGTAAAACTTCTGGTTTTCAGTAAGTGACATTTTTTGTTTCTCTGTAAAACACTGTGACTAACACTGCAAGAAGATATTAAATTATTTTATGGAGTGAAAATGTATACATTGCACGTCAACTGAAAAAAGTCCAGTATTTTAAATTATTTATTATAACTGAACTTTCACTTTTTTGGATCAGTTCCACTATTGTTTGGTTTTCCAGGTGGTTTTGGCAAAGATATAGAGACATTTTTCAGCAGAGAAGGTTGTTACATTAAAAAATAATAATAATTACAATCTCTTTGGTAGAAGAAAAAAAAGGTGATTAAGAGGATAAAATTATCACTATTTCCCAAATTAATTCATAAGAAAAAACCTAGAGATGAAAGTTTTAAATTATGTACAGAAATTAATATCCAGCATCACCTACACTCTAGAAATTATTCAATTTAACTTACAGTGAAAAAGAGTCATATAAAAGTCAATGTTATTGCTCTTCTGCAGGCTTTTGAAAACAAGTGTAGTGCAATTCCTTCATAATATATTTTTAATGAGCAATTTGACCATTAGAAGATTTTATTTGTCTATTCAATTGCCGTTGCCTCCATAACCCACTGTTACTGCTTGAAAGCATAATGACAGTGTAATCTATGAAAACTTGCCTGCATGAAAAATAAACAGGAACCATGCCTACAATAATGTGGTGGCCTGTTGCAATACGTTTTTATGAATCCCATGTATTTCTTCTTTCTGTTTCCCATTTAAACTTTTAGTATTATGTATTCTTGGTGTTATCAGTTCCTCGGGAGGGAGGTTGTATTTTGTTGTATCTTTATACAGTAGGAAGCACAACAGGCTATTTGTCTAAGGCTTGCAGACACAATAGTAGTGGGAAATAATACTTGTCATTGCCTGCTGTCCCATTGAAATACAAGAAAATTTATACGTACAATTTTATTTCACTTGTTTCTTCCTAAATAAAAATTCAATACCACAGTAAGTCTATAGTAAATTCTATATGCCAGGTAAACACCCTAAACTTACAATAAAGTTATTCATAATATCAAATTGCCAAGAGATTTTATGTCAGTGATACTTAAAGATCATTGTCCCGAAGCAGTAATATAGAATGAGATACAACAGACTATATGGATTGCAAATTCAACTGTTTATAAATGTTTTATATCATGCATAGACATAGCTATTTGATCAGTGAGTACCTGCCATTAATACTCAAATACAATTATTGGTACTGGTGTCTGCAGGGTTGTCATGTAGATCAGGCATTCTGCCAGCCTTTTGTTAATAACTTTATACATAATTGGTAGGGGTTTAGGTTTATGGCTTTTTTTTTTTTCTTAATATAGGATTATATGGTCAGGTATTCAAAATAAATGAGATTCAAGAAGCTGTTGCTGAATATCAACAGTTCTTTCCAAAAGTGAAACTGGAGTCTTAATATTTTACCTAGAACTCAAAAACTGTACTTTTTTCTGAACAAAATTTTCTGATTTTTAAAGCAACTGCTAGCATACTCTGTTTTCTATATGACCATTGCTTACATATAATCAGACACATGCAATTCTTTTCAAAATCTGCATTTACATAAAAATAAAGGATTTGTTTCACTTAGTGTTACATTTCTAAAGATGTTTTATCAAGCATAGACATTAGTACATTATTGTGAAGACAGAAAAATGTAACTGGTGTTTCCAGAGAGCAAATTTCAAGTGGGAAATCTGCACGTAAGAGATGAAAATGAAAACATAAAATTGAAGCTCACATAACTGAGTTGGCCACTTGTAACAGACTGAGTTTTGGTGCATAACGTCACTCAATGTTTTATCATCTTTGCCCATCTTTTCTGCTTCATAAAAAATTGGCCTTCTTAGGCCTATTCATTTTAAAGTATTTTTCAATATGTCTATTGTTCTTAGATTTATGTTAAAAGTATATTTTTATGTTGCATGTCTTTCCCCCAAACACTGTTTTTACAAGGATATCTGGAGACATATTTCCCAGAAGAGCTTTCCTCTAGCTGACTTTCTCAGAAGAGGTATTTCTCAAAAGAGTTGGATTTTTCTCTCTGATTCTGTAGTAAACTGAATGTCAGCATGGGATTTTTCCCCCCTGCTGCTCCAATCCTCCAAAATTCCGTGGTGATAAATCCATTCTAACACTGACTCACTGGTAAAACCAGTACTTGCTTAACTAATACAAGGAGAAAAGTGGATTGTGCACAGGTTGCTAGTGGGTTTAACCTGCAAAAAGATAAATACTAATTTTTCACCTGGCAAGGATCTTTTTCCAGATCTTCTTTTACCTCGTCCAAAGGTTATTGCCAGAAACCATCTGCGTATGTGAGGTGCAAACCAAATGGTTCGTTGAAACTTCACCCTATGTGGCATCCCAGAAATTTTTAACAGATTGAACCTTTCCAGAAATATGAAATTACATCATCTGCTGGGAATATCATGTTCTTCCTGAGTCCTCTGCCATACAGTCCTAATACAGGAATTTTTTAATTTTGCAGGATGATTTCATATAAATTTCTAGTATATGCTCATATTGACATATTTTTAGTTGATGCAGATATTAGCCTTCATTGTATACAGGCACATTGTTTCTAAGGACAAGTAGAAATAGCCACCCATGCTAACTTTGCAGTCTGTCTTCCAGGATTTTTTTCCTCCAAGAGAAATATCTATAATCCAGGCAGATTGTTCTACCTTCTGCTAAACACCTGCTGTTGGCTCAACAGCAACACAGCCAAAGAGCCATGCTCATAGCAGACACCTTAACACAGCAAATATCCTTTGGCACTGATGTCAAATGCTCATTGGTTCCCATTGTGAAACCTCATGCTATCCTTCAGTGATTTACCACCATAGAGATCCTTGAGGGAGTTGTGGTGCCTACACAGGAGATGTCAGCACCATGTGAAGGCTGTTACTCAGTCCCAAGAGCAGTATGGCTGCTGGCAGCGAGACATGAAAACCAGGCATGTTGCTGGCACAGGTTTGTGCCACAAATCTTCTACCTAGCAGCAAAAATAACTCCTCTCTTACACCTTTTCGCTTTTAAGATGGAATCATGGAATCAGAGACTTGTTTATGTTGGAAAAGACCTTTGAGATGATTGAGTCTAACTGTTAACCCAGCACTGCCAAGTCCACCACTATACCATGTCCCTAAGTGTAGCATCTACACATATTTTAAATAACTCCAGGTGTGGTGACTGCACCACTTTCCTGGGAAGCCTATTCCAATGCTTGACATGCTTTTTGGTAAAGACATTTTCTCTAATATCACAGAACCATTTAGGCTGGAAAAGACCTTCAATGTCATCAAGTCCAACCTTTGACCCATGACCCCCTTGTCAGCTAGACCGTAACACTAACATCCAGTCATCTCTTGACCGATTCCAGGAGTAATGACTCCACTAACTCCTTGGGCAGCCTGTTCCAATGTTCATCAACCAATAAAATCTTCCTGATCTCTAGACCTTTCACCAGTTTCTTTGCTTTTTGCTGGACACACTCCAGCACCTCAATGTCTTTCTTGACATGAAGGACCCAGAACTGGACACAGGACTCCAGGTGCAGCCTCACCAGTGCCCAGTAGAGAGGGAAAAACTTCCTTAGTCCTGCTGGCCACACTTTATCTGATACAAGCCAGGATGCCACTGGCATCAAATCAAAACATCCCCAGATGCAACTGGAGGCTGTTTCCTCTTGTCCTATTGCTTGCTACTTGGAAGAGCAGACCAACCAACCATGTGTCAACCTCCTTTCAAGCAGTTGTAGAGAGCGATGAGGTCTCTCCTGAGCCTTTTCTCCAGGCTAAACAACCCCAGCTCCCTCAGCTGCTCCTCATAAGCCTTGTGCTCCAGTCCCTTCACCAACTTCATTACCCTTGGAGACCCGAATGTTTCTATATTCCCTCTTTCCTCATACCCAAAGCTTTGTGGGGAATTTTCCATCTGTATGACTACATTTGAACTCTCTATTCCGCCTCTCATGGTAGCTGGGGGTGGAAAGCAAATGTTTCTAGAGAGAAATGTTTTACCTGAAGGCTGATATCTAGAATGGGTTAGATGTATCATGCTTACAAGAGCTTTCTCTATGTTGATTATAAGCGCGTTTGGACACTGTGTTCTAAGCAAAGATGTCTCCATTGTAGATAAATCTAAATTTCCAAAAAAATCCATTCCACTGTGTAACCCTGAATTCTAATTGAACAAGAAAACTTGGATATTTCCTAATATCCTGTTTTTTGTACTTTCCAGTCTCCATAAACACTATCCAAGTAGTAAGAATACGTTAGCACTCTTGCTTTATGAACACTGATTTCACACACGCCTTTAAAAGTTGTGCTTAAGGAGATATGGGATACTGAAATAAAGACATAGTCCCTTCTCGCCCTGCATGTAGACCTTATGTTGAGTAGCAATTATTTGTCAGCTGTAGGAAAAATACAGATATAAATGCAGATATAAAATAAATGGCAGAAAACTGATAGCTTTGGTAAAATATTTGAACTTAAGTGTAAGACCAGGTTTCAGCTTGATTTGAATGAAGATTAGTTTTCTGGTCTCTGATGCCTTTTGTTTGCACATAAAATATTTGTGCTGCAGAAGAAATATCCCTTTTATTCAGTAATACACTTAGTCACTAAATCACAGAAAGACTTGACTCATTAAATACTTACATGCTCTATTTATTATACATTGTGTTTTCTGCTGTTAATGCCTCTTTATATTTATATTTCCGTGTATTTGTAAATGTTCTCAGTTGTGTAACAGTTGCACATATTTTTTAGTTTCCAAAATAGAACATAGGTGGAAATGGCTATCATTTGCATAATAGGAAAGGAAAATTTTATTTTAATGAAGTAAATTATAAATAAGGGCCTTTGAATGAGAACGAAATTGTTTAGTGGTACCACCTGGTATGATGATCTGTTGCAGTAGTGTTAATGAGTATTTTTCAGGCTTTTGTGGCAGAAGAAGTGTTAAAGCCAGGATTCAGTGGATGAATCAGCTACTAAAATACCAGTTTGACAGTCCTTCAAAACATTAAAAGAAATTTATATTTCTCTAAGAAGAAAAGAAACCATGACACTTTTCTATCTTTGCTTCCCACCATTTTGTTTTGCATTCAGTCACTGAATTCTTCCATGCTACTTAAGTGGAAAGCTTTAGAGCAGCCTTTAGGTTGAGTAAACAAAAAATAACAATTGCAGTATTAGGGGAATATAATTATTTAGTCTTCTGTAAAAAAAGACAGCTAAAAAACACTTATCTCTCCATCTATTCTTCTGCTAGTTTGAAAACAAACCAGTGGGAGATCACAAGTCAGAATTATAATTTAATAGGAAAATTAAAACAAATGCAATAGTACAAGAACACTGACAGAGTCAGGATACAACCTGACACCCTGTTAATCAGGGTGGTGGTATGAATCCAGATGAAGTGGTCCTGTTGAAGCAGTGATCCTGTAGAAAAGGGTCTGGTCTTCACCTGACTGTCCAGTGGTGTAACTCTTGTCATCTGGGAGTCCCATAAGTAAGTGCTATTCATGCTGTTCCAAATCCCATACTATATCCAGGTGAGAATACTTGGCTCCTCCCCCTGGGCGGAGCATCTCACACTGGGCTGATGTAATTCCCTGAGTCATGTGGGTGGTCTTTGCCCATTAAACAGAGATAGCTCCCAGAGGGATTTATCAAGGATGCGTCATGGTAGGAGATAAGGAACATTGCCCCACCTGCTTTAGCAGCTTGTGAAGATGACGATAGAATATTTTTGGTTACATCTTACATTGTAACCTAGGAAAATTCTAAATGAAGAGATGACTCAGGGATAGGATTTTCAAAAAATATTGGTGCTGTAGAAAGCTAGTCTGAATTTTTGGTATTTTGAAGTCACTGATTATAGGTATTCTTCTTGAAACATGTCAAATCTCTTTCAAAACAGATTGCAGATTCTTAGGCTTACATTCTTAAGAGGTGAGAGATACCTCTGCAGTTAAATTAGGAACCAAGAAATTCTAACTACCTTCCTCTGTCTTCATAAAGCAACTCAAGCTCTGTGGGCCAGCGTAAGTAATATCATGTAATGACTCATACATCTTGATATTTGACAACTATTAACATTCATAACTTTTGAGTACGAACTGGAGGTTTTTTCCTGATGTCTTGTGTTTGCACTTAGAGCATTGGCATTGCAGAAGAAATGTCCATGTTTCTCTCTAATTCACTTTACTGCCACACCTATATACTGATTGAGACCAGAAGTTTCTGAGTTGCTTTGAGTACAGTTCTGTCATGATTTGAGACATTCCAAAGCATTAGAGTGTGTTTTGGATGCCAGAAATACCCTGAAATCTGCATGTAAATTCAGGAGCTGTAATCTACCGCTCACCTAACATCCGGAGTATCTGGTTCCTCAGGGTTTTGAAAGTCCTAGTTCTGAGATTTAATCTCTCTTCAAAACCATTCTCCATGACTATATTTGAGTCCTACTCAGCATGAAATTTAGGTTTCACAAAGATCCATGTGGTAAAACTGAAAAAAGCAGCCTGAAATTGAAATAGTGTGCAGGGAGGTTATCTTTTAGGGGGACCTACCATCTTGCAAAGATACATTATTACTTTTTCATCCCTCAGTCTTCTTTTTGTAACAGTCTGTATTGAAAATATCAAATTATGCAGTGATAAAATAAAACTATGACAATAAAGAATGTATTTGTTGCTTCTAATGAGTGTTTTTTTAGACTGCTTTTATTGATGTAAATTTAGCTTTTTATAATAAAATTGTTAAAATACATGTCAAGCCTACTCTTTGATGAAAAGATAGACTAATTTAAAATTTTCTCTCTTGGAATAATTTTGCTTAAATTTTGCACTATACTATTTTGTCATGCTGAAAAAATAGCTCAGCAATGAGATATCTTCTCACTTTACAATCTCAGCCCTCAGATTGCAAAGTTTTCTTCACTGCTTTTAATGCAAAACTTGCAGTTTAGAGGATGAATTCAGTAGACTATCAAGGCTAAATCATCTGTTAGGATTTTTCATCTGCCCATAGTTTATTTTAATCTTTTGTGTTTAATAAAGTGTTTTGAGGTGCCAACATAAAAATAAAATAATAATAAATAATAATAATTAATAAAGTAACTAAACCCAGTTACATTCTAATTTTCTCATAATGAGATCACAGGTATAATATAAACTTGGTGTGGAAGAAAAAGCAGCAAAATACAATAAAACTTTATTAATTTATACTTGCAGAGCCATGACATAATCAAGCGCATGTGAAAACAAGAAATCAGCAGGCTAAAGACTAAAAGAATATGCTACCCAAGTCCTTGAAAAGCAAAATACCTTTATAGTGTGAAACCTTGTAAGTAAATTCTCTGTGGAGACTATGTGGATTTTAGATACTTTTCTGCTTATTGATATTGCACATGCTGCCACAGAATACCTTATCAATGGAAAAATATTAAGTGTATAAATCATATCAGCCTATTCCTTTCTGTCTCTGGGGCTGCCTGACTGCAATGGATTGAAGCATTTCTTTTTGTTTGCTTGCTCTAGTTTTTATCTCATTTTCTTCCTTTTTTTTTTTTTTTATAATTTCTTCTATTCTTGGAAAATTAAGCCAAATGCCTAGTTTCACACAGACTCCTGCTGAGAAATATCTGAATATTTTTGTTTATTTTTTGTCATTTATTGTGAACATCCTGTGTTTATTTTTTACAGGCAGTTTCACATCTTCAGGAGACTGCAGATGTGATAAGAGGATGTTGATTTAAAAGCATGAGAGTGTGTGAGTAAAAGTTCCAATAACTTTTTTTTTTTTACCATTTCCAAGGATAACCAAATATATGTCAGTATTCCATAAGAATTTTGTTCTATAGCACCCAGACATGATGATGACTATATCATAAAATGATGTTGCTGCAACCCCTGTTCTTAATATTCTCCCTCTGGCAGGAGAGCTAAATTTGCTACTTAATGCATGAGAAGATTATCAAAGACAAGAATATCTACATAATTCACAAGAGCACCCATCCTTCTAAGGAGAATAAAAAGGCTAAAGTTTTTGTTCCAGCCATAGCAAGAAGCATTTTCTTCATCTGTTATTGCATGGTTATCCACAAGCTGAGCAAAATGGGATTGCAAAGTTACAAAAGTCATACTGTCAAGTTACCTCCATGCTTACCTCCATGCTTCACAATAGTGAAGAAAAAATAGATTTAACCATCCTTACTACACTATATCACTCGTATTTAGATTGAAATCCTTTTCAGTGGTGCAAAATTTAAGTCAAAGATTTCTGAAAAGCATTATTTCTTGTTTTGCTCAATTACTAATTTGAACTAAGTTCTGCCTTGTAGTTTTTGTAGTTTATGAAATGGTAGCTGCAGATATTAATAGGAACATATTAGTATGTATTTACAGTTATTACCTCACATAATGATTTTTAACACTACAAAACTTCCCATTCATCACATGAATTAGGAGTTCATGTAGAATAAAAGAATATTATGAAAATTACTGTTTGTTCAAGGCTCATTTTTCAAAAGTACTGTTTAGCTCACAGAAAGGATAGTCAGAAATACTTTAAATGAAGATTGCATACCTAAATAATTAATAGAAGATGAGTATAAATTGCTTCAATTCTTATGAATTATTGATGTTTATTTATTTTGAAATATGTAAAATATAGCTATCCAGAAATCTAGGCATATTCAAAGGTCATTTTGTTTGCAAAATTTATGTACAGAGTATCTTGTACCATTCCCTATGTGATCCTGAACAGAAACTTTTCTGATCTCCAGAGTAAGCTCCTTTTCCTCTTGCCTCAATTTCCAATTCCTTTCATTGGCATTTCATTCCACAGGAAGAAATGAGAAATTTGAATGGAAAGACATTGAAATAGGAACCTAAGAGAGCAAGTTCAAAGTAAAAAATTGAAAATGGTTTGCTTCAGTTTTACATTAATGTTAAACTTCCAAGAGTCTTAGCCCACATGTTTCAGCTGGTGTGTATTAAGCTGAGATAAAATGCAAAATTATGGAAGACTCTTTTCCTTTAGAGCTATGTGGAGTACTATATGACATATTAATAACAGTATTACTTCTGCAGATTTTATTCCCCATTATTGTACTGGTGATCCTGAGATTTTCTATCCCTTACCCTACTCTACATTGACTACTGGAGGGGTCATCCTTGCTGAATAAAGCAGATCTTGTGGTGTTTGCAGAATATACCCCATACAGGCTACTCTACACACAGGAAATATGACACATTCTCATGGGGTATTTTTGGAGTGGACAGACCATGAATCAACAGGAATTGACCTAGTGGGCATTTTTTCAGTCATGAAAATGATTTATATGAGCTGCTTGTAAAAGTCTGAGAGAAAAGGCAATGAAAACAAACAAAAATTCAGCATTTCCTCTGGTCCCAATCTTCCTTCCATTTTATCATGGCCTTATCAGATAAAGTGATACATTCAGTGTCCTGGTACTGCCCTGCAATGTGGGACATGGGTGTTTTACTTCTCCCTCTGTCAGTAAATATCACTCTTTGACCTTGGGCTACTTGTTCTTTGGGTATGTGCCTTCATTTCCAGTTCTGGTCTGTGTATGATATGCTCCTATACAGATCGTATATTGTCTTAGAAATGTACACTGCTTAACAGTGTACATAAGAGAAAATTGAATAATGAAGTGTCTGTGGGATGATAAGTTTCTGACCTAGAACAGGAGGAGACTTTAAAAATCAAACAAAAAAAAATCAGTTTTGACCCATTCAGAAGGACATTAGATTGAAGAGTATTTTAGACATTAGAGGAAAACAAGTGAGCTTATGGCATTTTTTTCCCATTAAAGCCCTTCTTTCCTGCCCTCTTTTGCACACACATACACAGGGAATTGTACATGAACCCAAGATACAAAAATAGCCAGTTTCTGTCTTTGATTGAGGGAGAAAGACACAAGCCAGATTTATTGGCTGTCTAGAGACCTTATGTTCAGTTTTCTCTTGTCACATTCACACCAATTAAATGTGAGAGTTTATATGTTGTCCTATCTGTAAAAATGACAGCCAGATCCTTGTCTGGCTCATTTAATTGTCTCTGTGGAATAAGTTCCCCCACCCTGGTATAGAAAAGAGTATTTCATATTGCTAGTATGAAACATCTCTTGCCTGCATATTTTCAAGATAAAAAAGTTATTTAGAAAAATTGATGTGTAAGAGATGATTGTATTCCTTTCTCTCAAGTTAGCACAAGTTTTAAGAATGGAATTGAGAAACATAGTAGTAACTTGAAATTTAAACACCATCTATAATGCCTGCTGTACCTATAAAGACATATATCACAACTGAGTAGTCAGGCTAAGTGGTGTTGCCAGCATACACAATAAAGTGCCTGTTGCCACCTGAAATGTACAATCAGAAAAGGAAGGTCCAGTGATGTCATCGTGCTTCAAAATCAAGTGTAATAAAAGGAGGCAAAATGTTCCAGGTGAAGCAGCTGATCCTATCTTCTATATATTTTTACCACAGTCTCATTGCAAGACTTCACTCTTCTATTGCACCTGCTTTAAATATCTCTTTTAGGATATTAGCCAACTACACCACAAGTTCAGGCAAGACAAATATTTAGTACATTTCCATATACATGAAAGCCTACAGTGTCGTTTCAATCTTTTTAGCAGGGTTTTATAAAATTAGGAAAATCAGCTGACAAGTTTTTAGTATGGACATTGCTAAGCAATTTTTCCAATTTTTTTCTGACCAGAAAGGCTGATGAAGCTAGGAAACTGTTCTTTGCTATAAAACTGGTTTCATAGGAATCTAGGGGATATGAAAACTAGAATACCCTTTAGAAGACAGAGTAAATATTAAACTATTTGGAAAATTATATAAAATGTGATCTTTGCATGAAACATTTTCTACATAATTTTGCCATTTTAGTTTCTCTACAGAGTATTAGATCCATTTTTTAGAGCTGAAAATAGTGCCTTTTCATTATAAGTACCCCTTATCAAACTCAGTGCTGGAATTCTAATACTGTGTATTCTATTTTTTTCTAATGATTCCATCTTTGATGCTGATTTTCCCCTTCATAATTGTAAATCCAGTCCTTTGTTATTCTGTGACTCCTACTGTGAAGAAAACTGACCTGGCAGTTGGTTACTTGGTTACAAGCTACTGTAAAATGAAAAGATCTAGATTTGATAATATGCCAAATAGAGATTTTTTAAGAAACAGTGTGATAGTATGTGCTAATGGTGTCAATGAAATTAATTGTATTTCCAGTATAATTGGAGTCATATGCAGTAGCTGTTGAAGGTGGTACATTTTCACTAAGATGGATGATTTGTGAGATTCATGATGATGTCTTTATATATATTAACTAGTATGATATTCAGTTACTGTTTCCACCAGTTTCATAAGTACAGATGAAAATAGTTAAAGGTATCAGAATCTATGTTAAAATACAAACACAGTGTGATCATTTCATTATTGTTCTGTTAATTGGAAAATGTCTGCATTTCATCTCTTTTGTTGTTGTTGTTTGAAGGGAAAAATAGTAAAATTCTGCACTTTAAAATCACAACTTCTTTGTTTAAAAAAATAGGGCTTTTTTTAGTATTAACTAGGAAATTTTTATTGCAAGTCATTGTTTTCAACATTTCGTCTAGCTTAAAACTTTCCCCCTCATTTCTATTTACACATCTGATGCATAGATTAAGGTCTACTTTTATTTTACAAATCCTTTCTGCTTTACTGAAGCAGAGAAGGAGGATGTCATCTCCAACTGCTAAGAATCATCTCTCTGCCAGTTGCAGCCATTGAGATCTGCTTGAAGTTAAAATAGATCTGTTCCTTTTCTGACTAATACTCAGCGCAGTTCAGTGAACTGCCAAACTGAGAAACAATTATAAGGCTCCTGGAGCAATGCATTACATTTGCATCTTAGATTACTTTGAACATTTTAGCTCATTCTTTGAAGCAGTTTTCCACCAAATCAGCAGTACTCCAGCAGGCAACCTCTACCTTTCCTGGCACTTTCCAGTTGTGTTTATAAAGCAAGTTTTTATTCAGATTATGGACCATTTCGGGAGGTAGACATTACCTTACAGTTTTATCCTAGGTTTTATTGGCAGCTTTGTTATTGCATAATGCTACAATAAATATTTTTTTTTAACTGTAGGTATCCTGTTACCAGTAACTTCCTCCTAGTATGGTGAGATGAGTTAGGAAATTACAATACTCAATTTCTTGCTTTTTCACTGGCTTCGCTACACTATTGATACTCATCCCTAGGTTCTCTGAAGAACAATGCCTCCATGTTAGGCTTCTGTGATTTCATTGACAGAAAATAATTTAAAGCATAGTGCGTGCCACAAGGCAGTGCAGGTTTTTAATGGTCATTATCTAGTAATAAACGGTAATCTGTACAAAGGGAAAAGTGTCAAGTGACCTGCCCCCTATAATGACTTTGCCTTTAGGTCCTGAAAATGCTCCTCTGAGTTTTGAGAGGATTATTTTTTTTTCTGCACTAGAAAGATACAGGACTCCACCAGCAAGACAAAATATATTGCAGTAGGTATTTATGTTAGTGGCTGTATTGTCATAGTTAATGATGCATTCCTGATTTATTCCCTTACTGCAGAAAGCAGTCATCTTCTTTTTGAAAGTGGTGACTACAGATGTACAAAACCTATTTATAAAACATAAAATGCAGGAGAAATTGTCCAATTTTCAGTTTCTAGGACCAAAGAAAATTCTCTGTCTTATTCAATGTAAAATACTTTGAAAGCGAAGAGCTTGTCCTAATTTCAGCTGTCTTAGGTATATATTCTGACTTGCTCAAGGTAAAAACATTCAAATGCATTCTTTCTTATTGTTGTTTCCTTTTTTGAAAGACAATTTTTTTTTGTGTCCATAAAACACTGAATTAATCTGATAGCCCACAGTTCCATGTATAATTTTTATTGTCCGATATTTGTAAATGAAGTTGACAAAAACAGTCAGTCTAGATCTTATCAATACAAGAAGATTAATCTTTATCAATAACAAAGCAATGTAGGAGATTGGGCTATTCTGTAAAATCTTTGATAACCCACAATTTGACCAATTTGCAGATACTTAATATATAGGAAGAGGCGGGCTGTGCCTCAATGCCAGCTGCCTGCCAGTAACTTCCTGCTATTGCCCCCTGGCATGGGAACAGTTACCCCCAAACTTTATGAGCCTCCACCATCCTGATATTTAGAAATAAGTTAAAAGGGAAACAAAGGATTATGAAATCTCTACTTGCCTTGGTTAAGCCCTCAGTACTACCCTGGGCATTCTGACTGGAATTATGACTTCATTATTTTTTTTACAATTTTTCTAATTTACACCCATTCTCATTTCTTTTTTTCTCTTCTGCATTCAGTTATTTCTTTCTTATCTAAATCCTTCTTTCTGTTTGAAAACAGCCTGACTTTGCCAGCCAAGACAGATTTTTGGCAGTACTGCTGTGAGCCTGTGACCAGAAAAGAATTTGAAAGCAGTACCTTAAATGCTGTGACATTGACACATTTTTGCCAGATCTTGAAGCAGATGATAAAACCACATGCTATGTCTTTTCTTTTTATTTTTTTTTTTCCCTGCAGGAATCATGCAGGTAAGAATCCAGACCCTAAACTGTTTATCCTTCCCCTCCTCCCCCCATTCCTTTATTTCACCCACCCTTCTCTTTTGTCATTGGTTTCTTTGTTTGCTTTTAGGAAACAGAACTGAATTCCAATAAGAACAGCTCAAGCCCTTCACAATAAATTTTCCTTTCTTTCCAAGAAGGTATAGTAATTACAGACACTCATACCATCTATAAGACTGTCAAACAGGGTAAGGATGTTTTTAGAAAAGTATATCAGTGAATGGAAAAAAGGGATAGAGTGAAATCTTTGCTTAATTCTTTACATCACCATGTAAACACATTTAACCAATTTTTTGTTGCATTCCTCACAAGTCGTTTAAAATTCCCATGCTCATTGTGTTTCAAGGGGCGAAGCAGACTGAAGTCTCTGTATATCAGAGTTATTGCTTAGTATTGCACAGATGACATTATCATATTAAGAACCCTGTCTTTGTCAGAGTACTTAGTCCATGAGATTTTATATGTTACATTTCCATTTTGGATTTTCTGATTTTGTTTTGAGTTTTAGATTTTTGAGTGAAATTCAGGTGAAGTGAACATCCAAGAACTGAAATAGCAGAGATCTCATAAGCATATTTATGCAAAAAAAGCATTAGCTTTGGCTTTTCTTTTACTAAAGTCTACCAAGAGAGTGGAAAATCCCTGAAACAATACTAAATTAAATAATTTTTACATATGAATTTAAAGGTATCTAGATATGAATTCTAAACATGTCCTCAAATTAAACAACCACAAAACAAATCTAAGAGGCTGGACTTTCGTTCAGAATCCACATTAGTATCTGGAAGCATTCAGAGTGAGGACCAGGTTCAGTCTGCTATGAAAGACAAGACCTCAATGAAGCTGACTGATCTGCTTTACAAATATACATTAGTAAGGTGAGGTGCCACCATAAAGAAATAAAAATAATCCTGTGTCAGAAAATATTTTCAATACGTATTCCTTTTTCTTAGGCATATATCAAGTAACAGTTTTCATAAAAAAGAATTTCTTGAAATATGCTTTTAGATAGGAAACAGAAGCAGAGACTAAACATTAATTTGAAAAAGTATCTATATATTAAAAAGTAACTAGATTTTCAAATATGAAAATAAGATTATTGTTGAAATTCAGAGGTGGCTGAAGAAAAATCTGAAGATGACTGGTAGAGAACTTTTTTCTAAACAGGTCTTCTGACACAAGTTTTAGCATCCTGAATGATATTAAACTCAATTTTTTCAGTCATCAGTTGGATATAGAACAGAAAGATGTTCTAGCTGTAATTCCTTACTCATGAATTTTGGGTAAAGATCAAGGAGGTGGGGGTAAAAATTGTTATCACTAAAAAGACTTATTAGCCAAAATAGCATTTTTTATTAAACTGGTTAAGAAACTTCTAGTTCATACCTGGGCACTGTGTTTGAGCAAACTGTCTGGCATTGACCAAATCTCTCTCAGGGAATTTTTTTCTAATGCTTTACCTATATGATGATAACCTGCCACTGCTTGCATCAGTGGCATGGCCCTATTCTACCAGTATGTGTCTATCCATACAGAGAACAAAACTAAGCAACTTGTAAAATGTCCTAACAAAAAATAAACCTTATATTTATGTATCTTCAAACTGCAGATAACTAATTATTTTAATCAGGTATTGAATTGGGTATTTTAATTTAATCAGGTATCGATAAAGAAGCATTGAGGGCACAGGCAACAATCTCACAACCTGAAGACTGCAGCTGCCGAACAAGGCTCCTCTTCTGAAGGAAAACTGATAGAAAAGACTGACTCAGATAAGATGTGGGCACAGATAACAGCTATCACCCTTAAAATGTATTATCCCTTTCTTCTTTGTCTGTAAAATGTCACTAGGATTATGCTGAGAACCTAACCTGGATGAATGGATTTGTTCTGTCCTGCAGACATTTTTGTGTTAATAGTCCCATGATGCTTCCAGCCAATCTGCCACAACATTTAACTTATTTCAAGGTGGATGGGCAAACGTTTACTGTATATGACATTTTCTTCCCTATATGACAATTTTTATTTTAGGATTAAGCAAATACAACATTCTGTTCCAACAAGAAAAATATAAACCTAACACATTTTTAAAGTATTAGCCATAATCCTGACATAAAATGCTGAAGAAATCATATAAATAAATAACTTTAATTTCTCAGAAGCTTAGAACTGGGAAAAAAAGTAAACATCTTGGATATAAAATGACATAGAAGTTGTATAAATTATTAGCCTGGCTTTAATAGCTAATAATAGGACTTAAATCAGGACTTTATAAAATTTTTAATAGGGCTTTCATGCCTAGTTTAACTTATTTTTTAACAGAAGCTGAATAAGTTAATGTATTTTTGCCAATGTTATTTTATAATGTTCTTCCATAAAAGGATTATTTTTATAGATATATACTCTTTAGTTTCCCATGTAATCCTCATACTATTCATAATTTTCAAATAAAGGTTCTAATCTGTTGTTCTGGGGACAATTATTGTGCTGCCACTGGAATTTTCTGGTGACAACAATAAAGAGACTGATTAGGAAACTCACTGAAAAAGATGTTTTTTCTAGAAGAAGATTTTTTTATGGTGTCTTATGCTTGCTTCCAGACTCTGATGGCTTAATAATAAAAGATGTTCAGTAAACTAGATTATACGTTTATTGTCAGGTTTTTAATACATTTAAACAGTCGATGACTTTTCTTTTTTGAACTCTAATGGGAATATTATTGCTGTATTTGTGATTTGCATAATAGTAGTGCTTTTTTTTTCTTATAACTACATACTCTAATAATATATATATCTATTAAAACACAAGTCTTATTCTCTTACTCTTGGTGTATACAAGAAACAATAAAGGTACGGATGTCATATAATCAAGGCCACATAAGACACACAGGAAATACAGAAAGAGAATCCCTTCCCTGGAGCCAGAATATTGTAGGCAAAGAAAGTTCTCCGTTACACAAAACTGGGTAGGTCTCATGCCTATACAAATGTCAGCTGTGGACATGGAATGGATTGTTCATCACTGTGGAGCATAACTTAGCTGACAAGGATTCTTTCAAAGTTTGGACTGAGAGTTTACATTCTAAAACAGAAAAAAGAATCCCAAATACTTCTCACATTTCACTTTTAAAAGCAAAGGAAACAAAACACTCAAAGAGAAACACTTGGAACTCCTATCAGAGCAAAGTCAGAATCAAAGCAGACAGCAGTCTTGCATCTTTTACACTTCAGGTATTTCCTGGGGACAAGCATTTGTTGAAATGTAGAGGCTGTGGTTAGATTTCAGAAATGCTCCTTAGATGTATAGGTGAGAGGCCAATCCTTGGTACAAATTTAAATATCATCAAAGAACTTTAGAATCTAGCAGCTCACTCCAGAACGAGGGAAGGAACAGAGGGGAAAATTTATCCTTAGCTCCCTTTTACCATTTATGCTTTCTTTGCTTATGTTGGCTAAGTTTTGTAAAAGTCATTTTTAGGAACCAAATGTCTCTGAAGGAATCGACAGATGAATCAGGCAGGATCAAAAGGGCAAGTCCTTTGGAAATTCTTGGAGTAAAAAAAAAATATGGATGAAGATTTGATTTTTCTTTTCTTTCCCAAATCTTTCCTAAATATAAGGAAAGTTTAAAAGGGAAAACATACTCTCCAAGTGAATATATGGATGGACTGTAGCCATACAGAAAACATCTCTGTCTCCTGGTCATATGTCATTTCAAAGTTACCACTGCTGTTCATGATCCCACCAACTGCTTTTAGTCTCCCCTGACGTATTCCTTGAAAACTCATTCTCAAATTGGCAATATATCTCACACAAGCGTGGTAAGAACTCAGGGAATAAAATTCAGCACAAAGCAAAAACCTTTTATGAGTTTGTCGCCAGATCACTGGGGGTATTCTCTGTGAGGCTTGCATCAGATAATCGTGACAAAAATGATCACTTCCAAATGACACAAGGAAGACAAATGCTGCATTTCTTCCTCACCTTTAGAGAGCTTTACAGCCAGTCTTTGCATTGTAATTGCATCCCAAGGTGACCCAAGTAACTGCATTTTCCACTTGCACCGCAGCCAGTACAAAGAAAATTATCCCTGCTGAAGGTGTCATGGAGGTTCTCTTGCTTTGGGCAGCTCATACCATGGCCACCACAGCTTAAGAGAATTTCCTAGGCCAGAGTGGGTTTCTCTCAAGGTTGTGGACATCCCAGGGACACACTGTGGATAAAGTCAGTTTGATACACAAGGCTATCAAAGATCACTTCATATATAATACAAACAGAGATTATAAAATTATGTCAAATTCACACATCTGGCAGATGTACATAGAATCAATCTATCTCAAGAGCTTTACTTCACAAAATCTCAGAGAAAAGATGTAGGAAAGCTCCCTGGAAGGCTTTTATCATCTATAATTCTAAATTGGCAATAAGCAGCATGTGTTAGAAGGGATGTTTTAGTTTCCATGTTTAATTGAATAAAAGTGAATATAGTAATTTAGCACCTGTGGAAGAAAACCATACATGATTTGAATTATTTTGTATGGCTGTGCACAGTGCTTACCTGAGTTAATCCCTGAAAGCTCTTGCAAAGGCAGGAACAAAACAGCCACTCACAATAGCATGGTAAGGCAAGGATTTGTGATATGGGATTGAAATATGTGTTCCTATAGAAGTTAAGAGCAAACTCATATTGGTTTCTAACAGACTGAATATTAATGAAGCTATTAAAAAAAATCCAAACTGTTCCTACTACTCTTTCAGATGGAATATTTGTAACTGGGTTTGAGACTTTCAGATACAATATTTTACACTTCAGAGGGAGCCTAGATTCACAGAATTTGCTTCTGTAGCATCTGAAATTAGATTGATTTATTTAAAACTTTTTATTTGCTTTTGGTTTCTATAATTAAAATTCTCTTCACATCCCTGGCATAAATCCTGACCTTATACATACAGGGGAATCTTTTCTATAGAATCTTGGTCTCCAGTCTGAATTTTTAACTGGTAAATAACACTCTAACTTATGCTGGTCAGCTATTAATGACTATAGGGAATTTTTATTCATCTAAGACTATTTCTATTCCAAATTTAAATGTGTTGGTTTGACTCATCCTAAAATGGAGATATAAGACATTCAGAATTGGATTTAGCTCCCAAAGCTGTTCACAAAACAAGTGTCAAGAGATAAATGTCACATCTAGGATTTTGACTTTTGCCCACCTCCTGTTCCTCAAACATTTGGTCAGAAGAAATAGAATTTAGATTTTCATAATCCTACAGGGACTTCTTAGGCTTATGGAAAGGGCAAAATATTTTAAGCCACTTAGAAGTGTGCTGACTCTGAAATCAGATTGTATCAAGAGAAGTGCTTGCTTTAAAAATTCATGCTCTCAAGAAGCTGTCTAAACACTTTCATTTCAATTTCTTTCTTTATATATGTGGCATTCTTCTAATTCTCTTTATTCATTTTCAGAGCCTCTCTATTGAATGATAGTTTTGAACAGTCTTGTCTTAGTATTCACTCTCCAGCAGCTTGTAAATTTGATATACAACAGAGGAGGACGATCATATTTCACTCTCTGCAGAAGAATAACTTCCAAGACACTTCTCCAGGTTTTGTTATAGCTTAACAGAACAGTAGAAGTAATTGAACCTATATTGTTTAGACTTTTTATTTTCTTCTTTTTTTTCCTCACAACTGCAGGGTAGTTTGGGATACAAAATTATATTTTAATATTTTCTTTCTCAAGTATCCTTGAATTTAGCTTCCTTCAGAATGCAGAGTGCCTCTTTCTGGGGAAGAAAAAATTTCTTATACAACAGAATCTGCATTTTTCTTTTTAGGCTACCTCAGTGTTATAAAAACTTACTGACATTGAACTGAAACCACTCCTTCTATGTCAGGGATTGCAAATAATTAACCACCATATATCTGCCAGAAAATATATATGATATATATTTCCAGTGCTGATATCCGTGAAAGAAATGCTCTCAAGTAGCTTTTTGCCACCATGAGGTTTTAGCAAAATACTGTCAAAAATGTGTGGTTAGACTTTTTATATTTATATATATGAGGGCTTTATGTAACCAAATTATTAGAAGATACCTAGTCCTAGATCTCTAGCTGTCTTCCTTAACCCAGTTAATCCTCCAGCATTCTGATCCCAGGTATATTTCTACATAAGCAATACATACAGCTGCCCTGTGGCCGGAAAGGGAAGAAGGGAAAGCTACTTAAGCTTATAATAATAATTAGAAACTTCCTTTCTCAACCTCAGTAAATCCCACACAGAAACACATGTGATTATTTTGTCCAGAAAGTACTAAAGCAGGCAACTGGTTAACCAGTGGGATGTACCCAGGAGGAGATCACTGTGTTCTCACTATGTTCCTTCTCTTGCTTCCTCAAACCCCTACTAGTGTTCACGAATGCAAATTGCATTCTTTGGAAGACAGAATTCATGGCTTGCCTTAGTGAGAGTTTGCACTGTATTCATATTTTCAGTTTGGTCACAGATTTATTTCTGAAATATGAGTATTTATGTGTATGAACAGTATCAATAATATTACCATTTTGCATTCTTCTTCCATTCATGTTTGTCTAATACAGCTGTAAATTATATAAAATAATTTTGTACTTATTTTGTCTTTATTCATGGACAAATGCTTCAGAAATGTGTGATAATTAAGTCTTAGAAGTATCTAAAAGGTAGTTAAGTATGAGATTCATACTTGAGGTTCAAAATACCATAAGTAATACACATTTCCATATGATCTAAAGTACAGTCAATGACCCATTAAAAAAGCTCTTCTACAGAGTTTCAGTGGCATGTTCTCTTTCTAGAAAGAAAGAAGAAATATTTATCACCTATTTCATGGCATGTGTTTGTCAAAGCAGCTGTGATTTTTTGTATCATTTTACTTTAAATTTATATCACACATATAAACAAATGAGTTTATAGAATTTTGTAATATTGATAATGATTTCCATCAGCAAAATGTAACCCTTCACATGAGGATATGGACAGGGATATATAGTCTGACATTGCAACACTGGGAACCACTTCTCAATCCAACCTCAGCAGAACCACTGGGTCTTCTTTCTCTGCAGAGTAATTAGTAATTGAAATTTTAAGATGTTATCTATGTAACCTTTCGTGCCTGCACTGCCTTTGAAGCATGTGAGTTCAGAGATGATGAATCCAGTACAACAACAAAAAACAAAGAAAGATTAGATAAAAAAATTTCAGGGAAACAGTGATGCAATCCAGTGCATACAACAAATTCAGAGTATCCTGCTTTATTTTCTTCCATTGTTCTTTTAGTTATGGATAGGATTTCTTCACACATGTCATTGTGGTTTGTTTTTTTTTCATTTTCTCAAAAAAGTGTCTTTAATTTCCTATAACTGTAAGAAAAACACATATCAGTTTGCCTCTCAGATATTCTGAATACATACATTAAATATTTGTTCATATAATGTTTCACCATTTCACATTTGCTTGCCAAGAGGTGTTTTGATTTCTAACTCTATCAGTACATCTATTTCTTGATTTGTAAAAGTCGCTGTACTATTTTAATTTTCTTATTATCAAACATCAGAACATTATCTGTGTCATGATAAGCTTCATCAAATGCTTCTTTTGTGATGAAGGACAAAAATTGCAAGCAGGAAACGAGAAGATATAAGGTGACTGTGACCTCTAACATTAAGCACGTGGCATGAACTGATGGAAAAGTTAAAAGGAAAAAAATATCAACAGTCTTACTCTTGGGTGCTTTTTACTGATTTGCACCATTTATGAGTACATCCACTGAGTCATCCTGAAGTCAATGAACTTGAGGTGTAAGCTCTGTTAGGAAATGTTCACGCTCTCTTTTGTGTTTGCAGGTGTTCCTGGGGACTGAAAAACAATCACAGTGAAAGCCTCGTAATCGAACCATAATTAGCGACAAATGTGGGCACAGTTTCTTCAGTGCTACTGTCAAGCTTTCTTTTCATACCACTTTCACACTTACAAGGACAGATAGCTGACAACCAACTTTGGAAACTATCTGCTAATTTAGAGAAAAGAAAAGAAAACTACAACACAAGCTATGCAAATGGGTGGTGTAACCTTGCTCCCTTACACCAGAGATGAGGGATATATTCAAGGGGATACTTATGAACATATTTTTATTGGATCTAGTTGCTTTTTTTTTCCCTATGTTGTGCTTAACATTTGTATCCTATTTCTAGAAAGCAATGGTGTGCCCTAACTCTAGCTACTCAAATCTTAATCCAGTTTACTTTATATTTTGGATTTGTGCCTATGATTGATAGTAATTAAAGATTCCTGTCACAAAGGTGCTGAAAGCAACTTTTGGGCCAGATAAAAGAGCTTTAATTAGAAAATACCAAGCTCATGTTTCCATATTACAGGTTGTGTGTGAACACACAAACAGTGGGACAAGTTCTGACACAAAGCTAGTCATGGGGTAGGGGTGGAGAATGCAGCTGCACTGTTTTAAGCTTGGTTAATAGTGGAGAAAAATTTAACCACTATTCTTCTTTTCTGTAGCTGACAGCTACCACAAGATGGTCTAAAACAGCTACAGTGAACCTGAAATGATTTGAGCTTGGTCCTGAACAAAAGAATATAGCTGTTGAAAAATCATAGCTCTTCTGGCCATCTGAATAAAGGGTAATTGTGGAGTTCAATGCTCTAATATTTCTGGAAGGTGCCACTGCATAAGGACACTTTTTTTTCCTGAGTTCTAATGCACTGTGCAATATGAATTCTGCAAAAAGACCCAAACTCTATAGTGATCATCTTTAACCACTGTTTATACATAACACTGAAGGCAATTGCATAGATAGCAAGAGTGTCCAAGTTCTCTGAAAATACACACAATAGAACAGTTTAGACAGTGCCAGATTTCAAGATACAATTAACAAGGACTTTATAGTCAAAATATACTTTGTCTAAAGGAGATTAAATATACTGCTCCTTTTCAGGGTCAAAAAAATGGCAGGTTCCAGTGTGGTAAAGTTTAGTAAGATATTATTCTAACAACATATGCTCTCTAAAACTGTAAACCCCATTTTTTTTGTCATTCCATATGATAGTAGTTTGCTTGACCTCTTCAGTACTAGGTTCTCTTGCTCTTCACAGAGGATTTATTTCAGGCTCGGTAGTAATCTGTCCTGGGTCCTACCACTAGATGTAGCTCCATCTCTCAGCCTCGTTACCTTGTTGGCTCTTGCTAAGGCAAATGTATTTCCTGCATTTCTGTTTTGAGTTTTTTTTTTATCCCTGGATAACCTTCAGCTAATTTCAGCTTCTGTTTCACTATTACCTACTTGAGTTCACCTTTCCAATCTTCTTCAGTATCTTGTACAAACAACCAACTCTATTTCTTGGTTATACTCCTTCCTGGATGCACAGGTTTAAAGCTGAGTCTGTTAGTCTTGACAAGACAACATTAATTGAAAATACGGTGTAAACCTCCAAGTCTTCCACAAAAAGCAAAAAACAAAACAACAAACAATTAGAAAGTCAATATTTTCCTTATCTGTTACCACAAACATCTTCAGTTCCAATTACATGGAAAAGTGTAGTGACTCTGGACATCACTGAAAGATAAACGTGTGGTAAGTATTGTCTTTTAAAGCCTATTGCTCTGCCTGTTATTTTCTTTTAGGTTCGTAGAAACAAAACATGGAAGAAAGCAACTGTGCATAGCACTCAAATTTGCAGTGGTTGTCCACTGCATAAAACAAAAATGGAGGATTCAGTTGCCAATGCCTCCAGCCTATCCAGGACCAACCGAAACAACATTTTCATATTCCTTCAAAGAATTACACTTGTGTGGACCATTACCTGGCTTCCATTGAGATATCTTTCCAGTTCAAAATCTTTTAAAAATTGGTTGATTTGTGATCGACTTGTACTTCCTCTTTCACTGAAACTGAAAGTTTCAGGGTCTCAAAATATGATTCCTTGGTGCCACTCAGGAGCTCCATGTCCATGAGAATGGTTTCCTGCTGCTCAAAGTGCTAGCTGCCCACAGTTCTAGCAGACTGTGAAATCCAATTAATTACACTCTGCAACTTATATTGCAGCAGCACTTAGAGAGGCGGCTGCTCTGGTGCAAGGAAGAACAGTTTGTGTCCTAAATAAGACTATTTCTGGATTTCATAGTTTCTCAGGGTCTAAAAGGGAAGTGTGTCTCCCATCTCTGATTTTCTCCACAAATGACAATGCTTTACATTTACGTCTCTCTCTCTCCAAACTAGAGAGAGATGTAAGTGTAAACTCATTTTTTAGGCTATTACTTCAAAAAATTTACAATTATAGTTTATCAGCCTTAAAGCTACGTATGACAGTAACTAAACATTAAACGTGGGCAGCTCAAGGAATCTCTCACAGTAATGAGACCCCTGGCTTTCCCTGCTTCAATTTTGTCAGCATTTCAGAGAGGAATGGAAAATTCCTTTATTTTGCTGACACTCAGACCTTATCTGTTATTGATTTTTCTCCATTGCTGATAACACAAACGCTACTCCTGCTTCATCTGCTTCTTTGTTTCCAAGGGATCCTGCAAATCACATGGGTGATGTGTTCCAACAGAGATTAGATGACTTGCTTGCTCATTTGTTCTCACTTTTGGCTTCTAAGTTATTTTTGCAATTTACACATTCAGCAGCTAATGTGCTTACCTCAGACAGACACACTCCAATTTTTCCCTTGCTCCAATGTCACAGCCCTGTAAGCTACTGGTAATTTCATCCCCTTTTCCATTTTTCTTCTATTACTATGACAAAGAAACTCCAAAAACAAAACAAAACAAAACAAAAAACACTGCAACCAACCAACCAAGCAAATAAAAAAACCAAAGAAATCCAACCTAGTTTTTTCTGACAGACTGATTCAGTAACCAAACCCCATAACTTTGACATATTAAAAAAATTATTTAAAAATCATAGTATTATTTTCTATTCTATTTTAATTCTCTTACATTACCATTCTCTTAGCACTCTTCAAATACAGCTTAATGTAATAAATACCACAGTGGGATCGAAATTTCAAATCACTTAGCTTTATCTTTGTTTTACAGGCTCTTTGCAGTTTTTGTCAAGAGTATATCTGCATCTGAAGTTTACACAAAAAATCAGAAGCCATGCAGGTGGCTAGCATTTCAAAGCTGCCAGACATTAACTTTGATACCACTGAGATTTCTAGGAAGAATAGGCCGAGGTGTCTCCTGCAGAATGGACAGTCACCTATTTTTAATGAAAGCATGTGGGTGACACAAACCCCAATGCTATTGGAAATAGCATCTCCAATTTAATTCCCCTTGGAGTACATTGAAGACTTCTGTTTCTCACAGTGGTGGTGAGGATCCCATAAGAATGATGCCATTTTGCTCTAGAGAGGGCTCATCCCCATAAGCCCTCCTCTTCCCATCCATGCTGAAAAAGGGCTTTCAGCTGTGACAAAGGACCAAAGGAGCTAAAATGAAATTGTAGCTTAAGAAGTCTACTGTGAAAAGAGACTTTTCTATTTAATGTTTAAGCTTCTAATTCCAATTAATTTTACCACAATAGGATTGGAAATCTGGCTTGGTGGCTTTTTATGAGAATACCTACCTCTACGGCGATTTGCAATGGTCCCTCATTTATTTCTCTGTGTTGACTGGGACTGTCAGCTGATCTAATCCATTGGCATGGACATAGCAAATAAAGCCAAATTTAGCTTATGTATTTGCCATGTCTAAAAAGACTCTTAGAAAGTCACATGAGTAAATATAAAGTGTTGATAGACCGCAACGAATGAGAAGGTGGCCTCACATTACATATTTCTGTGACACAGGAGAAGTCATAGTTCAGTGATTAATTCATTCACCAACAGAAGGCTTGCAACACCTGGCTTATAGCCTCTGCTGCCTGTCCAATTGAAGGAAATGGAAAAAAAATGAGACAGTATGTATTATTGTTCATATCTGAGACTTCCTAAAAGAAAGAAAATAGTCTTGAGCAGAACTGTGGCAGGCAACCACTCTAATAAGATGCTGTATTATTCACATATACAATTACTCAGTGAAATTAGGGCAAAATGCTTTTTTATACATCTTCTATTATCATGATCTAAAAACAGTCCAATTTCTGCTGTGAGACAGGCTTGCTGATGGCTTCAGAGAAGGAATGTATAAGCTTTTTGAAAAAAAAGTGTCTTGTTTTTCAGTTACACTTCTTTTAACTCTGCAAGCTACCTCGGAAGATCAAATTAATGGGTTTCTGCATACTTTTTATCCTTGTTATGGTCACAGTTAGCCAGACATCAGAGAAGGAATTTGCATTTCCAGTACCCTCAGTTTATACTGCTTTCAGTCAGAGTAATTCCAGAGATTTTAGAAGAATGAGCCTTGATTCATAGCAATATAACCCAGAAAAGCCTCACTCATGGGATG
This sequence comes from Monarcha castaneiventris obscurior, assembly GCA_026261815.1. NCBI lineage: Eukaryota > Metazoa > Chordata > Aves > Passeriformes > Monarchidae > Monarcha > Monarcha castaneiventris. The sequence continues at coordinate 3,660,948 of JAMPIT010000379.1, forward strand.
AAAAGGTTCTAGACATAAGTCAGTTTCAGAAGAGAGTTTAGACTGTTATTTAGGCTGTTTAGACAGACATAGACTGAAATTTAAGTAACCCCTGCAGTCTGCATTGCTATTATAAATACTATTTGACCTACACTTTTCTGTATGATCTTATCGAGCCCGAATGCACAGAGTTAAATCAAAGGCTTTCAAAAGGAAACACTAGGAGATAACATACTGACAAGAGATAATGTACTTTTCTATGGATCACTCGGGATCCTTGGGACACAAAGGGAATCTTTTAAGTGGAAAATACAACTGACTTTACTCTCACTAGGATATTGGACTTTATTATTTCCAAACAAAACTTGACTTGAAGGGTATACTAAGGATTTAGAGAAGCCAGTTTAAGTAGGAAGAAATTAGGGCAGCTGACTGGATATGAAAAAGGAACAAATGAGTTATGGTAAGCAGTGTGCATCTCCAATGTCAGAGAGGGAGAGAACTACATTGAATGATATCTACTAAAGCTTCCAAAAAGCTAAAATTGGCATTTCCTTGCTTTTGCTTTTGCTTTTTTTTTTTTTTTTTGGAAGTGAAGGGAAAAAAGACTCATGGAGTTGTTTTGTTCAGTTTGGGCACTTGAGGGATTGGAAAAAAATTTGATTCTGACACTGATGAATTTCATGATTGCTTCATGTTCCTGATGTTGTGTAATATCGCAGAATACTAAAGGCAGTATTAATTTCTGTATGGCTTAACTTTCAATATTTGAAATAATGTCCAAATTTTTTTGCCAAACTTAGTGAAGTTTTCTTTATTATTTTTCCCTATCAAGTTCAGATTAATCTGGGTTGTTCAATATATCTAAGCCTGTAGTGGTTGTTCTCTAATCTCTGGGAGAATCTAGTCTTAGATACTTGTTAGAATTTCTCTTTTGCATGTATTTTGTTACATTATCATTCTTTTCTGTCAATACTGAATTGCCTGGCTTTAGAGCATTTCCCCGGTTACTGATATTTTCATTATTTTATGATTTGAAATTGACACATCATTTCTTTGACTGGTGTCCTACGGCATCAATATTTCTTATTTTGTCACATTGAAGCTCTGTTAATGTTTTATATTCTCTTTGAAGATATAAAATTCTTAAATATTTTATTTTATAATATTTCTTAATATTATATTTTATTTATTATATTTTATTCAGTTTGTAAAATAATGTGTTGATGAACCACAATGGTAAAGTACTAATTATATTTTCAAAAATTAGCACATGAAAACGGTCAACTTTTTATTGGGCAGTTACCTCAGAAATCAAGCTAACTGATGATGAATTTCAAGCTGGTGTAACAGGGTTGTTTTCAAATTAGGTCATTTTATAATGAAGGGCTTGAAGATTCTAGTCTGAGTTCAGTGACTGTTGCTGTGCTGGATGCTGTTCAAATGACACTAAAAGAATGGCTAAATTTTATAGGGTTCCCTTTGTAGTCCATTGTGAAACACAGGAGTGGGATAAAAACTTTTAGAGAGGGAATAGGACATCATGCAATTGTCAATGAATCCATGGATGTTATAATAGCCATTAAATTACTGCAGATTACAGGCTGAAACTTGGATTAAAGTAAAGTAAGATTTAAACCAGTCTGAACACTTGTCTCTGACTGTGCTTCCTCGACAAGCTCAGCAAAGGTAGGGTGGAGCATCAAGTTCAGACACCCAGTGGATGTGTTCGAGGCAGTCAGTTGAAGCTGCTTCCTTCAGCAGAGGCCTCTTCCACTCCTCCCCAGCCCACTACACACCACTCCACTCACTATAGGATTGACAATACCACAGACACTAAACTAAGTTGCCACAACAACTTTTCCCTTTCAGAGGACAGAGTGAAGGTGCAGCACTCAATGTAATTTTCAGAAGTTAATGCAGGCATGTACTGTACTTTTTTTCTAGGCAGCTTTCTTTTGGCTGTATGAAGATGCAAGATTAAGGTCAGGTCCTGTACTGGTAATAGACCACAATGTATTTTGCAGCTGATCTCTGCAGCGAGCTAAGAGGCCTGGAAACAGCTCTTTTTTCACCAAACATTTTAGTAAAAACCTTTTCAACTTCTCTAAACTGCAAACCTGTGCAGACCTAATTGTCTCAGTCATGCTACTCTTTTTTTTTTTTCAAAACAATTAAGAACAATCAAGTCCTGATACTTTACCTAAACATCATTTTATTGGTTAAAATGTGAATATTATCATGGGTTTTATATAGTGGCATGAATCTGAGACTTCCAACTCAATCATTAGGATTTTCTTCCTTTTTAAAGGTATGAGTGACACTACTTGAATAGAGAAAAATTGTTGGCTTTTGATTTTTTTATTAGGCTATTGTATTCATATCTTGCAAAATGTATTAAAAAGGAGGTAAAAGACCCTCTTGAAGTAGCTTGCTATTTTTGCCAAAACAGATCATACTTTTTCAAGCTTCTATAGGCTCAGAAAAGCATATTTAGAATTAAAGTGAGAATAAAGTGTTTCTAAACTAGTTTCTGATCATAGAATAAGTTAGAATAGAAAATATTAGTATCTCACCACATACTACTTTCCTTTCCTGTGAACCAAATCATTTTTGCAATTAAATGTGAACTTTTCAATCCACTATGGCATTGGTCCTTTCACGGAATTTCTAATTCTCTTCATTTTCCTACTTTTCCTTCTTTTCCTTAAAAATATTCTCTCATAGCCTTTTTGATAATCACTCTCTCCTGGATTTTTTGCATTGTTTTACATCAGTCTAGTGGAAATAGTGTGTATGTACATATGTATAAAGGCAAGAGAACACAGTGTATGGAATGATGGGATGTTCATTTCTCCTAGTTCCTTTGCACTATTTTACTAGTGTTACATTACAAGGAGCAAGAGAGTATGACTATGAGCTTGTCCTTATACAAAGAAAAATTGCATTCTGACTACCAGCAAATTGCTCTGAATCTGAATGTCACCTGTCTTCACCTGGATAGTATGCCGTTTCCTACTGCTTCAAAAAATTGCATTTTCCAGCTGCTGGCTATGAAGTTAAGTAAGTGAAGGTTTTATTCTACTGTCCTTTTACAGCTTTGTATATGCAATTGTGTCAATTGCACTCAATGAGGCTTTATTAGCATGACAAGATATACAGAAGTGCTGCTGAAGTGTGAAGGGGATGGCCTGCTCAGGAATCTCTTACAGGGAAATCGCATCTCCCCACATAGTGTCCGAGGCTTTATCTTCCAAGTCTGTCATTGCTGTTCCTGTGGCAGGTTTTGGAAAATGAAAAGCAAGCCTCCTAAGTGTATATTAGATGTGCAGTCTATAAGGAGGCTTGCTTAGAAGGATGATACATCCAGCTCTAAAACAAACACTGAGACATTATGTCATATGGCATATCACATGTAGAATTTCTGAGGCAAAACACAGTATAAATGGATCAGAAGCAGTTATAGTGGAAAGGTTTTGGTAAAATAAGACTGAAAAAACTCTGGATGTAAATTTTGAAATTAGATATAACTATTATCCATTTTTAGGATATTAAACAAATATGTTATGCCCTTTTAGATATATTTAAACATTGGGTATCTAGAGAGTCATAGAGGGATATGATAAATTTAGATATTTTTATGTCACTTATAATAAACAACTTTTTTTTTTTTTTTTTTTTTTTTTTTGTGGAATGGATTTTCCTTCTAGTTTTAGTGAAACTTCCATTCTTGGATATGTAACTACTGTACACACTGTTTGCAATTCTTATACAGGTTCTCAAGCTCGGTTACAGATTGCACCAATAAACACAAGAGCAAAACTGGGTCCTCTGCTTCTCTGCTCTAAAACTGAAGAGAAAATGTGAATGCATCATGTTTTCTAAATTATAGACAACATATTCAAGGTGTAATATCTGTTAATATATACAAAACCTGGTAATTTAAATTTAAATATTTTTCCTATATATTTTTAGTTAATAGTCTTTCCAAATGCTTAATTCAAAAGGTAAAACAGGGCACTTTATATTTTCTTTCAGTCTGCAACTTCAGTTTTTATTCCTTTAAAAGAAAAAAAAAATCCTTCTAACACTTACAATTGAACTTTTTCGATCTGCTGCTAGCTTTCTGTGCTGTGCATTTCAGTTGGGTGTCTTGTCCTGAACGTGACAGCTCTGTAGCATAGTACTGAAATATTACAGCAGTAATTCTGCACCATTATGCCTAATGTTACAGGAACATCCTTCAGATTTGCACACTGAATATGGGAGGAATTCAGGTTTATTTACTTTAATGACTAGGTAATGAGTCTGAGCCACACAGATCAAAGTGAACTAGTAAGAGAGAGGCTGTTATGGGCCAAACTAATAAAAGGCTCCAGTTTGAGAAGAGGGTTGTATTCTCTTCAGTGAGGTGAGAGAGGGTATAAGTGTTGGGAAGAGAAGGAAGGATGTTTCCCCTCAATGTTTAAAATAATGTAGACCAAACACTGCTGCTTTGACTGTCCACTGTTTGGCAGCCCTTTGGACTTTGCAAGAAATTTTTCCTCTTCTTTATTAAAGCAGTTAGAACCTCATGCTGTCCACCTGGTTTTATGGATTTGTATCATTGTTTGGAGAATTAGATAGGCCCAAATTATCTCTCTGTGTGTTGGCATACTCTTCACTCCTAAATGAAGAACCTCCTACTGCAACAGCTATATAGTGATAAAACAGACCTATTGAGGGCTTCAGAGATTGATCACCTTCTATTAATGGATAAGAAAAGAATGTAATAATAAATGAGCTATCAGAGATCTCTCAAGATGAATGTATCCTTTTGGGTAGCATGAAAAAGAGCCTGAGAACGGAGTATTTCATACTAAAAGGTAATTTTTCCTCTCATTTGTTCACTTAGGTATTGTTAACCATATCGTCTTACCCGTTGCTGCATGGGACCACAACTCAGCTTTCAGCTATTTGATGTTCCTCATAATGAAATGAAATATCACTGAATCAGATGACTCTGGAAAAGTATTGAGAGTGAAATTTTTGTAATTTGCTCTCATGTTGTATTGGTATTTCCAGTGGAAGTGGAAAGGATGAAAATGGAGAATAAACCTTTCTCTCATTTGACACGTGACTTTGCAGATTACAGGGTTGAAGGTATTTCATATTTAAGATACCATACTGCTAAGAACTTGCATATGATAAAAAGCTCCAGAAGTGACCACAAACATGGCTTGCACTAAAGTCCCTATTGCATTCTGTGTAGCCTGCACATTCAGTAGTAGACTGAATATTAAAGTAATCATTTTAGTTTGTGTTCCAAACTTATTTAGGGCTGGGGGAAAGTTACAGTGAGGGGTATATAGGTGCTTTTCTAGTCATATTTTTTTCATGGTAGATTTTACATGGAAAGTTCCCAGCTCAAATTCAGAAAACTGTCACTTTTTCCTCTTTCTAAGCTTTTATTTTTGTGTGTGTGCATCATATAATCCAGGGAATAAAGAACACCTAAGTGGCATGTTAAGATGCAATTATCCAAGGGTCATTATGTTCAAATAGAATGAGAAATAGACAACACAATTTGTGACTTTTAAAACATTTGTAAATAGAAAGTAATCTATATGAACAATATGAAAGGCATGTAGATGGACAAAGTTACAAAAAATATTCTTCTTGCATGCATATGATTGTCGCTAGCAGGCAGCAGATTGAGGAATAAATGCGACATGGACAATTCCATATCAACAGAAACCGAGCTCTTTATTCATTTACAAGTTTGCTTATATACCTTAGCACTCTGGACTAGCATAAGTCATTTGTTTATTGGTCAGCCACCCCCCAAAGGGATTGGCTGAACCCAACAACACTTACTTCAAATATTTTTCTTCTTTGTACCATAACAATACCATAGTTTACAAAAAACTCCCAACTGTCTTCCCAGAGTGTCCGTGAGAAAGCAAGGCTTTCACACAGACACTATCAGAAAACTGAGAAATCTCTCTGCACCCAAGCTTTCAGCATCCACATATGATCTTTGTTTTTATATTTCCTAAAATTACTGTGGAATAAGTGGAAAGTAATAATTTGTAAAGAAGATTGGTGTTACACTTTCTTGATGATTTTGGAGGTCTTTTCCATCCTTAATGATTCTATCAGTTCTGTGTCTACTTGGCAGAAAGCTGTTAAGTAGGTTGCACAGTAACAATTTCCTCTTCTTCTGTACCATTTTTCACCATCTTTTCATTAATCTTCTGAATGTTTTTACCCTAATTTTTAAACAAGCTAAATAGATACACATTTCTCTTCTTCTGAATTCTTATTTTGTCCTCATTTATAGTGCCCAAGAAGATTTAGGTACATTAATTATCATTATATCAAAGCATAAAATACAGCTTAACAGAAATTCCAAGAAGTGCAGGCCACTGATATTTTATATGATATATTTGGAAATTAAAATTCTATTGCAGTCCCAATTCTCAGGATGAAAGCTGTAGTAAGAACAGGAAATGGCATAAAATCTATTCTGCATGTTACAGATTGTCATGGAAATAGAAATTTGTGAAAACCTAATTTTTGTTCCTCTCTCAAGATAGCAATCTCACAGCCATTTCTGGATGAAATTAAATAAAGGAGCTCCTTAGCTTTTATTTGCTGCACTGATCTGCAACCATTTTTTTCCAGCAGTTTTAGGATAGACACGTATATTATTTACAGAAAATCCACAAGGAACATTTTTATAGTACCAGAATAGAAATAATACCATAACAATAAAGATCAAAGATTGATGCAATTGTGAGTACAAGTAGTAGCTGCCTTGTGTGGCTGTTACCTCCTCCAGGGGATTCTTTAGAATGTCTTTCATTTTATAAAATGTGTCTGTTTCAGTGCAACCTTATACAAGTAGGGAACTGTACTTGTGTTTCTGGAGTGTTGGGGTTTTTTTAACTTCTTTTTTTTGGTCCCAAGAAAGAAAACAATCTAATATAAAATTGGCATGACTGGTTTCATGAACTTTGAGACTGCTCTGAACTTTAAAGGAATCAAAAGTCATACAGAAGCCATTGGTATGTGTATGTAATTTAAATGTATTTTTCCTGTCTAACCTGTTTTTAAACAAGCAGATGTCAGTAGCTCTGATGCTGTTTATGGAGTTTAATAATTTTCACGTAGAACAGTCAGGAAATGCACCAGTGTAATGCATTGTCTGCTGGCCAATGCTGTTCAACCACTTTGTTCTGGAAGCGTCAGATCTGAGATGAAGCCAAAGCAATTTACATCAAATGAGCATCCTGCCCAAAGACACACAATGACAGGAAGTTTGTCCTCAAGATGAGGAAGATTTTACTTTATAGATGTAAATATGTGTATGCGTATATATGCATGTATATATCTTTAATTATAATATAATATATTATGCAATTTATATAATTCTGTGTATTTTTTAATATATGGAGTAATACAATACATGTATTTGTAAATGGTGAAAGCATGAGACCTGAAGAAATGCTGGAACTCTCTTATGTTTTCCTGAGCATGACTTGACCTGAGTTCAGTTAAGACATTTTGCTATGGTTTAATGTCCATGAGGAAGTTATTTATATCTTATTTGTCAGCAGAGGTAAAAATATGACAAAAAGGTGATAAAATTTAAATCAGAATTCCAAAACCAAAAAAAAAAAACCTGGGACAATGCCATATTTTTCTCTTTTTTCCATCCCATTGTAAGCCTTTATTTCAGTGTTACCAAAATCAACCAAAAACTAAAAAGCATGTACTTTTTCCTAAATCGATTCTCTCAACAGAAAAAAAACCAGTAAAAACCACTGGTATATGTTGCATTATATTACCAGATGTAAAAAAATATTATTTTAGGATGGCAGGAGGGAGAGCAGAAGTGATGACCTGAGTGATGCTCAGATGAGGCTGAGAAATAGAACTGCTTATGGTGACACTGATTTCTGAGGTTGATGGTGATAGAGAAAGACACATTCATAATGGCAAGGAAAAAGGGAAATAAGTTCTGATACTGCCATGGTAGGTACTGACATTTAGCTACTGAGATGTCTAGCAGGAATAACACTGCATGGACATACAGGTTTCTCTGAGCTGCCAAGTGCTGCTTGATGCTTTGTACCCCCATTCTGACACCGCTGTAAGGCTTCCAAGAAATGGCTATAAATATTTCACATTTTCACTGTTCATTACTTTCATTACTTCAGCTCATATATCTGTGAGATAAAAGAGGTGATAGTGTATGACTTTGCTCTACCTCTGATTTATATTGCCAATAGGTCCTGCATTTTTGTTTGTTTGAATTTCATCACTCTGTATACAGAGAAACAAAGGCTTACAACCTCCCTTGGCAAGCCACTTACTTTACTTTTCTCAGCTCAAATATATTCCTGCTGTGTGGTCATTTTCCTGAGCTTCAGTCTTTCACATCAGTATTGAAATACATTTGCCCTTTGTCAAGAATAGTCTTAATAACTTAACCATAATTTTTTTATTACTGAATTGCATGAAGCAGTAAACAGCACATTAATTAAAATCTTTAGGCCCTATTTAATATGAGGTATTACAAATGACAAGGAGGCCAAAGAGATAAATCAAAAAGGGTCAGAGGCAAGAAGTTCACTCTGAAAAAGATGACTTCACATATTACAGGGGAAAAATAGAATCACGAAAAGACTTTTAATTGAGTAGGAGCTATTGGGGAATACTTAATCCCTGACTTTAAGAAGAGGGGAGATTAAGAAGAGGGGAGATGAAGATGTAATGTAATACAGTCGGGAAAAAAAGAAAAACACTAAAGCAATCAAACTGCATAGTATCAACAGTGGGAAGGCAAACATTTCTTTGCAAGTAAAACTGCACTCAGCTCTGATAAGAATTTGGAATACGAGCAATAAAAATAATTAAGGAAATGAGAAGGCCACCTTAGGAGAAAAATATTAAAAGAGATAAATAACTCAGTAAAATGACATCAGGAGAACACATTCACCTTCTGTAAGAACTTAAAAGTTGTATACAGTAGGCCAAAAGGGTTTTTTCCACCAGTCACCAGGGTGCATTACATATAACAGAGGAGTGCATTAAATTACAATAGTGCCAAAAGATATATTGGAATTTATTTATTTAAAGGCCCAAGGAAATTGTTTTGTCAGGATAAATCTATGAGAACAATGTAATACAGGTAGAAAGAAATTTCAGAAAATAACAATGCAAATTAGCAGCAAACGAGGAGAGAGTATCAGACACCCAGTGAAAATAAACATATGTCAACTACAACGTAAATTAGAACATCATGAGCATAAAGAGAACACAGGTACATCAGCAGCAGAGTAATGCAGACAAGCAGTGAGAAACAACAGAAATAAATAAATACATAAAATTCAATCACAGGAACCCCTGGAAAAAAACAAATGCAATCTTGCTTAGTAGCTGCTTGTCAGCAGATGTAGTGTCACAGCTCCTCCTTACCGTTTCTGCAATGTGAACCTACCAACCCACCTCCAATCAGGAGAGACCCCACTTATAAAAAAGGATAAATGCATGTGACTACAGCTACTTTCTTCCATGCCTAGAATGCAATACTGGCAGCAGTGCCTCTTTATTTTTTATGTTGGCCTCGCACGGGCTCTGCAAGATGTCAAACCAATGGTACCAAAGGGCAGTGCTGCAGGGTCATGCTTATTACACGAGACATAACCAAATAAAAAAGCTCCTCAAATTAAGAATGAGATTTCCCAAAAATCTTATTTTTTAAAAAAATTTTTGGCAGATTAATTGTCTGCTAAATTAATGTAACCTCTTTCCACTTGATATGTCACTTATCATCAGAGTAATTTTAATGAGAATACCTAATCTGTTCATGGAGTCTGAACAGCCACCTCTTCTGTTACTCAACACTTGACTTCCAGTAGTGTAGGGTGATTGATATTTGTAGGCATTCATCATTTACAGTATTCTGAGAGTCCTGAGAACCAAGCTGTCATGATGCCCTGGATTATTATCACTATGTCCTTTCTCAGAAGCCAACCACAATCCACACATTTTGGCATTCTATATAGCTAGTGTCATCATAAAAGAAAAATGTTTCTATGAAAATTTTTTTCATTTTTTTACTAATTTATGACTCAGAGTTGACAACTACCACACAAGAAACTGGAAAATGACATTTCCCAAACAATTATAAAATGAATTTACATTTTTAGTTACCATATTCTATCAAGCATATTCAAGAGAAGCTATTTTCTGACTGAGTCCTGTGACATTTGACATGTCATCAATATGACTCAGACAGTCTTACGGTGTCAGAGACATGTCTCCTTTGCTTTTAAATGGAGACATGCCCATTTACAGCATTTAATGATGTAGTTCAAGGTGCATTAAGTTCATCCCCTAGAACTGTCAGAGTTGAAGGTCTCTGATTTGTGCAGCTATTGCTGTGAATCTGCCGTTCTAATCTCTCACTCAGAAGAAGCTGGTCTGAAAGCAATAACAATGACAAAATGCAGTAAAAGTGGCTGAGCTTGTAATTTTCTTTCCATGTCAGAAATTGTTTGTGAAAAAAAGGATCTCTGAACAAAAGGCCAGCACTATAGGAAGTTTTTTTTCTTTAAAAGGTATTTGTATAGTGATTATAACTTATAAAGTAAAAGCTGTTCTAGGGAAAGAATTTTATGCTCTCACTGATCCATCCCATACTAACTAGAGGATGTCTAGAAAGACTACAACTAACATTAACAAAGTACTTTTGGAAAATTTATAAAATAACAGTGGGAATAATTAACACTGGTTCACTGAAATCTCATTAGACTCACATTTATGCGATATCTTCTTTGAGTAAGGCTCTAGTTAAGTTCTGACTTATGACTTTAATGTGGCATAAACAAGTGCTGTGTTTATTGGTACTAACCCTATAGAGAACTCAGGGGTCGAGATAAAGACAGTTTAATAGGGAAAACAAAAGATGTCCACAGAAACAAAGCAAAACAAGAAATTCCTTGCATCTCATGGGCAGGCAGGTATTCAGCCAGCTCCAGGAGAGCCGGGTGCCCACACACGTAACAGTCACTTGGGAAGACAAACACCACCACTCCAAACTTCCCCCCCTTCCTTCTTCTTCACTTTATATAATGAGCATGATGCCATATAGTCTGGAATATCCCTTTGGTCATTTTGTGTCACCTGTCCTGGCTTTGCCTCCTCCCAGCCTTCCATGCACCTGCAACTTCCTTGCCAGTGTGGCGGTGCAAGAAGCAGAAAAGGCCTTGGCTCTGTACAAGCACTGCTCAACAACAACAAAAGCATCACTGTACTATCAACCCTGTGTTCAGCACAAATCCAAAGCATAGCCTTATACCAGCTACTATGAAGAAAATTAACTCTAGCTCAGCTGAAACCAGCACAACCATGAGAATGCATGGAAAGGCAACTGTTGACTATTAGCCAGGAAGCTTCTGAAGAGATCATCACTACATGAGTAGTTTAAAATAAAATTGGTGTCATAAATGTTTCCAGCTATGAAAGTCGGTGAATATCAAGTGTTTACAGCCATCTAGGAAGCAATTAAGAGACATTTATGGTAGAAACACCCACTGCAGGCAGTGAAATGCAAGGTTCCCTTTCTGCTGTGGAAGAGTATGACTGCTGTGGTCCCTTTCACGGGCATAACATTGGGTTAAATGAACCTTTGATGTGACCCAGTCAGAACACCCCTATCCCATCCATCCTAATGACAGGAACATCATCCCACAAGGTTCACCAGCTTGCCTCACAGCACTCAGCACTTACCAAGGACATTAGGGTTTTCATGTGGAGCAGCACTATGGATATGAAAACAGTCCCCTAGCTGGTTTGATTGACATCCCGTGGACTTATTTAAGCACACGAGCTGCATTCCCTTCTGTTTAAACTAACTGGGAGCCATGCTCCAGGATCTCATGAAGCATCCTGCAGCTGCTGAGGAGTGTCTGGTGTAAGAGACTAGCTGAGAGCCTGTCTAGAGTAATGATCCCAAACCAAACCTACAGGTCTTGGGTCCTCAGCGCCACTGAAGCATTTTACAAATGTGCCATGCTACCTGCTGATGAAAACAGAAGATTGATATTAGACAGCCTGGAGTCTGCAGAGGTTCTATGATGTTCCTATGTTTTTCAGAAGTATTTCTCACCATTTTGACTATGTTGATTGTCCCGCAGATGCTCAAGCGGTATGTGGACTATCCCATGTCTTGAATAATAGTGGGAAGCCAAAGAGAGCATGTTTTCAATATATTTGGAAAGATATATTTTCCCTTTGCTATTTCATCTTCTTTCTTTTTTTCAACCATCCACTGTGTAATGGTGGTAAAAGAACAGGTGAGGTAGTTAGTGACATGACCTTATAGACCTCATGGTTATGGATGATTTCAAATGTCTGCAACAACATTTACAGAACAAGAAACAGAATTCTTTACTGTTGGATAGAAAAGAATACCAAAGGACCAAACCTAAACAGAATATTGGCCTTGCTGCTACTTTTTCTTGTATTTTTCTGAATCTCACAGAGCTATACAGAACTTTCTTCTCAGCAAAACAATTGTATTAAAGAAAAAAGAATATTCTTTTTTTTTTGCAGGCTGCTTCATTGTGTGCTTCAGATGTACAATTAATGATATAAAAAGACTATTCAGATTCTTCCTATACTGACAACTTCATATCTTATTTTAATTGAATCAAGTTGTCTGAGCTTTGAAAATGTTGTCAAGAGAAAATCACAGCCACAAGGATTCAAAACACCTTTAGAGAGTTATCAACTGTAGCAAATAATATGAGCTTGGAAGAACAATGAAATGAAAACTGACCTTTTCTCTGGAGGTATCATACACATTTGCAGTATAAAGTGATAAAGTATTTTTTCCTTAATGTTATTGTCATTTTTTGTCATCAGTGTTAGGAATTCAATATGACTTCAACTAGCCTCTTTGGGCTGAAGGTGTAACATCATAAAGCCTCATAATATCAGTTCACACAACAGATCTGCTTGCATATCTCTCCTCACTGCCCCTAACAACCTGAGTGAAAATGTTTATTCACATCATGTCTTTGAGACAGACACTCAAAGAGGAGGGACTTATGGAACAAAACAGATGAAAAGAGAAAGGCCTATGTTTTAAATATAAAGACAAACCTGTAAGGTTGTGAAAGAAATTTGAGTCTTCCAGGAAGAGTGCAAAGTAAAGTCTAATATATTTGTGTACATTTGCATTTTTCATTTAAACTAAAGTTTATTTTGGGAAAAAAAAAGGTGAAGATTAATCTGTTTACTGACAAAAATATATATTTATTTTATTTTATGATAGTGTCTGGTTAGATTTAACCCATTATTTCTCTCTGGTTGGCATTTAAGTGCAGTTAACATGCTGCACTTTTTAATAAAAGCATGTGCAATACAAGTGTTCTCATGAGATAAACTAAATTTACTAAAAAAAGATTTACAAAAAATCAGATGGATTGGAGGACTTTTAGGCGGTACAGGGAATTAGTACATCCCTCATTTGGTGTAGGTATAGAAGCATATTTTCAAATCTACCTCAAATCCAAAATGACAATAAGCAAAATACTGTAGTCTCATTCTACTCTCCCACCAAGAAGTTAATTAAAAATTATATATTTCTGCTCTCCGCTCATCAGGTATTGCACACAGACTTGCATGCTTCCAACAGCAAAAACATACAGCCTGTCTGTGAGCTAAAGCCTTGCTCATGCTCGGCAAAGCAGATCTCTGCAGCTACTTAAGCTATTACCACTGCTCTGCTGCCTGCCTCGTGTGCTTCCTGGAGGTTAAACCCTGACAGCAGAGCTTGCAAAAGGGAGTCTGTGAGCATCTTTCATCTGCTTCATTCTGGCATAGCAGCACAAACTACCATTGCTGGCAGCTGAAGTGATTACACTAGACAGTGACTGGAGTGCTTCAAGTATGCTTTTCTTCTCCTCTTTTGCATGCACCGTAAGTTACTGTCTTAAATTACCATAGGATGATTCACCACAGTGTGTCTGTATGCTTGAGTTGGTTCTATTTTTCTGTTAGAGGAAAAACATGCCATAAAATTCAAACTAGTCTGCAGACACTAATTTTGAAAAAGATAAAACAGAAAGCCAATAACTTACCAGTCAGATTTCCTTTGTTTTCTTCAAGTTCACCACTGCTGCTTTTTAGCAGTGCGGTCTCCTAGTATCAACACTGAGGGTTTCAGTCAAGTGGACTGGGGCTGAAGTTGGAAAAACCTGATGCTCTGTTTTCCTTGAAGTATTTTGGAGCCCTGAGGAAAAGTAAAATGCAAAAAAATCCTCATTTCTGTGAACATCTCCAGTAAGACTGAAACATAAAATTAGCTAGACTCAATAAAAAGTAATGTACTTTAAAAGTTGTCTCACTGTAGTGCAGTTAACATCAACACCTCAGTCTTCCTCCGGACTTTTTTATTTATTATTTTAACTTCTGTATCCTGATCCCAACACTAAAAGTAGAGAAAAATCCCAAATATCCTGATAATTAACCAGCTTGAGTTTTTCTCCACTAAAATAAAAAATTTCTGCAGTAGATGTGAAAAGGAATGAAAAGGGAAGGGAAGGGAAGGGAAGGGAAGGGAAGGGAAGGGAAGGGAAGGGAAGGGAAGGGAAGGGAAGGGAAGGGAAGGGAAGGGAAGGGAAGGGAAGGGAAGGGAATGGAAGGGAAGGGAAGGGAAGGGAAGGGAAGGGAAGGGAAGGGAAGGGAAGGGAAGGGAAGGGAAGGGAAGGGAAGGGAAGGGAAGGGAAGGGAAGGGCCTAACTGTTAATGTGACTGTGCCATCTGATCCCAAGTGAGCGGCTGCAAACTTAACCTGGGATTCAGGTTATCTGTCTATTCTAAGCTAGAGATACTAAAGAACAATATTCTGAAATTCAGTACTTTGAAAACAGGAAAGGACTATACTCGGCACACATACACACTGTTCAGCAAGGAAGACATGCAATCCAGTGGTCTTATCCTGGCAGCTATTAAAACTCAAACACGGGAGACATAAAAAGCCATTCATATTTCAGAAAACCTTCTCAAATCCTATAGGCCTTTGCTATACATTCATGTTCTATCTTGTACCTCTGGTCTGCAAGACTAATGTACGTGGTGTGAAATTTTATCTGATTAACTACAGATAGAACCTGGCTCACAGTTAGCTTCAACCTAAGAAGCAACCACTCATAATCCTCAGCACTTCAGAGTATCCCACTTTCATCTGGCTACATGAGAAACATTGATTTTAGTACTGATGGCCACAGTTTATCCTTTGTGAAGTCCTTCTAAAGTATAACAAGTTGGTTTTGTGGGTAAGCACTAAACTGTACCTTATAGCAACCTAAATGTTTTAAAGACGCATGTAATTAAGCTATTAAATAAAACTGCAATTTTACTTTTGAAAGCAAATCATCAAAATGGTTATTACAAAAAAAATTCTCTAAGCACTAACATTTTAAAACTTAAATGGTTCCAGTTATTTTTGATTAATGAAGCATATTTTTGCTTTTGCCATTTTCAGGAAAGACTGCCAGGCAATATCATAGAACAAATTTACTTATTGTTTATATCTAGATACTGTGATACATTGAAGTTTTCTTTATAGATGTGTTTTTATCTCCCAGAAGACATTTGCAAAGGTAATTATAACATGCAAATTATGATTCTAATTAAAAATAATATACTGATGTACAGTATCTAGTATTGCAACCTATGCTTGGTAATTCTTCAGGTAGACTGAAGTCTGACACAGATTTTACTCTCTGATTTATATGGCTTAGGCCAATTTCTCCCAAGTATAGGTTTTATGTTCCACCTTTCACATTAATGTAGTTTTTTTCTTCAGATACACAGTTTCAAAATTTTCTTAGTTCACATATTTAACATATTTAACAAGTTTTCATTAAGAAGGAATCTCTGTCTCGGGCTGTTCTTTAATTCTTTGTCTTTGATGAACTGGTTGTCACAGCCTTTATATTCTCTCTAATTAATGTAAAAACCCCAAATCAAAACACGAGTCAGTCAGATTAAAACATTTGCAGTACATTTTAATTATACCCTTTGTGGGGCTTTTCCTTACGTCTCTTTTCAGTCCTTCTTTTATGACAGCCTAAGAAACAAGGACACAAGGCACTGCCAGAGAGAGAAAAGGACACCTGACTCAATAAACTGTTCCCTTTAAGTTTATCTTGCACACATTTTCTTGCTTAGTAACTATATCCTTTGATTCCGTTCCTGATCAGACGTGCAGTGTTCTCTCTTAAACTCATTTGAGCTATTTGCTTTGATGGCTGTACTTGGCAACTGCAATAAGTGAAATTCTCTGCTTGAACTCTTTGTGTGCTATCTCTCTCTCTGCATTTAAATTGTGGTGTCTAATGTCTGAATCATTCACACTGAGAATATTTTCTCCTACGTTTGCTATTGTTCCCTTCTCATAATTCTAGATCCTATTTAGGCTGTCTCAAGAGTTTCCCATTTCTCTTCCTTTAAAAAAAAATATTAAATATGTCTAAAAAAATAATTTGGTTCCAATTGCTTATAACAAGTGCCCTAGGCTTAGGAAAACATCTTAACCTAAACCTCGAAACAATGTGTTAGAAAGACTTAACTAATTCTGCTTTCAGCTTGGTAAGGAATCAGATTTTTTATTTTGACTTTTAAGCACATAGCATCTTGTAATATATGCAGATATTTTATAGCTGTTAGTCTGAAATACTTATCAGCCTGTTATTTTCAAACTTTCTGATACTTTTGGTCCCATCTGCCTATACAGGTAAGCAGTTGTTAAACTGAACCTTTGTGCTGAGTTACATCATCTGTGGTAGGACAGAGGAGAAGATCAGATTAAAAAAAAGAAGCAACAACCACCAAACAAAACCCAAATAAAACCCACCAAAAATTCTAGGGCACATTAAAAATAACTCTTGTGCGCTAAAAATTAGAGTTCAAATCAAATCTGAGTTCTAAGCTCTCAGGTCCTCTAGCCTTTAAACTATTTTAATATCTAGAAATTTTGTCTCAGTTATGCAATGCAGATATAGAAAATGCTTAAACCAAAACGGCTATGTGTATTGAATACAATATCAGTGCATTCTGCAGCATGTCTCAGTCTCCAAGCTGTAGTTGCCTGGACCAGAGCTCCCTTACAAGTACATCCCCTGCCTGCATGCCTGGGCTTTCTTCCAAGGGAGAGCAAAGTGAAGGTCTCATCATCCCAATGCAGCACCACGCTGCAGCTGCAAGGAGCACTGTGGTTTCACTACTGTGTGTGTGCATAGAAACCCAAAAAGTATTGCTTTTTTTATCTGGTAAGTTATACAGACACAGCTCAGTTCTCATTAAGAGAGGTCAGACACAAGGGAAAGATAGACTTAAGTTTTATAGAGGCAAAAACAAATTTCTGCTCATCTTACCAAAACTGTAGTTTATAAATTAACTAGAGAGCAAACATCAGTCTAACCCTCAGGATCTTCACTGACTTGTGGCAGAGGTCCTTGTTTCCAGGTTTCCATTAGTACTGTCCTGGTTTCCAGGACAGTACTAATGGTTTATCTAAAGTATTTTTCAAGTACAATGGACATGTTACAAGACAGCTAGGGAAGGAATTGTACTGGTTTATCTCATGCTCTAGCAGAACACCGCAGTAACTAGCCATTAAGTAGAAAAAGAGCGGTCATATTATATGAGACAGAAATTATTCTTACTCTGCTCAACCAAAGAAAGCTCATGCTGCTACCTGCTTTCACTTCAGGATTTCTGGACTGAGGATCCCAAGTGGATTTCCTAACAACTGCAGGGAACTTTCATGGGGTTGGACTATTAGACTGATCAAATCCCTGTTGTTTTCTTGTAGGTCATTTCTTTGTCATGACCTACTTGTGCCTAAGCTTAAGCAGGGAAGCAGAACAGTCATCGCTGGTATTCTACATATTTGATGGAAAGAAATAGCTACTGTGGGAGACTCACATTTTCAAACACAGGACTTGAAACCATATACTCTGCTGGTTCCTTAACTTCAAATAAGGTTCAGAACCTACAAATCCCTGCATCCATAAGCCTTGCTCACATTTGCATCTATAACCAGAAAAAGACTGCAACCCATAATTCCTAACAGCCAGGAGGTAAGTTGGACCTGCCCCTCAGGGGTTCAGCAGTGGACTCTGGCATACCAGTGTTTTACAGTATCAAATGAAACATCATATCCTAAAAACAAAATTTGTAGAACACTTTGAAACCAATTAGAGTGACCTTCACTAAACACATTAGGCTGAAATATTTGATTCAGTTTGACTTTTTGTGTTTGCCTTCTCCTACAATCATGATTTTAATTTGCCTCTATTTTGTTGCTTCAGATAATTTTAAAGCGTTCTGTGTATTACTTAAATAGTAACCTTGGCATTGTTATTCTACCACACTGACCTCTAATACAATTACCTCCATTTTAGATTGATAATAACTGGAAAAATATGCAAATATTCTTTAATCCCTTTACTCACTGCTGAGGTTTGTTTTGTCCCTTTGTTTTGGGTTTTTTTTTTCTTTTTGTTTGTACTTATGGTCAGCTTTCCAATTGCTAACCATGATTTTAATCAACATTTCTATGCAACATTTAATATTACTTAACGATTAGGGTTTTTCTTATTAATTCAGAATATTTAGTGGCTAACAGAGGTGTTTTATCTTCATAGCTCCTGGCACAAAAGAAATAATACATTCAGAAGTACAGAAAACATGGGTAATTTTATTGCATCACTCATGCTTGTTTGATTTTTTTATTTCCCCAACTCAATATATTGTCTAATAAAAAAAGTAGTTGGTAGTTCTTCTCTATTAGGGGATCAAAGTGCAGAACTCAATGATAGAGGCAGAGAACCATGGCAAAGTATTTCGCTGCCATAGGAGACCACATAATTACCCACCAGTACTTCCCAAAACCAGGCATTAAACTGGTGAGGGGAAAGATTAATCCTCTGAAAACCAAGCTTCATTATTCAATAATCTCTGTGTGGCTGGGAGCAAAGGAAGGCATAGGCAGAGCTGGTTCCTAGGTTTGGGAAGCAGCTGTTTACTCCAGTAGCTTAAGCAATATGGACAGTCTGAGGCAGGAAATGCTCTCCTCGTCTCTCATCCCAGTGTCTGCCCATATTCAGGAAGAGTATTCATCATGATCATAATTGATTGGAGAGATTTGCCTGTTAATTTTTTCTTCCTGCCTAGCTGCTACCTCTCAGCAAGAAAATGTCTCTTTTTCACCATATTTCTGATGGGGATAACTTACTTTTCTGAGGTTTGAGCCAGGTGGGCAGCAAATTGAGTTTATTCAGCAGTCCCCAAACTGCAGTAAAAGAATCACCATTGAAAGAACTTTCAGGGACTGCACCAAGGCAATGAAGTATTGAAATATTTTACCCATCTCCTATAGCAGTCACTATAAAGCCTGTTTAAAAAATAAATATGATTAAGATTTATAAATCTTAAAATACAAAAAAATATAAAAAAATTTTAAAAAATCACGAGAAGATCTAAGGAAAAGCCTGGATTGTTGTGCTTGTCAGGGTCCTCAGTTCACTGACACTCTAAATGCCCTGACCTGTCTGCGGCCTTCATTGTCAATAGCTAGCACCTATCTCTGCAACCTTGGCCCAGACTTCTGGGAAAAGAGCTAAGTTGTGGATTGTAGCTGTTGCCGGCCAGAGAGTAAGAAAGGCTCAGAGACAGGAATGCAGTCAAGAGAGTGGAATGGAATTATTTAATTAAGAAAGGATGGGTTTTTATGTGTTTAGTTCTCTTAGTGTCTACCTAAATGGCAAGAGATTATTGGACCTCTTGCTAACTACCTACCAGAGTGATTGATCAATTCTCACATCATTCATTTCCCTAGTGGAAATCATAACAATTCTAATTCTATTTGCAGGTGCAAGATAGCAGACTCGGTTTACAGAAACCTTATCATGTTTTGCATAGTTCAGCATGAGAAAGACAGAGCTCTCACGAGCTGCTGCTAAGAGCTGAAGGCTTCTCTGCTAAAGCGCTTTAGCATCCATAGTGGATAAAAGCTGTGAGGAGCTTATCTGAGACCTCTGCCTGTGCATCCTCTGCTTTTTTTGACTCAGGTGACACATTTAAACTCTGGTGCTAAGTCTTCCACACTTCGCAGGTTACTAGGGACTGTCACCACTCCTGCCCCATTTGTTTGGGCACCGTGGGGCTGCAGTCCTCATCAGGGAGGACACTGTCCTGCTCACCTTAGTGGCTCCCAGCTTGCTCCTGGTGTAGAGCAGTCAGCACATGCTACTGCCTTCCCTTGCATCCAAGGTGATTTCAACAAAGCACACCCCTGAAGCAAATTTGTTGTGTTATTTCATTGTCTGTTTTATTAAAAAAGGAATTAAATGAAAACTTTGTAGTTTTGGTCATGGTGAGGGTTTTTTGTTGTTTTTATTATTTAAAGAAATCCCAAAGAAATGGGTTCTTGGCATTTTCAATGGTATTTAAGTGCCAGGCAGATGTGGGACTCCAACCAAGTACATTGCTTCCCATTTCTTTTTTTTTGCTCAACCCCTACTGTGTTGTGCAGTTGAGCTGGAAGGCCCAGATGCTGCTGCTGCTCTAAATACCTCTGTAAAATGCAAGTCTGAGAGAAATGCTGCAGCTGTGCCACCTCCTCTCATTGTTTCAGGGGCATTGCTATCCCCAGGACCAGTGACATTTGGATTGCACCATGCTGCTCTGCACGCTGTCTTTTACTGTTCATGGACTAGGCAGCACTGAAAAGAAAACAGTAATTTGGTTTTGTTTCTATGCGATTTTTTAGTTTCCCCACCCCCAATAACTTTGGACCCCTTCACTTCACTTCTCTTTGTTGGTAAAAATGTTCCACACTTTAAAAACAAGTGTCTTCTTTCTCAAAGTAAGAGAGAGAGAGAAATATGTCTGCTCTTTACAAAATTACCTCCCTGAAAATCTTAAGACTGACTCAAACTACCCTATATTTCTCCCCTATAATGTTTTCACATACCTCAGCAACAAGACCCCCTTTATTGCTTCTATAAAAACAGGGCTCCCAATACCTCAGACTTTGTTTGTAGTTTCTCCCATTCAGTAATTTACCTATATTCCAACACACAAGTGTTTATTTTTGACATTTCTAAACAAAAAAAATTGACAACAAAGGCACTATCAATTTTATTGGAATTGTGGGGATCAGCAGCTCAGTTTGCAGGTTGTTATTATTTGGATGATAGATTTGAACAACAAGGAAAGTTTACAGTTTATCTGATAAAGGAAATTACAATTAATTTTATTTATAAATCTATTTATAAATCACCTATTCAGGGAATATAAATAATGCCATGTAATTTACAGGACAAATTGTATAGCATAAATAATGAATATTCTCAATGATCAGCTCATGAATGAATCATGAGTAAAAATTTATTGACACAACCTATTTACTGAAGAACTGCATATGGAAATATGTATTTGTAAAATTCATAACCTGTATCCAGATAGCTTGCAAAATGTAGAAATTTAAATTGAACACTTTTTATTAGTCTGAAGACATGAGTAATGTACATGCATGGCCATTCAACTGATTGACTCACCTCTCCATTCAGTAGTTTCTTAGAAATCATGAAAGAATAGTGAGGCATCTCTGAGCTCACTCAGATAATTGATGTATCTTGGATACATCAAATCAGTTCAGTCTTGCTGGTGTGCAATCGCCTCAGTTGTCTCAAACAGCTGCCTTTGTTAATACCCAAATACATGGAACTGCTTGAAAAGTGTCCCAAGAACCCAGACTCCATGTGTTTTGGATTTATTTTGCAAAACCAAAATGAATCAGTGTTTCATATGTCTGCGCTACCATGTAATACTCATTTGTGAGCATTTTAGGGTAGGTGGAGGAAGCAGGGCCTGTATTGTGCTAGGTGATTTATGAACACCAGACAAAAGAGAGTCCCAGCCTATTACAATTTATAATCTAAGTAATTAAAGTAAAATTATGCATAATTCTAATTTGCATGCTGACAGGGTTAATGTAATGTAAAACTAGTTGTCTGAGATATCACATTTTTTCCTCATGCGTATTCTTAAAAGACTACCTACCTTTGTGTCAGTAACATTTCCAGAACAGCTGTTTTTTTTCAGAAATATTTGAAGAAATGCAAGACAAACCTTGTTCCAGGCAACACCACATTTCTTAATCACGGAGCTGGCCAAGACAAAAGTGTGAAGTTGAGCTGCACAACAGGCTTTTGGTTTGCAAAGTTCACACAAATATTTTCTCAAAAAAAGTTGTTACAGCTGAGAAGGTACACGGCCAAGTCACATTGAAATTTGAACAAATATTTGCAAAAACTGCATGGCACATAGTTATTAAGCAAATATTTGCATAACCCCCCTGACACAATGCACTAAGTTCTGCGTAACTTGGCTTTCAAGTTCCTGCAGCATGGGAAGATAATTCAAGACTGCTACGAAGAGGTCTTTTTTTTCATTACTGTGGTCTATCCAAAGTCACAGTGAAAATCTCCTGATGAAATGTATTCCCAAGACCACTGCTGACTAACAAAAGAACTGAATGACTTCAGCTAAATATTGCATTGTGGAGAGAGATCACCACCACTATCCTCATCTGAACTGCTGCATCACACATTTTGAGGATGAATGTTTGTGCTGCTTTTTGTTCATTTGTTTTCAGACCTATTAATTAGACCAAAATATTAAAAAGAAGGCAGTTTTTAGATCACAGGTGTAATTTTTTCTGCAGTATATAGACTTTCATCTCCAGAATGAAGTGGTTACACTGAACTGCTTTCTTTGGACTCCCTCTCGAAGCTGAGATTTGGCAAATTCCAGACTGTTATAGCTACTGGAATTTATCCCTTACCTTTCAATGCAAATTGCATTTTCTTCAAGTGAAGAAATGCTTTTTTATCAAGCACAAAACTGTATTTCCAGACAAAACAGAAAAAAAAAAAAATAGACGAGAGGAGTGAGAATAGTGAGAGAAACAACTCTGCAGACACCAAAGTCATTGAAGAATGAGGAGGAGAAGGTGCTTCGGGCACGGGGGCAGATTCCCCTGCAGATTCCCCTGTAGCCCATGGTGAAGACCGTGGTGAGGTAGGCTGTCCTAAATCCATGGCAGTCTATAGCGGTGCAGATACCCACTTTTAGCCAGTGGAGGAGCCCCACAGCAGAGCAAGTAGATGGCTGAAAAAGGCTGTGACCCTGTGGGAAGCCCATGCTGGAGCAGGCTCCTGGCAAGCACCTGCAGACCCATGGAAAGAGGAGGCCAGCCTGGAGCAGGAAGGGCTGGCAGGGCTTGTGACACCATGGGGGACCCACACTGGAGCAGCCTGTTCCTGATGGACTGTGATGCCTTTTCCTGGTCTTAAAATCAAGAGGCAAACACGGTTAGAAAGGAAAAAGGGATTTTACCTTGGTATTTATTTTAAGGATCCTTAAGTGCATTACATCCAGGTTGAATACACCTCGATGTACACCGCCTACCTCCTAAAAGATTTGATATAACATTATAGGTCTTACTAATTAGCATATCTTTTAAAAAATCTGCAATGAGAGGCTTAAATGAGCTCCCCCTTTTCAAGGAACATTTCCCTGGATGGTTTTACATTAGTTTACAAAGTGTGCTCTGGAGAGGATCTTGGGGTCTCAGGCATATTGCTCCCTAACTACAAAACTTCTAAAATGTTTAGTCTCTTAGTTTAACAAACAAGTCTAAGAATGTAGGCAAAAAGCACTAAAGAATACAGAAGCTGTAAAAAGGTATAAAAAGGGTTCAAAAGAAAAGGTAGAAAATCATCATGGCATCAACAGGACTCTGGGAAAAAGTCATTGCACATTGGAGTAGTTTGTGGCAAACTGTAGCCTGGGGGAGGGCCTCATGTTGGAGAAGTACATGGGGGACTGTCTCCTGTGAGATGGACCCAACACTGGGGCAGGGAAAGGACTCCTCCCTCTGAGAAGGAAGCAGCAACACAAAAAAACATGAGATGGATGAGCTGACCATAACCCCTGCTCCCATCTCCCTGCACTGCTGTGGGAGGAGAAGGTAGAGCCTGGGAAGGAGGCAAGGGTGGAGTGAAGGTGTTTTTAAGATTTCTTTTACTCCTCACTATCCTGCTCTGATTTTGGTTGGCATAAAATTCAATTAATTTTCCCAAGCTGAGTCTGTTTTGCACATGACAATAATCAGTGAGTGATCTCTCCCTGTCCTTAGCTCATGAGCCTTTCATTATATTTTCTGTCTTCTCTCCAGTTGCTGAGGGGAGTGATAGAGTGGCTTTGCTGGGCATCTGGTATCTAACCAGGGTAACGCCCACACAGCACTAAATTTAAAGCTTCAGATGAACTCACCTGAGACCAACCACATAGGAATTAACAAGAAGTGGCCTGCATGGCATCAGCATCCTTCAGAGAGATCACTTGACCTGCTCCAGTCATGAATTTTGAATCCAATTCAGGTATAGATCAGAAAGATCTATCTCAAGCTGTGGCTGCAGTATATTATTTTCTGAAATCCCAATATACTGATAAAATAAAAGTGATGATAAAAGTAAACAATGGCTTTTAATATACAGTTTTTCTTAGACCGTTGTCAAATCTTGTCTGTTTAATATTGTGGATAGAGTAACTACACCACATGCGTGTGAAGTGAGGTCACTGCTTTTTTTTACTGAAAAACTAAAAGGCCTTTTTGCAAGAGCTATTTAAAGGTAGAAAGAAACAGTGGGCCTTTTATTCAAAACCTTTGCCTACTCAGAGATCTAATCTGATGAGGATGTGGAAATGAAACATAAGAGGATACATTTTGTAGTTTGAAGTCACCATTGCTTCTAATCCCCCTGACTCTCAGAACAATATCAAGCTGTTGAAAATTGTGACAGGTAATTAATCCCACTTAATTAATACAGCAACACTTGCTTTTCAAATGTCAAACCTATAAATACAGTGTCACTTAAGATAAACTCTCTCTCAGTTTGTGCACCTAAAGTCTACTTTACCCTAGACTGCAACTTAGAAATGTTTTCTTTCTTTTTCCCTTTAGGAGATAATATATTGTGATTATTTTGTGGGTGGAGTTGACACAATCCATTTTTCTTTACATGACTTAGTGTTTTCCTCAAATGAATTCTTCACCTGTTACTTAAAAGCTCCAAACAATAAACGCTAAATAAGATTATATCCTGATTTAACTATTTTTATTTTTAATTACATGTTTATAATAAGCAGGAGTTGCTCTGATTTTCATAAGAAATAATTTTCTTCTCCTTGTTAGCATCCTCTGTGACTACAGAAGAATGTTTTGTCATTTCAAAATTATTATTAAATGGCCTCTTTCTCAAATTTACTCAAAATGTGCTAGATAATAGTGCTATAATTTCAAGACAAGAGTTTGGAAGTTGAGCTTTGACTTCTTATGTAAAAGAAGGCTAATCTTAGGTCTGGCAATTTAGACACTAAAAAATCTCTAGTGAAGATTCTTTGATTTGATATTCAGTCCATTTTTATTTTATAAAATAATCTTGTCTTTTCAGTGCTGCAGAATTTTATGTTGGTTATTCAGAAGATACAATTTTTTTGAAAAAAGCTGTTTTTTCTCAGGAAAAATGAAGTTTAAATGCCTCAGATTATTTTATAGATGAAAGTAAATTGAACAAAGTAAGTTTAAAAAAAAAAAGAAAGAAATACATTCCAGGAAGATAAAATTTTCCTTTTTCAGAACTTCAAAAATAAAATTATCTGAGATTTTTTCTTTTAGAACAAATTTCAACTGCTTTTATTCATACATATGAAAGAAAATTTAAACCAATTTGATTTAAAAATTTCTTATGAGAGAAAAGAAATGGAGGTACTTTATTTCAGAATTTTTGATTTCCATTTCAAATCAGAATAGAAAAAACATTGGCTCTCTGCATTCTGCATAATGGAAGATTTCCATTATTTCTGTCACTGTACAGATATAAGACACATCTAGAAAAAGACGTGTACTATCATATATTAACATTTATCAAACCTACAAGTCAATATTGAAAATTTTGCTTTATTTTTTAAAAGCTGACATCTGTCCTGGTTTTCAGTCAACAGCAAGAAAAACATTAAATACTGAAATATCATTGGAATTAACCCACATGTTTAAGGAATAAAGATTCAAAACCATTGGACTTTCTCCCTGTTACATAGAAACATTCCAGAAGGCTGAAAAAAAGAAAACATTGAGACATAATCATACCTGTATGAGTAATCATGCAAATGTTTGTGTGTCATGTTTCCTTTTAAGGCTCTAGTCCTTGAGATACGCTCAAGAGAACTGATAGAAGGAATTGCAGTATAATGTAGGTTGTCAGAATTTGGCACATGCCGCTTTTTAAATGGACTGAAAGAACCATGAATTTCCAAGACAGTCAGCCTGCCCTTAATTTCTCCTTAAACAAGCAAATGAAAAAAACCCAAACAACCCACCCCTTCAAAAAAAGAATAATCAAAAATGAAACAAACCCCAAAAAACAAACAAACAAACAAACAAACAAAACCCAAACCAAAGCAATCCCATACCCTAAAAATCTTGACTGGACAAAGATTTGTAAACAGCTAGAATATAAGAAGAAGAGGAGCAAAAGACAGTATACATTTGGAAAGAAAGAAAAAAACTTCAAGCCACCCTAATATATGTTTATGACAGGCTAAGAGACCCATTTGGAGGGAAGAAAGAATTGATGTGACTTTTTTTTACTTTACAGAGTTGAAAACTCTTTTTCTGACAGTATTATAAAACTAGGGAATGTGATTTAGAAATTCTGTAACATAGATATAGAAGCACTTGTGAAATTCTATTCAAACACAGTGAGCACTATGTGCTCTCTGCAGTCATAGAATTCTAATTGATTTAGTTATTGGTATTGGATGATCAACAGGATGTCCTGTCCCAGTCATGTTCAGAATGCCGTGAAATAGTGCTTGCAAGATTTACTTTTGATACCAAGGTGAGTGGACTATCAAACAATCCAGAGGAAAAGAATAGATTTATACATGACCATAAGAATTTGCAAAAATGAACCAAAAATATTGTTTTTCATGAAGTAACAACTAGTAAAATAATGAGTTGAAGGAGAAGAGAATGGTGAATGGTGTGGTCTATGCAGCCAGTGCCCAGAGAAGGACTTGTGCTTTAGAGAAGACCACAGAGTGAATGGGAACTAGCACTGACACGTGGTGGTGGATGTGTCAGACCTGAGTGCATAAACACAACTGTCATTTGCAAAAATTAGGAAATTATTTCTCACTCTTTTCTTAGTGGGTTGTGCTAGAATGATATGAGCTTTTTACCAGGCAGAATTTAAGGAAGAAAATAATGATCAGATGTCTAGAATATTACTTGTAAGAAAAGGGTGAAAAAAGATTGGATTCTTTACTTGGGAAGGTTATAGGGGAAAAACGTGTAAAGATGAAAGGAATAAATTATTCTCCAGGTCTATGTTGTGTAGAATAATAAGATACAGTCTTACAGCACAACAAGATAGATTCCAGTTGCAGTTATGGAAAAAAAAACAAGCAAAACAAAACAAAACCTAGGATAAAAATAGCCAATTACTCAGATAGAAAGCCTAAAAGTAACGCAAAATATCCATTACACAGTTTAGGCAAATATCACTATGGAATAACTTAGCTTTATCTGACCCTGCCATGAGACCAATAAAGAGTCTATATGGCATCACTCCTCTCTTTTGCTGCACACTATAAATCTCACTGTGGATGGGTGCTTTAAAAAAAAGATTCTACCTCCTGTCTCTCTTATCAGACATCCCTGATCTCCCTAGGGAAAGGTTTCTCTAGTATCTTTCTTTGTAGTTTTTCATTAAATCATCTAAATACTGTTCACCTATCATCAAATATTGGCTGTGTTTCTCTTGTAAACAAATGTCATGACAAAACACATTCCAAGTTTACCTTGCCATTTCAGTCCGTGACACATAGGCTAGAATATTCACCTTCATAAGATATTGGTGCAAGCAATATTGGTTTTGGACTATTTTTTCTTTTTTTCTTTTTCCTTTTTTCTTTTTTATTTCCTTTTATTTTTATTTTTTTTTTAATGAATATACCCAAAATAAACACTTCTCTTCTTCTTTTCCAAGTACTCCATAAGTTAATAAACCTTTCTAGAAAGTATCTGTTAAATCCACACTCATTTGCTTTTCCACTAATTCACTCTTGTTCTAAAGGCATCAGAAACAGGTCATCAGCTGATGTGAACTTATGACAATCTATTTAGAGACTTAATTTATGATTAATAATGTATATTCCAAGAGGATCTGCAAAGTAGCATCTTCCTGCTGTCTCTTGACGCAACTAAAAGATTATAGTCTCTTGTACTCATATGACTTTTGACATCTTATGCTGAAATCAGTAGACTTACTAAAGGCCACCCTGAGTGCCAGCTGAGGACAAAATTTGGTTATGCAATTTGCTGAGCAAGGTCATTTTGAAAAGCAGTGAATGTGTCTGAAATGCAGTGAAGTTTGACTCAGCTCACATTTATCTGGTACAGAATGAGCGGCAGTGGGGGTTACCTTAAGATCACCCTTTCATTTTAGCTCTGATATTTCATGAATTAAGACAACTGACTCCTTTTTCCAGACAGTTTCTCCTTTTAGCAGACAAGAATCTCTCTCAAATGGGTCATGATTTGCACAAGGTGATGCTTCCATTTTGTACTGGAAACATGATTTTGATCAAAGCATCCTAAAAATTAAGGATCTTTTTAGTCTACTAATGATGTTAATAGGCTACTTTCCCCCTTTAATTTCAGTCTAGTTTTACTCTCATTTTTTTGGCGACTTTTTGTCTCTTAGCAATGAATATTATAAGGTGATTTTTTAATATTTTCTTTCTTTTATTGGTGCTATGGATGGCAACTCTGAACAAACATGTGACTAATACAAACCAGGCAAGTTTTTCTGCTCTACCCTAAGATAACTTTTTGGTCCATCATATTATTTGTGGAATCCTTATTGTCTGTCTCCTAATTTGCATCATGTTAATTACTGAGATACTGTGCTACAATGCTCTAACACAGCTATTTGAAATAGCTGAATTAATTTTCTTGTAGTAATTAGAAGTAGATGCAAATAAAAATTTTCATTTTAAGATAATAGGCAATTACAGATTTCTCAATCTCACATTTACAGTCATTCTATGATTGCATATTTTACTGTAAAAGTCTTATCTTAATTTCTTCTTAGCCAAAAAATAAATAAACTAAAGCACTGACACTCTTTCACTGTGCTATAAAAAAGATTCTATGCTATTTGGCCTAGAATTATAAGCAAAAATCAAAATGTACTATTAGCCTTTAAGACACTTTTTTTCAAATGTCATTCTTTGAGGATAAAAACATGTTTGCTTTGTAAAGCTCTTAACATTTCAAGCTGAAAGGCTTGATCAAGCTTTGAACTCTGGAATTTGAAATGCCTATAAATTAAAGGGAAAAATAACATTAAATGGTACTGTAGCTTGTGAAGCTGACTTTTTTAAGTCTTCGAATATCTCAAAGTCCTCAAATGTGCAGTTTTCTTGGAGAAGCCTGTGAGCCAAAGAACTCAATGTATCCCATGGAATGCTTTTGATTTATCTGGAAATATCCTTATAAGAGTCATTAAAGGAAAAAAAAAGTGAATTCTCTGTAGTGTGTCAATAAACAGCTGGCTATCCAAACAATTTGCTGTACACAGATGCTGAAACATGCCAGTAGAAACAGAATGCAGTGCTGACTCAAAACACCTTTGCCCCTGACCTGCATGACTGGGACATTATGGTCAAGATTTTTCTGCTTGTAATAAAAAATTGTGTGCTTGATTTTGTGCCCTTTGAAAAGTCTATTTCTTTTTGGTCTTGGTATTTAATGTTCTCACCCCACCCTTCCTTTTCTCCTGAATGCCACTATTTTCCTGGGACAGAGAACTTAAATTTTATCTTCTCCCCTGTAATGACACAAAATGAACATAGTAAAACTGCTTCTAATTATTCATATACTTCTCAGTAAGGCTGAAAGAAGACATATGAGTGTAATTTCTGAAGGAACAGTTACAACACAAACTCCTGGATTATAAAGTTGTCTACTACCAAGAA
Source organism: Monarcha castaneiventris obscurior (assembly GCA_026261815.1). NCBI lineage: Eukaryota > Metazoa > Chordata > Aves > Passeriformes > Monarchidae > Monarcha > Monarcha castaneiventris. Next base: position 3,691,110 of record JAMPIT010000379.1, read on the forward strand.
AACAAAAGAAACAAGGGACTGTTTTCTTCAGAGAAAAATTTCCAAGCAAATAGTTGCTTCATGGGTATACCTTAGGTAATTCCTAAGTTTGTGTGGATTTTCCTATCAGATCTTTCACCAAAAAAAAAAAAAAAAACTTTGAAAAACTGTCTTTTGTCTTATGTGTCCTTCCATCACAAGGTAAAGCAATAAAACACTATTAATGGCTCACAGAGGCTATAAAGAGACCCTAAATCCTTTAAACAAATGGTTACAGTCTAATTGTCTCATCTGCTCATTCATATTATAGCCTTCCATCAACAGTGTGATGCTGAACTTGTAGACTCTCCAAGTCACAGATAAGCTTTAAAGTGGGAAGATAACTTTTATTTGTTATGGGCAATAAAGCTAGAGTCTCTACTGACTGTCTGACAAGGAGTTGTCTGGTACTGGGGATCCAGTCAGGCAGAACACAAATTGAAATAGTGTCTAAAGGGCAAGATAATGGAGGAATGAGAAGTATAAAACCTACACAATAAAACTATATTGCAATGACAGAAAATTAGAAAATTAGGAGTAGTGCCTAAAAATAGAGCAAATCTGCCCCTTGAAGGCATATACAGTAGGGATGATTGCTACTGAAATGGTACCGTGCTGGTTTACCTTTAGTTTAGACTCAGCAATGGTGATATATCAAGTCCGGGTTGAAAGAATGTGTGGGTGGGGCTGAAAGTCATGCTTGTGCACATGCACAGCTATGCATTTACACACAAAACTGCTCATCATGTTCCCCAAGTCCACTCTGTGTCAGTAGGACATTTCCATCTAGAAGGTATCTGTGTACAGGCAATTGTTTCGGCTGAATTCTGTATCTTCCAGCATGAATTTTAAAAGGCACAGATCTCAGAAATGGGCTCATGTTATTTCCTGACTGGAAGAAGATTTGAAATGAAAGGTCAGTTATTAAAATGGACAGTACAGACAACAAAGGTGTTACATGCACGCAGACACACGTGGACATGTGAATACATTCCTTCCATTATGAAGCTTTTGCAGTTTTTCTTCCAATCTGTCTCCTATTTATTTGCTGCCACTATCTTACAACGACACCTGCTAGAAAAGCTTAGTGGAGCCACTGACAGCTCCCCTGCAGCTGCTGCCCGTCAGTGCCTAATTCTCAGTCAGCAGAATACAGCCTCTCTAATGTGTGTTATATTTCTAATTTCCCTTTCTTTCTCCTTGGGCAACCTATGCTTATTATCACTGTGGATAGTACTGCTAGGCTGGTTTCCCTGCCACCCCTTCTTCTCCTGAAGTGAAGGTGCAAATGAGATCTGGAAACCACCACAGTCTAGTTGTAGGTTTAAATTTTAAACCCCTGGCTAGAAAACAACCCATTGCTCCAATTCCTTCCATGTGCACAGATAATCCACTCTGTATTTCAACAGAAACATTTTCCCTTTGTTTCAGGTTAGATTTTAAAATGAACTTTTTTGCTAGCTTTTATATATGAATGCTCAACTTGTGATGGCCATTTTAGCTTAGTCTCTCTGACGACAATGGATAAATATCTCACATTGATAAAGGACAGGTTTCTTTCCTTCCTCTTACTAAAAGTTCTTCTTACCCCTCTGGGACAAATAGGAACATTCTTTTACATGTGTGTCAACTTAAAGCTTGCACTGACAAAACAGATGGAGTTCTCATTTGCTTTTCATCCACTAAAATCAGTAGTGGTACATCAGTGTAAACACGGTAAGAGCAGATTGGGATTTCTTAAATTTTTCTTTTCCATGCCTTTTGGGTAAGTATCTTAAGAGTGTCTGTGAGCAGCTCCACAGAGATTGCAAGAGGAATTTGGGATCACATTTATGCCATGTGCTCCAGACACACTCAGAAAGATCATACAGGATTATTATATATATAGAATACTCTTTTCAAGCCATATTTTAAATGATGTATCTAGAATTCCAATTTACTATGAATACTGTAATTTTCCTTAGATTAATGAAAAATGTATTTTTATAAATAAGGATGATAGAAAGAAACAGGGTTCAGCAGACATTGGGGATTACATCTGTTTTTATTGACCTAAGAGATTATTTGTATCAACTTCCCTTAGCATTTGCCTGAACTATTCTCAGAAGAAATTGTGCTTCTAGGTGGAAATCCCTTACCTTTATATTTTTCCCCCCAAGCATGTATATCTGACACTTAGAATTCACTGGCTACCAGGTTATTTGCATAGGTAATTTTACAGAGCTTTGCAACAACAAAGACTCTAAGCTCATAATGAAAAAATAATAGCATTCAGATTTTTTTGTAAGAGCGTTTCTGATCCTCTTACCTATAGTAAATTAAGGTGTAATTGGCTTTTAGAAAAATTTCATTAAAGAAAAAAACCTAACCACTTTAAATTTATGACCATATGCTTTCACAACAAATTTCTTCTTTTATCCTAGAGGACTGATCCTGTATGCATGAAGATGTGTCCTTAACTTCAGACTGAACACTGTCCATACCAAGAGACTTGTCCTAGATAGAGTGAACACTTTGACAAGCAGGAAGACAAAAGAAAGCTGCCTGACTTAGATAACCAGTCACAAATTTATAGGTAAGTTATAATTTCAGAATACACATTGCAACCTACAGAGTAAACAAATTTACACACAAAAAAGACCTGTCAAGTAATTTAGAATAACAAATACATGCAAAAAAGCTGTGATAAGCTTGTAGATATTCTGCAGACAGAGAAAGAGGCTAAACTTGTTTAATAAATGATTCATAGTGAATCATTCTCCCACTATGGTAGCAAAGTAAGATGTATTTTTTACATTACTTCTATGGGAACTTGCAGACCTGGAAAAAATTCTTCAGGTAGAAAGTTAGACTTTCTTACAAAACTACCTATAAAGACATCCAGCAAGCTGGACTTCAGCTTTGCAATATAATGTCACAACACATTTGTCTCTTCATGAATGAGGTCATTGCAGGAATAATAAAAGATCTTTCATACTAACTGTTAATATTGCTTAGAAATTAATCAGCAGGAAATCCCATCTAAAAAGTGTTGTATAAACTGTTTTCAATACTCCTAGTGAAATCAAGCCCTTTGCTTCAATTCAAAATGGAAAAGCCATCAGAGACTTGTTTTTCCCTCATTCCACTTTCATGAGCTGTCCTTTTCGACAGAACTGGTTTGGTAGCAGCAAATTCTGTGTCTCTCAGAAAAGTGAGCATGAAAGTTTGTCACCTTGAGTCTTTCCCTTTGACACTCTGTGAGTTAGATCCTTGCAGCTTGCTGAGGAGTATTTATTTTTTTCCCTTTTCCTTCTGATAGGGTGATATGTATGCAGTTCAGAAAGCTTTCCCACAGAAAACCCCCAAAGGACAGGCAGCCTGTGTATCTGATTGCAAATCAGCCAACTACCTGATTCCTTGAACAGGGGAGTAATTGGCTGGGGATTGTATCTGGTTCTATGGCTGGTGTCAATAAGCAGGTGTGTTTATCAACAATTTATTTACAGAACACAGATTGATTTCAGGAGAGAAACATCACCATCCTCTGCAAAGTGTGAACAAATGATTTCTTCCAGTCCCTCAAATAATCTATTATTGTCTGTTTGCATTGGTTTTTATTCTCAGGGTTTTAGACTGAAATACAGGACATGCACAGGAGATGAAACATGGGTGTAAAAGGTCTTGTTTTTAGAAGAAACCCTTCAGATTAAGTTCTAACATGATTAGCTGAATAAACACACTCAACATCAACCTCAGGCTTCCTGGACAATACTAGGCAGCTCTGTGTTGTTCACTATTTCATACAGCTCCTCCCTCACAGGTGGTCAGGAAGCAGATACACATAGTCAATAATACATCGAGATGACATTTATGCTAGAAAGTATTCTTGATTTTAGTCTCAGAAACCTTCAAATTATACTGATGAACAAAGAAATGCAAATGTTCATGGGTTTTTTTGTTTGTTCCCTTGACTAGAAATTATGCTTTTTTTTCTCCTTATGTCTTAAAACAGAAAAAAAAATTAATTCAAAGCCTTTATGGTATTCTGTTTAGAAGTAAAACTGATTTTCCAAATAAGATTACCTTAGCCAATAATATTTTCTTTCATGACGAAGAGAGTAATTATACTAATATTATTTGGCTATGCTCAGGATCTGATTTAGAAATAGTCCATTTTATGAAGTAATACTGGTAATTAATACTGAGAGTAATACTGTGACTTGTGATTTTTTTTTTTTTTTCTGGTTTCACTGAAGGTCACATTGAGTAACTTACAGATATTCTGCCACAGATAGCTTGTTATCATTCATATATAACTTGTTAGCTTTTTAAAACAGCTTAAGAATGAAAAGCACTAGGCAAATGATGATGATAAATTAGTCAATAGTCAATAGTTTTCTTTAAAAAAATGATAATTTTTATAGAAAAAATAATTGCTACAGGAAGTGGTACGTTATTTTTCCTGTAACAATCCTGTAATCTATCTCAGTCCAAAGTGTAGATCCTCTCAATGTGATTATCTCAGATGCAGTATTGAATTACAATGCAAAGCACAATTTACCTCCAGAGAAGAATATGAATACTAATAAAAATAAATATCTGGGTACGGTCTCCATAAAATAAAATTCTGTGTAAATCTCTTTCCATGAATAAATGATATGTGATGAATTCATAATTAACTTATTGTGATAAATATTGAATTAATGGAGTAAATAATTTTGTGCTGAACTTTTCATAAGTCACAAAATAGAGGCATGTTATCAGTTTACTTGAATGCAACCCAAACAAAATCTGTATTCAATACATAGTCTTACAGCTGCAATGTTGTGCCTAAGCCAATCAAAATTCAAGTTTAGTTGCTCACTGAGATACTAATGTCTTGGAAAAGAAAGAAATGTAATAAGCATTTAGACTTTTTCTTTTTTTTTCTTGTAGTATCTTCTGCTGAAAGGTTTTTCTCTAAGATTTTAATTAAGGAAGAGTCTCTGACATAAGACATGTCCTTCTCTTAACGGGCCAAGAAAGTCCATTGTTTACTACCTTGAAAGAGTAAAAGCTATTCCACTGAGATGACAGAATTTTACTTTACCAAGACAAATGTATGGAGTTTTTCATATTTCACTATTGGTGGCAGATGTATAAATTGCTCATTGCAAACAGAATGGGCAGCTCACCCTCCCTAATATATGTGTATTCTCACATCCTCAGGGAAATGTAAATATAGTTTCAGCCCATTCTTATGCAGACCAGCCACTTCATTAGCTGGTCACAATTCCACTGAGTCTCCTTGCTTGTAACACATTCCTTTTTCCTTTTTTTTTTTTTCCCCTGAAGGGTAGTTTTCACAGACATGGAGAACTTTTCACAACATAGACATTCTCTCTCCTACTAAAAATCTTCTTTCTAATTCTACTGACTCATAAAGTCCTCGGAACTTGAATTTCCAAAGAGGGTCATTTCTGATGAGTGGGACCTAATTATGAAGTAAGAATTAGCAAGTTAAATATGGCACTGCAGAGCTCTGAAGTTCTGGAATACAAAATTGCAGCCTGTAAGGAGTGTGTGCTCATTTTGATACTGCACCATGACTTTGAAGCTGTATTTGTTTGGTGACATAAAAAACTCACTCAAAACTGTTTGCAGTATAATCTAAAGAGGTAAACATCCCTGGAAAAGGTATTTTAAAAAGATTGAATGGCCAGAAGCTGTAAGAAGATGAGGAAGAGAAGGAAACAATTGCAAGAAGAAAGTGACATACTAACAACAAAATAAAAGGAATGAGGAAAGCAGTTACCTCTGCCATCCTCATGTAAGGATATCTGTATATAGAGACATGAAAAAACATAACTTTATCTTATAATAATACTTTCAAATTTTCTCTCAAGACATGGGCTTTTCATTAATTTTATTGAAAATGAAAGAGTGTCCTCAGTAAAGGGAGTGGAATGTGGATACACCTGCAAAGAACCTCTGCAACCCAGTGCCAACAGAAAAAAAAAAAAATTAATCTTATTAGAAAAGTATTATTATTATTAGGAAACATTAATTTGCCACTGCCCATGGGGACATGCACCTGAAGTCCAAGTAAAGAAGAGCTTTTGTCTCTGCTTACCTGTGTGCTGTAAATTCTTCCAGAATCCAGTGAAGACACCTCACCACACTGAGAAATTCACTTAGGGTTAGGAACATTTATTTACTGTTTTATCAATAAGTGCTTATCACAGTCTTCAGATTTTTCATTTCCCTTGTTTTAATTTATGATATTTAATTGAATTATTTTCGTTCAATTCTATTCTTATTTTCCATTTTTTCCTTGTATGTTCATCAACATTTTCATTCTCTCATCTTTTTGCGTTCTTCTTCTTGATCGTTTGCTTTTCAGCTTACTGTTCATCATGCACTAAGCTGATGCCAGAGGCACAAAACTCCAAAAAAGAGTGAAAATGCACCTCAGAAATAAAAAGATATCTATCATTCCTAAGTACTTTTTGACAACCAGCAGCAGGATCATGTTTAACACAAGTGTCTGAGAAAACATCCAAAAAACCTGGGCCATCACTTCATATGCTGTATCAATATGTCTGGATTTTTATGTTGCACCTGGCAAAAGGGAAATCAATAGCAGAAATGGCTAGACATTGTTTAATATGGTTTAATCCTATCTGGAGTTATGCAGCGTCGTCTGCTGTGTAATTGGACATGATACTACAGGCAGTATATGTAAGACAGTCAACTTGCCTTGGAAAAAGTAAGTCTTATTTGATGGTATTCAGAGAATGGTCAAATTACACCTTATTAAACCTTGATCTGGACAAAAAAAAATTGTTCTAATCCTGTGCAACAATCACAATAATTAAGCAAGGATTCTGCAAAAACTAGTGAGCTAAGAAGGGATGTTGATTTGTTCCCATTGATACACTGATTCAAAACTTGATTAATCTGAGCTGGGGTTTGAATCATTCCCAGAAGTGGCTGCCAGGGCTAAAATTTGGATAAGGTCATGAATGTAGAGAGTGTTACTACTTGGCATTTTCCCAAATCATCCCTATCAAAGCTTCATTCTCTGGCTGACTCTCATGCAATAAAGCTGTGATGTCTTATGTTTGTTTGCTCAATAACTTACTGTTTCATATTCATAAGTCTGAGGGTTTTCTCTTTCTTCTGGCTCTGCCTTAGTGACAAGAGCTGGAAATCTCTCTTTAATAGCACTTGGGAAAAGCAATTGAAAATATGGCCTTAAGAAAAAAAAGAATGAGATTTTTATTTATTCTGCAAGACAAAGCCAAGGCACTCATCCCAGATATTTTTGACAGTAAGAATGATAGAGGAAGGATGCTATTTTATTGGGCAGCCTCTCACTTGTGCTCTAGCTCTCACCCCAACACAATGACTACAATCAAGAAAGGGAAATTGCATGTGTCAGTGTCCTAAGGAGAAGAAACAAACAGATTTTATAATAGCAGTGTTTTGAAATTCAGTTATTACAGGGAGATTATATGCAACGCTTCAAGCCCAGAGGGACGGATGGGGTGGGGAGAGGAGATGGGAAGCAGAAAAATTTATTTATTTATTGATACTGTAGTTCCTGAAATACCAGCTGTGTGAACAAAAAAAGTATTCCTTACAGAATGGTAAAAAGCAAATGGACTCAATAAATGCAATAGTCTGAAGCACTCAGACATTTCTGTCACTTATGAAGTAGAAGAAATAATGGTCTTTAGTCTTGTTCAGACAAAGGTGGATTAAAAATTAATCACCATAGTAAAATATGAAAAATCATGAATAAACAAAGATCATGGTCCGACAAGGCATTTGAGACAGAAAACAGATCAATATTTGGCCCACATAAGGAAGGAAACATCCTTTCAAGGACTTAATCTGCTGAAAGAAATGATAATGCATAGCAGTCCTGACAATATAAAACTAATATTTTAATTTGATAACCCTAGATTAAATATGAAGTATGTTGAACTCTCATGCATTATTGTATCTGCCTGAAGCCCTGTTTTTCTTTTTCTGAAAGTAACAGTGAAAATGGAAGTGTCCCCTTCCTGCTCTCAGACTCCATTGGTAAATGATGATGACAAACATAGCCATAAAATTCTTCCCATACTACCATATATGAGCTGTGGGACTTCAAAAGTAAACACTTGTCATAGTGGAAGTTATAACTTCTTCTGGATGGAGGCTCCCAGAGTTGGACAGAGAAGGGACAATTTCTTTGGGTTTGACTTAGGGAAAAATCTGGTATGTTTAGTGTATTTTTCTTTGCAACGGAAGTATTTGTCTGGACAATCCTGGAGATAAGCAAAATGAAAGGCTTAATATTCCCAACCCACTTTATTATGTATGTATAATCATTTGGTAAAAAAGCATCAAATGCTAATGGTAATACTAAATTGGTCCCTTGAAAGAGGAATAAGGACACATTTTTAAAGGAGATTGGAAATTTAATGGCAGGAAATTGCTATAGTGGAATCTGAGCTGTTAAAGTAGCTTGTTTCAGCTTGTAAATTACACCAAATTATATAGTTTCCATTTTGTTTTTTTTTCTTTTGGATTTTGTTGTTGTTGTTTTGTTATACCAGGAATATCCAGAGCATATGAACATCTTTCTTCCTTAATATTAGTATCCTCCTATTTTCCTTCATTTTTTTACTTTTTGACCATTGCTTTCCTTCACTTATACTTCCCCCCACAACTTCTTATTTACTTCTTCTCATTTTGAGAATCACATGGATAATCTCTCATCAATCACTGGTCTAAATTCCCAGATTCTTTTTTTTTGCTTGCATAAACCTTGTCTTACTTTGATAAACTATTTAATATGATCATATTGGTAATCCCAAATAAACCAAACTGCATAGCAAAATGTGATATTACTTCTTGAATTTTTCCTAAGACAGGCTCTTCTAGTGTAAAGCACCTCTGAGATGTGAATAAGGAATTTGCTTTGAATAACTGTAAGGGAAAAATTCCTCTTCCCTGTAGAAGTCAATACTTCTGTGAGAAAGATAAAAATTTTAAAAAAAGGAAATATGAAGAATTGGGACAAAAAATATCTATATTTTAAATCCCCAGCATAAAATTAATGTGGAAAATCATCAGATGGCTGTTATGAAATTGGAAATCGGAAGCCCCTAAAGATAAATCATATAAATGGAAGAAAGTAGCACTTGAGTTATCAATTGAGGTGTGGTTCCTTGTGGACAAATAGACAGCAAATGAATGTCCAAAGTTCTGCAGCAGGGCAGAAGTACAGGCCTTAGTGAGAAAAGGTTTCTGTGCTGGGAACCAAGGCTTATTTTGACACTTAATGTGTTTGGATGTTTGGCCATGTGGACTTCACAAATTATCATTAAATAATGAGGGAGATAAAACAATGAGATCAAACATTAGGTCTTGAAAAAAATACTGTTAAAAATTTGTTTTCAAAACAAAAGTGTACATAAGACATCTGAAGAGAAAATGAGATTTCTTGCTAATGGCAGTAAAAACAATTAGTGCCATGCATGTAGTGGCATAAGCAATTACAGAAGTTAGGGAAGATGGTCATGATACAGCACGGCACAAACCTCCTGGCATGAATGTCTTGTCATCAGAACAGTACAACGTGTGCAGTGGGATGTGACTGTAGGATAGCAGTGGCCAAGCTGTGTTCTTGCCTGCAAGGCAGGTTAAGAAACATAGAATGATGACGATATGTTAACAAATTAAAATGGGTCTAAAGGAAAGCCTCAGGTTTTTCAATACATCAGAGTAATTGCATCCCTGAAACTGAATTAAGAAAAAAGGTAGATCACAACACACCACTGCTTGTATCTGTATTCATATGATTTGGCACATTCATTGAATATTCAGTCCAAATAGAACATTAATCGTGTGTTCAAGAAAAATATCAATAACTAGATATTTGTGTAATAAGTACCTAGCAAAAATAGCCCTGAAAGGAAATCAGTACATGAAAATGCATCTGTTCATGGAGTCTACACAGGGTATCCAGAAACAAGAGCAAATGAAAATAAATAAGTATTACTTTGACAAGGCTTTAAGTTGTATTGGATACCTGCCAGAACAATGGCAACTCAACTGTCTGTACCTCTGCTGCCAATTTAATGCCTGTAATATATGAATTGCCACAAATAGCTAGGGCCAAAGAATTTTGACATTAATGTATTTGGATACATTTATTAGGATAGGTAATTTATGTAAGTTTGATGTATTCAGAAGATAAGCAAGTATTAGATTGTGCAGACCTTTGAAACAATAATAAGAAAACTTGACAAATCTCCTTTGCTGTATTGCAACATCACTCCCAAATGAACAAGTCAATCAGACCCAAAGTGTAAAGATGAATCAGGAAGAAGAAAGTAGCAAGCTAACCACTTTCAGCACTCTAAAGATGGCACTTCAAAAGACTATTCAGCATACAGTACTCCACTGCACAAGAGATATTCCAGAAGAGTGACATGTTAGGTCTGATGGAAGTCAAAGAAACTTTTATGACATTTTAGTACATTTCAGCACAAGAAAAGTGCACAAAAAAACTTAATCACAGTGTTTACAAATGCAGGAAATGTCACCTAAAACGGAATCATAACAAAATGCAAATCAGAGCAGCGCATATGAATTACTTTGATCGTGCCTTAGAAAAAGGAAGCATTAGATCTGATCCAAAATAGTGAAAACCATACCACCAAAAGAGCTATACCTCACACCATCCAAAAGAGCTACAAGTTTCGTTTGATATTATGACCAGCTAAAATTCACAGAGGCTCAAGAGTATCTCTGAGAAATGCAAAGACAGGTGCTGAAAGAGTGAAGGGAAAGCAAGAAATAAGTTGTTTCAGTATAATGATCTTCACCAAGTCTGAATGATACCATCACTTCTGACAGAAAAACCCGATATGAGATACAGTGAAAATGAAGTACAATAATAACAATAATCAAAGTACTGATAGACATTTCCTTGCATCTATAAGACAATCATAACTGCAGGAATAGTTCAAGAGATATCAATGCAGCAGCACAGAGACACATTTTGTGTCTACTAGTAAGCATTGTAAGTTACTACCATTAAGAATTTTGTATAGGTCCAGATGTATGCAAATGACAGAAAATGTTGCTGATTTTGTAACAAAATATCTGTATTTGGAACACAAAGCCCTCTTATGTTCATCTTAAAACATCTAAAGTGAATGACAGGAGTGAAAGGTTAATCTGGATTGCAGATCTTCATTTGCACACTTTTGCAGAAGAAGGTGATAGAGGCAGAGCAAATACAGGTAAAATACTATAGTGTTTATCAGTGCCAATAGGTCAGGACACAGGATAAGAGAATAAAGGAGTGACAAAGCAATGAAGTTATGCCTTTCAAAGGTAGAAATAAGGTCATGAGAATTTCAAAATGAAGAAATCAGGTTTATCTAAAGAATATGACTGTCTGACTTGTAACAACATTTCAGTGGACTCAGTCTAAAAAATAATTGTGAATGTATGGTACCATGCTAAAAGAAGCCAAGAGGCATATTTTATTTATGTAATATGGACATGCAAGTGGGAAAGTTGCATTTGTACAAAGTATCTGAGGCAGGGCTGTGAAGAACTAACCCATGGTAGGTAGCGCTGCACTCCAGAGAGTTCTGATAAGAACTGGCAGCTGCTTTGCTTGAGCACGGAGGAAACTGCTATTTGCTTGATAGCTTGTTACAGTCACGCTTTTAAATACTTGAACAAAGCAGTATGTTTGTCAGGGTGGCAGTGAGTCAAATCATGACAATTTCCACAGACATGATATTTGCATTTTGGATCATGAACTATGCCATGCTTTGGCATACATTTTGAAAAATGCAGGAGTGACTGGATTTGCACCTCTGCTCTCTGTGTTATCAGCTGTGCTATTAATGGCCCAGCTGAATATAATATTTAAATACTTAAGCCTTAACCTCTGTTTGCTAAACTCACTATGCACAACCAGAGACTCATCTTCATAGCTGTGAGTGGGAGGGTTCTGACCAGTGATTTTCTTTTGCAAGTATTTTAATAACCAAGAAATATAAATCATGGCACAGTACAGTGGATCTGGGTGATAGAATGAGAAAGAAAGGGCAAACTCACACTTTTCAGAGGAGTAGTGGCTGTAGGAATGTAGGGCCGGAAGGAATGTCCTGTGTGGAGTGGCTAAGGACTTCGGGTTTGTCTAGTTTCAAGAAAAGGAGTCTGAGAGGCTGCCTCATTTCTTTCTACAGCTTCCTGAGGAGGGGAAGTAGAGAGGGAGCTGATCTCTTCTTCCAGGTATCCAGTGACAGAAATTGTGAAATGGTTTAAAGCCACATCAGAGTAGGTTCAAACTAAACATTAGGAATCATTTCTTTACTGAGAGGGTGATCAAACACTGGAACAGGCTTCCTAGAGAGGTGGTTGATGCCCCAAACCTATCAGTGTTTAAGACACATTTGGACAAAGCCCTTAACAACATACTTTGACTTGGTCAGCCCCAAAGTGGTCAGGCAGCTGGAGTAGATCATTGTAGGTCCCTTCCAATTGAAATATTCTATTCTATTCTATTCTATTCTATTCTATTCTATTCTATTCTATTCTATTCTATTCTATTCTATTCTATTCTATTCTATTCTATTCTAAAGAGAGAGTGATGAATGGCAAATTTGTAATTATATTGGTAGTACACGACAGATCTTATGGAAACTCTTAGTGGACTTTTCTAGCACTTGTTACCCTCTGGACAGCAATCTTACTGCAGCTGTGTGTCGTCCATGTATGTAGAATCTGTGGTCTGAAATATCATGTAAAGAGATGGCAGACCCCATAAAGAGTGCAGCATTGCTACCAGTAGCACAAACAGAAGTATTACAGGCACTGGTGTCTCATCTGCAGGGGCAAATAGCAATATTCATTTCAGCTACAATGGAATTTTAGCTGAAAAAGAAGACAGAATATGATATGTACTGATGCAGTTAATAACTAGGGCATTAGTAATGCCATCTGCAAAGCTCTTGTACTTACAGAGAACATGCCCTCTGCACAGCTGGATAGCGACTTTCATCATTACTTTATGAGAAGCACAGGAAGTCCTTCCACTTTTGGCTCCCAGTGGGAGTGTCCTAAGTAAGTTTCTAAGAGTATATGACTGCAAATTCAGAAATGTCCTTTGCTATTTTTCTTGGCCTTGTGAGCAGTCCAAGCAGGTATACCTAGGCAGGCTACCAAAGCGTAAGGCAAAGGTCTGGGTCTGATCTCCTGGTTTATCGAGTCATCTCACATTGATCATTGGTCCCTACTGCTGGGCCAAATATCTCATGTAATCCCACCAACAAACTTTTTTATAATCCCACCAACCAGCTTCATTGTGAACGTAGTTTAGATTTCTTTTCCTGGCATTCTTGAAATACAATATTTGTCCTACACTGCAAAGAACTGGCTGTGAGCACAGGTCTGTCCTGCTACAGAAGTGTCAGTGCTGCTCCAAATCACAGCACCATGGACCAGAGAGTCAGAACTGGGGCAGTGAAGATAAACTACTATCACCTGCTTGGTAGGAGTTGTCCTACTTTAAAACTTCCTTGGGCTCAGTCCAAGATACAATTCCAGCAGCAGTAGAAGGAACAATGACAAGTTTCTTGGGGTGACTTTATGATGTGTATTCCCTATCACTGCTCTATGCCCAGAAATTAACTTTGTGCCTTTTCTGTGCCTTTAAACTGAGCCTGAGGGGGGGAAAAGGAGAAAAAACTGAGTGAACTTTTCAAAGCAGTTGTTCAAGGACACAGACACACTCCTCTGCGTCCTGCTGCAGCGAGAGCGGAGCAAACACCTTCTTGCTTTTCAGACAGCTTTCAGCTCTTTTTCTCCAGAGGGAGATGGAGAGTTGAACTTTGCTTTCCTGGGACTTTGGTTTTTCCCTTCTTCTCTTCTGGACTGTTTCAACAACATCAGAACACATCGGGAGAATTTTCCACTGAGGCCTTGGAGATGGGCCCACCTTGATCCAGCTCTGAGGAGGAGGAGAGAGACCACATCTACAGAAGGACTCTGAAATTTTCCCAGGTTTCTCTCCACAGTGAGAGATCTCATTATTTAGCATTATTATCCTTTTTCTGTGTGTTTGTTAAATAAATAGTTTTTTATCCCTTTCACTTTCCTCTTAGGAAAATTTCCTTTTTCTCGAACTTGGTGGGGGAGGGGTTGTTGTAACCTGCCTTCTATCAGAGGATATTTTCCTCCAAATTTGTCCAAACAAGCACAATAAGTTAGAACATGTTTTAAAAGCACAGTGAAATATAACTGGCTTTAATTTGTTTTGAATTTAGTGTATATATCAGCATAGCCCAGCTGTTCTTGCTTGTTTTCATTCTGTGATTTGTGCTTTGAAATTTTAGTTGGCCCTTATATCACAGAAGTTTTTACTGTAAAAGAACTAATGAGGCTACTTTATAATTTTTTTTTCACCTGACAGCTAAGCTATCTTAAAAAAAAAGTTCAGAAATGCTGAAGAAAACATAGCAAAAGGTGATGGCAGTTCTTTAATTTGGTTTTCTATTATTTCAAATCTATTCTGTATTCTTTGTAATACTGCCACTCATAATGACTGTATTTGGAATTAACATAGGTTTCATGTGTAATTCAATGGGTATTCAGTGTAACTTAGCAACAGCTAAAGCATTTTTTTTCTTCTGGAAACTAGAGCATGGCTGTTGATGATTTCACTTGGTAGACTGGGAAGCACACATTATTCTGAATTTCCGAGTTTCCCAATTAGATGTGTAAGATGCAATTTATTTATAATGCAGGTTTTGTATTGTTTATCAGAAGTTACACACAGGATAAATAAATCTAGCATTAAACCTCTGGAAGCTTTTAGGTCTGTCTGGATCATAGCATGGGAGTAATATTTGAACCATAAAGGTTAAGTTCATAGGCAATTAGAGCTGCTGGAATGGAAAAACCTTTTAAAATATACAGTGTTCACACATCTCTGCATCTCAAGGTTTTTTATATATGTGTGGATGTATTTGGTATAGGAAATGGGGTAGAGGAGGCATTTATCCTATAAATAGATTTCTCTCAGGGCTCATGCTGTGTGTGGCAATATGTTCTCACTAAATATATTGTCAGAAGAAGTCTTACTGTATTAACCCATTTTAAGTAATGAATTAGTGCAAGTATATACATAAAGAATAATTCTCCTCAAGAAGTAAAATTTTGTGCAGAAGAATATTCAGTTTGTATATTTGGAACAGTTTCTAAAACTTCATAAAAGGCTACAGATTAGAAGGATGAGCTCACCTGCCTAAAGGTCATTTATTTGCAATATTTAAGAGGTAGTATTTAGGTTTCATAGTCTCATAGAATGGCTTGATTTGGAAGCTGAACTTCATGAAGTGTTCACTGGCCCACATCTCAAGCATGTGAAGGTCTCTCTGGATGATACCCTCTCTCTACAGCATGTTGATCACACCAAACTTGCACCTGATCCCACTGCCTAGGACACTGACAAAGGTGCTGAACAGTATCAGTGCCAATACTGGCCTCTGAGGAGTGTCAGAAGCCACTGCTCTCCACCTGGACATTGAAGTGTTGACCACATTTCTTTGAGTGTGACCGTCCAACAGATTTCCTACCCGCTGAGTGGTCCATCCATCAAATCCATGTCTCTCCAGTTTAGAGACAAGGATACCATGTGGGACAATATTGAATGCTTTGGACAAGTCCAGGTAGGTGATATCCGTTGCCCTTCCCTTATCCATCAAAGATGTAATCCCATCATAGAAGGCCACCAGATTTGTCAGACATGATTTACACTTAGTGAAACCACATTGGTTGTCACCAACCACTTCACTATTTTCCATGTGCCTTATCGTAGTTTCTGGGAGGATTTGCTCCATGATCTTGTCAAGCACTGGAGTGAGACTGACTGGCCCGTAGTTCCTCAGGTCTTTCTTTTTTCCCTTGTTAAAATCGGGTTATGTTTCCCCTTTCCCAGTCAGTAGGAACTTCACTGGAATGTCACGACTTCTCAGATATGATGGAGAGTGGCTTAACCAATTCATTCAGCAGTTCCCTCAGGACCCACAGATGCATTTTTTCAGGTCACATAGGCATGTGGACCTTCAGGCTCCTGAGATGGTCTTGATCTCCACCTACAGCTGTCAGTTCTTCATTTTCCCAGTCCCTGCCTTTTCCCTTCTGTGACTTGTATGGTGTGGCTGGAGCATTTTCCAGGGAGCACTGATGCAAAAAAGTCTTTGAGTACTTCAACCTTTTCCAAGTTCCAGGTAAACACGTCTCCTGTTTCTCTCTGGAGAAGTCCCATTTTCTCTAGGCTTCCTTTTACCACCAACATGCATATATAAGCTTTCCTTTTTACCCTTAATGCCCCTGGCCAGATTTAATTCTATCAAGGCTTTAGTTTTCCTAAGCTGATCCAAATATGTTTACTGAAGAACACTGTCTTTCTTTCATTAGTAGGAGAACAGATTTCACAGGAGAAAAAAAAAGTTGTTGACACATAAAACATACAAAAATAAGAAAGACCTGACCAACTTGTTTCTCCTGTACTGTTGAAGGGATGGGCTTGCATGATTTTGTATTCAATTACTTTTTGTTTTAGAATTTTCAAGGAATTTTGAACTTTATTAGTTGACCATAGTCTTATAAGTGCTCAGTGGTGGGCAGAGAAGTTTTCAATATGTTGGTTTAGTATTTTATACTTACTATTCTAAATGCATACCAAAAGTTGGGATTGTGTTTTCAGGGGACTTTAAGTCTCTGAATGTGTATTCTGGTTGACATTTAGGTCGGCTCACGCTTCTTGTGTCTGTGCATCTCTAAATTTTCAGTGCCCCTAAAACAATTCAGCACTAGAAAAAATAAAACAAGAAAAACAAAGTGCTAAATTTTTCTACACTGACTCAGTCAATTGGGAATGAACTTCAGAAGTATAAATGGAGCAACATCACCTTGGAACATTTGTCAGACTTGTTGAGCTTGGCAGCTTAATTGTCACAGGAAGAGAAGCAACAAGATAAATTGATATTCTCAAATATGTGGAATGTCAGAAGCAGCCATATTTTTATGACCTTAAAGAAATAATCAGTCTTTGGGTCTTTTGAGATCTGGTCATATAGCTAAAATGAAACATGAAAACACACGTGCTGGTCCCACAGCAGAAGTGTAAGAAAACCAAATATCAATCTGTTTTTGATTTATTTTTCTGTAGAGTGTTCATGCAATAATGTCTCAAGAAAGATACCACTGATAATTTTGCTACTGAAGTAATTTAGAATGCATATTCAATATTTTTCCTGCTGAGCAAACACGCAGAGAAAATCTCATAAGCATCCTATCTTGCACTGCAGTTCATGAGGTGTCAAAATGATCTAGAGAATTTTTGTTTCATTTTTCTAAATAATGTAATTGGTATTCAAGAAAAGAAAGAAAAAATGTTTTTACAGAGAAAAAAACATACTGCCTTCTATGTGTTGCTGGTAAAATTGCCTCAATATAGACTGCAAATTGACGAATGGTTGATAAATTTTTCATAGACTTGAGATGAGATTTGCAGCTGAATGTTCAAGCATCACCATTTGAACTGGAAATTAAAGTTGCTATCAAAAGGACTGAGTATGAATTATATCCGTGAAGTAACACACAAACTCTAATAAGCACAAGGGGAGAAGGAGGTGGGTGGAAAGCACAAAAACAGGACTCCTCTTACATAGGTTCTTCTTTTAGGGTGAAATTCACTCCAAGAGTATTAAAGGAACATTTCTGCTGTGAGAAGACAATAGCTGAGAACTGTTGAACAACTCCAAGCAAACCTCCTAGTATGAAATGGACACATTGAGGCAACCAATGCCAACTCTGCCCATTATTACACAACATTGATGAGACACATAGGTCAGAATTATGTAGTATGGCAAACAACCATTTGTTTTTGGTTCTTCATTGAACTCTGCTGAATTCAGATCTTCTGGACAGAAAAGTATCCAAACATCACTGTCTTTTTTCGTATCCACATAGGCCTCTGCATCTCATTCATTTTTAATGCATTTCATATCCAGCTTTTTCAATACAATCTCTTTGACGTGTGAGTCCATGGTGTCCTTTTACAAAAACTTATCATATTTTGAATCCAAGAATCAATCAGAGGAAACAGGCAATTTTATTGTGTGATGGAGCAAAAGAGTATATATAGGGGCAGAGGACTTCCATCATTCTGCAGACAGTGAGTGCAGGCTGATGAGTCTTTTGTATCAGCAGATCCTAGAAAAATGGCCTTTTTTCATGAACAAACAAATCTCATGAACAAATGCCATTTAAACAAACAAGAATTATCATAAACATCATCAAAAATGCATCTAGCTGTCTTAAATGAGTTGACTGCAATTGCTAAAACAAACCATTGCAATCTTACTTGTCTTCCAAACTTTTATTTAGAGATCTGTGATTTATAAAAAACATTGCATATGAATTCTTGTTTTTTCTTTCTCCAGTTTTCCCTCAATCCAAACAAATAATCATCTACTTCTGTATGTGTCTTGTACCTTTACAAAATTCTTTAGTTAATGGGAAAACAAAAGACAAAAGACCTTTAATCTTTTATGCACTTATTTGGGCATTTGCATTCCTTGATGCTCAAAGAATGCATCCTCCATGTGTTATGTATTTTGCTGAATATTACATTACATATGCTTTACAATACCTGCACTTGAGTCATCTAACCTATATAAAGGCAAATATTTTTTTTTTAATATATATTATATTCCTTTTGGGCATGCTGCAATAGAGGTGGCTCCTTTTTTTTAATAATTTGCATAGGCATTTAGGAATAATTTTCTGAGTGTAAGTACCTTTCTGTGTAGTACTTTTCTCACATCTGTCTTCTTTAAGTGATTTGTATTTAGTTTCAAATGAAAAATCTGGAAATTAATGAATATCAGCTCATCCTTTACTCTTGTTAAACACTTCAAAATATTCCCTCAGAAATTATTCCACTTCCATTAGTAGAAATTTTGAATCCTCAAGAGAGAAAGGATTACTGTTGCTTTTGGAGATTGCTGCTCTCTGACTTCACGTAGTGACACTAGACTTGAAGAAAAAAGCTTAAGAAAAATAGTAAAATAGACAAAATGAACCCAAAGGAAAAAAAGAAATGATTGAGCTAAATAATGTGAGTAGGATAAAGCCTGTGGACCCACTAGATGCTGGATGTGGAGAGTAGCTACTGGAGTGTGGTGGTGCTTCCCTCCCCTGCCTCAAGTCGCTTTATGATCTGAGAAATGCTCATTATTCCTCGGCCTTTATGAACTCCTCTAGAGTTTATCAGAAGCACACTCTCTTCCTAGGAACTGGTGCTATCTAATGAGCTCCTGGTTTTTAACAAACAGCCCTGGAAACTTATTTTTCTTGCCTGAATAACAAATGGAATAACATTTTTATTATCAAACTTTCAAAGAAAGTTACTGACCCACATTGTGTCCAGGATGGAAAATTACTTTGACTGAAACCAAATCTCCTGTGACCCTATAAGCAGCAGTCCTTAGTGAGACCCTTTGAGCTCTCCTGGACCACAGCAGGATGCAACCAGGATGCAGCTGAGTGGGATGCCTCTCAGAGTTAGTGAGGTCTCAAGTTTGCTATACTTGGTGGATCCCTGAATGATGATGATGGTGATGATGATGATGATTGATCCTGGGCTGATACCTCCACTCCTCCAGACTCAACCCTTCACCCATTAAGAAGATGCAAAAGCATCCAAAGTGAGTATTGCAGTGAACTCAAGGAGAATTTCTCCCCCCATTCAAGCGTCCAAGTAGATAGTTTGGGGTTTATTTCAGTTTTTTGGATTTTGGATTTTTGTTTGCTCTTTCTCTGTGTGCTTTACTGTCTAATAGGTAGTAGAGTGAACCTGGACAACAAAATTTGCTGTGCTGTCACTTTTATATTAAATCTGCTTTTGCTGATACATTTGCTGGTGATTCTTTAAGTGACCTTAAATCACACATTCGCAACATGGTCCAGGGATTATATTTATGCTTTGTCAATTTCCTTCTGCATATTAGAGCATAAGTGCCTTGTAAAAGACTTTTTCAGTCTTTTTCCCTTTGTGATCCTGCTCAAGTCCTTATTTTCTAGTCTTTTAAAAGAGCACTTTACTTAGGAGGTCTCAATTTTTTCTAGTAAACAACTTCATTCTTTATCTACTTCTGATCAGTGCAATTGTATGTTTTGCCTGTGTGATATAAATCTGTGAAAACTTCCTTTTGTGGATAGAGAAAATAATATGTGTGATTGTCACTGACGAGACATTATCAGAGCAGAAAATTTTCAAATTTCATAAAGCTGCAGTGCTACTGAAAAACAACATTGCTAGCAGGGTGTATATAAGCAGATTTCTCAGGACCTATTCATACTTGATACCTCTTCACCTAAAATTTCCAGTTAAAAGTGTATTATTGCAGAGAGAAATCCAGGAAACAGCTCGTAATCAGCTTTAGGCATCATGACCTCTGAGACACTCTGCATTTGGTAGGTTTTCTCCTGGAGTAAGTACAAAAGGTAAAAGAAATCATTATGATATTTCTCAAATGTAGTTTATACTCAAACATTATATTACTGAGCTCCTGCTCATATGATACTCTCCTGAGGTCTAATACAAGAGTGTTTTATTCTTGAGGTAAAATATGAAAATATTCTAAACTCAAAGTGGTCAGCAGAACTGTGGGAAATCCTACAATACCTGTGTAATTTCAAAAAATTAATTAAACTAAGGATATGTGGTGAAAAATGCAATAAGGAGTGTTCTTGGAAACAGCAGTGTAGCATGAATAAGCAAGAAAGCAGAAAAAATAATAAATTTAGAGGAAACATGGAAGTCTTAATGTTTTTAGAAAAGTCTGGATTATGATTCTCAAGATCTAGTGGTATAAGAACATTCTCAACAGGAGACAGTCTAGGGTCCAGTACTTCATCAACCTTTGAAATGATAGCCTTATGTAGGATCAGTCTTTGCTTTATAAAGACCAAGACTTTGTTGGGTTAATAGCTGAAACTAATTGTTGCAGTTCCTTCCTGGGCATTACGTATCCCAGCAAGCACATCAAACCCCATCAACCCATTCCAATCATCTTCTAATCTGCTTCCTCAAAGCTTCCTCAGATCTTCCACCAGATTTTGGAGCAAATACAGCATATGTTTCATCTTCATTCTCCCTGGCACACAAACAGGAGAAGGACTTGGAAAACAGGAAGAAGAGGAGAAAAGAGGTGCTATAGTTTGCTTGCAAAGTTCAGAAACGAAACAAAATTGCTCTAATATTTGGCACTTTTCTGATTCTCTTCCTTTGCTATATTTGTTTCCTAGAGGGAGCTGGAAGGGCTTTGTTCGGAAAAAAAGGCTCAGTCTGCTTTTCCATCAGTAGTTGATTGCTACTCACCAAATATGTGACAAAAAATTAATCAAATGGTTCCTCCAGCCAGGATTAAGACATGGTGTGATATTTGGAGTACCTCTTGGTAAATTCTTATTTGTTTATAACTGTTCCAAAACTATTTCCAAGGTTACAGAGAACCAAGGAATCCTCCATATAACAATAATTGTAGAACAACCGTTTTCCAGAAGAACATGTCCATACATATAAATTTATTTCCAATGTAAATTCAGAGATTGATTGAAGAAAATGTGCATTCAGGTTATTTGAAACATAAGTATGGTAGTGAACTGGAAACTAATGAAGATATAACATGGCGGGGGGAATTTTCGTTCAGCCTCAGTTATTTGCCCTTTTTGAGAAGATGTGGCCCCCATATTCCTTTTCCTCCAAAGCCAGAATAGTGGTTCCTCAGAATTAAAGAATTTTTCTTTTTCAGCACCATTTGTTCATAATTTCTGAGATAGAAAACCAGAGGTACCAATGTCCCAATTACTGAAGCTGCAGATTCAATATTCTTGTTTCAGTAATATTCCAAATTTCACTGACATATACATTTCTAAAAGATTTTCACATAGCACTTTCCCTGTTTCTCATAACCCTTAATTCCTAATCTGTTATTCATTTGAATGTATTCTTTTCAAAAGAATACAGTAAAAAATCAGGTGGTTTGTCTATGGGGTTTTTTTTAATTTTATGATTAAATACCTTCTCACTGAATTTTCTCTATTAATTTTTTATTCCTCCAGAATAACCTAGAGAAAATTATGTTTAGGCAAATCTGGCATTACTGGATTTTATTTGAAAACACATTCAAGACAGAAATTCCTTTCCACCCTATTCTCTGCATAATAAACTGTACTGTTTCAGTGTGATATATTAACTCATTCTGTTAAAATGAGGCAAGGATGGAGAGATGGCTTCAAGGAAGCATGTAAAACAAATTTCTTAAAAGAGGGAGAAACTCTCAAGACTAAAAAGCATTACTATGAAAGTCTTCTGGCATTGGTAATAAAAATTTATGGGGTTTTTTTTTGTGACAGGTTTTTTCTCTACCTCCTAGATGCAAAAACTGTTCCAATTATTTTCTCAGCTATTAAATTTTCTGAGATCTTTTTCCTCTTTCATGACAACTTAAAAGAGTGGTTTTTCATAGGTTTTGTTTTGGGTTTTTTTTGAAAAACAAGGGGCAGAGCGGGGGCGAGTGGGAGGAATTGTTTTGCTTCTGAGTCTTCTGATGGGGAAAATTGCTGAAAGATGAAGCTTTTAAGAGTATATATACAATTTTCTCCTCATTTCAAAACAAAGACCATTGACAAGCTTGTCTTGAAGACATTGAATTGTAGTTTACTTGGTAATGAGTATACTAATTCTAAACTCCTTTTAAAATAATGTTATTTATGTTTAGCAAGGAAGATCATCAATTCTGCTAAGGTTCCAGAGCTAATAAACCAATGTTATCTTCCAGACATGAATAGCATATTTCAGAGTTTCTTCAAGAATATCAAAGAAGTCATATTAATTATAAACAGTCTAGAAAATTTGTTATTTAATAAACTATTTACTGTTTTTTCTGTTACTTTCAGGCAGTCATAATCTCATTTTTACACCTACTTAATATGAAGTATCACCACAAGTGAAATCTTGAATTCTGTTCTGTAGAGTATTTTAACTCTTGTCTAGCTATTTATCACAAAACAAAAAAGAAAAAATTATATCTTTGTGAATCCACCTCCTACTTTTTAGCGTTTCTCCTAGGCTCATAGGCGATTTAAGCCTCATATATGCTGATGACTTCCTTTGTATGTAAATCTTTTATCTCTGCCTTTCAGAGGAATTTTACTTCTGAGAAATTGGTTCTCTAAGCAAGCATTGAGGTATAAGGAATCTAGGTTAGCTTCAGGCACTGAACAGTGACTAACAATCTGCCAGCTGTTTGGCTTTTGGACTAATACTGGCTCCCTGCAAACTATGTGTCAGAGAAATTTCTCTTGATTCTTTGCTTCTGCAATATAAATACCTCACTAAGCAAGACTCAGAAGTCCCATTGCCAGTGATGCTAGAATGGTTCCTTAGGTGGTCATAGTGCACCTTGTTTTGCTCATCTTGCTCTAAATATATAGAAAAAGTAAAAACCAGTAAATTTATCGCATGTTTCAGCCTTCACCAAAAAACCTAGTGGTTTAATTATCTACTAGCACCCTTCATGGAGACATGGACAGTTCCTTTAGTAGCAGTACCAGCTGAATCATTCCTCCCTGCAACCTGTGAGCCTCCTGCCCTCAATTATGATTGGACAAATATTTTTGGAGGTTATTAAAGAAACACATCAGAACCCATAAAGTAGCTCCTCCTTTCCTTTTGCTCCCTAAAAAGGGGAAAAAAAAAAAAAAAAAAGCAGGAAACCATTCCAGTGGGGAAAATCTCTTTTTTCCCATGGTGCCCAAGGGAAAAAAAGTTTTGCCCTCTTCTTTAAAAGATCATTCTCCCAAACTTTTTTAATTTATCTTTTGTCATATTTAATAGTGATCATCACTAGAAGCTCCACTACAGATTTGACAAGGAAGAACTTCCTGAGGGCCAGCTGGGATATTATTCTGACTAAATAACATACATTTCATCTACGTCTTTGCACCATCTATTCTCATGGTTGCTCTCTATAACTTCTTCACGTTCCCGCTTTGTTGTATTTCTACCTGACATCCTACCTGAATGACCTGTTAAAAGTCCAGCTAGTGAAAAAAAACAGTAGTTCATAGCTGGAGAGCACACTTGCAGTACACCTTCACACTAGCTCTGTGTCATTCGTCACAATGGTGCTTAACCTTTAAAACTCTGGGATACAGTATGGGGATTTCTTCTTGCCTTCTTTGGTTAGTTCCTGACTGATATTAGGCAGAGGCCAGCTGTGAACTGCTGAATGAACAGCACAGTGATATAGTAAAGACAGTTCGAGGATGCTGAGGGCCCTTTTTCAGTTATATGACTTTAGTCAGAAGGATAGGATCACCCCTGCAATTCCCCGCACTAATGACAATGCTAACAATAAGCACTCTCAGCAAGGCATCAGAGTCTCTTAATTTTTACCTCCTCTCCAGGGTAATTGTGACTGAAGCTAGTGACCTCCCCAGCATGCTGCAAAGCATGTCGTTTCAGTCAGAATTTTAGAAAAAGTGTATAGGAGGAAAGAAGTACTTTTGTGGAGGTTGAAATACATTGGTGGATGTTGTCACAGTCACTGTTGTTAAATGCTGGTGCAAACCGCAGGTATATGCCACTCACCAAAACAAAGGGAATTTGAGAATCCATGCTGAAATCTGAGCAGCCTAGATGGAGTGACTTTGCCCAGTGCAGTTTTCAAAGCTGCAAGTAAGAAAAAAGACACACAAACTGTGAAAGCAGTTGTTGACAGGTGTTGTACAGACAATCAGAAGTTGCTGTGCTGACCTTGAGAGGAAGAACCTCATGTTTCAGGAAGAAACTGCTTTAAATTTCATGGTAGGTGGACACCTTTTTGTGAGATTCCTCCTATATTAAGAAGTAACTGCACATCTTTTAAAGATAAACATAATTTGCAAAAAGATATCTATTTTCATCATGCAATACTTGCTAAGTAATTACTTCATTGTGTTAAAAGGCTAGCAAAGAGAAGGACAAACTATTCAGTGAATTCATCTTTCAGTCATAATGCTTGAGAATCAAGTTACTCGGAAAAGCCTAGACATAAGTAATGGCTAGATCCTATCGCTTTTCTTTCCCTTCCTTACCTTCCCACCCTTCCCCTTCCCTCTCCTGTCCCTCTTTTGAATAAAATTCATATATTTATTTTCAGCTATGCCATCAGCCTGTATCTTCTTCTACTAACCTCAGCTTTCTGAAATAGCATTTTCACAAATCTCTTTCTGAAGGCTGAAATCAGTCCAATTATTTGCTTGCCAATAACACTTTTTAAATTATTATTATTATTATGATGTGACCCAAATTACTTAGAGACAAAAAATTGCTAATGCTTTTTCTATGTTCTCCTGTCACTGGGAGAAAAGCCAAGCCCAGCTGCCCTGTTTTATCCTTTCCTACACTGGATAGCACTACTCTCTGCTTGGTGAGGAGGTCTTTGCTAGGGAGCTGTAGAGCTGTAAGATTGTTCCTAGTTTCTGGATACATCTGAAATACAAAGGACTCATAATAGTTTGGATGTCCACTCAGATTAATTTTGAGGTACATCTTTGACAGTGTGCAGAACTATATCTCCAACAACACAGAGCCACTGCCAGACTATCAAATTTAAATTGGAGGGAGGAAAGTTTAAAGGTGTTTGAAATGTTTTATTCTGAAGAGTAGAAAAGTTGTAGAGATGGGTTTATCACTGTTTTTTAGCATCTTAATATATACTGCAATGTAATTTTTTTAAAAATTAGTGATTATTGAATAAAATTATATAAACTGTGGAAAAGAGTCTCCTCCTTCCATAACATGAGAATCAGATCTATTACTGGGCAAGCACACTAAGGATGCTGCTTCTGTGTATTTAAACTCAGAAAAGAAATAATGAGGTCATTTATGAAGATAAATGTCACATTAAAGGCATTAGACAGCACTTCAGTTTTTATGTAGAGCATAAGCTTAGTCGATAATATCAACCATAGACACAAATTACACTATGTGACACCTGGACTCTTTAGATCTAGTACAACCAATTACTCAGAAGAAGTACACTGAGTTTTGCACACAGATTTTCAGTCTGAAGCTTTTGAAGACAGCAGTTGAACACATAAATGTACAGTTAAATCCTTCATTTTTCTTACCAGAATACCTGTTTTGGGCTATCAGGTTGCTGGAGTCAACAAAGAAGTAATGTAGAAAGCAGAAGCTGGTTTTCATCAGGTACAACCTGGCCAAGGTTTATTAATTTAGGTGTAATTTTGGTTTGCCGGTTGCTTGCATGAGGAGTAAATACGTAAGGTCACTTACACTAATATGGAATCAGGATAAATCCAATAGGTCCACAGCCTTTACAAGAGGGAGTTACTGCTGAGGACACATTCTCATGGGGTCCCAGTAACTTCAGGAATGACATGCTCATTCTCACAGAGCCCGTCAAAGCCAATATTCTGTGTGTCTCACTGCACTGTCTGCCCCGCTGTTTGCCTTAATTTCCTTGTTATTAAAACATTATACATCTCTACTCTTTTCATCACAGATTAGCACTGCTGATAAAACACATTCAGTGCTTAATTATTTTAAAGGAGCCCTTTAGTGGAGAAACACAAGTCTTGCACTGAACCTTTAGTTTACAGTAAAAGACACCACCTAAAAAAAATGGCCTGCCAAAAATTCAGAAAGCACTGATGTTTTTCCTTTTTAAAATATTTTTAAATTTTGAGACACGTTCCATCAAGTCAAAATGATCTAGTTGAACTATTTTGTGATTTTCTGAATTTACAAGATTAGTACAGTATGAAAAGGAAAAATATACTCAGTGAAACATTCAGTTTGGGTGTTAGTACATGTGCTGGAAACAACAGTGACATTTGTCTAAAAGGTCTGAACATGGCCTATGACCATGTCCT
Source organism: Monarcha castaneiventris obscurior (assembly GCA_026261815.1). Taxonomy (NCBI): domain Eukaryota; kingdom Metazoa; phylum Chordata; class Aves; order Passeriformes; family Monarchidae; genus Monarcha; species Monarcha castaneiventris. The sequence goes on from JAMPIT010000379.1 coordinate 3,718,128, forward strand.
GGTTTCAGCTGGGATAGAATAAATTTTCTTCTTAGTAGCTGGTACAGTGATTTGCCTCGAATTTAGTATGAGAATAACACTGACAACACACTGATGTTTCAGTTGATGCCCAGCAGTGCTTACCCTAAACCAAGGACTTTTCTGTTTCCCATGCTCTGCCAGCAGGCAGGTCTGCAAGAAACCAGGATGGAGCACAGCCAGGACAGCTGACCCCAACTGGCCAAAGAGATATTCCAAGCCACAAAGCACCATGTAAACAAACTGGGGGAGCTACCCATAATGAGCAGGCCAATCACTGCTGAGGAATGGACTGGGCATCAGTCAGCAGGTGATGAGAAATTGTGTATCATTTGTATTTCTTGGATTTTATTCCCCTCTCTCTCTTCTTTTCTTTACAACTACTATTATTTTTATCAATACTACAAAAATTATTATTATAATAATTAGTGTTTTTAGTTTTATTTTGCTATGTTTCAATTCTTAAATTGTTCTTATCTCAACCCTCAAGGTTTAATTTTTTTTTCTTTTAGTTCTCCCCTCCAGCAGGGCCAGGGGGAAATGAACAACCTGATATGTGGTGCATAGTTGCTGGCTGAGGTTAGACTATGACACTAGGTGAAGGCCTATGTTTATTCTTTTTCCTTATTCTACAAAACATTTTTTACAAATACTTAACAGGCCCTCAAACTAGGAGTGTTCCAGGCACAGAAGCCTTTATTGTGCTGAAGGAATAAGTAGCAAAGTCTAAATAAAGTTGGTCCGATTTAATGTGAGATTTGTAGAGTGTTCCTCTTCTGAAAGAGTAATTATTTCAGTAATTGTTCTAAACACTGCAGTGTCACTTAGATAAATTGAAACATTTTGAATAATCACCATATGATAGCAGAGTATTTTATTTTAAGACTGGTCCTGTTCCCAGTTCCTAGAATAACAATGCCTCATTGACAGATTACTTTGGATATGTCCACACTAGGAAGCTGAATCAAGAATCTGTAGCTACTATGATTAAATATACACACATTTTGTTGTGATTTTTCAGCCCTTGCTCACATGTACTCTCCCTGTTTTGGTTTCTAATGTGCAATTACCTCACATAAGAAGATAAAGAGAAATTCCAAAAGAGATTTCTGATGGAAAGGGATAAACTGATTTCCTGAAAATCTTCAGCAATTTCTCTTGTTAACATGAAGTCTAGGGTAGAATATATTTCCATGTTTGGCATTACAAATTTCAAAGTAATGTTCCAAAGTGCTTGAAATGGTTCCAGCAAAGAAATTACTTCTGTTTTTCCACATCATCCACTGCAAGGAAGCCTAATAGCTCACAGAGTCACTGAATCAATGTTTGTAAGTCCATTCCCTTAAGTTGTCAGTTAGCATAGTTTTAGAGAATGGTTTTTATCAGGCAGAAGGCTGCTTCTGGCCTTGGAGCTGCAGATTTTGAGGCCATATTATCATGGGGTGGAGAGGGATAAGCTTGAAAACTCAGTACTTTCTGCACATTTAGAACTTTGCCTGCTTCATCACATCACATGCAACCATTCCTCATATACAACCAAATTCAATCCTGTGAACAGCTCTTCACTGATACGTTCAAGTTAATGCTGTATTTTTTCCAGCCATAGCATCCACTTTATCTCTTTCAGGTGTAAACAAAGCAGTGTCTGTTCTTTTGCCTATTTAATCAAAGCAGTTTTTCCTTCTTTTCTTCTGAGTCTGGCTAAATTAACTGAAATGACCTGCAAGGTTGTTGCTATCTCCAGACTGGATCAGAGAACGTAGGCATTGCACTACAATCTACTTTAATCCCATTACAGCCATGTCACTCCTAGGCCTTCATTGTGATTAGACAATTAGATACCAATGGCTTTCTAATGGATTTATTACAAGGCATTAGCTCATGAAAATTCTGCAGTCTTAGCTGCTTGCCTGTTCGTTATAATGAGAAATGAAACACTGTCGTGGGAATCTGTTAATTTAATAGCTTCCATAACAATGTTAGGAGTGGTAGTGGAAGAAATTAAACATGATTTGCTGCCGAGGTTAACCTGCTCCATGAGTTAGCCTTGTGGCTATTTGGAGAAGCATTTTAGCTGTTACATAAACAAAGGTGACTGACCAAACTTTAAAATTAATGTATTTGTTTTGTATCCCCAAGAAAAGTGAGCAGCTGAATGGTGACACAGTACCTGAAGAGTTAGTCAATAGTTTAGGAGTGATGGAAATAAAGGGACGTGTTTTGTTATGGTCTCTGAAAATACTAGCTAGAGTTTAACTTATCAGGAGGAGATGGGGATTGCTGGCATCTTGCATCTGTGTGCAAGTCACACTGGCAAAAGTAAGAGCCAGGGTGGTGTGAACTTTCTTCAGAACTTTCATTAGTTCAAGCTTAAATGTCTCACACCTTATGTGTGAGACACCAGAGCACTCCAGCAACTACCTTAAAAAATCAACCAGGCAGTTGATTAATTAACTGTAAATTATTTACCTTTAAAATAGTCTAATTATGATCTTGATTGTTATGACATGTATCAGGGAACAAATGGGCTCAGAGTGGATAGAGGGTAAAATCCTGCATATGTACTAATGGCTATTCACTGGCCTTTTCTTTTTATGAGACCGGTGGGCAGATGTATATCACAGTAGAACCAGTACTCATTTTTCACTCCTGTTGGCAGATGGAGAGGAGCCAAAGACTGAGTATGCCTCTGAGATTTTATTACCTAATATTTCCTCTTGCCTGATCCCTGTCAGGCAGCTGTGAGATTCCCTGGATGTCTGATATGTGTGAGCTTCCATGGCTGTGGTCATGACCACAGACATTTTGTGCATAAAGGCTTTCATACTCTAATCTTGTCTCTTGAGTGCTCTTCAGAGGCATTTAAAAGAAAAAGGATGATTTAATGTATATTAACATCTGAACCCAATTAGCTAAGCTAATGAGAAAGGTAAACAAACATGATGTCAAAGAATTCATCCCTTCTCTGGATCCACAGAGCTCTGAGATTTGATGAAACATTGAGATTTTCCCATGATATAAAAGTGAATGGTAACTAGGCAAATTATTTTAAACTGAGGCATACTGACTCAAAGTGCTGAATCTTTGTGCTATGTTTTGCAGATATAACTGCCTTGCTGTTTACTTTGTTGCAAGGATTTTGCCAGCATCCACTGCATTAAAAAATGGACTTCTCTGGTTCCACTGGCCAGTTTCACTATTTACAGTTTTGAGGAAATTGTACTGCTCCAAGAAAGAGAGAACAATATTTTTTCCTTCTTTTTTTTTAAAGTCTTTCCATCTCTGACACATAAATTCCAGTAGACAACAGCCAACTCTCTGTTTTGATAATACGGAAATCCTATAATATCAACAATTCAGATAAAATCAGATTAAAAATATGTAATGTGTGTATGCATACATTAGTGTATAAACACAATGTCTTAAAATTAATATTAACATTTAATCTAAATGTCAAATGAAATTAAATAGGGTGATACATTTGAAATGAAATGTTTTGGCATTATCAGACTGAAAAAAGAAAGATGAAATGATTCATTTTGACACTTTCCTGTGGAAAATTTCTTCAAAATTTGAAATGTTCATGTAGAACAACTCGATTTCAACAAAACTGAATTTTTGGGGTTGTACTGCGTTCTGCTGAGACATTTTTGAGCATCTGTAGGTGGAGCCTGCCTGTGTGCGTGTCTCTGTTTGTAAACTCACCTTTCAGTGAGATGAAGGCTACCAGGCATGTTAAATCCACCATTCACTTCAGAAACTGTTCATGAATTATGCAACTTCATCTGAAGCCAGAGTCACACTGTGACAAGACAGGGTCAGACCACAGCATGAAATATTTTGGTATGTCCTCCACTAACAAGACTCCCACACAGAACTAGCACAAACATCCCTCCATCTAGAATGACATCACTATTAGGAATTTTTCCTCTAGGAGGTATTTGGGCATCAAATGTGCCTGAGCATATCATCCAAATGGAGAATTTGGGAGTTATGGCATTTTATAACAGCTTTACTAGAGCACATAACCAGTAAAACAAAACATTTTTGTTTTGTGATTGATTACCAATTTAATTTCATAATGTGGATGATCACTGGTGGTGGTTCTTATTGTGGCACTTAGTTTGCATTGCAACACAATTGATACCATTGTGAAATACCATTTTCCAAATATAAACCCACCAAGATACGAAAGGCGTTGCAGGAATGACTTTATGTCCTAAGCCAGGAAAAAAATCACACTTGTAAGCTACAAAGCAAGCATGAACAGTGTGTGTTGATCAAAGAAATGAAGCCCTGCACATGTTAAAGATGACCACCCTAGCAGCAAGAGAAGCCACAGCCCAGATATCTTTTGGCACCACCATCCATCACCGGGGTGGCTGCTGGGATGGGACTGGCCAAGGGGCAGTGCAGGGCATGATGCTGTGGTCCTGAGTGTGGCCCCTGCTGGGTCTGCAAGGTAGGGAACATGCACTGCCTGGGGAGGAAGGATGCTGGAGGGCTGCTGGGGGTACAGTCTGCCCTTCAGAGAGGGTGTATGGGCGTGCATGGATGCGTGTGCATGGGTGCTTTTGTGTGTGACCAGTACCACATGGGACTAGCTGAAGATGGGCTTTAGAAATTCATGTGTTTATTAATGGTTTGCATGTCTAGCATTGTGGTTTATCTGCTGAATTACATTGATCCTGAATGTGCAGTGCACTGATTGCTTGTTAAGTACGTGCCATTAATAATTCAAAAAACTGCTTTGGTTTAAATTACATGAGCAGTTTTTGCCTGTGACAGATATAAATTGGATAGTTTGAATCTAGGCAGCAGCTTTGAGACAGTTTAAAATTTCCTGTACTTTCATTTATCCTCAAAACCACCAATGATTGATACAACTCTTCAATTTAACTGTATTACTATGTGGCTGTATTGTTGAACAGCTTATTCCTTGACTAAAGTTCAAGAGCTATGTTCTGCAGCTTATATGTATTGTTTCCATACCAATTAAAATCTTAAAACTGGGATCTAAAGTATCATTTCATTTATTATGTATTCTGAGAGAAATCAAACTTTCCTTTTGGTTAACAGTGAATTTCAATATACTGTTACTTTTACTGACTTAGGAATTTTCTATTTTTATTCCATAGATTTATTCTCTGCATTCACTATCCAAGGTTTCTGTCCATGCATCATTAAAATTTTTAAAAAAGACAAGAAATAAAAGGAGAAATTTTTTTTAATCAAGTTTTTTTTTTTTATGAAGGTAAGTCTTGATATCAAACTTCTTTTTGTTATTTTTGTGTCTTGACAGGGATTATAAGAACTCTTGAAGTAAGATTTAATATTTGCACACTGCAGCTGACATAGCATGACATGAAGTTCACATAGATGGTATAAAACTCACAGATTCTTTTTCATTTTTTTTTACTTTAATTTCTTGGCTTGAAGATGAAAAAGCCCCATATGAAAGTAAGACAATATCAATTTCTTGTTTATGGCATTTTATGGTCAAACAAATGCCCTCTAGTTTTCCACACTATTCACCAACAACTGTCAACATCAAAAATAATGTCACAATGAGGGTGAATCAAATCCTATGAATAAATAATGAAATCTATTTTCATTTTAAATTCAATGTCACTATAAAACAGAGACAACAATGACAAAAAAACCCAGCAGCAATTTCTCTAAAGAGTAATAATAAAAATAAAAAATATTTAGATTCAGAATGAAAAAAAGCACATCAGGAAATACTCAACAGGGCTTCTAAAAGATGAATAGATGGGAATTTAGAATTATTCTATGCACTAACAAAGCAGTAAGTGATTATAAAACTTATTTGTGTTTTCACAGGCAAAAATAAAATGCTAGCTAGACTGAGTCAGAAATGGGACTTACTCTTCTGCGAATGTTTATAACAGTATGAATCTTTATGGTGGTATAGAAAAATGGGACTACATGGTGTTGATAATACTGCAAGTTGCAAATGTATATGTGAAAGCTGCTGATGGACCTCCAAATACTTTTTCCCAAGGACAGCAATGGAAACAAGGAGCTGCAGGTAGAAAAGACATAACTGGGGAAAAAGAAATGGGCTGGAAATACTGCTTTTTTTTCATTTGCCTTGGCATCAGCCAGAACAATATGGTATAACATTTAGTGAGATATATGTATACAGAATTAAACTCCTGTAGATTTGTAATAGCATGTATTTCTGCTAACAGACAGTAAATAATTTCTTGGAGATTCAACTCCATAAGCAGTTTTATCAACGTTGTTTAAGCTCTTCTTGTTAACTAACTTTAGCAGTAACGTCTACTTTTCCAAAGGTTTCCACTGAATTTTGAGCATCTACAGTACAAGCCTATCACCCTACCAACCAGTAAAGTAAAACAAACCTTCTTTTTGAAAGCCATGGAAAAAAATATTAAACACAGACTTCATGTGTGTCTACTGCTGTTTCATGCCTGCTCATATTAGTTGAAATATTGTTTTTCTAAAACAGCAAAGAAAAATATTTTTACTGAGATTGACTAGAACTCCTTAGAAAAATATAATATGCACAGCTATGGATGGTTCAGAAAGCTTTTCAGTTCCAAATTAGAAAACAATTAGAAAATCTCAATACTAAATTAGAAAGCAATGTGAATGAAAAAACTTTTTTGAAGCTTCTTGAAATTGATCATTTCCATAGTATTAATTTTTCAAAATTTATATGTTTAAAGGTTTAGAATAAATTTTTTTTTTTTGAAGTGATGCAGTTTTCTGAGCTGCGACGAGTTCATATAGGTGTTTCATATCAGAATATGTCTGTGAATTTGAAAGCTGTCTTCCAGTCCATTCTTTAAAATAAGAGTTTTATGAAATCTACCCTACCTCTTTTCATGAAAACGTCCTGATTTTGGTGAATTGGGTTAACATTGTAGTAACACAGAATTTGTTTATAGCAGTCATGGTCATGTTGTTCTGAATATGCATACACTGCAAGTGTATGGACCAACTGTCTCCCAGATTACATGTTAATTATCAATGTCTTTTGGAATAAGGTCTTAAGAATTAGTCCTCAAGATAACATTTTTGATTTAGCACAGGGATAAAAAGTCTGAGTGAGAGTTTAGGACTTGAGTCTTCGTGTAGGGAGATGGGAGGTTCAAACTGGTATGACAGCACATGGCTTTTTTTGGTGAGAAATTGATGTGGGTGTATGGTAAGAAGATGAAAGGCATAAATAGGGAGTATGAGGGCTTGATATGAGCAAGTAAAATATTTTATTAAATTATGATAAATATTTTTTGTTCTATTTTTTATTTCCTTGAAAAATTAAGCATTTACAAATGTGTATTAAATCCAAGAAATGTAACAGTTTTTTCTCTTAATTGTATTAGAATTTGATATTAAATACTAGAAGATTTAGTTTAAAATAGCTTCAGTGCAGAAAAGTACCTTTAAAGATAATTTACAAAGATGGAAGGAAAAGCCTTCCATGAGGTACGTCTGGGGAGTCCCAAGTTCAGTGGAAAAGGAGTTAGGTTCAGAATACGTAGGAACAACTCCAGCTGCTAACACAGCCCTAGTTATCTTTGCATTTAGTGTACAGCAGTGAGAAAAGCAAATCAATACCTCAGTGTATCACTTGCTGTGAAATGCTATCAAATTTCTTAATGAAATCTTTGCATTATATATTACTAGAAAGCTTGAATCCTTAAAAGACAAGTGTATTAAAAAACAAACAAAAAAAAAAAAAACCAAACAAAAAAAAAAAAAAAAAGAAAAAGAAAAAATAACCAATTTAATGTAGGGCTAAAAGTCAATAATATCTTGTAATCACATCAGGTATGAAGGTAAGGGAAACATTATGTAATATAACTTTGAGAATTACTTAAACCTTAGGGATTTTTTTAAATAGCTATAAGTGAAAGAAGAAACTGATATAAATTTATGGGATAATAGTGCAAAACAATTTGCTTCTGGTTTGATATTGGCAACATTGTACAATTAAAAATTGAAGAAATTACATCTAAAATACATACCAAAGATGAGACGTGAACAGTCTGAAAAGAACGTAATGAATGTATGGTATTTTGATACAGCAGCTTTGATTCGGTGTACGTACCCCTACATATTCTCACTGCAACCTGCGTGTTTAAGTAACTAAAAAGGGTTGTTTAGTGCTTGAACACTGATAAGATTCTAATATCTGCTACAGTAACCCTTAAAATGGCATCCAGCTCTTGTAATGGAAATCAAAGGCACACATGAAGGAGGCCCGAGAAAATTCCATTCTTAGGAGTTCTGTGAAATACAGGATAACTCAACTAAAAATGCAGTCCTATTATCCAAACCAGAGTGAGAGTAGGAGAAGGGAGAACAGAAGCAACCTAGGAAAACAGCCTGAAGGCAGCAAATAAAGAACATGTAAATTAATTTTAAAATAACACAGTCCATTTTATTTATTTCACTTTTAAAAAGCTATGTTAGATAGTATTAGATAATAATGATAAAAGAAAAAGGCAATTTGTTGAGCAGCAAGGTTTAGTGGGGTTATCTTGCACCTGGAAAGCTGCTAAGTCTGCTGCATGAGATTTATTCCGGTCACTGGCAGGGTTCAATACAATTATGGAAGTCTCTATAGACTTAAACTATTGTTATTAAATTCTCATCATTGAATAACTCCTGGTCTGGGTTTTAATGAACTTAAAAAGCCAGGCAGAATATTTCTTGCAAAACTATTAAATGTTGAACATGTCACACTTGTTTTCCATGTTCATATGAAATCATCAAGCATGGTTCAGACAATGAGGCACTGATTACTTAATAGCTACATTTGAACAATATTCTATTTTTCTATATTTTAACCTAGTACCTTATTTATAATAAGTAGTGCTGATCAGAATAAAAATAAAATACATTGTCCAAATTCTGTTTTGAATCACGGCAGAGTCATGATCAAGGAGGAGTAGCTACAGTCTTACATCACAATAGATGAAATGAGACCTGCCTTACAAATATTCATCATTTTCTTCTATGACTCTGCACACAGAGGCTTTCTTAATATTGGTCACTCTCACTTTGCCAGATTTTTAAAACATCCTTCCTTCCTTCCTTCCTTCCTTCCTTCCTTCCTTCCTTCCTTCCTTCCTTCCTTCCTTCCTTCCTTCCTTCCTTCCTTCCTTCCTTCCTTCCTTCCTTCCTTCCTTCCTTCCTTCCTTCCTTCCTTCCTTCCTTCCTTCCTTCCTTCCTTCCTTCCTCTGGCTCTTTCATATATATTATCTGATTGATGACCCTGTGCCTTCAAGTGCCCTAATACCATAGAGATGTCTCCAAAGTGGTCAGCAATCAGACTTTCCTCCTGGAAAAGGTATTTTCAGTGAGAAATTCGGTAGCTGAATGAGACACATGTCTCCATGTTGCTAAATTTTTGAAAGATCTTTCATAGATTAATCCATAAGAGATAACTAATACCAGAGACAGTAATATTAAAGTTAGTTCTTCCTGCTGCTTCTTATGGTAATATTTGCAGTACAATGCCACTTTTTCTTCAGTTTTTTCTCCTTTTCAACAGCATTCTTCATCTTCTTAAATGTTTATGCTAATAATCTCATAATGTACAATCAATTCAGTCTAGCAATTATCAAACTCCAAAATGTTGCTTTACAGCAAACTGTACACAGATTATGTAGAAATGATTAATATTTCTAGTATTGTTCATTTGTTACTATGGAAATACTGTTCCTCTATAGAGCTATTAGTAAACACTGTATTAGTGATGCAGCCAACGACAGAGAAAGCCTTGGCAAGCACAGTGGTAAAATTAGGATGTATATTGTTAGAGATCTGAAGTTTCAGCATAGATACATAGAAATGTATTCCCTTCCCTTGCTAAAAATATCCAATTCAAGTGCAACCTATTTGGACACAAACTGTATAAGTCAGTTATTGAAATAGCTTATAAAAATGCATTCTAAATCAAAAGAGATGTTGGAGAAAAAATAAGAAACTTCACCATTTTTGTTATCCATGTAAGTAGAAGTGTATCTTCCCTACTAGATATACCTGTGGTCTTTTGTTTCTTTGTTTCCAGAGTTAATGCTCGTCTGCTTTCATGTGGTATAGAAAAGCCCTTCTGTATTTATGATGCAGATTTCTTTTCCTTGTATATAATCACATGATTAGGAGGGAAAGAGAAATCTGGAGCACTTGAAATATTTCCTCTAAGGTTTCACCGTGAGCACATTTGTTATTTTCTGATGTCTGAATTTTCCATGCCTAATGTTCTGAATGGCCAAATTATTTTTTTTTCCTCTCTAGAGGCTGTTAGCATCAGGGAAGAGATGGAAATATTTTCAGCATGAAAATAATTTTTTGCTTTAATTATCAAAGTCTTTTATGGCTTGGTACCTCCTTATTTTCACATACACATGCTGGGAGAGCAATGTTTGGCCCATTCTGCCAGCCTCAGTCCAGCAGGGTTGTCAAATATCTATCTATACGTATTTTCCCAGAACATGTCACATTCACTGACATGAACGTCATGCAAGCTACTTCATTGGTCTCATTCAATTCTACAGGACCCTGTTGCAGAGATGCCCCAAACAAAACTCAGCATACATTGTGGTATTGGCGGGAGTGGCCACTGCTTATCATGGTCTTCTGAGCATCTCATGTTCTTCTCTGCACCACATGCATCTTGCTCATGTTTCAAATGTGCCTGCAAAGCACAGCCATCTTAAGTGCATAAGAAACCTGGCTGGGAGTAAATGGGGATCAGCATGGGCTACTTTATCCACATAAGTGTATCAGCTCACCAAATACTATTTGTTTTGGTTTTCTGATTTGTTTTATGTTTTTTGGCTTAGAAACGCCATGGCTTGTGACTGGCTCTATAAACAACATCACTAGCAATACTGATAATATATAGTTATAAACTGATATACACTTTAGACAGGGAAAGTTCCATTTTCTTCTCTAATTGCAAAAATATTATGATTCTAAAAAATGTTATTTCTATTTATAATAAAACATTTTCTTTATTAGAATTAGAATAGAGGATAAATTATTTGGAGGTAAAACTTTACTGCGTCATGTAGCATTATATGTGTGGCTAGCCTGGACTCTGGTCACAGGGAAAATAAATAGAAGTTTTGTAGGCTTTGGAAACAAGATATATATTCTGTGCTGTGATGGAGACATCTTTGCAAAACACATTAATTTACTTCTTGTATTTCCAAACTTTAGCTTAAAAGACTGAGAATATCACATGAATGGAATTCAATGGTCCTTCATGCAAACACCCACAGAAGACAGGCTGAAAAAGAAAACCTGTAATATTTGTCATGCAAACTTCATGAAGTCCAACAAAGTCAATTGCAAGGTACTGCAGCTTAGTCAGGACACACACCAGTATCAATACAGGCCGTGGGATGGATGGGTTGAGAGCAGCCCTGTGGAGAAAGACTTGGACATACTGGTAGGCAAAAAATTTTGCATGACCAAGGAATGTGCACTGGCATCTCAGAAAGACAGCCATATCCTGGGCTACACAAAAAGAAGAGTGACCAGCGGGTCAAGGTGGGTGATCAAGATCACTCTACTCCTCTGTCTTGAGACATCACCCTCAGTTCGATGTCCAGCTCTGGAAGACATGGATGTGTTGGAGCATGTCCAAAGGAGAGCCACAAAAATTATTCAGAGGTCTGGAGCACTTCTGCTTTGAAGAAGGGTTAAGAGGAGATTGTTCAGCCTGGAGAACAGAAATCTCTGGGAAGAACATATTGGAGCCTTTCAATATATAACAGGGAATTGCTAGAAACATTCAGAGAGGCTTTTTGCCAAGGCCTGTAGTGACAGGACAAAGGACAATGGGTTTCAACTAAAAGAGGGTACATTTCAATTAGATATAAGGAAGAACTTCTTTACTGTGAGGTTAGTGAGACACTGGAACCGGTTGCCCAGAGAAGCTGTGGGTGCCCCATCCCTGGAAGAGTTCAAGGCCAGGTTGGATGGGGCTTTGAACAACCTGGTCAAGTTGGTAAGTGTCCCCACTAATGACAGGGAGTAGGAACTAGGTGATATTTAAAAGTTCCTTCCAATCAAAAATGTTCTATGATTCTATGATTTTTGGGGGCAGTTGAATGAGTAGGTGGGTGGTGTTCTCCAAAATTTATGTTTGTGTGAATGAACTATGGCAATACAGAGCTCTAATTGGTAGTCAAAATTACTTTTATATGTATGATTTCAGGCACAGGTTTTAAGTGTGAGATAATAAAAAATGCTCACTGCGACGCTGACCTGGAGGAGCTCCATAAAATCACTTAATGGTCTACATCACAGCTTCAAATGATTCAGTTCATTAGAATTAATGAGGGGTGGTAGATCTGGAAAAGATTTCATATTGGATATGGTCATAGTCATTTGTTCTGTTCACTAAATAATTACGTCATCTCACTGACACAAATCTTTCAATGTTAACATACTATTTTTAAGCTGCCTCTTTTAGAGTTTGTTTTGATAACCTTTGTTGGATACAATATCCAAAATAGTTCACTCTGAGGAATAATCTATAATTTAAAAAGGCATAAAAATACGCTGTTCCAGTTTCCAAATTACACAATTTTAAAATGTTACATAATGCGTAAACAGCTTTGATGAATCAATTTAGTCATTTTTATTGTATTATGATGTTGACATGTCATTAACTTCAGGATTGCTGTAGAACTCAGGGAGAGAAGTCAAGTAACTTTAAAAAAATGTATTTAGTAAAATAAAAAAAAAACCAAAAAAGTCTTCTTAGACCTAGTGTTATAAAGGAATATGTTTATGCAAGTTGCTTCTGTATAATCAACATTAAAGAAAGAACTATCTAGATTCCTGTGGGAACCTGAAACACATTTCATCTGGCTCCATCATTATGGAAATTTTGACCATTGGTTTTTAATTAGGTGTTGTAATTTGCATGATGAAAGTTCATCAATTTGACAGGACACTATTCATAGCTCTACTTTATTTAAGTTGCTTTGTAAGGAGCAATATATTGCAGTAGAGTAAAAAGGGAAAAAATCAAGACCTTGGCACTTATATTGCATATTTAACATGCAAAAAAGACTTCCATAGCTAGAAGTAGCAGTAAGAGTTGCCACTGTGTTGAGCTGAATTAAAGTCTTTCTGAGAAAATCCACTGCTATTCCTACCAGCTAAAACATTGAAAACAATCTCATGGTTGATGAGTAGTGACCAGCCTGGGGCTCTAAAGCAAGAAGACTCAAAAGGCAGAGCATCTTTTGTAAATGTGCACTTTTTGATTCCAGTAGCTAAGAAAGGGTGTTCAAATGATCATAGACTCTAATAGAATCTACTAGATTGTAGATTGTAGATCTGCAAAAATTACAGAGCCATATCTCATTTCACTAAAACCAAAAAAAACCCCTAAAAAATCACAGTATCATCTTGTTATAATCTTGTCAGAGCTCAGTTAAGAACCCATGTACACTGCAAGGGAAGCTCAGATGAGTTAAAATCAAAATTAGAATACAAAAATTAACTATTTCTTGAAAAAAAAAACCAAATGCCACCTTAAATGAAACCTTGAGGATGGTGATCAGAATGTGTTACACTGAATACAGGTTATAAGTATTATCCACACTGAGATTACTGGTCTCTGACCTTATCCTGGGGCTAACTGTGAAGCCTGACTGGATATTAGCATATATAATGAGAAAATACATCATATCATTGACTTAATCAAAATATGATAATTAATCATTGCTGTATCTGCCTTTGGGAATAAAATTTTTCTAAATGTTAATTAGCCTACAAAAGTAACAAGTGAGTTTTCTAATCTCCTTTACCTCTTTATTAGCCTATGAGCTAAGTACCTCAAGAGAGCCTCAACTTCTATCTCCACATTTTGACTCCTTGTATTTTGCCCAAGTATCAGGCAACTGGATCTCTTTCTTGAAAAGTATCTATTGAACCCAGTGCTCTGTGAAGAACAAAAAATTGCAAATTATTACAGAAGCCAAAACCAGAATTGATATTCTGCTTGATAAGTATGTCAAAACTATATAATTTGTGTATTAATTCATCTTATGCTTCAGGTGAAATTATTCATTTAATGTCACAAATCTGATAAATTCTTGCAACTCATTTTTCACTGTTGAAATAATTGTAATAATCATTATTTAAATCTCTCAGTTTGCTTCAGACCAGACTTGCTATCATGAAGCAGTAAAAACTAACCAACCAAACACACAAACTAACAGAAATTCCACAAAAAACAAAACCAAAAAAAGATGGAAAATGGGAACTGGCTCAGTGGGGGTTCCCTGAAATTTAGGCTATAAATTACTTTAACAAAGTGGGGACAAGGGAAGATAAAAATTAAAGAGAGGTGGTTATTGGGAAATAAAATCGAGAATTTTCTGAATTTTTGTTAAAGGCCAATGAAAAATTCTGTCCATAAAAAGAAATTTCAGAAAGTAGCTCTAAGAAAATATCAGATTACATACATAGTTTCAGTCTTTAAGGTAAATAGGTTTGCAGTTCTCTTTTTTTGTTTTTAAGAACAGCTCTTAAGAGATTGTTAAAGGCAGAACTAAGACTCATGTTTTTAGACAGATAGGGTTTGCAAATATCTTAAAGCTGTACTGATCCAAATATGAATCCTGTTTTCTTCCTTTAAATCTCCAGGTTGTTCAGGTGCAGATTCTAGGCATTTCTTTCCAAGCTGCAAGATTCTTCTTCTCTGTATCCCCAAATCTCCAGGACTGGCTGTGTGACAAAAAGTTTCAGAAGCACTCTCACCCTGTCATGTTCAAGATCAGTCATTTCACACTGCCAGCAGGCCCTTTTTTAACACAGAACTAAAAGTGTTAGCAACGCTTGCTTTTGCTAGAATCCCTTTTGGGCTGGTTGATAGGACCAGGAAATGTGTGTATGACGATAGGCATTCTTTTTGGAGATACAGTTGTCATTTAGAAAAATGTGAAAACTAAATATAAATAAAAATAAGACCCTTCCTTCATTTACATGATGTATATATATTTTTGCACACATGTAGAAATATATAAATAAACACTCATTTTCATGTGCATTGCCTGTGTATGTTTCATAAATAAAGCCCCTAATGGAATGAAAGAAATACTGCAAAGCTATGTAATGGGCAACATTCCTCTGGAAATATACCATTAATTATGATGAATTCTCTCAGTATTCACGGGGTTGCAATATGTAATCCCTTTGGAATTCTGTTGTAATTTAGCATTAATTAATTTTCACCTACAACAAAGCATTCCCTAAACTTGAATAATGTAGTGCTTATTGCCTTTCTTGCTAACATCTCTGATTTTTTCCAGTGTCTTTCTCCTTTTACCTCTAGTAGTCAGAAGGTTATTCTATGTATTTTTAGACAGCAACACACAGAACTAACATTTCCCTACCACCACTCAGACCCAAAGTAATTTGAATGCATTATTTATCCCTTGAGTAATTTGCCACAACTAATCCTCGCAAGCAGGTCTAATGCTGGATCCTCTGGGATATTCCTCATTTCTGATTAATATTAACTGTGAATGCACGTCTTGAAAAACACACCAGTGGGGTACTGTTATTAGGCCTCTCCAACACTGAAACCCAGGATATCTGTTTTCCAGCACAGTGAGCTGTGTCAGATTTGGCAGACACATGAAGCCCTATGACACAGCCAGGGGAATGCCCTGACCCCAACCTACCCAGGGGGTGCAGCAGAACAGTTCTGAAAGGTTTTGGACATGGCTACAAATAGCGATCCCCTTCTGGCACTCTTTGATCCCAGGCCTGAAACTGCTAGCATATCTATCCATACTTTGTGTGTCAGGCATGTGGATAAATGCCTCCTCTTAACCTTTAGTAAATCCGTATTTATGTGGTGGTGGTGTAGCTGGCGTTCTCTCTCTGCAGAGGTGTGTCTAATCCAGGGATATCTATAACGATAGTTCTTTCCCACTTTACTACTCAGCTGATCACACCATTGAACCTAACAGGGCTGCTACATTCTTCTCAGAGAGTGTTTCAAATATTCCAGAGTTCAGAGAGATTTGTTGTCTCTTGAATATAACAGTAGGATTGCAACTACCATATTATAAACCCAAATAACTCAGTATTTTGGGATTCAGGAGATTGTCTTTGTTGAAGCGTTTTGGTTTTTTTCTTCTCTTTCAGATGAAATGTATTTGAACTGTCACATTTTCAGCCACATGAATGAGAAGAAAGAATTACACAGAGCTTTGCTCTTCTGACAGTACTCTTAAAACCTCCTTTATACTTCTTAAATACTGTTATCAATGCTTCTTAAAAGAAACATCTTCCAGTTAGAACGCTTAAAAAATACACATATTTTTTAAAAAACAGCCACTGATATTTTAGCAAAAAGACAAAGTGTTTATAGTACACCAGAGAACAATAACATTTCACTGGTAATAGAAGCAGTAAAAAATGTAAATAATATATGTTGTATTAAAAATACTAAAGGTCAATTTGAAAAATAACTAGTGAACATTACCAGCCATTTTCCAAGCTACATCCCCAGTCAGTTTGGTGGGACAATAATACAGTAACAATTTCAATAAGATTTTAATGCAAGTCTTTAATGGACACCCTATTATGGTACCATTTACTATGTGCACTAATGATGGCAAGATGATTTCAATACCACTCTAAAGGGATTCCATTATGAAGCCATTACAATATGAAGCTGCAAAAGCAAAATACTTTCACGAGAAATCCATAGAGACAGTGGGATGGTTCCATTACTGGTTCCAAAGTGATATTATGGCACTCCAAGGATCTCACTACAAGCCTGTAGGGACCACACCAGCATGTAAAATGATGGTATGCATGATAAGCTTCTTTGCAGATAGACTTGTATTTCCATTTTAAAATAGCATTTTGTTCTGAGACAGCAACAAAAAAAAGTCATCTTTAGAATCATGCCTTTTTACCTACTTGCATTCCAAGACACCTTCCTGTGCCTTAAGAAGCAAAGCCCTTCAGTCTTCCTTTTTAACTCTAATCTTGCTGTCAGGTTTAAGAGAGAAAGTGAGCTTAGTTCTGTTTCTTTTAGGTCATGTTTGTTTATCAGAAACTTATCATCTCTCACCTACTGAGGTGAACGTAAGAATTATCTGAGGTCTGTGCTATCACGCAATAGTCCCTTCAACTGTCCCCACCGACAGGGATTGGCAAAATTGTAGGATGTGAACTTATTTGGAAAATGTCCTAAACATATAGAAAAAAAATTGATTTGAAATGGTTTAAGTTTGGTTATCTCTCTTTATTTATAAGGCTAAATTCTCTTGTAGTTCCTTTGAAGGGTCCATGTTAGAATTGCTTGTGAAGGTGTTGATAGAACTTTCATCAAGGGTGAAAAGTTCTACAAAAGTATGCCAAACTTACCAAAAAACATAGCTAAGTGTCTTTTTGTGACACATTAAGAAGTTTTAGAGGCTTCTTATGGAAAATTTTCTGAAACTTCCCCCCTCATTCTTCCCCATTCTGCTAAATTATGAAATTTAGCCAGTGTGAGGGGTTGGAGGGGGTACACGTGTGTATGACATATGTGTTTTTTGGTTTGGCTTAATTTTCCTACGGTAAGGTATCTGATTGGACATGCATTTCCAGAATCTCAAAAAAGTTTTGTTTGGATTTGGTGTGAAGCTTTATTTCTAGAATGCTGAAGTCTTTTATGATAGTGTATTACTATTTTTGTCTCAGCTCTGTATATACAGAAAGTTTCACTTGCCAAGCCGCATTCATCTTCAAAAACCTGTGTGGATATTAAGGTTTATAAATCTAAATAATTAAGTATTTCAAATACAGTGCACTTGAGACCCCTTTTTACATGAGTGCTTACCATTCAGAAGTCCAGATTTTTAGCAAACCCTTGTTCTCTTCTTTTACAATGCAAATACAAGCATATTTCATTGCACATACACCAGAAAAACACATTTCTGAAACTCACAGAACACATGCGGGAAGGTTAAACTACATGTCCTGTTCCTGCTAATGCTCCTTGTCTGACATCTTACTAATTAATGTGTTCAGCTCAACAGATCAAGGGCTTTTGGTTGAAGGATCTGTTATCACAGCATATTCCTCCCTTTCCTGGTTTTAACTAGCTGGCTTCCTCAGATTTTGTGGAGCTCAATCCAAGTCTAAGAAATGTGATCTTTCTCTTCTCAGGGTTTTTTGCCTTTCTGTTAATTGCATTTCCTAATTTTTAAACTGAATTTCTAACTTTAACTAAATTTCACAGCAGGTTAACAGTTTCAAAGTTGTAGAATTTCTGTAAGTTTCAGGAACATAGAAGGCAGGTTAGAAGAGAGGAAAATAAAGTTATTATTGCCCACACAAGAGGAAGAACTAAAAATGAAATGCTTCCTTTTGTACTACTGCTTTATCCAATGACTTCTCTCAGCACCGATATTGCCTACAAGAGTGAAAGAGTCTTGATTCAAAATTCCAAATATTTACATTAAAGTATCACAAACTCTTATCTTTGCTGTAATTCCAGCTTGCATATGGTATCCAAACTATTTAGAGGAAACCTGGCTAGAGTATTTCTATACTGCAACCAAGGTAGTAGTGCAGGTGTATAAAGTAAGAGTTGCTAACAGACCTGAATGTATTTAGAAAAGGGAGGTCAGCTACAAGATGGTGTGAACTACTTTTTTAAAGGAAAGTTTCTTCAGTCTGGAAACTTTCAAAATCACCTAATTCTTAACCAAGAATATGAAGAATCAGAGAGCAATGCATTCCTTTTATGATTTCTAACCTTGTATGAGTTCAGACAGGCATACCAAACTTTATTCTAGCCATGCTTCTTTTTCCTTCTAAGAGGTCTTAATATTATTTCAACATCATTTTTCTCAATGGATTAAATTGCCAGTAATTCTCATCCCAGTCCTTCCATTTACTTTTGTGGTGTATATTTGGAATCTATTTAGCAATCTTTTCTTGGCTTTTTAAAATCCCTTCAAATGCTTGAAAGAGTTAATATTGTATGTTTGTTTTATATGTCATGTGTAACAGGCATGGGATCAAAGCACTGGCTGAATTTTAGCGCTGGCATTCGCAGCTTGCTTTACTCCAGTTACCACGTCAGCAGCGCTCACAGAATCAAAAAGAAGAGCAGAGCAGTCTGTAATGCAGCCATGTATTCTGTTGTTTCCACAATTTCAGTCTCTGCAGCCCACAGAGCTGGTGATGCTGTCCAAAAGATAGCAATTTGTCTGCAATTTGAAAATGGGTTTTTTGACACAATGTACTTATTTGACACTGTAATACAATAATAGTGGTGGGGTAACATGGCTATTGCAAAATAAACTATCATTGGAAACAGTGTCTTGTCCATAATTAAAGCATGGATACTGAAAACAGTAGAATTCTGACTGACAAAATGATTGTGTGTATAGAGCTTGACAAGATGCATTTTGAGGGAGCAGACCCTTCCTTTCCAAGAATTCTTGAGATTCAAAATAAAGTGCTCTTCAAAAACGCTTGACTCATCTGACTCTTTTGTGAGCACTGTAGCCACAAAGAGTTTTAAGGTGTCTGCATTTATGTCCTTATTGTATTTGCACTGCATACTGCATAAAAATAAGTGATGGTATTTTCACTGTGTGAGATCTGGGAGAGAAGCAGCCAACTTGTAGCTGCAACAGGCAGCAACAATAACCATCACCACGAGCAAACTCTGGCAGATATTTTTGCTGTCAGCATTGTTTCTTAAAATAAAATCCTTATTTGTTAAAAACTCTCTTTTCTCTCATGCCACTTTGATATCTCTGCTTTCCTTGATGTCTTGGTCAAGTCCATTGGGAGTGCAACTTAAGGAGTTCCAAATTTGATATGGATCCCTTCTGGAAGTATAACCAGAGTTCATGTATCTCTGATTCTTTCAATCCTCCTCTGTCTCAAGGGGAGTATAAATATAAACCTGTTTGGCCATCTCTATAGATTTTTAAGTTTTTGTGCTTTTTCTCAAGCCAAAATTGATAAAGATAGCTCACAGGCAAAAAAAAAATAAAGCATGCAGTTTTAACTCAGAAAGGACAGAACATAATAATCTCCACCACTGTGTCTTCTGACACAACCTAGAATAATCCAGAGAAGAGCTGTAAAATTTTAACTAAAACTAACTAAAACTAGGGAAGTGGGTGACTAATCCACTAAATAAAAGCACTGGAGTAATTGAGAAAGGAGTAGGAGGACTAGATGAAAAGATAGTGACAATACATTGTCACTTTTGCTGTCAGCATTGCTACACAAAATAACAACCTGTGGTGCACTGCATTATTTCTGTCTTCAACTGTATCCTCTGATATGATCCAGAGTTCTTCTTTTATGATAGGTATTGCATATCAGAGTTTAGAAGTTGCTATTAATCTTGCTTGAGGAAAAGGGAACACATCCAAGACTTTATTGTTAGCCTAATAAGATCTGAACAGTCTAACCAAATTGCCTCCCATTTTTTATTAGTGTACTTACAATGATACTAACTCTTATAGCTAATAATACACTCAAGATTTCTACGCACAAGCATCTAGCATCTAATCTTTTCCTCCAGTGTAAATTCACCCTTTAAATGTCTCTCTAGATCTCAAAGTCAACAGCTTCAAGGAGGGGTAGGATTTGAGCTGCAGCAAGTTATCAACATCCCAAATTGTTTGTTGGTAGAAATATGACAGGGATTTCTCCTCCCTCACAGCTGGGTCCACATATGGTCACTGGCTTACAAGGCTATCCTTCCTTATTGATCAGTAACTGGCCACTGTGCTTTGTGCTTACAGTTTGGGGTCCCTGCTATCCTCCAGCATCTTTGCATTCCTGTGTTGTGTTTTTTTCTAGGTTCATAAACAGCTCACTCCACACTGACTGAATACTTGTTATTCCTATCCAGTAACTAACAAGATATTACAACACAAAACTGCCCACGGTTAAAAAAAGTTCATGTCGTAGTATCTTACCACTGCACAGCTGTTGTCAAAGGAAGATAGAAAGGACTCAGCCCCAGATAAGCCAAATAAGTCCTCACACCCTGAAACAGTAGTAAAAGCCTATGGCCTTTTGCTAGCAATTAGAAAACGATATTTATTGGATTTGCCTTTGCTTTTTCTACTGCATTTCAGCCAGAACTTCCACTGGTCTCTCTGACTCAGCTTGAGAAAATCTACTATAGTTCCTGGGGAAGAGAGATTGCAGACATGAAAAACTATCCAAAGATGCCAAGGGAATTAAAATACAGATAAAAAGTGAACGGCAAATTTCAAAGGTAAGGGTAGTATGGTATGTTTCTGTCTGTTGCATGATAAGGATACCTCTCCTGACACCTAAAGAAAGGGGATCACATTCACTGTTGATACAACTCCAGAAACATTAGTAAAGTCATAAAAGGAATATATGTGGCTTAAAAGCTAGTCTCACAGAGATAACTAGGTGTTTGTCAGTCTTAAAATTCCACCAGTCACAGACACGTGATAAACTTTCTATGCCATTATCATTAACATGATAATGGTTCTTCCTCTGTGTCATGGCTTTTGAATTATTTTACTGTGAGTACTCAATGTTTCTTTCCTTGTGGGAAAATGCTCAAAAATTTTACATGTTAAAGATTTAGCTATCCCATAGAGATTGAAAAAAAAAGGAAAAAAATTACTAAAAGGTGTAGACATTTCTCCACTCAGCTCTCTCTTATTTTCTCCACATCACAGAAATATAAGCAACTTCTCCTCCAAAAATATTCTCCAAAACCAAACTGACTCAATAAGAAAGAAATATTTTTTTTCTCCTTTCTTGGGAAATGTCAGACTGCTATGTGTCTAGTGGAATCAAAATTTGATGCAGGATATCTTGAAAGCATTTTAAAAGCCTACTTAATTCCAGAATTGTTTCCAATAGTTTAATATAGCCTTAGAAACTAAGATTAATATTTAAAAAATTAAAGTAATCATTTAAAAGAAATGGATATATGCCAAAAGGGTGACAGTGAAATTTTAAAGAAATATTGTATTTTCATTTACTAGTGTTGTAGAAAGAGAAAAGAATACTAGCGTGTATCACAGACCTAAATGTCAAAAAATCATCAATCAGTTGCACAGAAATTACTCATTTTCATGGTCTCCTTAATCCTTAGATATTTGGACAGTGGAACAAAGACTTCAAAAGGAACAGCAGAAATGTAGTTCCAGTAATTTGGCACAATGAGTGACTGAATCATTGGACTGGACTGACTTTCCTGTGGCTCAAGGAATTTTCCAGGTAACATTTTTTCTGAACTCAGGTCTATGTATGTGTTTCTGTCCTCTGTGCTCCAGTTCACAGAGTATGGTCCTTTTATGTTAAAGGTGCCATTTAGATGTTTTTGCCACATTTTATGAAGGTGCCAGAAGAGTCTGGGGAGTGGCTTTGTGGCAAGCATAACAGAATCCCTTGTAAGTTGTTATACATTATATCTCTCTCTTTTTTTTTTTTTTTCCCCAATGTATTCACAAAAAGAAAGAACATGAGAATGCCTTGATTATTTTTCATGAATAGGCCAGTTTGGATCTCATGGCAGATGACAATTTTGTAGTGTGGTTATTTTCTCCTCATCTTTAAAATATTGTTACAAACAGCTAAGAACATATTCATGAATATTTACTTCTTTCTCCCAATAGTGTATACTGCGGTTCAGAGCAGGATACTCTTCAATACTGAAGTTTTTCATACGCCATTGTATACATGTCAAAAATATTTCTTACTATGGTGTGAATTAACCAAAAGTATATGGATAGAAAATGAACACTATAGTTGTAAAATAAAGTTAGAAAATTCCAGAATAAAATCTGCCTGTCAAATTGAAATGATCCTTTACATACATGCAATTTTTAAGTACATGAGCACAAACCAGCATTTTTCCACATATACTGAACCCCTAAATTTTCAGGATTTGACCATCAGGGCAAATCAGATCAGCTGCATTGTCCTCCAAGTTTAAGAGGATTTTAAATATATCCTAATAGCTCTTTGACTGTCTAGAATGGTTTGAGTATAGCATAGCATGGTTATACTTTTTCCACCTACATGAACTGAAAGAAATTGCAAGTGGTGAGTTGGAATAGTTACCTGCTCCTCTGAGGACCTCTATCAGTACAGACAAGTTTCCTAAATATATTTTTTTGGTCACAGTAATTGCAGGATTGGGTCTGTTGCATCTAATGAAATGCTGCCCATTGAACAGCAGTAATACACAGCATCTGCTTTTTGTCTGCATGTTAAGAAAGGATCCTTCTACACAGCCCCACTGATTCCATACAAAGGTAGCAGCCCACTAGTGTGTTACTACTTATACACAATTTAAGATCTTCAACGTGGCATAATCAGGTATTAAACTGCATGAACTGCTTAAACTGTCTGACAGATAAAAGGTGTTCCCTTCTCATTCCCTGTACAAGTACAAATATAGAGGCCTGGTATAACATTAACTTGCAGATTAGGTTTTGTTTATTGAAAGTGAAAGAAAAAAAGCTGATTTTCTTGCTCTGCTGAAAAAAAAAAAACCCAGAAAGGAAAGAAACAAACAAAAAGCAGGTGGGAGGCCTTCATTAAAGAAAGCCACTGCAATTAATTAATGATCAAAAAGGGCAGTGCTGCCAGCCAAGCTTTTAACATGTAATTTTCTAGTATGTGAATACACCCTAAGATCCTTTCTTTGTGAACCAGAAATTGAGTGCTTAGTAGTGACATGCATCATCCTCCCAGACAATAAGCAGCATGTGGTTTCACAAGCTGGGGTCACACCAGCTTGCAGTAACTGGATGTCAATTATTTTCCTTGGAAACAATGACTACCAGCAACATTAAACTCCCAGGCTTTTGTGAGAACATAGAATGTTACCTTGTGAAGGTGTCAGTGATACTGCCTATTGCTTCAATGTGTCTGTCTAATGCAATGGGAACAATACTTCTTTTCATCTGCTGCATGTCTAGCCTTCTGGGTTTGATCAATGATGTTGTGTGGGTGGAGGAGCCAGGATTAGTGAATCATTTCTGATTAATGGTAATATCATCAGCAGCAATGTGTTAGGCTTAAAGTATTGGTTAGTGCTTGGTACTGAGAGGAGGAACATTACATAGGCAGGATCACAGGACACAAACCTGACTCAATTAAGTCTAAGATTCATTGCCGATCCTTAAAGATCTAAGATATGGAGATAGTATTTATGAGGTGAATCCAGTGGAGAAAAAAAAAAATGCTTTAGAGCCAGTTTTAAATGTTTTTCTATATATTTATATTATCTCTTTATTCTAAATATAATTTTAGCTACCTAACCCAAATTTTTCAAAACCTTATATTTATGAGGAAGCTGAAAGGTTTCTATTTCCTTCCTTAATTATTTCCATGATCAAAATTATTTTCTGCACTCATCATTCTAGTTAATGAAACTTCTGGTGACTAAAATCTTGAGAGAAGGGACTGCTCTGGACCTCAGGTAATCTGAGTTCCCTTCTAATATCAAATTTAAAATTATACCAATATTGAAATCTCAGTGGGGAGTAAGCATCTAAACAGCCACTGAAAATTACTTAGATTCTTATCTCTACTTTGGATAGAAAACTGTTAAGTACTGATAATGTATTTTCCATCATTTTTTGTACTCAGAAAGTAAAGTCTTTAGAATATTCTTTGTTTGTTCCCCATCTTTACATACAGGAGAAGAGAATCTCCCATCTCACCTATGTGACAACATATAGGCAACAAATATGAAGAAGAAAGGGAACAAAGATGGAAAATCCTACAGGGTAGGTTTGATCTGCAAGTTTTTTCAATTCCTACCTAGCCCTAGTATAATCACAAGAGTTACAGTGATATGAAAAAAAAAAAAAGGATAAGAGAATCAAGTTGATAAATTCAAGACTGGCTCTTTCATGTTGTTTTCAGAAGAGCTTTCAGAACAAACCCAACAAGCTCTGAAACTTGTTTTGGAAAAGACAAGTGGCAAACAGATGTTAAAGATTACTCAAGTTTCTGCACTCACTGAAGCACAGCATAATTTGATTTTGTTGCTTTTTTTCATAAGAGCAGGATTTCTAGAGCATGCTTGTGTTCAATAAACACACATCTCTGTTTCTTTTTCTATTAATGAAAGTAACCTCCAGGGAATAAAAGTTTTACAGTGGTAATTAGGCTTGTTTTCAATAAACTTTTGTGCTATATAAAAGCTTATAGATAAATGTTCTTTTATATTTGTGATCAGTTTCTAATGGATTGTGCCTATGTTTTCTCTTACTCCTTTCAGAGCTGTTAAACTAAGGAATAACTACTGGGAGCATTGTTCTTTTGTAAATCCATTAATATTCCTCACCACCTATCTTTCTATGTTAATGTAATTTTCAGTAGGTTCATAATGTTGGCAATCCCAACATCTCCTAATCACTTTCTATTGCCTGGAATTTACATATTTTTGCAGCTGAAATGGAGAGATGTGCTCTGTGCTTCAGGTGAATATAAATGCGGTGGCTTTTTTTTTAGCAGGAAGTCCAGTGAGTTATTGTGTCCTTTCTGCTTTTCTTTAAGCAGCATTTGTAATGTCTGGATAAATGTAGACAGGAACAGCATCACTTCTTCTACAGAGCAAGCATGCTACCTGTAACACCATGAGAGCATAGATTTCTCTAATTTCTGGTCAATATTATTCACACTTGAGAGAAAAGCTTCCATTCTGTTGTAGGCTGTAGCTTAGATAGATATTCTGCAAATATTCTCACTATCACAATATAATCATGGTGACATTTCCATAGTGGGCAAATAGAGTGAATAAAATTGGTGGTCATTGCATCAATGGATTGTGATTTGCAATTATTTGGATGCAAGGTCACAAAGATGTGCAACTTTTACAAGCCTGTGAGACAATATTTATTAAAAAAGGAAACTAGATTCTGGTGCCTTAGCTGGTCTGTGTGTGCATCAGTTAACCATGAACGGATGCCCCAACAACATGAATGGGCAGCTTCTGGGCAGAAGTACACAGGATAAGAAAAATTGTGGAGAAAATCCTTTTTATTTACCATCAATATTTCAGTCCCAGGATAAGACCTGAATTCAGGGAATGATCAAAAAACTGCTGTCTGGACATAGTGTTTGACCATATTAAAAGCTTACTTGGAAGTAATTTAAATAAATATATAAATAAACTGTGGAAATTATTTTTGAACCAAATAGCTAAATTTTATCTCATTAAATATGCCATTTAGGTTTTTTTATAATCTCTACATTATTGTGAAGCTAATTCTTTAAGAAACAGGAAAAAGGGGATTTAACTCTTTTCTTTACATGCTTCTGAAGTTAGCCACAAGAGAGCTAGAAAGAAAACTTGTCTTCTTTATTTTCTTCTATCATAAACTATAACACAGTTTTTCTGTCTAGGATAGCTTTACCTTGAACTCTGGGCAAAATGTCAAGTTATGTTAATTTGCCAAATCCAGTAGACCTAAACTTCTACTTACAGCCTGCAAAATCAAACATTTTTTTCATGTAGATCCCAACCTTTAAAACTCCTATAAGAAGGGAAGTTCTTCTCCTTCCTCCTCCCCTTCAAGGAGTACTGAATAAGCTTCCAGGTAAAAGTCATTATGTTTCACAGGCTGACATTTCCTTATTCTATGTTAGTTCTAATTACGTCTTAGAACCATGAGAAGATTGATTCTGTCCTTACATATGTTATAAGTTGTTATTTATTTTAATCTTTTTTCATGTCTGATATTATATACTAGAATTCTTAGGTAAAAGTACACGTTATTAAAATCTCTATCAAAATCTAATGTATTCAAACAAGACAGAAAATAAAATTACTTGAAAAGTTTACTGCAAAGTCTTCCAAATTCATAGCAAGGAATTTTCAAACTACTTAAAGAGATGTAAAGAACAAATATGACTATGTTCCAGATTGTCAAATCACACACACAAGTTTCAGATACACATTTGCTGACTAAAAGTAACACTATTTATAAGCGAAGATAGGCATTTAAGCACACAAGTAAACCAACTGAATAAATTATCTATTTTGCACTCATAAGTGTGTAGCCAGAACTGGAAAGGTGTTCTTATTCAAATGCTTCTCTAAGTGTTATAGTACTTCACTACTGAAGACTTAAAATATCTTGGGTCTGTTTTCTAAATAGAAATAGACAATAGTAGTAATAGATGCTAACCTTCAAAAGTACTCAAAAAGAGTGTTACAGGATACAACTTTGAAATGGCCAACACATTAAGGTAAATGACAAAAAGAAGAAAAATATTTTTCCATGATCCTATAACAATGGGTCTTTTTGTTTCTCTTTCTTTCACAGTTGCTTTCATATGAGAATATATAAATTCCCTTCTCAAGGGTATATAACTTGTTAGTTTAAAGAATCCTAAGTAAGTAATTCTAGGTCAGGAAAGACTATTATCTACTTTATGACAGCAGCTGATAGCATTCCTCAAGCCAGAAATATAAAACATACATTAATGCTTACCCATCTTTCAGCACTGTGGCTTAGAAGCTTCTCAAGATATGGATATTATCTTTTTGTTTAAAGCTTTAAACAGTTTCTACTTCATTGCTGTGTTTAATTGTTTTTTGTGTCTATTTATAATTTGACGTTAACTACTTTCTTTAGCTACAAGTCTCTTCCACAGTCTGTCTGCAGTGTGGAACAAGCATTTGTTTTTGTTTTAAAGTTCTACATAATGATTTCTTTGCTTTAATTTTAGTGCTTCCATTATCACAAATATTACATAATCACTCGGTTTCTGCACACCTCGTGTGTGGTTGTTTTCCATTCACTGTTTCTTTTAAAAGCTGAGGTCTATTTTTCTTTACTCATGAAAAATGCAACACTTTCCTCTGCAACTTTTTTGATTGGCAGGGTCCAAGTTCTCACTTCTCAGCACTCAAGATACAACACAGATTTATGCAGTTGTGTAATGATGCATAATGTTTAATTCTCTGTTCTTTTTGAATAATTCCTTCATTTTGTCTATTTTTGGGGTTAATGCCGTTCACAATGATTCTCACATCTCTTTCCTATTTAAATTAGGTAGCTTAGAACATACCACCCAGTGCATATGTTTAGGACTATTTTTCATCATGTGTGTAACTTTGAAGTTATTCTTCCTGAATATCATCTACCACTTTATCACTTAATCTCTTGATACCATGATAGTCTCTTTAGCTCTTTTGAGCCAGCTGTTTTTATTGTCCCCAGGAAACTTTGTCATCTCACTAATTATGCCCTTCTACTTATTTTTAAATATGGTGAACAGCAAAATCTGGGCAAAAATCCCTGTGAGATACATCTGAAAAGTGATCATTTATTTACTCCTGTCTTCCCAAGTGCTCTATCTATTAACCCACAAGTTCTTAAGAACTCTTACTGTGTGATGTTGCCCAAGGTTTTCAGCTGTTAACATATGAAGTACTTTTAGATACCTGTATAAAATTTATTTTGCGTGAAAATTGATTCATGATGATACATATAACAGCAGGGAATTATTAATGTTGCTACCTACTTAAAATATAAATATGCTTAAAAAACCACACTAAGTACACAATATTTTTTCTTTGCCTGTGGGGTTTGATGAATTGCTGCAGTCCTGAGTGTCTGTGTCCTTGAGAATGCTCTAGCCAGGTAGACAGACTCTCTTCTTTATAGGGTAGAAGCTGAATTCTCTATATTTTTGTTGCTGTTTGATCGTATGTTTTTTCTGGTTTTCTTTCTTTTTCTTTCCTTTACAGTTTTCTGTGATCTGGAACTGACTCATTCAGAGAAACTAAAAATCCTGTTTGAAGTGCGGAATCCAGAAGGATGAAAGAATTATTGCTCTGAAGTTAGGCATTTTCGTAGCAATACTACTGGCAGAAGTCACACAGGATTGCCTCTACTGTCCCTAACATATTCAAAAATAACAAAATGTGGTCCTTGCT
This sequence comes from Monarcha castaneiventris obscurior, assembly GCA_026261815.1. Classification (NCBI taxonomy): domain Eukaryota; kingdom Metazoa; phylum Chordata; class Aves; order Passeriformes; family Monarchidae; genus Monarcha; species Monarcha castaneiventris. The sequence continues at coordinate 3,747,115 of JAMPIT010000379.1, forward strand.
ATAGGGAAATCATGGTTAATCTTCTGTACGGCACACACTGTCTTATTCCTTCACATTGCATTCTGTACATTACTTATTGCTTACCCTGTGTTTATCTGCATTTTAATTTGTGTTTAATAAGAAAGATTCTTCCATTTCCCCAAAAGGCATTTAATTGAAGTGAAGGTGACCAGCAGGTGGTTTGCATAAAATTTCATTAGCCTCTTAGATTGTTTTTGACACCTTTATGAAAGAATGCTTCATTACCATGCAAATGGTCATTGGCCCTGCTTCCAAGCTAATCACCATATAGCATAACATGCATATCACAATGTTATATTCTGTATGATTTATATGATTACTTCAGCTAATTCTGGAGTTATAATGGCACACTTAAATAACTGCAGAATGGCAAGCATCTCATATAACTCATATCCAATTATGCCATTAAGAGTATCCAGTACAAACCAGATAAGAGAAGAACCAAAAAAAAGGTATCTGTTTGATACTCTTATCCCTCCTGATAAAGAAAATGATGATTTCTTTCCAGCTTTGAGATGACATTAAGGAAACTCAATACAAGAACAAGTATTAACTTTCACTTCTTTGGTTCCCTCTCATGAATATGAATAAATGAAGGTCTATTTTGCATACAAGTTTGTAGCCCAATAGTTTGTACAATTTCCAAGAATTAAAATATTTAAATATTTAAAAAAAATTTTAAAAATCATAATTTCATTTAGTTTTGCATTATTTTTTTTTCATATAGCTGACTTCTTTAAATATCAGATTTTAGTCTTCATTTTTGCTGTAATTTCTAACTTGTACATTAAGCAATAGAAAATTTCAAGTCAATATCCACAGTCTGGTTGCTTTTTTTTTCACTGCATGCATAATTTACATCTTCTCATGTAATATTCTAATTTTTCTGAACTCTGATCTGAATGTGGATTTTGAACATGGATTCAGTTAATTTCAAGTAATACAAGAAAATACTGCAAAAGAAGTGTGAGTTTTACTGAAAAGCTTTCCTCTTGGTAGAACTTATTTAGAGAAATTGTTTGAAGGTAGAGACTTGAAGTTTTTTTTTAATAAGTGGCATCCACTTACAGCAAGGCATGGGACTGTGCATGTTTTTGTGACTTTTCCTTTTTGTAAATAATTAAAATAGAGATTGGACCTGCAGGTATCTACTATTAAGCCGGTTGAATGTTTCAATACTATTTAGCAAGTACTGAAGTATTAATGCCTGGGAACTGATGCTGAAGTTGCATGTAGGCAAAAAAAGCCACAAGGATGTCATGATTGTTACTCATTTCCTTTCCTTTCCAGCTGTACAAGTGTACGTTTACCCAAACACATTTACTCTTCTTTGGAAAGAGGACTCTTTTGGCATATTCAAGACTGTGGATATCCTGGCCCTGGCTTAGTTGGCCCAGCAGGGCTTGAAGTGAGAGTAGCAGACTATTAGCATGCAATTAATTGAAAAGTTTCAGTGTTAGCATGCCTTTAAGTGATATAAAATTAGCTAGTTGAAAATGTTGCTGTCATAACAATGGTTGCTGTGACTACTGCTACTACAAACAATTTCTGACTTTAACAAGCAGTGTCACTTTTTCAGAAATTCATATATTGTTATGATAAGAAATGGAATTATGTGACTTATTTTGACATATTAATTACTGAATTACTGGCATAAATCTTGCTGTAGATCATGGAAGTCTCAAACCCAAGCTTTACGCTTCTGAATTTTTTAAAAGCTTAAAAAATACATCAAATCTCAAGCCTTTCTTTAATTAAGTTTAAATATTTATGTCTTTGAGTTGTTTACTTACTGTAATAGTGAAGAATAATTAGACAGTATAGAATAAGTGCAATTAATATAAATCTCAGGAATACAAATGCAACCTGCTCCATATGAACTTCATTTTCCTCAATTCGTATTTTATAAACAGACACTCCTTTCATAAACAGAAACTTTGTCCTTTTTTACATATTTTTTTCCTGAAGAATCAGCATTGGAATATCTGTGGTTAAAAATGGATAGCAGTTTCAAAATTCCACAGTGTGCATCATAAAGCTCTAGCCACTGACATTCCTCTATTTTATTAAGAATATTATTTAAAGCATTTCTGCTGACCCAATGGGTAATACCGAATATGAAGAATGAAGTGATTTTTTTTCTTATAAACTAATTTCAGGTCATTTCAACTTTCTATACCTCATAGGCAAATCTATAAATTCCACGAAAATATAAGCAGGCACTGTCAGACTCTGAATATCTGTTTCTCATTTTGACATCTTCATCTTTTGAATACTACTAAAATATGGTACAGTTCTATATGAGTTTTCATGAAAGACATTGGCATATTTCAAATATTCTGATATTCTGCTATTGATTTTTGTTATGTGTAATAATATAATATGCAAACTATATGACAGACCGTGTTAAACACATGGTATGATTTGTACAGTGAAGTTGTACAATGCATGAAAAAGAACCCCCATGCAAAACAGTGGGTCTGTATCACAAAAAAACTGCAGAAGATAAAAAGCTGACTGGAGCACTTGCATAGCAATTCAAATGCCAGCTGGAAGTCTAAAATCATGCCTCTCATGTAAGTGCCAGTAGATCCTGATGGTAACTGCAGCATGATACTAAACTATTAAATCAATGAGAGCAATATTGCTCCCTCCCAGCCTGTTTCTCCACACTCAGTTTTCTGGCCTCAGTCTTGCCTTGACTGAGTTTCAGGAAACCTTGCATAACTTCTGCTGGAACACCACTGCCCAAACCAAACACAACATATAGCCCTCATCTAGTGCTTTTCACCAGAAAAGTCTGCAGTGACATCTTTTACTGCAGCTTCTGTTTTGGCATTTCTTTGTTAGTTCTTGATAGTGAAATTCTTAGTCAGTTTAGACACATCGTATGGTAGGAATCAATACCGTGCCTGGAATCATGTGGTCAGGATAAGCACAGAAGTACAGATACGAGGTGTCTTGGGGTGACTCTATGATGTGTATCCCCTATCACAGCTCTATGCCAAAAAATTAATTTTGTGCCTTTTCTGTGCCTTTAAACTGAGCTTGAGAGGAGAGAAAAAAAAAGCCCAAACAAGCTTTTCAAAGCAGTGTCTCAAGGACACAGGGATAGAGACTCCTCTGCGTTCTCCCTGGCTGTGGTAGCACGGAGGGAGCACCCTGCCTGCTTTTTCAGCCAGCTTTTTGGTTTTTTTTCCCTTTTTTCTCCGCCATGTTTCCTGGGACTTTGGTTTTTTCCTTTTTTTCTCTTCTGGACTGTTTCAACAACATCAGAACACATCGGAAGAATTTTCCTTCAGGCCCAGAGGTGGGCCTACAGCCTACAGCCTCACCGACCCACTTCCAAGGAGCAGAGAGACCATGTCTACAGAAGGACTCTGAAATCTTCCCAGGTTTCTCTCCATAGCGAGAGATTTTATTATTTAGCATTATTATCCTTTTCCTGTGTGTTTGTTAAAATAAATAGTTTTTATCTCTTTCTCTTTCCTTCGAGGAAATTTTTTTTTCCCAAACCTGGTGAGGGGAAGGGTGGTTGAAACCTGTTTTTCTCTCAGAGGTTATGTTGCTAGATTTTGGCCAAATCACACACGAGGTTAAATATTATCAGTTTCCCTAATATTTGTTTAAAATTCCTAGTGTCCACAAATATTATTCATTCCAACAGAATCATTAGGTGGCACGGTAGCAGAGATACAAAGGAGGGTAATATAGACCCACAGTGATTGGTTTCAAGATGTAAACGTGTATTTGTACATTTTTTGAGAGCAGGATTAACTTCCACTTTAATTGTAAGAAAAATTTAAATAACATTTATATATCATATACCTAGCATATGCCTGATTTTCCTGCAGAAACATCATGAGGTATAGATGATACACAGTATTTTTACTCAAACTTCTGTCTTCTTGAGGACCTTGAGGAATACAGTATTCCCACAGTTAGCAGCATGGAAAAAGACAAAAAAATATTTCATACGGGCTTAACTAATCTGAAAAAAGTCAAGGTCTGATCTCCCTTCAAAACCAACATAAAGCATCTCAAGAGTGTCTGTGAGAGGAGAAATCCGTCAGTACTGTACTTCTAAATCAGAGGATTCTGATAAGAAGTTCTAGTATTAGTAGTTATAATTTGACCTTAAACTTTTCCAGGATCACAGCAGCTGTACACAAACCACAAAGTTCTAGCTAAATGCAGCAATGTAGTCTTTGATATCTTTCTGTGTCATTATTAATTTAATCTATTAATTAATTAAGCATTTCCATATTTATAATTGAGTGGTTATGCATGGGTAATTATCACATTACTACTTAAGTACCATAAACTCCCTCACTGAAGATTTTTTGTCCTTTTTTTCCCCTTTTCAAATGTACTGTGACTGTATGTAGCATTATTCATCAAATAAAAGTAGTAAGATAAATATTTATGTTCCTAAATTTAAATGACATTTTCTTTTATATGTTTAAATTTGCATTTACTGAATGATGTTGAGTAGCCATTATTTCCTGACAAACAACACAGCAGTAGTAATGGTTGATGACCAAATCCAACTTAATCTTAAATGGCTTTAAATTTTACAGAAATGGTTGCAACCCTTGAAGTTAGTCAAGATAACCAAATTTATAAAACACAGGATGTATCAGATTTTCTATCACAACATTGCCTTTATCTATTTTGTATTTCCTAGGCTGCATTTCTCTTTTCTAGGTTGAAATTCACATTTGGTGACAAGGTTGCATCAGCGTATATCCACCCTATTGCCAGGCAATTTTTCCCAACATCAATCTGCCTTCTGTGTTTGCTGCTACCCACAGTTGCATCCAGCTGTTTATATGGTGAACTGGGGAATTGATCCAGCTGTAAAAGAGCTCAAACTTTTTTTTCAGAGATAGTTTAGGATAAATTAGTTCATCAATCCAATCCATTCTGTGGCTGTATAAACACTTGTGTCAGCACTGAGCAGGGGCTCCTGGAGCAGGAAAAGCCTGGGGAATGAGGGTGGGCTGGTGAAGCTTACAGAACAGTTGCTGATGAAGGACCACAGCCCCACTGTCCAGTATTCACATTCAACCGCAGAATATCTGGGATATAAAATTACCTCCTTCTGATGAAGGTTGGTTTTCACAGTTATGCTGTGCACAGACATTTTGCAAGGAGCCATTTCATTAGCTTACTGAAAGCTTAAGACTTACCTTTTTCTTACAAATGAGAAACTGGTAGCTGCAAATCTCACAGGAACAAGAGGTACCTTCTTTTCTTACATTTATTTATGAACCACCTTGTGCCCTGATATTTCCTCCAGATCTGCTAGTTTAGGCTTTTGTGCCTGTCACTTAAATCAGTAGTTTCACAAAGGCCCAAAGGGCCATGACAGTAAATGATGATGAGAAGAGCTTTAAGCAAGACAGAGTTAGAGAAGTCAAATATTGTCATAGCTTCAGCATCTTTTCTATTTTCGAGCACTGAAAGTACTTTCAACACTTACTTCTTTTTAAAATATATTCTGTTGAAAGTAAAGATGATAATTTTAATGGCTGGTCTTTCTATTATATACTCTGACAAAACAGCTGAATAGAAACTTTGAACACTAGCTTTATGTTTCTGGAATAAACTTTTAGGAAATCCCTTTATTTGTCCCTTCTAATTTTGGAAGAAGTGTAAATGCAGTCTTGTGCATTCCTTTTTTGCTGAGAAATATCTAGCTTGTAGCCTTTACTGCTCATTGTCCATATTGCCTATCAACAGTTCAATTTCATTATGCTGTTTTTGAGTAAAACTGAACACCTGCTTGTCACAGTAATGCCTACTGTAAGCAGTACAGTGAAGAATTCTAGAAAGCTGAATTAGAGCCAGTAGTTGAAGCAGAACACATTTCCCATTCTCTCTACATTATTCCTGTAAATGATATCTTTTACAGGCAGCGCTCTCTGGAAGAAAAACAGTGTACTGTTCTTGTGTCTGGGTTATGTATTTGTAAAACTACTCAGGCAGAAAGAGAACTTGAATATTTCAGTGTCTCTCTAGTTCTACTCTATGAATACAGGGGGAAAAAAACACTGAATGAAAGGTGCTATATTTCTTTCATACAGACTAGTGCAAATTTCTGAGATAACTTTCCAACAAGGAGTGAAGGTGCAGAAGTTGTGTTTGAAAATACTTGCACATCTAGCAAGGGTGTATCTAAACTCCTTGTTTGTTAACCCAAATCCTTTGCACTGCAGTTTTTTAAAGAATCGGGGTGCATGTCTTTGCTGAAAAATAACTTCCCTGTAGATATGCAGAGTGCAGTTGGAATAAATCAGCTATAAGGACCCAGAAATTTACAGACATAAAAACTGTGCATTAATTGATACTTCAATGGCTAGGTCTAAAGCTGCAGAGTAAGTTTTTCACACTAAGTAATGATAACACTAAGTGCGTCATGCTATCTTCCAAAAGCTGAACCAGAAGAGCTAAGGGTAGAAAAGTTTTAACTTATTTGTAAAATACAGCCATATAGGATCAGGAGATACGACTTTTCTAATGCATTTTATATTAGATCCATATATTGTGGATGTAGAAGAAAAATTGTGGGAGAACCCAAGGTCCTCTCTGATGCAAAGCAGAGCTTTAGAACTAACATTTATATACAGGATAATTATTAAAGGTAGAATTTTTTCTTGACACAAACATTGTAGAGCTCTTTATGGTAGATACCACCACAGTTTTATCAACTATTATCTCTGTGTACAGAGAAATGAGGTCCAACAGGGAAAGAATTTTAATAGTCTAGCTGATTACTATCTTATGTCTACGTCTTAATATATCCTATACTTAATATATGTCTACACTTAATATACTTAATTGGTAGAACTTCTAATATGCACTCAAAATACTGTCTGTTTTGCAGACAATTTGAGGACCAGTAAAGTGTTAACCTAAGTCTTTGGAGTTTTCTATAATGGAGCTCTTTAAATTGCACTTTGTTGGCAGGGGAAATAAGCTTGGGAGGATTGAGGTGTTTCTGCCTTTTGAGCTCTGCTGGCTCTGTAGCCATGCGACAGGGACTGGTGCATTTACTCAGCACAGCAGGTTGCAGTGCAGAGGTCCCCAAGCTAGCAAAAGAGATTTAAACTCCAGAGCTAGAAGATGTATAAATGCAGAGATGACTGAGATTGCTCAGAGGTAATAAGCCCTGCTAAAAGGCAGATCTGTTTAGCTGAGACTGTGATGATCCTGCTGCTCTTTTGGAAAATATGTACCTTCAACACCCCAGGTCACAGTGCAGTTGTACCAAGTTGCTCAAAGGTCTCTAATGCAATGCTCCACCAGGCTCTGAAGACTTGCTTGTAACTGCAATACTCAAAAGAAACATACAAGATAAAGCTTGTTTGTAGAAAGGATCATATTCCTTTCGACAGATCTTGTCGTGTTCTATGCAAAAATGGGAGCAACCACCTTAGAAAATGAAAGACAAAGTCTCCTTGAGAAATAAGAGATGTATTTTATAGTGTTCACCCACTGAAGATTCAGGCAGCTACTTATTCAAATGGCTATGGTACCTGCAGATTCAATTTTGTGAAAAGTTCTTTGTGTGGTTCCTAAAGGGCAGACTTTGATTTTAATTAATTAATTAATTAATTATCATCCATATAGTGTGAAGTCCTCCATGTCTGAAAAAGATAGTTTCCCTTTAATACAAATACACAGGATTAAACAAAATTTAAAAAAAAAAAATCTGTCATTCTCTTATGTTTCTTTTTTACACTATATAGAAAGTTCCCATTTGCAACTTGAGAGATGTTTCCCTTGTCCTGTATGTCTGTGTCCTAAATGGGTGTCAATGACACTCTGATGATTAGCAGTCAACATTTTACAGGCATTAGCATAAGGAATTCATTATACCACTATTCAAAGACTACACTGATACAAAATGAAGTTTATTATTATTATTATTATTATTATTATCATCATCATTATCATTGTTATTATCATTGTCATTATTATTGCTCCAAGGTTTGACAGCTGAGATGCAACATCTGGTATGTTTTCTTTCTGATTGCTTGGAGGACCTTTTTTCTAATGCTCTCCACATTTTAAAACAATATGTAATTCGGTATCTGTGTTTGAACTAATAATCATCCCCTTCAACTTGTGATAAATGGTTTATGGAGATTGTCATGGCTTAGATTCAGTTTTGCGATCTGTCTGATAACCAGTACATGTTGCAGTCCATCTTTAAAAATCAATCGGATCAGGACTTAACTGCTCTGGAACAGTACATGTTTATTTTTGTGGTGAACGGTTGTATGATTACATCAAGTTCCATGATCTTTACCCGCACTCCCACTCTAATTTCTTTCCATTCCATGGGGATAATTGGAAAAACAAGCAGCAAAGGACAGGGATTTTTTTTTTTTTGGCTATAAGACAAATACATGGTTTGTGTTTCTAAAGAAAACTAAATAATTACTCCATAGAAGTGAATTCCTCTCTTGGAATATGACAGAATTGTGGAGTATTTTATTATCCTACTACCTAGTTTAAGCATAAGTTAAAACTTCAAAACTTTATGACAGAGTGAAAAATAAATAAATGTAGTTTTACCTCTTAAAAGAATTGATTGTTTTCTGAAAGCTTTAGTGTGAACAACCTAATATCGGAGCATAGTTGTTACCTTTTTAAATGCTCCTCCATTCTCCTTTCCCAGCACCTCAAGAACCCAAATTAAACAGTCTAGGTAGATAACATTTGGATTTATTAATGCATTAGAGAGTAAAAGATAATAAATAAATAAATAAAACTTCAGACATTTTCTTAACATAGATTTCCTTAAAGTTTACTGAATCAAAGTGCTGATAATACCATACTGAACTGCATAAGTCAGTTCTGTGCAATACATTAATAAAGATGAGGTTTATATGTATGTATAAATATATATCTAGTCTATCGGTGTATCTATACTTCATCCTTCTTTGAAATTGTGAAAGGTCACAAAGAGACAAGGTTGGACTTAGGAGCTATAATTCTGAGGAACTGGTTGCAAGAACTAAAATCCAATAACTTAATTTAGATATATAAATGTCAAATCAAATAGTAAGATATTCTTTCTTTTCTTTCTACCCTCCATTCCTGTGGTTTTCATTAGAATTTTTTACCTTGCATAATTATTAGGAGCTTTGTCTGTATCTAAACTACAGTTTTTAAAACCACTCCAAAATAATGATGACACCAATTTTGCCATATTCATTTAGGCGTTTTATCAACCCAAAATCACCTTCTAAGCTTGTCCATATTGATAGCCACCCTATACTTAATCTAAACTTAATTTGGTCTCTGAGCAGATTTACAGTAGAGTATTGCGAGCAATTCAGCAGAATTAATCTTGTCTTAATCTTGTCCTGTAATTGTCATTAAATACTTCATATTCTTTACAATTTGAAAGGTCAAATTTCAGTTTTTGTGGAGTTTGGTTTGTGGTTTGTTTGGGTTTTCTAATTCAACTTCAGAATTCTTTTTCCATGTCTTAATTGTTAGGCTATTTATAAGAAATATTTAGTTATTACAGTTATATCCTGGGGTTTTTTTATATTTTTTAATGTGTGAATGTCTAGCATCTTCGGGAACAGAGAATTTTTTTCAATGGCATGGTAGTGTTTTCCTTCATCTCCAGAATCTCCACAGCTCATTTACATTACATGTCTGATAACTTTTTCGACTTACCTGAAGGGTACTTCTGCTGAGTAGAGGCACTCCAAGGCAAAATCAATGTCTTCCTAATGGCAGAGAGAATTGTGCCACCTTACTTGGTATTACAGGTTATTTAGTATAAACATATGTGTTCCCATTAAGGGCCATCCACATTCAACTAAAATGAGTCACTTGTGTAAGAAGTTTTGTTTATAAATCTGAGACTAATTTCTCTAGTCTATTCTGGATGTGCCATGTGGTATAAAATTGTACAAATGTCAGTGTGCAGCCTCACAATACATTTCTCTGAGAACAAAATGTTAAGTCATTATGCAGTATATTTCTCAGCAGAATTATAAATAAATAGAACATGGAAAATAAAATAAGTTTGAGGTGAAAACTTCGACTGCATGTCTTCAGTTAAAAATGCTAATATTTCTTCTGTAACAGCAAGCCACTCACACGGTGGTTATATTAATATACAGTTAATACAGATTATATTAATTATGGGCACAGATATTTAACCTGTTGGTTGAAAGGATCCATTCCCCTGGCTTTTATAGCTGACTATATATATGTGACCACATGCACAAGACTGTATGTGCCATGGTTGTCTTTGTCTGAAAGAACATTCTTGCACAACACAGTGGGATGGAGTCAGTCAGGTTTTTCAACTTCCTTGGAGGTGCCCTCTTTCAAGCTAGAGTCACTTTAAACTGTAATAGTCTGAAGGAGAGTTTTGAATTTCAGAAAATGTTTCGTCTATATTTTTGGTTGTCTTTTATGTGCTAAAGTCTGTGGAATTTGCAGCCTTCCTGAACCTCCCTGAGCATCTTATGGTGCTCAGTGTTCACCCAGCTACAACTCTGCCAGCACTACGTGATGAGAAGGATAAGTTTGGAGAAGGAAGGAGGAAGGGGATGGGAGGATGATACAGGCTTGAAAATCTGGGCTCCACACATCCACTCACCTGCAGACCCTGCAATGTCCTTTGTGACCTTGCTGCAGCAGCAGTGCCCCAGTGTACCCATGCACACTCTGGCTGCAGCACACAGGGAGTGTCCTCGACTACAGAACAGGCACACAAATCATTGGGCTATCTCCTCACTTTATGAGCTGTCCCCTGACCTATCAGTTTGAGGCTCTCCTGGAGCCCTCCTCAGGACACTGCCTGACTCCTTGTATTAGCAGCATTGTAAGCACAGGATTGCCAGCATTAGCTTTGATAGCCCAGGACTGGGGCTTTGGCAGCAGTGACTGTACAGTCTGGAAGGGCTTTTCCTCTTTGTTTTCACCAGATCATTTTCTACTTGTATTTCTGGTGGAGGAGATCCCCATTGCAGGTGGGGGCTGTTCCTTGTTAAAATTTAACACATATGGGCTGTTCAGTATCTCCCAGCAGGGAGAGCCTGGGTTTGGACAGGTACCAACAGGGACCGTAAGGTGTCTGCCATGGTCTCAGTGGTATCTGGCATAGGAGCCACAGCATTTGTCTGTGAGGCTGGCTAGCCAGTATGGTGTGTTTGACTAGTGCTGTCTGGCAAATTTGAATCTCTCAGCACATGTGGTTGCAAGTACTGAAGTGTGACGTCAGATCATAGGCTCCAGATGAAAACACTGCTCAGAAGCCAAACCACTGGGAGAGGGATTGCAAATATTATGGCCTTTGCTGAGGGTATGCATGTCATCTTTAGTGAGTCTCATAGAAGAGTTTAGGAGAGCAGAAACCTCTAATTGTTGTGATAGCAGAGGTAGTGTAGAAAATGGAAGCTTCTAGACATACACACCTTGTATTGGGGAGCTTTTGATGGCATTGAAAGCTGGCCTGTTAGTAGGCAAACCAGGGTTGTGTACTAAAAGAAGCTGCAATGTGAAGATGAGCAGTTGTAAACCTCACAGACCTACTTCTTGGGATAAGTGGACAGTCCGGGAAAATTCCTAGAGCTCTCAGTTCCAGCTTGAATGCACCCATGAAGTCTTTGGGCCTGCACAGTCAGGAGGTTCAGGGTCAGCAGATAAGCTACTTTTGTTACACCAGTAGGTAAACCTTCAAACCTAGACTCACTAAGCCAATGAGAAAACTTGGCTTCTATGTGCTCATATAAGTACTGCAAGAAAACAGTGCAAGAAAATACAGTGAAATTCTTCTTTATTTCTGGCACCTGTGTTTAAATCTGATCACGTCCTACACAGTCCCGTATATGCTATCAGTTCTGAGAGTTCATATTATTCCTGTAATCCATACAGAACTTTCTTTATATGACAGTATTTGAAATCAGTCTTGTAAAGGGGAGCAAAATAAAAACAGTACATACCAGAGTAAAGTTGTTAATTATAGCTCTCAAGGTTATGAAATCACAGAAAAAAGGAAATGTTTAAATTAGGGTTGTACTTTTGCTGTAAACAGTATGATGCAATTTTTACGTACTTTGTCACATTTTTTTTTTCCCAAAATATGATTGCATCACTGAATAAAGAGGTCTTTTTTAAGATGAATCAGAGTAATATATTCAAGGCACTTTTTTCCCCACAGATGCAGAAAAAATACTGTAAGGTCATGCTGTAAAGCCCTGCTTGGTGAGTTTATTTAAAAGGGACTTAAGGAAACCTCTTTTACCTGAGGTGGTGCAAAGGAGAACTTGAAAAAATTCTCAGGTGGCTAGAGAACAAAACTATAATAGCAAACTTTAAAAGATCAGGAACTTAGCAAAATTTAAAGCAAATAGTCAATCAAAAAAAAAGCATTTCACAAAACACTGACTTAGCAAACTCTAAACCCCATCCAACCTTAAATTTCTCAGATTTCAAGAAGAAGAAATTAGGAGAAGAAAAGGAGAGAAAGAGAGAAAAAGAGATATGTAGTGACTGGCCTTGGATCCAGCATTGTCTCAGCTGCCATAAAATCCAAGGAAAATAGGAACAAACCATGTGAATCTTTGTGCAATGGTTTTCATCTGCTCTGGCCTCCTGTGACTACCACTTCCCTGTGGATGTAGCTTCTGATATCATCTAGCCGCTCTGGAGCTACACTGAGGCTCCAGAGGTTGGCTGTGGGGAATTGCTTCAGGTTTGTCAGTGACCAAGAGCTGCTCCAGAGGCTCCAAAGAGGACAGGGTGTGGGGAAGAACACCATCCCACTTTTACAGAACTTGCCTTGCCTCTTCCCACACACACACACTCTCTCTCTTTGGTTGTTTTGAGCAAGTAATCATTTTCTCCAGTCTCTCACTCATGCAATTAAAGACTGTCATATAATATTTGTTGAAAATGCAACTTCGATTATGACATTTCTTAACTTTCTATTATTAAATTAAAAGTTCTTAATGTACTCATAAAGTAGCTTTTTCTGTGCATTTATGTCCCACTTTAGCTTTCTTTTTGTTTGGTTTACTTTATTATGTAGTCAAAATGAATTTAGTTTCCCTAATTAAAATACATACAAGCCTATATCATCTTTAGAAATGGAGAATTTTCAGTTTAAATGTGCAATAATTAAGAGCAAATGGGAATGAGTATTTAAAATAGTGACAGCTCTGTATCTTAAAATGTTGGTATGCAGTTGTTTCGTTATAGAGAACAAGAAAGGAAAGCTGGAAAGGTGCCAATAAAAACACACTTACTGAGAATTTTGCTTTTATCTTGATGATCAAAGGAACCCACAATCTTCATCAAGAATTCAGATTGAAAGTGATGAAATTATAATGCACATTGCAGATGATAAGCAAAGTAATTGTTTAGCAATTTGTGGGAAGGTGGAGAGCTTTTGTGGAAGAGCAAATGAAGACATAACATGAAGCCAAACCACTTGCTTAGAGTCTGTCAGAGGTTATATCTTGAAATGTGGAAGGGTAACAGCCACTAGATGTATTTTTCAACTGAAACCACACTCATATCAAAAATAAGGATGTACTGTTGCATAACTAGCATAACTGTGGACGTCTAATCTTACTAATGTCTCCATAATTAGTACAGACTATAAAAACAAAGGAATAAAGAGCACAGTTTGTTTAATGAGTTAGACTGTTCAACCCTGACTTTTGGCAAGCACTTACCCAAATATTTCCACTGCATACTCTCAGAAATAATTAATGTGTAATAGTATGACTTCTTTTTTAACAACACAGTTTGACCATTTCTAATATTTATTACACCGCTTAGTCAAGAATGCCCATACATACAAGAGAAGGTCACAGTTTTTGCATTTGCTCCCAGTTTGTCCTGCATGAAACTGGAATGAGAAAATGTGATACAAGTGCCAATATGCCTCTCTCCCCCACAGTATTATAGCATTGATGGTGATAATAAAAAGATGTAAATCCATCCTAAAATGTACAGAGGTTTAAGATAGGAGAGATATCTAAAAGCAAGCCTTTTGCACCTGTGCTGAAAAAGGAGGTTTAAAGTAAATCCAGGGCTCTACATCAGCAAATGTAAATGCTGTACTTCTATTGACTCAAAGAACTGCTCCTACTTATGCCAAAAGTTAATTTGTCTTCAAAGTACTATTCAAAGGTTTGATCTCCCACTGTTGAATGAAGAAATGGAGTTTAAGGATTAAATTTATTTTCCCTTTGCACTGATTTTTGTGTAGTTCAGTAATTCTGAAGGGTTTGGGGTTTGCTTATAACAGCATGAGCTTCTTTACATTACAGAACTTAATATTATATCCCTAAAACTTCAGAGACTAGTTGAATGACTGAATCTTAATAGTGGCTACTGTCCTCACAGTAAGAATACACATAATATTCATAAACTGCTCTCACCAGATAGTAATTTTGTTTGCGGTTTGTTTTAAACGAGCTGTTTAAAATTCTGTAATTAATTCAGTAAACACAGAAAAAAATGACAGATGGTTATGATAAAGGAACTTAATGCCTCATGGAAGCAAGTCAAACCACAATCACTAACAGATGTTTTTTGCAAACCCAGACTCTGTGTGTGTGTGTATCTGTATACACATATTACACATATATATGTATGTACATAGTAGAAATATGGATTTATGTATGTGTATTTATGTGCATGTCTATCTGTCAATGTTACTTGAACACTTTCCTCACACTGTTGCACTTACACTGTTCCTTAGTGCAGCAACGACCACATTTATTCCTGTAGTCATACTAAAGACTTCTATCAAGGACAATTCCTTAAATTCTCATTAGTTTAGAAATCATTTACAGATAGCACTTTTGGTGACTTGTTCATATGTTAGAAATATATGGTTCTCATTTCAGGACAAAAAATCAAAGCAATAGTTTCAAAAAAATTTTTTTTAATACTATATAAAATTGGTTTCTGAAATGCAGGTACTGGGGGACACCAGTGGAACTGATTTGGTGTTTAATAATAGCCACAATACTTGTTACCTTACAGACATAAGGTAACACTAACCTAGAGTCAGTGAGGCGACAGTACCACTGGCAATCGTTTTTCAGCATAATCAATTGAAGATCAAACCACATACTTCATACCATACATAAATACACATTTTTAAATTAGTAATCATAATCTGACAAAGTAAACTTGACAGGTAAAACACAGCTAAAGAGGGATCGGGCATTTTGTGACAATTTTTACTATATTAGGCTGCAATCTCCAATGTTAGTAATCTTGCATTCAGACTTGTATTCCAACAAACCCCTTCCCTTGAAGGGGGGTGCCATGAGAGAATCAGTCCTTAGTACATGCTTGGGACCATCTAAGCGTGTCCTGAACAAGCAGCATAGGTATTCAGGGACTGCTGATTTCATCGTTAGACTTTGTCAGTCTCTGAGAGGCTGAGAACATGATCTGGGTATACACTCTAGACAAGACCCAGATCCATATCTGTTTAATAGCAGCATGCGTGCCAGGCCTTCTGCTCACACACTGTTGGGAGGAAAGGGTTAAAACTGGAAGATTTGACAAAGAGAAGGGAATAGTTTCACTCAAAGTGACCCTGCAGCTGGGAATACTAAAAATATTGGTGTTTATTATGCCTAGTGTTGTTCATCCTCTGCCTGTTTTGAGTAGAATTCTGGTGTAGAGATACCACACTCTCACAGACTTGCTTGAGCCTCCTGCTAGGAGAAAGAGAGGGCATTAAAGCACAGCCTTGTGAGGCATGAAACTGTGTGAGTGAAACCTTTTGTTGTATTGGGGCAGGCAGTGGCCCCTCCTATCCCGCTGTGCTCTAGGATGAACTGAGCTTAATGGAGCCTGTGTTCCTCCGTGTCTCTGTCCACAGGGATGAGCTGATCCTAATGGAACCTATGTTCTCATGTGTCTCTTTTTACTAGGATGGACTAAGCCTAATGGAGCTCATGTCCCCATGTGTCTCTGTTCACTGGGATGTGCTGATCTTAACCTGTGTCACCACTTGTCTCTGCCGCCTGTTGTTGGCAAGGTAATGGAATAAATCTATGCTTTGCACTTCAGTGGTGGCTTCGTGGTGGTGGCCCTGGTTGTATCAATCCACACACACACACCTTCCCCCTGTTTCTCTTTGCAGAAAAGAGTTGGACCAAAGTCACGGTAAGATGGTTCCTGGCTTGGAAGATCAGAATTCCAGAGGTATGTAGTGACTGGCTGTACTTTGCAGACACTAGGTGTTCTGAACTGATGTGATTTCCTCTGTGACTCTAGACTCTTCCAGCACAGCCACGGTTCACTACTACCTATGAAGATCTTTTCATCCACATACATTGACACTGAATATCTATTTCTGATTTTGGAGAGAAGGAAACAGAAATGAATGATTCTATTTAAATTCTGACACTTCTAAATCTGAAGAACTCACTTGAGCTACAGATAGAATACAAGATTCTAGCTATCAGAGAAAAACACAATCAGGTGGGAAATACTTAATCAAAAATTCCTTTTGAGGATCACAACAACAATTAAGTAAAGAACTCTTTAAAAGTAATTGTCAATACATGAGTTAAAAAATACATGTCTGAGTAAGGATTTTAAGGTATTTTAGATTATACCCATTTATTCAATTTCTTCATGTATCACAGGAAAGTGCTCAAGGTTTACTTCAGAGAGTAAAAATTATTTTTTAGTACCTTTATATTGTTACAATGCTGTCTTTATATGGTTTCCCTGCTTTTAGATTTTTTTGTCTTGGACTTTGTCATTCCTGTGATACACAGAGTAATCAAACACTCAAGGAACTGAGGAGGGTTAAGTATCTGTCAAGTTTAGTGTCCTAAGAAAAAAAGCTCACTATTACAGAGATACAGTGTATAAGAGAACAGAGAGGTTATGAAGTTAATACTTTATTCAGGATCTACACATGCAATAACCTCATCTGCAGTAAACTCACAGGAACTGTTGCCCAACTTTACAGAGAAATTTAATGGCAATGCTCAAAACCAAGGGCTGCAAAATCGCAGAATTACTGCTATAAATCAGTGGAAGAAGTGGGATGCTCAATTGTGTGAGCTGATTGTCTCTGAGCTTGCATAACCAGCTCCTTCTGGCTCTTAGCTTAATCATTAGACCAAACATTATGCTGTTTTGTGATGTGGATCCTATCTGGATTTCTAGCTTAGTTTTTGTCATGCAAAAGATGCTGCAAGGCTTGAAGCAATCTCACTGAAATGAATAACTCATTTGAAAGTGAATGGAATAGAGACCTGTCTTGGAAACGCTTAAAGATTTCAGAAGACTACATTAAAATACCACACAAAGGGTCCTCTCAATTGTACTAGAGGTTTTACAAGCATGTAGGCCCTCCAGATGGAATCCATTAGAGTCAAGGAGATTTAAATCAGAGATATAATCATTCTTCTAGAGAGTTTCTGCTGTAAACAGACAATACTGACAAGAATAACAGTACCTCACATATGTGAATACCCATGAATAAATTTCACAGACATTCACTGATTAGCACTCAAGACCTGCCTCCAAAAGTGTTTGCAAATGCACAGTTTTATAGGTTGTGATCATTGTGAAAACACATGTTCGGATTCCATAATGTATTTTATAGAGGCTGAGGTACAACATAAAAAAGCAAAAGCAAACAAAAACATATTGTAACATTGTACAGAAAAAAGTGGGACTAACACCACAAAATAAGCATTGACAATTTAAAAAGTTACATTTGAAATTGTTAAACTGGTGATCTGCACGTTGCTTCATGGAACCTTCTAAAGCTAAAGGAGTATGCTGATTTCTCTCTCACCTCAACATTGTCAGAGAAATCACCTGCAGCACATACTATAGAGATATCCTACTTTCTCTTCTCTCAACCTTTGAGACCCCAGCACTGGACCATATGACAAGCAGTGAAACTCAGGCAGGTCACATGGTGGGCCTGGAATCTTGCTGTCTTGACCATCTCCAAGGATCTTTGGACTAAACTTTCCCAATAGGGAGCAGACCCCTAGCTGCAACCCCACATTTCCTTTCCATGAAGTGACCTAGATGCCAGATGGACTCACTCAAAGGATACCTGGCATGCAGAGTGACCAAGTAAGCAATATCTCAGTGAAGCACAGCAAAGTGAGAGGAGAGCTTGGCAGATGGGCAGAGTGAGACTGGAGCTGGTGTACTGATACCTTCACTGTCTAAGAGCTGACAGGCAGCTGTTTGCCCCGTGGCATTCAAGAGAGAATTTTTCTTTCTTTTTTTTTTTTTTTTAATGTATAACTGTTGGCTAATCAAATTATCATTTAAAACTACTCCTACTCCTCCTGCTGCTGCCACTACCAGTACTGCTACTATTATTGCTCCTACGAATATTAATCTGCATTTTCTGATCACATTCTTGTATACAGTATTTTCACTATATCAGGAGAGTTATTGTGCTCTGAAATAACATACTTCATCAAGACAATGATTTTTTTTTTTTTTTATTTGGTTAACATGTGTTTCTCTTTGATTAATAACTGTGCAAACTATGTCTTACATAAAAATTTTAATTTCATA
The DNA here is from genome assembly GCA_026261815.1 of Monarcha castaneiventris obscurior. Lineage (NCBI taxonomy): Eukaryota > Metazoa > Chordata > Aves > Passeriformes > Monarchidae > Monarcha > Monarcha castaneiventris. Next base: position 3,765,718 of record JAMPIT010000379.1, read on the forward strand.
AATAATGTCATTCTTCTTATCTATCCTGATATGCTAATAGAATACAGAGAAAATTAATTAAATTTGATATAAAATTTGAGTCTGTGTGTTTTGGCATTTGTTCACCTCAGAATCTTTTAATTCTTCATATCTATTAAGTTGGAGATTGCCGCAAAGTTAAAAAAAATAACAATCAGAGTATATTAAATGATAAAATTATAAGAAAAAGAAAGAATTTTTTTTGGAGGATTTGAAACCCTATGCCATGTTTTTCTTCCTTTCTCATTTCTAGGAATGCTATGAGATGTAGGAGATGATATAATGCTCTTTTCTTACAGGTTTTCAAAGTATCCTTTAGAATTTACCCTCCAGGATAGAAAATCCTCTCTTGAATAAAAAGAATTTCAGAACTCTTGAATGGTGGTTTCTTTTTTCCTTTGAATTGTTATCTAAATTTTAAATAAGTCTCTAAATTATAAAGCTCACACTCTGGGTTTTTAGTTAAATAACTTTTAATAGAATTATTTTGACTAAGGTAAAATCATTTGAGAAGACTGAAAATACCTTCTGTTCCAAGGGTTTTGATATAAAAGTTCAATCATTATCTATATAGCCCAGAAGGCTCAAATTAATTTTGTATTATCAGTGACAATTTGAGCAAACAGATGAGAGTTTATATTAAGAAATCCACCTAATATATAAGCACAATAACATACCTATTCTCACATATATATATGTGCACACATAAGGATGTGTAGCTATATGTATATCTATGTAACTGAGGTTTCTTCATATTTTTCTGCTCTTTAAGATATAATGACCAGACAGTTGGGATATCCTTGAGTATCAGAGGAAGATTTCCAGAGAAAAAAACCTGTAAACTTGGACACTGGTAGCAGCATACTAGAGATTAATTTGGATTTTAAATTTTAAACATGAATGCAGCAGGTCTTTACTCGACAGAAGATGCCATTTCTAGAGCAATCCCTTTATCTTCAGCAGAAAGGTGAGGATGACATAAACTCATATGGGGTGATTACAGAGAAAAAAGCAGGTTCATTACAGTTATGGTTTTTACCCCAGTGGCTGCTAATTCCCACCATTGTTAAAAGTCAATAAAGATGTCACAGTGACATAGACTGACCAAAGTTTGAAATCCTTGAAACCATACCATGCATAAAATGCTGCTTTGGAAACTGCAAGACCAAGAAAACACACCCAAAAAAAAAAAAAAATCTATGAAATGTAAATACAGTTTCATAAGCCTGGAAAATAGAGACAATATTATTTTTGCTATTGGAAAGTCCCTTATACTGCATTTAGTTCCTAGGTTTTTTCACAGTTTGACTTTTCTTACACTACATAATACTTCCACAAGATTCAGTGCTTACAATAAAATAACAAGGTTTTTCTACATATTCCTCCAAGTTATTTTTCTTAGCATGTGATCAGCCTTTGAAAAACTGTTGTTGTTTTGTAGCTGGTTTTGTCATCTAAACTTCTGCATTTAGAAATAGCTGTGTGAGCAGCAGGAGAATTTGTTCCCTGGCTTTGTCTCTGATTGGATTCAACTCTTGAGGCAGAGATTCTCCCTGGATGTTGCTGCGTGGGCTGAGATTTCTGAAAGAAGAGATTACCAGTTGTGACGATCTGTTCCAGAATGGGTGTTGTGATGACAAAACAAATAAGAGAGCGTTTATCTGAGCTTCCTGTCACTGAAACCACTATAGATGGCAAACTGGAGCCAGAATGCCATACTGGTATGAGAAAAAGGAAACAGTAATTTAATTTCTCTAGAAATAATTTTGTACTGCAATCAGGAGATACTATTCCCCATGAAGCAAAGAGATTAGAAAGGTTATGTGCAAATATATATAACTAAATGTTTAGAAGTCTGCCATCACTGGTAGTTCAGGAATTCACAATATCAAGAATTAAGCTCTAATTAAAAAAAAAACCCAAACAAAGAAAAAACTCAACCACCACAACAACAAAAGAAACCGAACCAAACCAAACCCATTCAAACAAGAGCAACAAAAAAACTCCAAGCAGCAAAACCCCAACATACTTCCCGGCCCCCAAAACCAACCAAACAAAATCACTAATACGAGAGTAAGTTAAGCTTCTTCCTCTTGATGTTGAAACCCACTTCTCCCAAAGCCAAACCTTTCATCTCAAACAGACAGAGAAACATTTCCATATAAATAAAAAATCTGTTGAAACATTAGGGGTTGCAAATCAACAACATGTCAGATAAAGCCCAAAGTTTGGCAATGAAGGTCTTCTTCTTTTGAGACATTTAAAATGTACACCTCATGCAAAATAAAGTATGGCTTTCAAGGGCAAGTGCATATGGTGCTGTGTTTACTTGTGTAAAGGATTTTACCTTAAATTCCATTGCAAAAAAATATTTTAAAAAGCCCCATTCCCTGCTGATCTTATTGCTGTGTGTCTATAAGAAACACAGTGTGCATGTTGTCAGTAGTTTCTCTTAACAGCGCTAAATTAAAGTCTTATGCAAAGTATTAGGGAGAACTGTAATATTCTTTGTCCTTCTTAATAAAATGCCAGGTAAACCTCTTACCTTACCCTCTCTCCACAGCCTCTGATTAGAAGCATAAACAGTTTTTTTCAAGTTTGAGAACCATTTCTTAGAACAAAACCCTAAATAATTCCTCTCATCTCAAACCCCTATAAATCTGTAAACTCTTCTTCAATAATCTCTAATGTTTTGCAGACAAGGTGTGATTGATGCAAAATTTCAACTCCCACCCTTTTTTGGTGATGTGGGTGGGTAGGGGGGTGGGAAGTGGAATCTTAAAGGCATGGTGGTTGCTATTAATGTAATGTCACATTACATTAAAAACCTGACCGCCTACATAGCTAACCATCAGTCCCAATCCTGGCATTGGGCTGTGTGCCCCTCAGACATGCTGAGTGACTGTATCTTCCATTTACCTTTGTGAGGTAGCTTAGCTGCAAGCCAGAGCATCTAAAAGGATAAGGCTGAACACTATAGAAAGTCAAGGGAGATAGGTAGTTTATGCCTGAGGGTGATTCAAAGTTGCCTGAACTGAAATGGTATTCACAGTCTTCAAAGGATTACAAGAGGAACTGTGCAAAATAATATCTACTTCCCTATCAGAGATAGAAGCTTTACTGTCTGCCTCTTTCAGCTGTTAAACTTCCATCCTATACTAGATAACTTCTACACAACTAGTTCAGGTTTAACAAGGCAGCAAGGCTCACCTTGCACAGAAAAACATGCTGGCCATGCCAATCACTCTGGAACTCTCAGTGCAGAAAAAACATCACAGCTGAAAGACAGTTCAACTTCTGCTCTTAACCACGTTAATGGTGGAAGAGAATAAGAAGCATTCATGATGTTGACCTCTGGATTTGGCTGGAAAACTGCTGATAAAAGGTCTCAGGATGAAATGAGCTGTTGTTTTTCTCTTTTTATTTTTAAATTTTTTCCTCCCGGTTCTGAGAAGCCAATACCTGCTGAGCAGTCAAGCTGGCTTGGTTCCACCACCTGCTTGCAGCTCCAGGACTTCCTAAATGTAGCAGTAGTAGACACCGGAGAAAAATTTAGCAGTAATATACAACAGAAAGTGAATATACACAAATGCTTTATAAAGCATAAAATATAAAACACAGCTTTTCTGCATCAAACCTTTTCTGCAAAAAAAGTATCTTTGCACCAACTTTCAAATGTGAACTTCAAATTAAAAGTAGATTTGGCTCTTTGCACCTGCTCTGATTGGAACACAAACGATGCTTCAAGCTCAAAACCTGTGTGTCCTAAGTGAGCAATGACTATTTAGAATTTAGACTATAAAGAATGCATCTTCATTTTATTAATGGACTCCTTTGACAGGTATTTGTATAAACTGTTGCATGGTTTAGGTTTTTTTCTTTCCTGAGTAGTGACTGGCTGGTCTTCCCTCTTTGAAGTAATTTTTAAATAAAATAATAGATTGACAAGATGGTAAAAAAAATTTACAACCATCACAATAGCAATTGACTAGTGTGCTCATTTCTACTATTGTATTTTGGGAGCAGCTGTTGGAAGTAATGGAATCATTCTGGCATAGAACTGAATTGCCAAATGAGACTCTTCCGACTATAACTGTATGCCAGAGCAATCTTAAGGTGTTCTATTGAAAAACCACTGGCAAAATACAGACAATATTTTTCTTGAAAAACTTGTTTAATGGATATTTAATATTTCACTACTTGTTTCCTCTATCAAGGTCTTAAAAAAGGTTCATTTTAAATAATCTGTAATTTTTACAATTTTCAGTTTCTGAGACTGAATGCACAAAGACATCTATTTAAATGTAGATCAACCTCTTTTCCTTTTTCTCCCTGCCTGCCACCCTCATAAATGCAGATAAAACATATGAAAGTGGAATCTCTATCACACATTCAGTAATAGAATACTAGTTCTTTATCAATTCCTGACTTTTTGTTGAGTCTTGTAGTTCTTTTAAAAAAGTTAGCCAGATCTTATTAAAGTCTGCTGCTGAAAAAGAATGCATCAAAATTTTTAGTACATTGTTCAAATTATTTACTTTAAAATGTTAATTTTATACTTAGTCTGAACCTCACTAACCAGGCCGTATTTTTTGGATTTGGAAGTATTCAAATCTTTTTTGGGATTTATTCTTGAACTTTTATATTTGATGTGCTCTTTCTTAGACCAAACACGTTTTTGTCAGGTGTTGTTTGCTTTTAACAAAACTCTCTTCCAGTTTTGGTGACTGATAGCTTAACATAGATGTAAAAATATGTAAAATAGAACACAATTTTCTGTTCACATGCAAAATTCCTCTAGGCAAACAAAGTGGCTTGTCTGACTCTGTACCAAAAAAAAAAATGGAAGGCTGTAGCTACATGGTTCACTGCTTGTTTTTTGCATCTGTGGATAATACATACTGCAAAAGTCATGACATATTAAAGCCTTCTAATTACAATTTACTATGAGTCACCATTAGCCGTTGTCTTGGGCAAAATGGCACTGACTTATGTCATCAAAAATGTACCATGGTGTATTATGTACTTATTCAGATGTAATAATTAGCTCACATTAATGCAGTGTGCATTTTGGATTTTGTAGCAAGGGTTATTCCAGACAGCATATCTGAAAAGTATGTTTTGTTTTATTAGTTCTCCTGGTATGTTGCATTTTATTAAATTAGCTCAATAAAAATAATACCATCATAAAACCCATGCATAGTCTATCCCTTGACTGTGACTTTAAGAACTAGTGGCAGATGCAAGGAATCCTGCAATTCCTCTTAAAACGAATCCTGTGGCATAACCGCTGGAGAATTATAGTAAAATAGACCAATAGTTTTAGATGAAAGATCTTTGATAGTTTCCCCAAATGTGGCAAATATGCTGTGCATCTTCCAGGAAACCCAGTCTCCACTACCCCAAATTTCCCTGCAAATGAGAATGAAAACAACCTGATCAATGGCACTGAGAGGCATGGACAACTTTCAGTAACCATTAGAGACATTATATCAGACCTGTAGAGGCACTAAATTTTAACAGAGCTCTCCTCTGAGAATACTCATGCTCTCTGAATATTATTTCAGCTCCTGCTTTTATGCATCCTTACAAACTGCATATCACCTCTACGCCATGGAAGTAGTCCCATGACATATGGCATCCCATCCCATGCTCTTTCCTTTCAATTGCTACTCAGTCACCAAGTAAATTTCGTTACAGAGAAAACCTTTCTTTTTATAGATATGTCCATTTTTTTTAATATGTCTTGGCACAATAATCATCTTCAAAACTGAAACCAAGGAATAGGCCATTGCATGATTCACTGGCTAACAGATGCACTATCCACACCTACATCATACAACATACTCCTGCAAATATGCCAAATACTGCTAGATTTCTTGGCCTTCTTCCCATTCAAAGGCAAGACACACTTGGGACCCTTAATTTTCTTAAAAAGTAAAACATAAAGTTCTTAAGAAGTAAAATACAGACTAGTTGTGAGCATTAGCAGAAATATTGAATCTTATTTATATGAGAAATAGAATCTCAAAGAAGCTGAACAAAACATGACATTTTAATTTCCTTCTTGAGCTTCAGTGCTCATCTTTATGATATTCAGTTTTTCAGTAGGAGCACAAAACTTCAGCTTCAGAAGCTTTTTTTTTTTTTAACAGCATGTTCATTCACTTGGCTATTTAAAAATTAACCCAGTTTTCAGACACTTTGGAGGCCTAGAACTCTTCTGTTTACAAAACATCTTTGGAATATACAGAAAATTAAATTAAGGGACACTAGCTACTCTACTTTAGTACCACCCTGACCTTGTCTGAGTAGCTAGAAGCATGAGACATCCCTGAGAAAACATGGTTTACTTGATTAATATTTTCCTATCAATAGGCAGTAGCACCTTAGGAAGGACGTAAAGTTGTCATTGACTTTTCTCCAAAACCACCATCTCAATGTTCAATGGCAGCCAAAATTATCAACCAAACATTGAACAGCATCAGGAAAACTACTGACAGCAGTAGAAGAAGCATCTTCTACATCTCGAGTACTGGCTGCTGTCCTGGTGCTTGTAGTTCATGAAGACTATAACAGATTTAGTGAATTCACAGAGAAAATCAGAAAAAATTGACTACAGGGATGGACTACACACCCATGAAGGGCAAAAATGCTGCTAAGCATCAGTTTGGAGAGTGTAAATGCAATCAAAGTGCACAAAATCATGAAGGCAGTATATGAGAAGAATGCAAAATTATTGTTGACAGAATGCTGCTATCATAAGAAGTAGTCACGGAAACTAGTAGGAATTTTTCTTAAATAATAACTGGTATCTTTGGAAGGTGTGATTTTGGGGGAAAAAACCCAACGAAGTGTGGGAGGACAAAATAGGATGCTATTAAAAGTCATTCAAATGAAGAAAAAAATCCTTTGAATATTTTTAGTGATTGGGAGGAGTGTGAAAACTGCAGAGCTTTAAGAACATCTGAGATTCAGAGATAACTGATGACAGAAATAGCACACACATAGTTGATTCTACTTCAAGACAAAGGAACAAGCTGAATGATATCCTGAGGATTTATTCAGACTTATTATTCTATGATTCCCTAGGTAATGAATTTAGCTAATACAGACCTTACGAGTACTTCATTCGGGTTTTTCATTTCAGTTGCACACACAGAAATTATTTAGTAAATATTGGCCATCAGTGACCAAAGCAAAACTTTGTCAGATTTACACAGTTTCACAGCAATGGTATATGCTGTATTAGTATATGAACATTAGGGTTACCTAAGCCTATTTAACTCACTAAAGTATTATGATTAATTTCCATTAATTAGGAGGACCTGATTAGTTTAATGTCTAATTTAATGTCTAAGCAAATCTGAGGATTCAGCTAAAGTAACCAGGAAGCTGCTTTCTGCTGGTCCAGGAGACGGAGGTTTGAATGCCTTCTTTTTATTTTTCAAAGAACTAGTGAAACTGCCAAGGCCATAAGGTGTATAGTCTGGCATTAAAAGGTTAGTATGTATCAATTTTTTTCCATAAACATGAGAAAATCAGATCTAGTATTTCCTAACATCAGTTAAAGAAAAAGAAACTATAATTATATGAAACTTAATTATTTGACACTCTTAAATTCTATATGCATGTGAATACAACACAATAGCTTTTCTTCTGTTATTTTGTTTTTAAAGATTTTTTTTTCTGCATGAGAAAATGCATTCTGTATATGTGGCAGGCAGACCTCAAGTTTCTGTATGAAAGCTGAAATAATTTGTTGACCACATTTGACTCTTCACATCTTTTACAGTATATTTCATGGATTCTTTTCAAGTATTTCAGCAATGTTAAAATATTGTTTGAATTTGCTGTGGAATGGTAGTGCCTGTTTAATCTTTTGTTCAAAAATCCATCTGATTGCTGGCATATTCAGGAATATGCAGAGGCAGAGAGCATTATTCCATGGAATGGCAGTGCAGTTACCACAAATTGTATTCTTGTTCTAAGTATGTGACAACATGAAAAAATAAGAGATTTCTTTCATATGATGAATACCATTAAATAGCATATTTGAATAGTGGTTTACTGCTGACATTTGTAATAATAAGCAATCAGCTACACAATAGAAAAAAATGCAAACACAGATTTTCTAAATGATACACACTCAATCCATATTTTCTAGGTTGCTGTAATGGATATAAATGCATGTATATACTGAATAGTTCCAGGGTTTTTTTCAGACACTAGAGTGCATTGGAAGAGTTTTAACAAGTTGAGAAGCAGGTAGAAAAGAAACAGATTTTTCACAGCCTGCAAAATCTTGTTCTAATTTTGTGAGCATGTCAATAGCCCTACTGAAATCACACATGAGACTACTCACACATGTAAAGCTACTTGCAAGTGTAAATATTTGTTCAAAGAGATAGGGAATTGCTCTAGGTAAGTATTCTTCATGTAAACAAGGCTGATAAGAAATGCCTGTGTTAGGAGTCCTCTGTAAATAGCAAAGAGACTTAGGATGTCTCCATTGCCAATATCAGTAAACCTCCCTTAGCCTTTTCAGTACCGAAGGATCTACAAAAAGACAATATTGTGATAGTTCCTTTAACATAATAGAAGCCATTGCTTATTTGATCAAATCAGAACTTTGTTGTCATTTTTTTTCTCTTTTTTTTTTCCCTCTTTTGACTGCCTCTAGTAGTCTAATCAAGATAAGATTCCAGTTGGCAGTAAAAATTTGATGCTTCCAGAAATTGCTTCTTCATGCCTAAATATATTGCAATGTAGTGATAGTCTAACCATGCCTCTTAGCCTTTTCTCTTTTTTTTAAACTTTCTGACACATGCAGCAACATGTGCAAATTCATGAACAATTTCTCTGCCACCCTTTCAGTTGACAAATTCAGTTAAGAATCACACAGTAGGACAAAATGTTGTTCTGCGTACTAATAGTGTTTTTTTCTCGCCACTGAGAAAATAAGAACTTGCATCTGTCTAGGTTATTCTGCATTATTTTTATCAGCACATATCAAAGGGTTCTTATCAAAACTGAATATCTTTACTTCACTATCATTCACATCAATGAGGAGAAAAATGTGAATTTTGAAGGTGTCAGATCTCATAAAGTAGTTTTCTCTCTGGAGAGCCACATGGAATAATTCCAAGACCAAATATGCCTCTTTTTAATTAGGCTAGGTCCCAGATATTATATTTCTATCACATTTTGTCAGAATGCTGGCTTCTGTGCCTGAATGTTTTTGCCACAAAAAATATACTTTTGTGTAGACAGGACTGTCAGTAGGGACTGCTTTAGCTGCAAAATGAGAAATGGCCTCACCTAGTCCCCTGGAGAATGAATAATGCACTCTCCAAGAGGCCATTTGCTCTTCCAAGAAGGCTTCCTAATCTGAATGAGATGCTTTCGTCTCTTAGAATTTCTGCATATAAAGAATCTGAAAGAAAAGTGTGATGTGCCTTCCTTTTGTATATTTCAAAGGCAAGATTGCTAAGAAAATATTAAAACTGAATAGCTTTTTCAGTGATTTACTGTAGTTATATGTCTCTGCAACAGAATTAGGGTTAGTAATGAAACAGGTCTTTATGATTCTTCAGAATTTGCTTAGTATTTTTGAAAGATGTTTATGCTGCTGTACATAAGACTGTGAGAAAGGTCCAGCTGGGTTCTGGGACTCTGCCCTATAATCCTTTTCCTGAGAGGAACTATTGAAAGAGAGAAAAGTTAGGCTAAGCCTACTACACGATACCTTCCATCATGCTCTCACAGTCTCCAGAACTTTCATCTTGAGAATCTTCCTGTGTCAGGTATGGCAGTATTTGGTAATCCTCAGTAGATTCTCTGCCATGTATTTGTCCAGTTTCCTCTTGAAGCCACACTGTTTTTAACATCTGTAGTAGGTGTAGGGTTCCAAAGATCTGGTATCTGTTCAGTACATATTTCAGTGTTCATAATGGAATACAGAGAGAAAATATTAACTGCCTCTCAGAATGTCTAAACAACAAAAGGGAAATAAAAGAAGTTTTTTTAACATCTTTACAGATCTCTAAAGTAGCAGCAGTGTCATAGCAGGTGTAGCATCCTGTTTAAGGAATTTTATTTTGCCTATCTTCTGGTCAGGAAAGTTAGTAAATGCTTCTGCAGTTATAACTGAATTTATAATCTTTAGCAAAAAAGTAGTATGTTCTTCACTAGTCCTTTACTGGTACCAGATTACTCATCTGGAAAGCATTAAGGCATTTTTATTAAGCACTGTGTATTGAAAGTTTACTTGAGTCAAATCCCTTCCTTTATATTTGTTATTTGTATATAAACATGCAGTCATTGCAGAAATGTCTGTGTTATTAAAATCAACCAGTTGGGCCCAGAGAAATTGACTAAGACTCATGCTTCACAGAAAAATTGGACTAAGTTGACTAAGAACAAACAAGTAAGAAGAAATTTGAAATCACCCCAAATGTCTCCATTTAGCATCATATGGAAAGCTGATAAAATCATACACAAGCATCATTGAGTACAACTCTTGTCCCAGTACTGATACTGAAGGAACCTAATAAATTCTTGCTGTACATCCTGTGGCATGTCAACATGCTATTTTAGAATTTTTATGCATGTGTGTTTGTGTGTGCATGTGGTTAAGTAATATCTGGCAGCAAGGGTTTGGCACGAACAGGCAAGTTAGCTGTTGAGTAACTACTCACAGATAACTAGATACTCTTGAAAGCCTTCTGGTTGTATTTATAAATTTTTGACCCAAAGACACCATTAGAGCCTGCCTCTTGAGCACTGGAGGTCGTAGAACTGCTCCAAGTCATTCTTGGAGAAAGGAAAGTGGATAACATCTGAAAGAAAATTAAAGGAAATTCAGAAAGTGTTCCATCTTCAGCTTAAAAGCTCACATGACAGAGAATCCACAAAAACTTTTGCAAATTATTTCAAGCAATATCATGATTTCAGTCAAACCAACACCTTTTCTAATTCTAAATTTGTTCAACATTTACTTGTAGTTTTTGTCTTGTTATTTCTTTGCCTGGTAAATGACAGAACCTTTCACACTCAACCATTGCCTTAAATGAAGATGGGAACAGAGGAAAATAAATGGGTTTTTTTTTGTTTAAAAATATGAAGGATTTTTCTAAAAAAAATAACCACTTTAGGTGTCATGTAGAATGGTGTAAGAAACTGTAAACATGGAACATTTATGTTTATGATTATAATGTGCAAAAGAAGCAGAAATGTTCATTTATCTTCTTCCTAAGTATTTAGTACCTTATCATACAACATGATGCAGACTACCTTGATGCCTTGTCAGGGCTACCTAAAAACAGAGGCTAGACAAAATTAAGAGGATAAAAGTGGGTATTTATTGAAGGGCCTTCAATAAAGGCCACTATGGGCAGTCAGAGGCCTAGGGCTACACCCAAAACGGATGACAGGTCACGAGTTATCCATACTTTTATAAGTTTGTTCCATTTGCATATCAGGGTTAATACTCCAATTACAACTTCAGGTAATGGTGTCATTACCCCAAGTTTGTTCCCCCTTTTTAGAGGCTTTGTTTACATATTTCAGGACCTGAGACAACAAGGTGTCCTTGAAGTCCAGGCCTAGAGAGGGTTTGTTATGTCTAACCAGAATGGGAGAACAGTAGCTAACAGCCTATATGGAATTTTAGAGTTACACACTAAAGCAGTACAGGATCTGAAAAATATAAAAGCAAAAATCATAAGGCATCAACCTCACTACAGTACACTGTCATTCATTCTATTCCCAGATGAAGGAGGTTCCTCTGGGAACAGGAACCTCCTCCCCTAACCACAGGGTAATAAATTCTAATCAAACTCAGCTTCAGAAAATAATTTTTCTGAACCTGAAGTAGATAGGGGTAGAGCTTGTTTATCCGCATTATCTCTGCATTGAAGATTTCAAATAAGAGCATAAAAATCAGCTGTAGAGGTGAAAAAACCTTGATCACTCCTGGAGAAAGGTTAAGATATAAAAATTTCATTAAGATTGATTTCGGACTTTGGTAGTCTTTGAGTTAATTAATTAAAAGCAGAAACATATGAAAGATATATATTAATATTAATACCTAATCAGAAAGAACTTCCTTCTGTCAACATAAGAGGATGAACCAAGGAGACCTTTAGTAAAGCATGTGACTTGGCCTTCAGGCCCTTTTACAGCACTTCTTCCAACAGTGCTGGCTGAGAGGAGGAGTGCCTTTCAGGCTGTTTAAGAGCATCAGCAGCATTTACATGCTGTTATTACTGCATGCCCTGCTTTTGCAATGATCCCCATCTTCATTAAGAATGCTCTGCTGTATTGAACCTCTACCAGCTACACAGTGATAATAGCCTCAGCTTGGAGTGGCATGAAAATAGATGACCTCTAGTATCAGTGATTACAACGAACACATGCATGGTTTGAAATTACTCCCATCATATTTCACATCCTATTATATACATTGAAATTGGAACAAGATCAGGACAACAATGTTTATGTAATCAAACTCAGTGAATAGGAATAGAGTGCAGAATTGAATTCAGGAAATGTTGGCAGGCATCCTCAAACCTCACCTATCTTTGTGTGTCCTTTGTCTTTAGAGACATATGAGATTGGATGCCCGTCGTTCACTGTTGAGAGTATTTATCTCCACAGCTGATGATAAGCTGTAATTTCCATGGCTAAGACAATCTGAACCACAACATTCTTTTGCATATCATTATCGAAAACTACATAATATTTTTTCCCCCAAAGAATTCCCTTTGTTTCAATAGTACTGAGGTCTGTGTGTATCAAAATTATTTTTTTCAGTAAATTTTTTAATTTATAACTTAGATAAATTTGATTTTACTGTAACTCTAATTTCAAATCTAATTATATTTATGCAATAGTTGTATATCTTTAGGTTCACAGTAGGCAGTCTACTGTAAATAGAGACACTGTTTTATGGATTTATACTGTTTTCCTTATGCCACCATTACATTTTGATTTTTAGCAGTAAACATTACATACTTTCAGCAAGGAAAGCATATTCGAGGAAGACTGAGAGCTTGAGGCATTTTCAAAGGATGCTTCCTTCATGAGAGATTTGAAGGAACAAGAAGGATATAAAAAAACGTCATGAGGACCTGGAAAACAGGCAGAGCTAAGGGATAGAAAAATGTCTGCCTAAATGAAGGCCAATTAGAGAATTGGTTACTTGCCGCACAGAGGTGAGGGACTGCCAAAGAAGGGGGTTGTAACATGTAAAATAGGACCCTCTGTGTACTTCTGCTCAAAAGTCTTTGCCCCTTGTTCATCCATTTTCTGTCTCACTGCTCAGTGAAGAACAAAGCTGTAGATGATTAGCATGTATTAGCCACAGTGTAGGGTTTTTATGTTTCCTTAAGATATGATTTTGTTTGAGGAATGGTGCTTGTTTCATCTAAAGAACACAGTTTTTAAAACTGCCACATTCAAGTATTTGAATTAATCATTTCTCAGCTGGACAAAGAAATGCTGTTTGATGCTTCATAAACATATCCAGTACAAAACACTGCTCAAAAGAAAAGTTATTTCCTTGTCAGGCTTTTGTATGTGTCCCAAGAGGTCATAGTCATTCTGCATGTGTGCGTGTGTGTGTTTAACCACTTAAAAGAAAAAGGCAGCTGATGTCTTTATCATAATATCAGCTTTTGAAAAGACACTTGTGCTTTTTGAATACAGCTTATTTTGGGCACTAAGCTACATAGACACATATTTGACCTAAAAAATTTCCTAGACATATGTAGTGGCCATAAACACTCCTTTGCTCTCAGCCTTGACATGTTCACTCTTCCTTGTATGAAGTATGAATTTATCCTCTCCTCTCCTGTCAGATTACTGGTGGTTTCTCACCTCTTTTGACTCACAAGGTCTATCATGTCACCTTTTGAAACAACAATAAATCTTTTTAGGTAACAACCCACCTTCCCTTAAAAATCACATCTGCTGTCTTGTGGAGGAATACTCCTATATGTAGACATACATATATAGACATATAGTAAATAGGTAGACAGTGAGCAATCCAAACTTGTTAGATGAGAAATAAGCCTCTGCATTTAGGAAAGAAATAGGCCTCTGCATTCCTTTTCCAAGGCCACTCGTAAAACATCTGTGAGAAAGGGATCTTAACTCCAAGGTGTCTGGAAAGGAGCTTGGCAGATGAAATTATTATTGTAGCCTTCTGATACTGGAGTTAGAGCGCTAATTAGGATAGAGAAAACTGTGTGAAACTTTGTGTGGGAAAAGGCACTGTGAGAAAACTTATCTTATGACTTTATTTTTAGCACTGTCACTTAAGGTATAAGAATACTTGCAGCTTTTTGAATAAACGGCTTCACTTGGATCATATTGATCATGTGTGTTGTCCCACTATTTACCCGCAAAGTCTGATGCTAGGTGGCACTCTGCTGTCTTTATGATTTCCATAAAGGAAGGATTCTGCTGTCCTGACAGTTTTAAGCTGATATAACTATGCTAACATTAATGGAGTTGCTCCTGGTTTATGCTTGAGTAAGTAACAACAGACATAGACCCAGATTATTTAAAAGACATATAAACAAAGAGCAGTTTATACTATTTTTTTTAACAAAATGCTGATTTGAGTGGTCAAACTGGTATTATTATATTAATAGGTGGCACTTTTAGACCAGTGTAACTAACTTGACTCTGAAGTTAGCTCCTTCCTTGGAAGTGACTCAATGAACTGAAGAATCAAAACTCAAGTTTATAATTCAGATTTATTAAGTGTACTCAGAAGTCTAACAGGAGAAGATGAATGACCATTTTAACATAGTAAAACTGTATTAGGAACAGTGGAAGTTTCTCTGTTAAACTAAGTAAAGTAGGTTCCATAAAAGATTTTTCTATTTTCTATTATGAACACTTTAAGCATACAGAAGGATTGTTTTTAAAATTCTATACTGTAAAGGTTTATGCTATCAGAAAAAATGTCACTGTAATTCACACAGACAGAATTTCTCCAGAGCTTTCTTGCAGAGACTACCTCCAGTTAGTGCAAAATAAAACTGTTTTCCTCATCCACATCTTAGAAATTGCCAATAATGTAATGAAATGCTTTTGGGGTTTTTTTCCCCTAGTACTAAATAAATATTGTGATGCTTGATATAAGGTTTGGGTCTGATTGAAGCTTATTAAAGGAAATGAGAATACCTCCAACATAAGGGGCAAATGAGGAGAAATGAAAGACTAACAAAGCATACTCAATTTTCTTCTGTGAACTGATACAGAGATAGAATTGGAGATAACCACAGCAACAGCAAAAACTTATCAGAACTATTCCTTGAATTCTCTGTAACTGTGTATGAAAATCCCCAGACTGCCTTAAGGTTTCAGATCAGACAATGCCTGTGAAGGTTAGATATTTCTGGGAAAATACCTCTGTATGGTGTACTGGCATTAGGAAGCTATCTAACAAAGACAAGCTGATGCTGCATGTTCCAGTTACTGAAAGCTGTTATCGGGATTTCTGCAAAGCTCTTAGATTTCTTGATAAACAAGAGACACACAGTGCTATATTTTATTGTTATGGTTAATGACAGTGATTTCTTGGCATGACAGCCAGGGAGATACAAAAACAAACTGAACTCTATACAATAACTGCTTTTTTTCCTAGTGCTTGCATTTTGAACTATTCCAGATTGGTTTTAGGCAGAATCAAATGAAACAGCTTCGAAATTATCCTTATCTTTTAACCAATGTGCAGCTTCCAAAAATGACAGGCATTTCTTCTTGGAAGAGTTATTGTGGTTAAGGAAAACATCTTTACTGCTTGGACATTCAGCTCTCTTGCTTGTTCAAGTCATATTCTGGCATGAAAATTTCTTCAACTGTCAAGAAAAGGGCAGAGAATTTTGCCTATTGCCTAAATAGAGCAAATTCTTTGTGTATGGAATCAGTGAAGTTTCGGTCAGTTCAAAGTAATCTGATCTGACTTCAGTCCTGTTTAGGACAAGTTTGAATGCACTGACTTCTATATACCAGGCAGAAGTGACATCTGCCTACTAATGGCTGTTAAATAGAACACTGAAAACCTTACCAGAAGATGAATGCCAGTGTAAAGATTTCTCCTTCACTAGTGGCATTTTCTTTTTCTTTAGCTGTCTTTTATTCTTCCAGTTGCTTTGTTCCTGTCTCTGCTTTCAGTGCCCTGAATGCTGTTTGGACTTGTTCAGCTATGTGTTTGTTATTGTCTTTTGCCTTCTGAAGAAATACTATTAAGATGGACAGTATGGAAATAAATAAAATAGGATTCTAGAAGGCTATATTTGAAAATCCTCTTATGGATTATGGATTCTTATTTCCTAAATACAATAGCTGAGATTCTATACTGCATGTTGTTGAAAAAAAAAAAAGCCCACATCACAGCCTTAGGGAACAAAAAAAAAGCCACAGTGATGCTAAGCTTGTCTTACTATTTTCTCTGGGTTGGATATTGGTCATGCTAGTATTTCAAAAAGCCTCAGGAGACAAGCGGCCTTTCTGTCTGGTGGGATGTAGCACCACACGGACTCTTTGCTGCCCCACATAACCTAGTCTTGGTTCCACTCGGTGTTCTCACCCTCAGCAGGCTATTAACATCATTTATGGTTGATTAAAGTTTTTTTAATAATTATTAATTATTAAAGTTTTATTAATAAAGGTTTATTAAAGTATTACTTTGTTCTGAGCTAAAATTCGCCTTCCCAAAGAAACCTGGAATATCAAAGAATACATAGACCATGCAGACCCTCTGCTTGACAAAACAAAAGAGAAACATGGGGTAAAAATTTTACTCAATTTTTTAAAAAGAGTGTTGTTTGTTAATACAGTTTTATTAATATTATCTTTATCTCCTCTATTCTCAATCTATTTAGGTTCTAGAGACCTTTAAGAGTTCCTTGATTTCATTTTTTTTGGCACAGTCCTTCTGCATAGACTGATTTGAATCAAAAAAACCAAACCATTGTCCCACCCAACAGATAAAAGCTTAAACAAATAAATAGACTTTACAACTTGAAGGAAGCAGGTGCAGCTAAACTTAAGAAAAGTAGATTACAGTGATGAAGGTTCTTCAGAGACATTATAAAATTCCAGATGAAATAAATAAATATGGAAACTGCCAGTCTGAGAAACCCAGTTTATGCTGTCTATCTGGAGAAAAAGACTTTCAATGAAATGAAAAAGTTAGCCTAAAAATGGCAAAACCTTCTCCCAGCTTGAAATTTGCAATGAATTCCATTCCCTGTAGAATGTCTATATATCACATACCAATCATTTTAAAAAAGTAGGAAAGGAGACAGTTAAAATTTGTGGATAACTTTTGATTAAATAACTCCCATCATTAAACTCTGAAAATTTTAAATTAACATAAGTAAAAAATAAGTACATTTCAAAAAATTAATGAGCTTCATATCTGTTTGTATGTGTTCAAAGATCCAGTTTTGTCCTGAAAACACAAACTGATAAATCAAGTTCAGCATGAAAGCTATGATACTTCTTTGATCACCTATAAAAGATTTGATCAGAACCAGAAGACTGTGATTTTTTTATTGGTTAGATGATGTGTTACAGATAATTGACTTACTGAACATCTGTCATTACTTCCTCAACCAACAGAGACAAACAGAGAAAACCGGTTTAAAATAGTTCCCAACTACATGCAGATAGGACAGAATTAGGGGTTTTCACATACTCATTTAGCTACTTATTTGCTTTTTTTCCAAAACAGAAATTCTGGAAAGTTGACAAAACCTAGAATAAAGAATTTTCCCTTCTCATTTTACATGGTTAATTTCTTTTGGGCAGAGATGTTAACTATCCGCCTGAAATTTATTAAGCCTTATTCCCCGGCTTTTTTTGGCTGATACTTCTTCAGTGCAGCTGTAAGCTTGGTTCAAGGGATTCTTTAAACATCCAAAGTATACAGATATTTATAGTGTGAAACTAATGCAAACCAGCAAAATATACCAGTTTTTCTGCACCACCATTAACTGTAATAAAGATCTGTTTATTTACACTTTCTGACCATTTAGCAACTCTGCCCATATTTACAGGAACATGCTGCTAGGAATCTAGAAAATGAAGATGCTACCTTAGAGAATGTAAAACCTTGACAAGTAAATATCCTTATTATTACGTATTTTTGAAAGTTAAAAATATTCAAACTTCTTTCCCATTACATTGTGTTCCTCTGTTTTTTATTTTTTATTTGATCTCAAAGCTTATTGACAATGAATGCAAAAAGTAATAGTTTTAATTTATTTAACTTCACCTTCGTTTTACAATTAAGTTTCCATTAGTAGTGCCTCCTCTATTGTTTGGCCACAGGCAAACTATTTATTTTTAAAGTACTTGTGGATTTCATTACTTTCCATGAAATTAAAACCAAGGACATGAACTCAGGATGCTCTACTTCACCCTCAAAAATATATTTTTGACTCTTTTGCTGCCAGTCAGTGACTGTGAGTAATTTATTATTAATTTTATTTGTTATTTTTACTATTCACCTTTCTAATACTTGTGATGTCCTGTGCAGTCCTATTTAGACAAGTAAACAAACAAATCACAAACATTTTTTCTCCTGTTTGTTCACCTGGACCTCTTCTACAATCTCATAATTTCTTCTTCACTGTATAACTAATGTGCTAAAGTGCAAAGTTGTAGAAATGGGCAAATTGTGCCAGTAGCTATATTTCCAATCAAATCAGATGAAAGCTGCTGTGTTCATACCCAACACCCTGATGACTCAGAAATGAAGCCTTTACTTCAAACAATGTTCTTCAAGAACCTTTTCCATATTAGATCCTGAAAGAATTTAATTTCAGATGTCTCATGCTTTTAACTGCTTGAAAAGAGCCTTCCAGGACACTTTTTTTACTCCTTCAGAAGAGATATTTTGAGCTTTCCCATAGAAGAGGGGCTGGAAATAGGTTCATTGCCCTCACACACTCCATAAAAAACACACTCATAAATTTTAATTCCTGAGTTTGTCACACTTCAGAATGCCAACAATGTGAATGCTACAAGTGTTTCTTGCTTTATATTGCCAGTGATACTGTTTTTATATTTTGGAATAATAAGGAATATGAAGCATATGGTCTTCTTTAGCTCATGCATGCACAATTACTCAAGATACAAAATACCAGCATTGGATAGGAAGCATAATCTCTAATCTGAATGTTTTTTCTTGAAGATGATGATATTAAGTGCTAATTATGGCACATCTGCTCATACTGTATAGTGCTAGCCTGAGTAAGAAGTCCAAAGAAAATCAAAAAGTACTGTAATTACATACTACTGCTGCTACCACTGAGTAAGATGGCAGAATCTGGTCCTTATGTTTTTAAAATATTTGTCTCACTAAAGGGTAAGCATTTATCAAACTACCTTGCTTATTACTCTAGCTCTTTTAACCTGAGATTTATAACTTGGACATGCCAATTATCACATTTCATTTTTTCCTCAATAGAAATTCTGCTGGTTTATAAATTACTATAAATATTACTGAAAATCCATCTGAGCAGAACTATTTTGTAATTCAAACACCCTGCGTGGCAGGTGTGATACTTAATAAACTTTCTTGGATTCTATGATAATAGAATATAAATAGACTTTCTTGGATTCTAAGATAATGATCTGTGCTTTTACCTTGAATCTGAAAAAGAATAAAAATACACTTTCAGACTACAACAGACATATTTTATTGTTGCTATGAATACCCTGTTGTCTTTGTATTAAGGAAATGGTGCCCAGCTTCAAAGCACCTCAAAATGTTTGATCACCTAAATAAATCAATGAGACTTTTTTATTTGTCACCACATAAATGTCACATTCCCCAGACCCTCTTTTCACTCACATGGCTCTAGCAGATAGTGCACCTAATATTTATTTTATATTATTACCAAGTAAAGTATAAAATATATGAAACCCTCACACTGAGTCTTGCTTCCTGTAGGAAGAAATGCGATGTACAGCATCTGAAGTTAAAAAGAATAAACATAATAAAGTCTAC
Source organism: Monarcha castaneiventris obscurior (assembly GCA_026261815.1). Lineage (NCBI taxonomy): Eukaryota > Metazoa > Chordata > Aves > Passeriformes > Monarchidae > Monarcha > Monarcha castaneiventris. Next base: position 3,785,774 of record JAMPIT010000379.1, read on the forward strand.
ATTTCAGAAGTTTATTAAGAAGTTTCAGTTTATTAACATTACTTCATACTGAAAAAAATATGCTTCTTAGGATGTGATAGGACAAACTGGAAAGGAAAGTTTTAGCATGGAAACAGTTAGTTGCATTTTAAAAAAGTAATTTAATTCAGTAGCATAGAGAGAGAGCATAAGCAATCAGCTCCTAACACACACACAAAAAATTCAACTGAACAAAGAAGCTCCTGACCTAGTGCATTATACAGACTGCATTCAAAGTATTCACCCTCAAATTTTAAGTCACTCTCATGCTACTTTAACTACCTTTTTAATTACAATTTACCCTTTGATACCTACTGTCACAAAAACACAACATCAAATATGATAATAATAATAATAATAGTAATAATAATAATAATAAAAGGAAGAAGTGTGTTCAGAAAGGTCACAGTGAAAAAGCAGGTTCTGAGATGTATGCAAGCTAGGGAAGAATCAGTGAATGTGTTGATAGTGGAAATACCTGAAAATATTGTTAAGCAGGTAAATTTGAGACTATTGAAAACAAGTCAGGTTGCAAGTATGCCTGCTTCATCATAAAAGTTCTCCCATTTCTGGATTTTAATAGCACTTAATTATGCTTTCAGTAGATCAAATAAGAGATAGGATTTTTTAAATGTCATATTCTATCACGTTATAGACCACTTGGAGCCATTAAGGTCTATATGAGTTCAATAATATCCATTCTGAAACTCAGCAAATAAATATTTATAAATGATAAAGAAACATTGCTCCTTGGAGCCTATCAATAATTCATATTTTAGAAGTCCTTAAATACATGATAAACCATAATGGCTCCAATGGAACAGTCAACTCTCATAAACTTCTAGGAGGATTTTTTTTTTTATTTAATGTAAGTCTCCATTACAATTCTATAGCAGAGGAAGCATGCATTAACATAGCTCTGTAAAAGTGATACTGTAGATGTGCATGGTTTATACTAATACTCTTTGTGGCTAGGGATAAGTTGGTATTTGTGTTAGGGACCATGGGGTTTTATGCTTTTTATGCAGTATTACAAATACAAAGTGCTTAGCAATTGCCTTTATTCCTAATAATAATTATTGTTAGTTGCCTTGCAGCTGCATTGAAGAGGTCTCCAGTGCATTGAATACCATAGAAAATGTAGAAAAACTTAATACACATGCAAAAGTTTTGTTGTTTAAACTGAACAATATAAACCCAATGAGCTGCAAGGCATTGTAACATTAAATGGGCATAAAAATGCTTAGAAGAAGCTATCCTAATCCTGTACAAAAAGAATTATGTTTGCAAATTTTACTTCTCCCTGAAATAGTTATACCTAGGCAAAGTCTACTTATGGACAAGGACTGAGAGGCATTTCCCATGCTGCTTGTAATTTTGCCAAGTAAGACAAACATAAGGTAAAGCCAAGAAAATGAGAGACTCATGAGGAGGTGAAATGACTTTCACATATTAACGCAGCAGGTTAATAATGACAGCCATGAATCTTTAATAATCAGGGAAAATATGTGAGATCCTTACTGCCATGTATGCATGATCCCCCTCTTACACTCTTCACTTAACAACATGAAGTGAATTAATGATCTTCAGCCTTTAACTCTGCATTTTCCTTCTATACTAACCATTTAAGCTGACTTAGTGAAGCATGATACTGTGATACTTCCTTTGCAACTCTATCCAGTGTCCCTAGAGAATAACTCAGGTAAAGAGACCTCCTCATGAAGAGGATCAGGGCAGCAGCAGCACTGAATCATAAACAGAGGGAAAAAAGAATATTTTTATTCTGAGGCACTGCCTGAAGTTCATATCTGATTCTTTCTCTTTAGAAAGCTTCTACTAGAATGAGATCTCTCAAGATCTCTCTATGTGACACATGTAGTTGCTATCAGATCTTATTTAATAAAGAAATTACAAAAACAATGAAGTAAAATCTAAACTGTTGGATGTACTCAGTGTACAGTCTCCTTACCTTGAACTTTTCCAGGCTTTTCTTCCACATCAGCCAGGTTGCCTGCAGGAGGAAGCACCTGAGGAATGAAAAACTTACATTTTTTTTCCACTAAAAAGGTAATTTTTCTGAAATAGCAATCAGCTCAGTCACAGGAACTTAGAGCCCTCAGAGCACCATTGGTCCTTATTTTTTCTGACCACCTCTCTGGTTCCTCCACCCCATGCCCCCTCTACAGAAGCCCCACAGTACCTCAGGCCTGAACCCACTGACTCAGCTGAGTTAGGATGCAGGCAAGTGAGGGCCAGCAGTGTCCCAGGCTGCTGCTTGCTTGCCCGCTGGTCACTGGGCTGGCAGTGGGTTCTGTTATTGCCAGAAGCCCTGGCTGCTAGACCTGTTCATGTGCCAGAGGATGCTGCTGGTTTTGGAGGCAGCATCAGCCCTACTCGTCCCGTGGTCACCCTTGGCTCTAACTTGTCTTCCCTCAAAAAGCTCAGCCCTGACTGGTGCCAGCCAGCCTTACTGCCTGCAGACTTGTTCTACAAGAAGGGCAAGGAAAGAAGCAGAATATTGAGAACACTCTACTGAACACTCCAAGTGCAAGAACCACAAGAAGAGGCAAACCAGGTGCAGCATTTTTTGGTGTCCTTTGAGCCTTACTCCAGGTCACTCCACTTCATCTGCCTGACAGTAAGGCACATGCAGGTACCAGTCACTGTATATTGAGACCAGTTATATTAACAAATTTACTCTTTTTTACTGGTTTTTAGAGTAGAAAGAGGGTACATTGCCTTAATATTTCCTGTTTTCAAGAGATCTCTGTTAAGTTTAATTAACCTTCCCTTAAGCTCACAATCATAACAAACACTACTCCTAAAGAAAAAAAAAAAAAAGACTTTGTTCCATGGGATTTTCAAGGCATTTCTAGCTCCTAAAAATACAAAAGAGTTTTAATAGGTAGCTTTTGAAGAGATACAGGCTATTTCTACATATCACGAATAGTAGATTGATCTGGCTAGACAATAACTCAACATCACTTTGGTCCATGTCATAAGCATGTTACAAAATTATAAAATTAATTAAGCTGGCATGAGTTTTATAGAACAATTAGATTGCATTTTCCTTGATCTTTTATGTTCTGTTTACAGAGTTACAACTTTCAAACCGAATGTTTTGAACTTAAGAAAGTATTTGCACCAGACATATGAAAACTTAACTGGTGATAAAATTTGCCAGCCTAAAAATACTACAATGTTACTGATCACAGAATCTTTCCAACAGTCTAACTCAAGTAGAATCAGGTTTCAGGTTTTGGAAGTAATTCAGGAAAGAGGCAAAATGAATAAAGTACATGGATATGAGTCTTCTCTGAAAGGCAAGTCTGCATAGAGACAGATTTAACATCTTCTCTAACAAAATAAAATCTTGATAAGATTAAGTTGCACTGTCGTATACTAGCATTGCAGCTACAAATTCTTAAATTCAGTCTTTCCTGAAATGTTACTACCAGGCAGTATAGAAACGGTAGTTAGCCTACAGTATTCATCTATAATTTTTTTTTCACATGGCTTCACCAGAGAATTCTTGCATAAAAATGATTCTAAATTACAATTTATGCCATTCTGCAACAGAAATATAATGAGAAATAAAGTAAATCAGAAAATTTAGTTTTACTACCGATTGCTGCAACAAAATAATCCCTGTTCTATCATGTGTAGTGTAAATGAGACTATTTGAGACTAACACTGATTTTCTATGTTTTGAACTAATATCTAAAGATATAACAGTATTTCCAGAAGCAAAAAAAAAAAAAAAAGAAATTTAGTATTTGATCACTGGTTAGTAGTTCTATGAAAGCAGTAGGGAAATTGTACCAAACTTCTTTGTAAGCCACTGTACATCTGGATTATATGGAATGACAATTCTTGAAAGATAAATTAATCAAATAAGATCATAGGTTTTTATCAAAATTACATTATAAGGCAAAATTTCAGATATCCCTAACGCACTGGCTGTATACACCATCCTTACTTCTCAGAGAAGTCAAACTTGAGTGCTCACACTTAAGTGTTTTTCACTGACTTATTTAGACAACCTGTGGTTTTCCTTAACCTGTAGTTCAACTGATAACCCTCCTGAGTGTTTTGCTTCTCATTTGCTGGTTCTCCTGCAACAGCTGCCAGTGTACTAATAAAGCAGCTCTACTGATGCTGAACAACTGCGAATATCAGTGTAAAATATGGTTGCTCCACCCCATCTTTTATTTATCTGCTCTCAGAATTGTTTGAGCATGAAGGCAGAATAGTCTCTGAAGATTGCTCCTGTTTTTCTATTTCAATGGACAGGGCTACCACACTGGATGCTTCTCATTTGTTGGAGTGAAAGCTCCTCTGGACCCAGGCTGAGGAAAGCCAAAGCACAAGAGTTGAATTAAAACCTTTAGATAAACTGAAATACATGAAGTCACACCAAAGTGAAATAGAAATACAGATTTTTAACTTTTAGTAGAAATATATGCTAAGTGCTGTAAACATTGAAAAGCTGCAGCGAAGAAATCTTAAACACAGCTCTTACTGCAGCAGTGTTACCTTTTCACAGAATTTCTTTAGACAAAATATAGATAGAACTATAGAATATAATATATTCTATATTATAGAATATAAAATTCACATTTTTAGGTAGAGTGTTCACATAAACAATAAGAGCTGATAGAAACTATGTATGTAAATCTGTGTAATACCTATGTAATACTTGTGTAAAATGTACAACTGTTAGAATTAGACCAAGATAGATTAAAAAAGGAAAACTAGAATTGTGTGTTAATTTTGTTAGCCAATTAACAAATATTATCCACACTTCTGTAAGAAAAAATTAATTAGAAGAAGCTGTTTGCTGCTTGATGTTTGCCTGCTGCTGCTGTTGCTGCTTAGCCTTATCACGTAACCCCTTCAAACTCTGCCTTCAAGAAAGCTATGAGACTATAAAATAAAGAACCTAGCAAGACAGCAGCCTCCTCTGCTCTTTCACCCTTGTCTGAAAAAAAAAAGTATCCCATCAAAAGCTCAACACTCGTTTATTGGCAAAAAACTGCATGAAATACTTATTCTTTCTCAGTCTGTAGTGCTTCTATCTGGACAACATTCAAAATGGAAGTACTGTTAATCTGAATTGTACTTCAGCTTCAGGGACAGCACAAAACACAGAGCTTAATGTAAAACTCCCAGACCCCTTGACTAGAATTATTTGATAATCTACCCCATCTGTAAGTTTGACCTCTGCAATTGGCTGCTCCAGCTAATGGAACTGACTCGCAAGAATCACATGTTTTTTGTATGTCTCATGTCCCAGGGATGAGTCTGGTGTGAAAGGGACTCAATTTCTGTGTGCTATTGTTCTTCATACCCTAAGATTCTTTGGTGTGCCATTCTTTTAAAGTACCTTTTTTCGAATTCTTTTAATAATTTTATTGAATTCTTATTCTGAAAGGTGTAATCAAATAATAAAACTTTCCACTGAAATGCACACACAGAGCAGTACTGAAAAGGTTAACATTCCCAGTTAAAGCAATTAAATGTTTTATTTATATTTTGGGGATTAAGCAAGCAATTCAGGCATTGTAACAAATCAAGCTGACAAGTCCTATTCACATAAATGACAACGTGCAGACAAAAATTAGATTAATTTCCAAAATAACAATAATTCCTTTACCCAGAATGCCACATTTATGGAAAGTCTTCAGAGCATTACTTCCAATTATTTTCAACTCTGAAACAAATTATTACAGAACAACCTTTTCTTTATAAAATTACTTTATTTTGGTGACTCATTGCAGCTTTTCTTTCTTTGTATAAATGCACCTTCTTCATTATGTAGACACAGAAGGGATGCAACTGCAAAACAAAAGCAAGACAAAGGGGAAAGAAATAGTTTCCTTGTTAATGTAGACACACATGTATGAAAACTTTACTAAATTAATGTAGCTGCAGGGCTCATAATAACCTGTGAGCACTTAGCCTTGCCAGATGATGCATGGGTTATTTCCCTGGAATTAAGCAGTCATGCATATTTACCTCACAGTAATATCTTCTGACAGACACATCCGTATAAATATAAATACACTTACAATCATGCATGAAAAGGTATGAAAATTAATTAAACTAGAGTTTTTCAATAAGAAGAAAAGAAATTAAAGAAAATGGTTGTACAATATAGTAGGTAAAAGTGGTCAACATAGAAATAGGAAAGAGCAAGGCAAGATCCAGTTCTTTCCTCATAAAGAGCTCTTTAGTGGTTGGTTGTTTATTCAGATTTTAATAGGTTAGGTTGTTCGTGCTCTGTTACCAGCTGATGATGATCACACTGAAAATTATGAGAGTCAGTTTTGTATCACTGATATTTAATTGCTGCAGAGTTACGTCAGCTTCACTTTTAGATCTGGCCCCTGCTGTCCAGAGCCTTCTAAATATTAGGTTACTACAATGCATAATTTATCACTACAGATTAAAGTTAGTCATGCATAGAAGACAAAAGACCAAGCAGGGTGCTTGTCTAGGGGGTTCTATGCTGAATATTCATTCTTGCTAGTCATTGTCTCTCTAGTCCTAAATCAGAGACCTGATTATCTAAGAGCTTCTCTGTCACCTACCAGGATACATGCTGCCAGCAGGATATGCTTTGTAAGTACTCCTGGTTCTATATGACTTGATTTTATTCATGAACAATCCAGGAACATGGCCAAAGCCATTTGTGTATAAGGATTTTTCAGTGAGAAATGATACTATTTTTTAGGAGACAACTGTTAGTGAAAGTACCGGGGCTTATGTCATTCACTAGCTGACTAACCTGAGTTGATTTATTCATGCTGAATGCTTGGGTTTTTTAAGCCTGCTGGATGTAAAATACCATTGAAAGATTAAGTAGGAGAGCCTAGAGCTTTATGTACAGCTTTTTTTTTTCATGACGTAAATCTAACTAAATAAAGAACAAAACCTGGAATGAATAGTGGGAGCACCATTTGCCTTTGTCATCTTCCTGCAGTCTATGCTTTTTCCTTTACTTGCTCTCATAAATTTTTACCAAGCTTGATATGCTTAGCTAAAAGAAAGAAAAATTCTCCCCATAAACTATCACATGGAAACAATGCTCAATGCTATTCTAAATGCTGGTCTGTGTTTTACCCTATGTGTAAATGGTTTTGCTCAAAAAAACTGCCAGAAGACGATTTTTTTTTCCCTCCTTATTTTAACAAATATGTGTCTTCTTTTCCACTATAACAATATGGGAATAGTAATTATCCACTCACTTATTGTGTTGGCCATTCTCTCAGAATAAGGTATCCTGAGTGAACAGTGTTGCTTCTCCCTCTACTTCCTCTCTCCAGAGACCTCTATGCCCTCTATGTGATTAATTCCTATGTAATAACACCTTCATTTTAGTTAATGTTATCATATTGTGCAGATAGCTTTTTACATTTCTGTTACTTTTCAGGAACACAGAACCTTTGCTAAACTATTCATAAAATAGGGCATCAGTCTACATTCGCTATCATAACACTTCTTTATCGTAGAAATGTAGATGTAGTGAGACTGTATATGCAAGGAAAAGAAAGACTGTACTGGGAAGGCTTCAATGCAATTTCTAAGGTAAATTACCATATGCCACAGGAAAAGTATGTCCTTCATCCCCGTAAAACCAAAGGGCAAAAGAAGACCATACAGCTGACAACAGTTAAAAAAAGTACCTTGCAAAAAATGGCAACTGCAGTTGTTGAGGTACATTACAAAAAGTGACAGATTTTGGATCTGCTCTTTTTTGCAAGTCCCCTGTGAGTCACACTACCATCATTTCTTTATCTGTAGGAGACAAACTCTGTCCCTTCTGTGAATTATGTCAGCAATCTTCCATCAGACACATGCAATATTGCTAGGTGACACCTTGCAGCAGGTGTTCACTTCTTCCATATGGTGCTTCACACATTTACTTGAACTATCATATCTGAAGCATATTGAATTTGTTCAGCCTACAGAAGTTATCAAGCTAGATGGATGACTTTCTTTAAAGTATGCACATTCATCTTGGCTTGACAAGTGTCCATTTGACACTGAGTGGAAATTCTTTTCCTGAGAAGGCTCCAGAATACCATATTACCTGTCACCATAATTGTTGTGCTGCCAGAACTTTGCAAGAAATGTTTGCAGATTCCCACTGGCAAATTACTTTTAGCTTGATATGTCAAAGTATAAAGTACCTGTTTTGAATCGAATAAGTAAGCACATTTTACGAACAATAGACAAGTCCACACCCCCTTTTAAGCTTTCATTTCATAAATGAGAGTCTTGGGTCCGTGTTACTGGCTGCTTCATCCAGTAGCGGAGTGACGCAATCTAAAATGGCCTCCACTGAAAAGCTGAATTTTGAATTTTTCTGGAACACATCCTATTGACAGGCAATATAATCATTCTCTGTTCTCTTGTCCAGCACAATGCTACCTGCAGCAATGAATCTTGAACTACTCTTGTATTTGCTGAAAGGATCCAGTCACAATATGTGTGTAACATTTGGCATCCTGATTTAATTGAGGCTGCAAATTCCTAGACAGTTTAGTGAGAATACTTATTCACTTAGACAAAACTGGGAAGGATGACACAGTTCCTGTGAAGTGGCATTCAAAATCAGCAGGCAACGCCATAATTTGTAATCTGAAAAATATGCTCTCTGGAAGTGAGATATGGTTTTGTTTGTTTGGTGTGGTTTTTTAAGCTCATACCATAAGAGTAAAAATAATAATAAAAAAATCTTGGTCAATCTATGTTAGGATGGTACATATGAAAAGGCTGGTATATACACAGTAGCAAAGGTGTCAATCCCCTATCTACACAGTGCTTAAAATCCTCTAGCCTATTTCCTAATATTTTTCTACTCTGAAGAGATTCTTGGCAGAAGCCCAAAAATTAATGAAGCACACAGGCATCTTCTACAAAATCTCTTCCAAATTATGTTTTTCTAGAGCAGATTTCACTCTAAAAGCTTATGGTGCTTGGTACACAAAGTGAAGTGAAAATATCCACAGAAAACAAAATTTTGTTTATCAAAACTAAAGTGGGAGAGAGAAGGACTCAACATTTTAGGTCATGGAAAACTGGGGGTTATTATCTGTGTAATTAATTAGATTTATGGCAATTGCTCATAAAGCATGTTAGCCCTGGATCCATTGTCTGGTGCCATGTAGGTGGAGGCCTTATGAACATATATTTCTTCATGTATTTGCTTTGATTTCAGTAGAAATCAGGTTCATAAACAAGGCAATCATGCAGTCACAAGATCTTTCACCCAAACGCACTGCTATTAAAAAAATTTTCAGGACTTTTGGCCTGCTTGAAGAGAGTGGGGTTTGTGTGAATGGCTGCAGGTGTTTTCCTGATATGTCCCACTAATGTGGCTAAAAGGAGTCTGTGAACACTGTCTGAAGAGCCCATATACACTCCATTTGTATATTCTGATCCTGGCAAACTGTCAGAAGTTAGCGTTTGCGTAGGGCTAGATCAAAATTCCACATAACTCATTTTCCTGTCCCTCATGTTCAACACGAATAAATATTTTTTCTTCATCAAAATGTCATTTAGCCACACTGTATCTCTGAGATCTTTCTGCAAGAACTTCCTATCTCTTTGAGATGAACTCCAAATATTTCACTACTGTTATAAGCTTTGTATGACAGTTCATCCCTTGACTGACCACTTGTGAATTTGTTTATCGGTCCTAGTGCAGAACATATTCAGGGAATCACAGAATGACTGAGGCTTGAAGAGACCTCTCAAGCTCATTTTGTCCAACCTCCCTGACCAAGCAGGGCAGATTAGAGATAGGCAGAAGACTCTGAAAACCTCCTTAGGTTCCAGAGTCTCTAAGGATAGAAACTCTGGAATCTGCAAGGGCAACCTTACAAGTGCTCAGTCACGCAGTAAAAAAGTGTTTCCTGATGTTCAGATGGAACCTCCTGTGTTTCAGTCTGTGTCCACTGCTTCTGGTCCTGCCACTGGGCACCCCTGAAAAGAGTCTGACTCTGTTCTGTGCGCACCCTGCCTTCAGGTATCTGTATACATTGGCAAGGTTTCTCTGAGCCTTCTCTTCTCCAGACTGAACAGCCCCAGCTCTCTCAGCTTTTCCTTACAGGTTAGATACTTCGGTCTTCTGTGGTCCTTCACTGGACCATACTTTATCCAGTATGTTCATTACTCTCATTACTGAGCCCAGAACTGCATACCAAAGTCCAGGTGTGGCCTCAACAGCTCTGAGTAGAGGGAAAGCATCATCTCCCTTGACTTGCTCACAACACTTCTTCTAAAGCAGCCCAGAATACCTTTTTGGCCACAAGGATACACTGCTGACCCATGTTCAACCTGGTATCAACCAGGACCCTGAGATCCTACTCTGCCAAGCTGCTTTCCAGCTGGGTAGCTCCCAGCATGTATTAGTACATGCGGTGGCTCTTTCCCAGGGGCAGAAATTTGCACTGCTCCTTGTTGAACTTAATGAGTTTCCTGTTGACTTATTTCTCCAGCCTGTTGTGGTTCCTCTAAATGGCAGCATGGCCCTCCAGCATACCAGCTACTAATCCTACTTTTGTGGCAACATTTTGAGGGCACAGTCTGCCCAGGTAATTTATGAAGATGTTAAGCAGGACTGCATCCTGTATTGACCCCTGGGGTACAGTGTTAGTCACTTGCCTCCAACCAGACTTGGCGCTGCTGATCACCGCCCTCCAAGCCTGGCCTTTCAGCTGGTTTTCAATCCATGTTGCTGTTTGCTCATCAACAGCTGATTGTACATCAACAGCTTCATTCTGTGGACTTTATGGGGGTGTGACAGGCCTTACTGACGTGCTGGTGGACAATGCCCACTGCTCTCTTCTCACATACCAGGCCAATCATTTCCTTGTAGAAAGTTATCCAGTTAGTCAAGCATGACTTCTCCTTGGTGGAGCAATGCTGACTACTCCTGAGGATTTTTTTGCTGCTCGTGTACGTGGAGAGTGGTTTCCAGGATTAGCTGCTCTATCACTCTCCCAGGAACTATGATGAGGTTGACTAACATGTAGTTCCCTGGGTCTTCATTCTTCCATAAGGAGGTGACATTAGTGTTCCTCCAGTCTTCTGGAACTTCTCCCAGTCACCATGATTAATGATTTTTGAGTAGCCCCCTCAGTGACATCTGCCAGGTTCTTCAGCACTTGTAGTGCATCCCACCAGGGCCAATGTACTTTTGTGAGCCTGATTTGCATAAGTGCTCCCCAACTTATTCAGCTTCCACCCGGGGTACATTTTCTTTCCTCCAGCCCTTCCCCCTGACTTCTGAAACTTAGTATTCCTGAAGACCAGTCCTGCTAGTAAAGACTGAAGCAAAGAAGGCATTTCAGTACTTCCTCCATTTCTATCCCCTGTGCAACCAGGTCCCCTGTCTTGAGCAGTGGGCCAGCATTTTTCCTATTTCTCCTTTTGTTGCTTATGTACTTAGAGAAGCCTTTCATCTAGGCTTTGACATGCCTGCCAAGATTCAATTCCATTAGGACTTTAGTTTCCATAACTTCATCCCTGGACTCTTCTATATTCCTCCCAGGTTACCTGTCCTTGATTCCATCCTCTGTAGGCTTCCTTTTTGTGTTTGAGTTTGTCTGAAGAGTTCCTTGTTCATTCCACGCTTCCTGGGATTTTAAGGTGACATCATATTCTTTGGGATGGAGCTCTCTTGAGCTTGGAGGAGGTGATATTTGAATATTAACCAGCTTTCTTGGGCTCCCCTTCCCTCCAAGCCTTTATCATGGGTATCTTCTAATCAGAAAATTTAAGAGATCAAATTCTTCCCTCCTGAAGTCCAGGGTTGTGAGCCTGCTTTTCACTTTCATCCCTGCCCCCAGTATCCTGAACTCCACAATCTCATGGCCATGCAGCCAAATCACCTTTGATGTTCACATCCCCAAAAAGTCTCTCATTTTTGTTAGTATGGAGTCCAACAGAACACTTCTCCTTGGCTCCTCAGTCACTTGGAGGTGGAATCTGTAACCAGTGCTGTCCAAGAACCTTCAGAATTCCTAATGCCCTGCTGTGTTGACCCTCCAACAGATATCAGATGGTTGATCAGGACCAGGGGCTGTGAATGTGATGCTGCTCCTACATTTTTGCCTCATCCTTTTGTTCTTTCTGATCATATGGCCTCTAGCAAACACCCGTTATCACGTCACCTTTGCCTGTCCTCTCTTTAATCCTAACCCATATTTTCTCTTGTCCATCCTCAGGGAGAGCTCCATGCACTCCAGGTGCATTGTCACATAAAGGACAACGCTTACTCCTCTTCCCCTCCTGTCATTCTTGTAGAGCCTGTATCCCTCCCTTGCAACACTCCACTCCTGGGAGACATCCACCATGCCTCCATGACCCCAGGTAGATAATAGCTCTGCAAGCTGAATTCAGATCTCTAACTCACCATGTTTTTTCCCCATACTAGCTGCATTAGCACATGGACAGCACCAGTTCTGCAGCCAATTATTAATTTGTTCTATTAGTGCCCTTCTCCTCACACCATTTCCCCTCAGTGGCAGAATTGAGGAGACCAGCTGGGTCCTCATGCCCTTCACAACTGCCTACAGAGTTTTGTGGTCACTGATACTTTTATGACTCTCAATAATTTTGTGGTCGTGACTTCAATTTTTCCAGCTTTTCCTCTCTGGGGACCTCACTTATCTGTTGTGTTGGGTATGGCAATTGTAAAAGTAACTTATTTTTAAAAACTAATGCCTTACCCTTGATGTTAAATCCAAGGTAAAGAGCAGATAATGATCTATAGAGAGCATTTTTAGTCTTAAATTGGAGTTTCTTGAAAATACTTGGCAACTTCTTGCTTTAAAGTTTAGCAATTTGTGGCAAAGCCATTTCTACCAACACTTCAGTTTTACACAGTTCATCATTGTAAGTACAGAGAGAAACCATCAGTGTGACAACTTCCCAAAATCCTTCTGTATAAACCAATGAAAAATGTTAATTAGCCTTGCAAAGTCTAATTCCTTTTATAGTATCATAATTTACAAGCTTCACAACCTAGTGCTTTATACTTTCAACTAACACTTCTGTGGTATTTTAAAGTATGTTAGGATGAGGAAGCTGCCTATAAAAATCTTTTCTCATGCACCTTATTCTACTTTAAAGTTGTCAAAGTTAGTTCTTTTCAGTTTTCTCCATTAAGACACAGCTTTTTATTTCTGAGAGATGTCTTAGGTTGTAATAATTTTCTAATACTTCAATTTGATCACATTAGTTTTTATTGAGTTCTTTTAAAGTCATGCTTAATTGGTGGTTCGTACCAAAAATCCTCTATGGAAGCAATGATCATTCTCTATGTGCCATACATGTCTTTTCCCATTTGACCATGACTTTTGATTTCCATCTTCTTCATTTTGTTTATTCACATTTTAATAATAGATATTTAATACATGGTATTTTGTTGGGGGTTTTTTCCCCTCTTGTAAGGGTTACTAATATCACTGCTTTATTGCACTTCCATTTATCAGTTTTATCTGGAATAATGCTTTCAACATTTCTTAAGATATAATAAAGACTGTCTCAAACCTTGAGGACTCTAATTGGCTGGTTCAAGAAATGTCCATTGATGCTATAAAGAATGTTATCATTGCACCTTTATCTGTATTATTTTCATCTTAATCCAGAGATTTTCATGAACACGTTTTTCTACTCTCTTCCTAACAGCGTGACCTCTCCACAGAAATTACAGGGAGACAAGAAGGCTGGGAGTCATGTTGCTTTCCGACTTCTGCACATTCTGTCTTCCCCTGTGAAAAATCAAAGCTCTGCAGGCGAGATCTTGCAGGTCCCAGGAGGAAAGCTAACATGGTCCTGAGAAAATCTACTCCAACATTATGCTGCAGTTTCCATCATGTGAAAAAATGTTGCTGCCCCAGGAATATTATAGCAGTATAAGGAAAAAGTGAGGGAGAGAAGACAAACTAGAAATTTCTATCAGCTACCGTCCCCCCAAATTAGTATTATTATAGCAACTGATACTACGGTGAAAGATTGCAACATACTATCAGTTGTGGAAACACAGTAGAAGAAACTTCCAACCATTGCAATCCTCAGTCACTCTTCAGCAAATATGGCAGCATCCAATCCATTCCTTGACCTTGTCAAGCTTACCTTCCTGTATGCACCCATTCTCCTCTGCTCTACATTATAAAAATAAGCCTGTTCACATTTCCGCTGCCATGTTTTGTTGGTCGTTTTTCTTTCTTTTCGTATTATTAATATTCATGCAGTATTCATAATTGTAATGGTAAGTATGCAAATATAGGAAAATAATCTATATTGTACATACAGATTTTTCTTCAACTAACCAGAATTGATGAGCTCATTAAAAAAAAAAAAAACATTAAAAAATATGACAATGTCAGAGGATAGGAATAAACTGTTTAGTAACAGCTTCTTTACATAGCTGAATACCTCAAATTCCCTCCCTGGATATCCCTCAGAGGGAGAAGGTTATATGCTGAAGCAACATAACAAGGAGAAGCTCTTTCGTAACTGGCTTGATCCCAGTGATTATAATGTAGATTATAACATGTGTTGTGCACAATGTTTCTTATTTTGACAAGACAGAGACAACTTTATTTGTACTTTACAGAGGGAACATCAAGACCAAGTGTAAGCTCAACCCTGAACATCCTCTTCCACGTGTCATGTGCATACAGTGCACTCTACATTGTGACTGATACCTGGGAAATTACTCCCTACCTTGAGAAAAGACAGGGAAAGAGAAAAAAAACCACAAAATACTTAAAAAAGAAAAAGCACAGATGTATCTCCCTTGTTACCATAAAAGCACAGCAGTGTTAATAATGAAATATTTTAATCTAGTAGTGATGTCAAGTCTTAAGGACTGTCAAAGCAAATCCAGACAGAAATCGGAACAGGTGAACAAAAAGAAGTGAATTTTAGCCACCCATAAACTTCTTGTGACCTCAGAATCTAAAGAAAGAAGTGTAAATAACATTTAATAGCATTAGTTTTATTTGAAGAGTAGGGAATCAAACAGCAATTTCTGCAATAAAAATTTGACCAAAGAAGAATTTTAATGATTTATCAAGTTTAATGTTTTTGTTGTAAAAATAAGTGCATTCATATGGAGTATTATACATATATATAAAGACAAGTGATTGGTCACTTTGAAAACCAATCTGAAAAGCTATTTTCTTTGCATGCGATGCAAAGATGGAGTTATGCAAAGCAACTGTGTTTTTATACCAGTTTCCAAAATATAACCTAGAACCACTCTTGTCCAAATGACTAGGTTAAGATTAGAAAAAAAAAATTATTAAAAATTATATTCTTACGACAAGTTTTGAAAAAAAGAAGCAAGAATATCCTTGCAACCAACTTGGCATGCTATGGTCTACATGAGTAGTCCAACAGATGGGTGAAAACTGGCTGGATTGTCAGGATACAAGAAAAATGGCTAATATTTCATATCCTTCCTGGAGATCCATTCCAAGACAAATCCTCAAGGATCTACCTTGGGACCTATCCTGTGCCATATCTCTCTCTAAAAATAAAAAAAAAAAGGCAAACAGAAGAGGCAGAGTGCATCCTCATCAGGTTTCTAAATTATGTCAGACTGGGGATGCAGCTGACAAACCCAAGAGCAGGCCTGGAGAAAACAGACTGGAGGAATAAGGCAAAGGGCAACTTCATGATGAAGAATGATTTTCCCCCAGGAAGTCTGTGTATTAACTTCCACACAAAATTTTTCTTTCTTTTGCCTGGAAATGACTTCCATGAGGATATGATTTCCAGGAGCTGAGGTAAAGTTGTCTAGCCTGTAATTCCCCAGATCTTTCTTCTGGCATTTGTTGAAGACAGGTGCTACATTTGTTCTTTTGTGCAAAACCATGGACTGTCTGTCATTGCTACAACCCCTTCAAGATATTGGAGAGTGGTTTTGAAATGATGTAATCTAAATCCCTATTTTATAAACACATTAAAAGAGCTTAAAAGGATGCTAAATAATTGTAAGAACTTGGAGTATAGTATCATGCCTCCTACAAGTTTGCAGATCTGTGGTTCATAGGATCTACATATTTTAACACAGTTACATGTAGACGAAAAGAAAGAACTTTACAGTTGATTCACATACACACCTTTTCACAAATGTAGCTTAAATTAGAGCCTTCGTAGTTTTAAAGTAAAATGTGTGAAGAAAATTGCTTGAGAGTGTCACTCATTTTAAGCTCATATATTGTACAAAAGACAATTATTGCCACATTTTTTGTAAGCCACTTAACGTCTTCCAGACTTTGTCAAGGAGGGCTGCAGAAGTTGGTCTGTTCCCTAATAGCATCAGCAAAGATTCACTTTAGGCTTGGAGCTTTACTTCTGACTTCACTTTCTGTCACCAATTATTTTGTGTGCACACCAAAGGAAATCAGTCAAGACTGTCAGCAGCATTGATCTCACTTCTCTCTGCCAGATGTTATTCTTGTCCATCTGCTCACACTTGCTTTGCACAACATGAAAAAGAACTGGAGGCTGTGAAGTGACACTGCAATTAACCTTGTAAATGATTTCCCCCTTTGCAAATGAAACCAGCAATTGGGTCCATAACTTACACAATTAAGAGCAATGCATCTTAGTCATTTTCTGTAATCCTCCATTTAATATTTGATCATTGATTTAATGTTTAATACTGTGGAATCATTGTTCTGTGTCCCTCATTTCTTGAATGTCCTTGATTTTAAGGATAGTCAGCAAGATCGTAGCTTGATCTTGCAAAGATTTACTTGTATGAGTTCTTTGATGAAGGCCAATGTGATTAATTACATGAATAAAGGTTCGCACCGGTAAATGCTCATATTTAAGATACCTCATTTCTATCTTAGTAGCCTTCTTTAATTGTTGGGGAGTTTTTTTTGGAGGCAGTTTGTTTAAAATTAATTGAATGTTTAGAGGGGTCTATAGGTACTAAGTGTAATTATTTTCAAAACCCGGATTTCTGTGCAACATGACCTAAAATTTTATTACTTCTTAAAACAGTTATTAACAATCTCTTTTAATCATGGAAAATTGAAGCTGTCTGCCAATGCCATTTGACATCATGTGAATAAGAACATGCATAAGTAAGCTTCCGTATGTATATTTGATATATACTAAAGTGAAAGGTTTGGAACAGTGCACAATTTAGACAGATTTTGCCAATCTCCCTAGATATTACAATACCTTAATAGTTAAGGTTTCTGTTTCTGTTCTTCCAGGCTTCTGGTTCTGTTATCGAAAGGCTTTCAGTGTGTTACAATTTTTTTAATTAAACTGCTATTCACTGGAAAGTAAATTAAATAAATGACATGGGGCTTGATACAATGGATGATTTAGGTGACCAGTTCAGAAGTTGAAGTTAAGCTTCCAGAGGTGAAAGCACATTCCATTAGATTATTATATAGAAAAAAAGATTAAATAGATTTACCAGGGAAGGATTAGATTAGACATAGAAAAAAATTCTTAATTGAAAGGGTGGTCAGGCATTGGAATAGGCTATCCAGGGAAGTGCTAGAACCACCATCCCTGGAAGTGTTAAAAGAACATGTGGATGTGACTTAGGGACTGATTTAGTGGTGAACAGGGGAGTGCTGGGTTTAGAGTTGAACTCAATGATCTTAAAGGTCTTTTTCAAACTTACTGGTTCTGTGATATCACATATCTTTGCTGTTATTTCATTTCATACCCCACAACTATTTTCTTATTCAGATGAAAACCACTAGGTTACAACAATAGACAGTTGTATTATGTGACAGCTGCCATCTCAGTCAAGATCTGGAATCAAAAATTGAGTCTTCAGTTGATGAAAGCGTTGGTACTACAGCTGGAGCTACAGGACCCACCCCTACTCTTTGTTATAGTACAGTGTATTTACACACAGGGCAAGATGTACCATTCACTGCGCCCTATGTTGTTACAGCTGAACCCAAAAATACAAGAACCCAGCATTTAGCTAAGTCTTAGTAGATGAGACAGAAAATTCTAGGTTGCTTTAAGTAGCAGTTCCTTGTTTTGTTGGAAAACAAAAATCATCTATGTCATGTATGTATAAGTCAGCTGGGAAATGTATGCTTTCTCCACAAGGTCCAGGGAAACTTTTCAAATTCAAATACTTAAAATAAGTTTCCGTGAATTGCTTTAGACTTTCCTTATAAATATAAAATTTTAAACAAAATAAATTTCTTAAGAGCAATAGGACCTTCCATTAACATATGTAATTTGTTGTTGACTGGTTGTTTTCTAGGTTTTGTGGAACCTCTTTTAAATCAGCTGAGAATGTTCACTATTTGTCAACTGTATCAATAGTTATATTTTTTTTCTGTTATGTATACAAGCTTTCATCTTAAGAGTCCACTGAATTAGTATTGTTTGTAGTTGTGTCATCTTCAAAGTTCTTGTCATGAGGCTCTTATACATAACAACTTTTATAATGGAGGACTGGAGAAATTCTTTAAACATTGCAATGAAGAGTTTCAGATTGTTTAATTACTAGTTTCTCTTCATGGAGATGATGAAATTAAGAGCAAAAAAAAGCTGAATCCATCATGATTTTAAGTGTTATTAAATAAAACAGTTTTGTCTTTTCTCAATAACCAACTGATTATGAGAACTCATCAATTCTTGACATATTGTTTACAAATAATTGACAGATTTGCTTGTGCTGTATACTCATGCATACATGGGCTTATTCGACAAATAGAACATTATCCTAGGACTGATCATGAAGTAAGGTACACCGCACTCTGAACAAGCATATAATACTTCATGTGAGTGTCCTTGAATAATGAAAGTTTGAGAAATAAACTTATTCCAAGCACAATGTCACCTTCAGAAGTCACCAACATTTTCTCATTGTGTATCTTTTTCAGTGTTTAGACAATATGAGGTAAGAAGATGATGGATATTATTATCCTGCCATATTGTGACCCAAGGGAAGTGACATTCAGGACAAGTGAAAGCTAAAGCTTATCTACTGTTCATTATTATTCAGCATCAAGTAAACCAGTTCTCTAGAGAGTAAAAGCAAAGACACCCTCAAAATACATGCTGATCGAATGTAAACAACCCTCTCCTCTTCTCTCCCCTCCCCTCCCTCCCCTCCTCTCCCTTCCCCTCCCCTTTCCCTGCATCTCCTTTACTCCTCATCCTCCTCTTCCTTACTTCCTTTCTTAATTGTAGAAATCCAGAATTACACTCTTGTTTAGTCAATATAGCAGAACTTTCATTATATCAAAGAGTGGTCATCATCACTTTTTGCCTCATCAACAAATGAGAGAAAAAGGAATCTGTGAAATATCCCATTGGTCACTGCCCCTTTTTCACTTCACATACTATCTACCAAGTCAGTAAAAGTTGCCACTTTTTGCACAAGTTTGTTTATCTTTCAGTCTGTGCTGTCCATTTAATTAAAGGTCAGGATCTATGACTATAATCTTCTTCAGAGATAATAGCTAAACTTAATAGGGTGTCCTCTTTATAACCCTGACAGTCTATCACTGCTGATTCCTCATGGTAGCTATTCTGTGTACCTCATCATTCTGCTGGATCTTTCAGTAGATGCTGTCTTTAAAATCCCATTTGTACCATTTGGGTCAGGTCAGGAAGACTAATGGCTCTAATCTCGTTGGAATGATATTATTAATCTTGAAGCAGGTGAGGAACACGATGTTTTCTCCTAGCAAAGAACTCAAGACTTCAGTTCTGCAGAGGATAATCCCAGGTTTACTGCACATGGCAGAATGACTCAAAGATTAAGCTATCACTTTTTGTCATTTTAAACCTGTATGGTACTTTAAATCAATTTCAGAAACCTAAGATGAAGGATTAAAGTTTCTATTTCCAGTTTCATACAGCTTGATTTAAATTTTCTTAATGTGTTTTTAACAAATAAAGCAAAAGTAAATAGGAGTAGCTGTGAATCACAGCAGTATTCCTCTATGCTGAGCTCTTTGCTTCTGGGCATAACAGGTGCACATTTGCTGATGTCTAGACATTTGAGAACTTAAATTCACATTTAGCACTAGATTCAGTAATACGACATATTTAAACTTCAGGACCTGTCATTTCTAAAAGCCATTAACAACAGTCGCAGTCACTGTCACTTCTGAACATTCAACCAGGGATTTTTAGAATCTAGATTTCCATAATCCTTTATGCTTGTATCTATTTTGTGTAACCATTTCAATGGCTACTGATTTGGAGGTAAGCTTCCCTGCTTTGTGGACAAGAATGTTAGTAAAGAACAGGATGGAATATCAGGTTTTGTTTCCTCTTGGTTTGGGTCTCCATGCACATTCACCTGGAAAATGGATTGGCTAAGCCAACAGTGCCTGGCCAAGGTGTTTCTATAAATTATACCTCCATATGAGAAATATTGATAAAATAACACAGTGTAACACCATTCCTGGAAAGGCCTCAAAAAGCCTTCTGCAAAGACAGATAGGTTTGTGAGCACTGAGTCATGGTTCTTCAGGCCTTTCACATTTCCAGATGTCTTTTGTTCTTCTATTGCAACTTCCTGCACAATGTAGCTCCTTGGCTTTAGTCCACAGAGCTGCATATAAGCACAGACTGAGTGCTTGTAACCCCAAATAGGTTTCAAAGCATCATCTGAAGAATGGTGCACATAGTGGATGATCTTTAATACTCAAGATGTGGATCCCAGCTTTTGTTTCAGTACGCTGGGTTGCTCTCAGCCATGTGACCTATTGCAGCTTTGCTGGGATTTCCTTGGTTACAAACAGAAACTCAGCACAGATGTCAGTGACCATGCCAGATAAATTAAGCAGAGGTAATTGAAGAAAATTCAGCATAACATACACTTTGTGTTAACCTGTCCACTAGATGGAATTGTGACATCTGGAGAAATAAGATGGAGACGGACAACCAAATGTTTCCCTTAATGGCTTGAATTGGTCCATCTTAAAATGTTACTAATATATTTCCATCAGAGCATTTAAAAAATAAACCAGTTGCAGTGCATGAAATGTCTGTGGTCCTGTCTAAGTCAAATGAATCTTAAGCGAGCTTCACTGGAATAAAAACCAACAGATAAAAAAACCTGTATGCTGTAAGAATAGACTACCTTTTTATTATTATACATTTCCATTTTTCACTTTTAAAATTTGAACATTTGGTGATTTTTTTCACACTCAACTTTACTTCTATTCTCACCTGCATTACTCAAAACTTTTAAATGGCAAAAAATCTTTATTTTTGTCAAAAAATACTTGGTATGACAATGTTCTATATAAATTGATAATTTCAAGAAAAAAACCAAAACAATTGAAACTGAGAACCACCACTTTCCTTCTTAGCTTTACAGTGAAATGAAATCAGATTTGCAAAATACTTACCAAAATAGAAAATTTTGACATCTCAGTATCAACAGTTTCGACATAAAATGTTTTCTAAGTATCAGTACAATAAAAATAGCATGCACTAAAGCTGATCAAAGAGGCTGTAAACTTCTAAGAACCCTTATGTCTAGATGACCATGGTATTACCATGAAGAAAAAGCTGTTACCAAAAAATAAAAATAAAAAACATTTCAGTGTCATTTCATGAGATTAGAAAATATTTTCTGACTCTTCCTCCACCCCAGCATATAGACCCCTTTGATTTCATTTTTCAGTGATGTTGCCCCTTTTGGGATTTTCAATGAAAGCTCAGAAGGACAGGCTAAATGCATGGCACAGAGCTCACTGAGAAACAGCTGGAGCACAAATGTGCATATTCCATAAGACCACTAAGGAACACTCCATGTTTCCACTGATGGAATTTAGTTTTTCCTCTTTTGTGGTGGAAAGAGGCTCCTTCTTGCTCCCCACAGAGATCTTCAGAAACCAGAGACCATCTTGAGATGGTAAAAGTTCTCCCTAAGTCTCACTGCCCAATTATTGTTAATATTTTACTCCCTCTTAACACTCTTCAAAAACTTTCAGTAATCCCTAGCCCTATACTGATGGAGGGTTAATGACACAAAAGGAATTAAGGTATCTTGAGGGACTTTTAAAAAATTCTCTGTGCTGCACAGAGCTGCATTCTTTCTTTAGGCTGCATCTGTATAAGAGAAAGACCCATCTTGCATTTCATTTCCATGATATATGTTCCAATAGGAAAAATCAAGTCTAGGGTGAGACCTTACGTACTTAAAATATAAGGATATGTATATTTTGTTCCACAGTTTCTTATTCAGTTTCAGGATCCCCACTGCTCTTTTTCCATCTGTATGATTTAAAAAAATTAGTAGTTTTAATAACAGCACACCGTTTTGTAATGTTTCTTCCCTTTTGGCTAACCATATAAATAGATTACATATCAGGTACTAATTGATCAGAAACTCAATTTTATGTTTTGAAACCAGGCCAGATGTGGCTAACACATGTCTTTTCTTTCTAGGCCAAATTCAATTTGAAGGAGTTAGATTTAAATTTGAACAAAGAAGCAATCTCTAATATTTCCCATTGTAATGTGGAACTAGTAAAACACAGAAAATAAGAGCAAGCTGTTCACTATTCTGGCCACCACTGCTTTGTCAGAATTATTTTGAAAGACCCAAGGCAGAATCTTTACTACTGATAAAAGAAAATGATTGCAAGTAAGGAAAAATTCCTCTCTCTATACTTACACTGCCAGTGGAGATAAACAAACAAACAAACAAACAGCTATTCCCTACAACCCATTTGTATAGAAAGTATTTATTGCAGTTAAATCCATAGGAAAAAAAACCATGCCTCCATATTTAGCATTATTTTAGCTAATAACATTTATTTCAGTGTAAACCCATGCTTTAAAAATTAAGCAAGCATGTTTTCAGGGCTTTTCATTTTCAGATTACACCATATGATTATCACTTGTCTAATGGAGATGCAAAACACCCCATGGACTCCAATGAATGTTCTCTTTCTTTCTGACATGACACATGTTTATAACAGAAATAGAACCAGCTTTCTACCCTCTTGTTACATCTCCACAACCTGGAAGCATTGTAGGCAACTTTTTTTACCTGATTCAACCATTCTTTCTTCTGTGGTTGGCTCTCTTTTGGTTGGTAAATTTATATACTGTTTGGAAATCACAAATTAGATCTGCTCCAGGCACCTGGTTTTTTGGAGTAATGTAAGATTGAACCAAATTGCCTGCAGCTCCTCTTCAACTTGCTTGATAATGTCATTCTTCATTGTAAAGCCTCAGTGCTTATCAGGCTCTTGAGTTAATCAAGCCCTTGCAATAATGGCCAAAAACATGTCGTCAAGCCATCAGGAAATTCAAGCTGCTGTGTGCAGAGGAGCTATTAGGAGCTGCTAAAGTAAGAAATGATAATATGTAGATCACTGAAATGTGAGCATCTTCTTAGCATTTTGGAAAATGTGATGAAAGTTCAAAGCCATACTGATGCAATTTTGTAAAAGCAGTTGGGCTATTTCCTTCTCTTTTCATACATGCCTATTTTCTGCAGAAATATGTGCATTGAGACATCTGAATCCAACCAGAAGAGAAAGAGCTGGACATGTGACTAGGAAAATGGAATTTTTATAACAAATGTTCTTAAAATATAGATTATATTGATATTTAAAGTGCACCTTTTTGTGATCTTGAAAGGACTTGCCATCTGAATAGAATTTCAAGAGGTTTCAAATTCACTTCATGTCCCATGATCAAATTATTAGAGTGATATGGTTTGTTTGGGTAAAATTATGAATCTTATTACAAGGAAAGAATATTTCCTATCACAGAGGAAAAATCTCCTCTTAAAGGAAACACTCCAGCAGATGCGCCAATGTAGCAATGAGAAACTCCAAAATGAGATTCAGTATCATATTTCAGCATCAATGAAATTACAGTCAAAAACTTGCTTTCAGAGATGTCACCCAAGTAGTCAATAGAAGTAGGAAAGCTTTGTCAGAAAAGAAAAGAAAAAATACAAAGGAGTTTTAGCAACAAGTGAGCAAGGGGTTTTTTTTGTTTTATTTTTACTTTTTAGGAGAAGGTTTTATTTAGGTTCATATTAAATTGTCCTCATTTGATAACCTAGATACTCTTAGAAGTTGATGTAATTTTTTCAGGCAGTGTTTCACGCCTAAAGCTATGGTTTAAGCTTATCTATTTTTTTAATCAGCTCAGTTTTGTAACCATAGAAATCAAGAGCCAAAATTATAAATACCACTTTTTTTTAAACAAATAGTAAATGGCTTTTCGTCTCTGTGTCACTATAAACTGGTAGCAAATTTTTTGTCAGGCAGTAGATTGCCCTCAAAATTTCTAAGTACTCTAAGATCAATCTATTGTTTGTTTATTTTCCTTCATTTGTTACAATTTATAGGTCATGATTCAACCTCATACAAAATGGAGCAATCTCCTGTGTGTTCCAGGCAGACAAAATATGATTTTTATCAAGTACAGAAAAAAAAATATGATTTTTATCAAGTGCAGCGTCTATTTTTTTCCTCCTTTTACTGAGATTTGGAGGAAGAAAGGAAGACAGATTCCATTGTCCAAACACGTCACTTCAGCTTCAAACAAGCAATCAGACATTTTAAAATATAGATAGAAAATAGAAACTGAGCTCAATAGAAATTAGGGGAGAGGGAGAAAGGAGCATAAAATTAAATCACTGGCTTACCATGACCTAAGAATATAGTTAAAAATACGCATCTTAACATGTCTTTCCTATGGGTATATGAAGAGCAATAGTTATTGAGAGAGACTGTGATGACTCACACTAGATTGGAAATTGACAACTACAGAGGAAATGAGACCAAATCCCATGGTTGTTTCACCCTTTTTACTCAGGCGAGTTGCCACTGGCACAAAGAAATCAGCATATGAGGGAGCCATAAGAGTTAGGTTACAAAATCACTCTCTTCTTCTAATGCTAAGCTGTTCCCTGCAGTATACTCTGAATTGTTTTGTCCTATGGTGCCTAAGTGACACATGTAGTGAAACTGAAACCCTTGAGCAATCTCTATGTGCTGCTTAATTAGTCCATTGGTTTAATGCTTAAAATAAAAACCTCAAACCTTTTAATGTTCTGGCTATTAGGCAGTTACTGCTGATATTCAGGCTCCATACCCTTTTCTTCCTTTCATCTCTCATAAGCCTATTATTGCACTTTGTCTCAAGAGCAATCAAAAACACAAGGCAGTGCAGTGGACTACCTGAATTTAACAACACAGCCCTCATTACATTCTACCTCCAAGAAAGAAAATTATTCGTCTCTCCTTTAGGTTGTCCTGTTGTGTTGAGAAGTATAAAATCTGATTAATTTCACTTATCGTCAAAGAGCAGTCTGTTCAGTTTTGATACTGAATGACATCCACTAAGTAAACACCCTTCTAAGAGAACCACACGAACTTATGTCATGTAGGTAAGGCTGACAGCTCTATGGAAGTTTGGTGAAGATTTTTATAAAGGCATGGTGTTTGTACTGAGATGGTTAAAATTGTGGGGTGGTTTGACCCTGACTGCATGCCAGATGCCCACCAAGCCACTCTGTCACTCCCCTCCTCAGCTGGACAGGGAGAAGAAAATACAACAAAAGGCTCATTGGTTGAGACAGGGAGAGATCACTCACCAATTACTATAATGGGCAAAACAGACCCAGCTTGGAGAAATTAATTGAATTAGTTAGCAATAATAGCAGGGATAATGAGAAATAAACCCAAATCTTAACACCACCTTTCCTCTACGTCTCCCTCCTTCCTTAACCTAGCTTCATCCCTCATCTTCTCTCCACCACCAGTAGCACAGGGAGGTGGGAATAGCCATTAGAGTCGGTTCATCAATGTGTTTTTTTCTGCTGCTACTTTCTCTTTCTCCTTCCATTTCTCCAGCATGGGGTTCTTCCCAGGGGAGACAGCCCTTCATATTCTCCAGTGTGAGTCCTTCCCACTGGGCTACAGTTCTTCACAACCTGCTTCAGTGTGTCTCTTCCACAGGGTTCAGTCCTTCAGGAAGAGGGTGCTACAGTGCACCCCTTCAACAGGATCATAAGTCGTGCCCACAAACCTGATGCTCTGGGCTCCTCTCTCCACAGTCCATAGGTCCTACCAGGAAGCCCCCTTCAGGCATTCATCTCCTCTGGTGACCTGCACAAGCTGCAGATGGACCGATGTTCCTCTGTGGATCCCCCACAGTGCTGCAGAGGCACAGCTTCCTCACCATGGTCTGCACCATGGGCTGCAGGGGAGTCTCTGGAGTACCTCCTCCCTCTCCTCCTTCCCTGACCTTGGTGTTGGCAGAGCTGTTGCTCTAAGGTAGTCTCACTCTCTTCTGGTTACAATTTTCTTCTGTGTAATATATTGGTTTCCTTTTTAAATATGTTATCCCAGAGGTTCTCCCAGTGTTGCCAACAGCCCAAGCCTTTCCTAGTGGTGGGTCCTGGAGCCAGCTGGCATTGACTGTGTGGGATGTAGTGGAAGCTTCTAGCAGCTTCTTACAGAAGCTACCCCCTGTAGCCATCCCACTATCAAAATCTAGCCATATCAACCCAATACAAGTGCTAATGATTTCTTCCTTATGTAGTCACTTCCAGCTGCAAGTGCTTTCAGCTATGCTGCCACCCCCAGCTCCTCACTCCCAGCTCCCTGAATCCTGTAGTGCAGCTGACTTTGCTGGTCCCTGCTGCATACTTGGGTTTGGGTGGATGATAATTAGTGTCTGGCTCAACAGACGGGTATTTGAGGGAGGAGATGATAATGTCTAAAATCCATCTCAATTTAACTGTGGAGGTATATATCCTCAACCGCAAGATGTACATGGTCAGTGCTTGCTACTCTGAAGGGAAAAAATACTACAGTAAGGGAGACATCTGCCTTTTCCATGCTGGATGTCTTCTAGAAGTTGCATCCAAAGTAACCTCAACATTATTTTAGCATGCTATAGCTGAAAATTTGACATTTCTAGCATTATTTCCAGGGTTCTATCAGACGATGGAGAGGAACCTGGCTCAGAACATTTTTATTTCACCAACCCACACTTTTTTCCCCTTAAAAAAAAAAAAATTAGGTAAACAGTTTGAACAAACTCAAGTCTAACAGAGGGTCATAAGATTAATTAAAAGACTGTCCTGGATTACAATATAGATGTATTCTATTACCACCAGCTGTGGGCCATTAGCTGTTATCTCCTGCTATGACCCGCCCCTGATAAGAGACAATGGGCCATCAAGAAACCACTGCATGATTCATGGACTTACCTCATCCTATTGTGAGATGCTCCGCCCAGGAGGGAGGAGCCAAGCATTCCCACCTGGATAAATCCTGGCCTTGGAACTGTCTAAGGGAGAGCCCTGTCTACTGGATTCCCAGAGGACAAGACCTACCACTGGACCTTCAGCTGGAGACCAGACCTTCCATAGGATCACTGCTTCAACTGAACTACTTCATCTGGACCGCTACCACCACGCTAACAGGGTGTCAGGTTGTATCTGACTTTGTCAGTGGTTTTTTTCTTTTCCCTTGTATTATTTCACTTATATTTATAATTTTTTTTTCCTATTAAATTTTAACCCTGACTTACGATCTCCCACTGGTTTGCTTTCAAACCAATGCAAAGACTTATTTTTAGATTTTCACACTCCCATTTTTCTTTTTTTTTTCTTTAATATATATTGAGGTGACTGAGCCAGCAATTGTGATGGCTGAGGGGCCAAGGAGCTCTGAAATAGCAGGGGCCTGCTGGTGGACCAATTCTGAGGTTTAAGAACACCCCCTAAAATCATGGTGAGAAAGGAAAAGCCTCTCCCATCAGGCTTTGTGGTACTGTGCAGACTTGGTCTGTTTGATTGGCTTGTTACCCTGCTGTCACGATCCGCTAAAACAAGCGGGGGTCATGATGGTTCGTTAACCGAATCTCAGAGTGCAAAAGAAACACAATCGGGCAAGAGTATTAATTTCAATCAGCACAATGCACTTTATTGTGTACCAATGCAGTGTGATCGCGATAGACAGGGAGAGAGATGTAAGGAAACAAAGGACAGAGGGAGAGAAAGGGGGGAGGTTATAGCTACCAACGGCTGGCAGAATCCTTGTGGTCCGTCTTCTTCCGTGGGGAGATCTCGTCGGGGTCTTCTCAGAGAATCTTTTTATATGCTTTTTAGGAACGAGGGGCAAATGGCCAACAGGTGCAAGGACAAAGCCCATTGTCTCAAGCTAATGGCACAGAACAGGTGGCAAACAGCATGTCCCGTGCCGTCCCTGTTGTGGTAACAGCAGGACTGGCACAGCCTGCCCCAAACTGCACTCAGGCATGGGTACCAGTTCCGGCATGTTGTCCTTGGCTAACTTTCCACCTCGGCCAGGCCCAGACCCAGGGTCTCACTCTCTGTAGAGGATCGTGAGACAGATGAAGGGTCCTTGGGCCGTCTCTTACACCTGCATGCCCCCATAGCTTCTCCATTGGCTCCCTTTCCCAGTCCTGCCTTTGTACCGCCCCCATGCCCTCAGATCATTGGTTCTGATGCTCCCTCCGCTCCCATACATAAACCCTGGGCACTGCGTTGCCCGCACTCTTTCGTCTCTGGTCTCTGTTCGTGGTGGGATGCTGTAAGCTTTGTCTATGGAATACCACACAGGAGAGCCCTCCTGACTCTTTGCTTCTGGTAATGCATGAGCTATCAAGCCTGAGTGTGTGTGAGAGTCCACGCCTAACAGTGTGGGTGAAAGGAGTAAGCTTGCTGGGGTGCTATACTGCACCCGCTGGAATGATCCTTTGCCAGGGATGTTTCAGGGAAAAGCAGCTACCCTTCACGAACCCGCACACGCAGTGCATTAAATATACCCTATATTTATATTTTAAACTAGCTGAATATGTTGGATGGAAGAGTCTAGTACTTTTCACATCTGCTTTTATGCACATTAAAATCAAACCAAGTGATTTTTCCTTTACTGTTACAATAAACCAGATCATTGAACATGATTTGTAGTTTACACTTGTGTTTATATGTGAGTTTATGAATCGGTTGGACAATCTAGATATATAATATCATTATTATTGGCCCTTAGCTGCATTAAGAAAAGAGGTACTTTCTTATGAAAATCAACATCTAAAATATATGCATTGTTCTAATGTTTTCCAGAGTTCACTACATTCATTCAGAATTCTATGCCTTGCACCATATGCCAAGAAACTTAATCAGGGGAAAATTCAAACTTCACTATAAGAATTTATTACCCATATCAGAGTTTGGTCTATAAGACCACTGCCCATAATCTGATGTTCTGATAGGGTAATACAGCTTACTTGTTTGTCAGTTGATTTGAAACAGCAAAGTAAATTTAATGTAAGAAAATGAACTATTCTGCTTTTGGTCAGAGCATCTTGAAATTAAATCTTCCGTTTAAATTTGCCTGGCAGAAAATCTAAATTGGTGAGTAAAATTGGATAATATTAAAAACAACTTTCATATACGTACATATGCATATTATATTGGTTTATGTATTTATTTATATTTAATGGAAAATAGATTTTCTGAAGAAATTAGCATAAATTCCTTGATATTTTCAAATCCCTGGGCTTTTCATATTCAATATAGAAAACTTACACAGTATATTTTTAAAGAATAGCAGCTGTAGCAAGTGTTTGCACTAAATTACATAGAATAGCTAATTCAATTTATTTTTTTATAAAGAGAAGTCATTGTCATTAATACTTCTAAAAATCAGTCCCTGAATGCTTAATCCATGGCCCTCTGAGACATGAATTTGGGAAAATTAGTACACAATAGGTTTAAATTATACTAGAATCCACACTTCGCTTGCAAGTGCGTTTAGGTGTCTACAAGCTGAAGACTGAAAAACAAAATCCTAGAGTCGCTGTGCCAAAGAGGAAATACACAATCTGCAATTGAATGTTGAATGTGAAAAGGTAGCAAAAATCCACTGTGTTTGATAATACTCCCAAACAAATCCAAAGAAAATATAGAATAATTAGAATTCCTCTATAAGATTGTGCAGAATTTTTCTTCTACAGTAAATTTAAGCAAGACTGAACAAGCCCACTTAGAGTTTATATCAATAAATTATAACATGAATTATTTTACCATGTAATGAGTTTCATGTATTTAAAGTAAGTGAAGAAATTTAATGTGGGTATAAGAAAGGTTAATGCCATTTAAAAAATTGAAAAATACAGGTAATGTGATCTAAATGAGATATTCAGCTGAAAGCTAAAATATATTAAGTAGGGGATATCTCATAATTCAATCGTGAGTTGCATAAGTATTTAAGCACTGTGTATTTTTAGTAACTTTCTTCACATAATTACTGCCAAATTAACTGCTATATACAGGATCAACAACAAATGAATATTTCATAACTGATTGCAAGTATAAAAGAATTTACTCCTGGAAGGTTGTTGTGATAGTGTTTTTAATGAATACTTGACATTATTAATAATGTAATTATTTATTTATTTCACATTGGAGTTGTACTTGCCGTTTGGCAGTGATATAAAAATAGATGATCTCTGGCTTGAGTATCTTATATAAAATGACAATAGGGCAAAGTGGAAAAAGGATAAGAACAGATAAGTTGATAAAGCTCTTTGGAAGTATAAGATAACTGTCTTTAGCTGACAGCCCAAAAATAACCATTAATCCTGAGAACAAAAGAAGGAAATGCTTTTCTCCACCTGCACCGGGTTTTGCCTCTTATTTCTGACAGGCAAACTGGAAGATTCTTTTCTTGTTGCTATCATTTTTTTCAATGTTGCAGGTGATTTATTTAGTGATTTAAATTATGCTATTAGTTGTTGGTTGCATAAAATGATCTTTAGACTCCACTTCCCTCCTCCAGTATTATCATCCCTCTTTTTTGAGCTCTAGACATGTTTCTGACCATCAGACAATTGAAAACACAGTTTTACAGAAACACTGAGTTTTTCAGGGAAACTTGGTATTCTGACAGCCGGCGTTTTCAGGAAAATACCAAATATTAGGAAACTTATGATAAAAATCATGAGAGTTGACAATGCTGCCATCTAGCCTTAGAAACATAATCAACAGGAGCAATCTGTTACAAAGCCATGAGTCTCTGACTCTCTCAATTAGCTCCCTAAATAGCAGGAATCTGAGGACTCCTATTTGTGAAGTCTCAGCAGCTTGACCATGAACAATAACCATGAACAATGAGTCCTCTGACATCATTCTTAAGAGCAAGACTGTACTTACGTTGAGCTAGTGACATCGTATACTCAGATGTCCAGAGGCTGTGTGCATGGGATATTGCTGTGAAACCCCTCATTATGAAAATTAAAAAGACAGAAAGCTTCTGTGTGCTATCCTTTAAGGAAGAATTATGAGCTCTGCAGTACATCATATGTTCTCATGACTGGCTTCCTCTGTAAGCTGGGCTGCTGTTATGTAAAGCTAAAATTAAAAGACTTACAAGATAAACATTTTTTCTTTGTCTAATTAGTAGTTCTTTGATTTAAGCCACAAATTTGAGGTCTTTTGTAATACCTAAGAAGATAAAAGAGAAGTCATTTTCAAATATATAGGGGTAGAATTGTTTGTGAGTGTTGTTTTAAATGCCATATTTTAAGATGTGTTTTTATGCACATGTAAATCTTTGTACAAGATCTGTCATTCTTATATGTTTTAATATGTGTAGCCTGTTAATACTTATGTTTGAAATGCTAATACATTGGGGTTTTTTTCTGTTCTCGCTTTAAAACTAGCATTTGTCATTGTTTTGTTCTAGCCTGTTTCACAATAATTGATTTTGTGTTCACTTGTTAATTGGTTTAGTTGTAACTTTATTGAAATTCATGGATTTGCTGATGTCCTGAGGAGGATGTGTTTTCACTGGTAGTCACTAATTGCACAGTGTTAAGGATTCATAAGCTTGCAACTTCTTCATAAAGCAATCAACACATTTTATTAACTTCCTGAATCTCTTCTCTGCTCCCTGAATCATAGCATTCGTGATCCTGCTCTTAGCTGAAAACAGGTGCAGTATTTTTATGATAAGAAACTCTTTGAAATGAACTCATATTTTACTTTCAAAAGAGTAATTTCTTGGAGAAAAATTGTTGTAATTATTTTAACTTATTTCTACAACAGGAGGATTGGGAGCATCAAAATCAGAGATACATTATGTTAAATGCAGAACATGAGAATATAAGGCTCTCAAAGACCAAAAAGCCCAGAGGGTAAGGGTTAGATGGTTCCTAAACGTATTAGACCCATGAGAAGCTCAGAGCAAGAAGTGCCATGCTCAACAGCATAGCAAAAGCAATACATACCTCCTGCTTAGGAGTTCCCCTTCTGGTTGCTTCTTTCTGAGACAAGCAGGAGAAACAAAGAGAGACATAAAAGATGTTGGATGCCTTATCTGGTGACCACTGAAGATGGACAGAAACAGTGAGCACCATCTGTCAGCCCTTTAGGACAGTGGGTGTGTAGGAGCTGTGATGTGTCCTGTTACCCCACAGATTCTATTACCTTGTCAGCCAGACCTTGCCAAGGGGCTGAGTCAAACCTGGACAGCAGCCTCTTCTCCTCACAGCCTGAAAAACAGGAGCAAAATGAAACCTAGCTTGATATGAAGCCTTAAAGCTTTTACATTTTTACAGCTGTGTATTGAAAGGAAATTCACAATCAGGAGACTAGTCACGGATTCTTTAGCCTTGGTTTCTTCTCTTTTCAACTTCTTTAGTTTCATGCTTACACCTTTGACCTTTTCCTTACAAAACTACTGTAGCTGTCTTTTATCCTTCTGTAGTCCACTTAACAAGAGAAAATTTAGGTTAAATTGTCTTAATAATGTTACTTGTAGCTTTCCCAAATCATTGTCCTATGTCAGTCAAATCTTATATTTTTCCCCATTGCTCTTTCTATCTCAATAAAATCAGACTGAGCTATATGGCTTTATACTCCCAGCTTCTCTCTCCAGCTTTCTTGGTGAAAAAATCACAAATAACTTCAATATATTTAGTTATTTCTAACCTAGAATTATCACAGGTAATACACATATTAGAATAAACATATTTATATTATGTATAAGAGAGAGCAGAACCCAGGACACCTGGCTCAAGCTCTCCTTTAGTACCACCAGCCATTCCCTTGAAAGATTAGCAGCTGTTTGTATGTTGATGCTCACTCTGCCTCGTGTCTGGAGGAATCCTTCTTCCTGCACAGACCTGGGGCAGGGAAAGAGGTAGAATGGGCTGCTGAGAGCTCAGACCTATCCCTACTCATATGATAGGTTCATTGGTATGTGGTGTGGCAGTCATGAACTACTAGAGCCTACCTGACAAAACCAGGATGAAATTCTGTGTCTGCCTGAATCCAGATAATTCAGATTCATATTACTAGCAAGTATTTTTTGTCTTATCAATGGTTTATCTAGGTGTATATCATACACCTGTCCAGAAAGACATGTGAGCTGGAAGATTGGCAATCATACTCAAAACTGACTGTAAAGAATAGCCCAGATTCACTTACTGCATTGATTACATATGAAACCATTCCTTTGACTAATCCAGTATATCTTCTCATTTATATCCCACTTCAAAATACTTTCTGAAAAGAAAATGCCACTGTTTGTCCACCACTGAAAAGAAAGAAAACCGAAAATTTGGTTAGACCAAATGTAACACTGACAGTAAAGACTATATTTTTACCACATTTTTTTGAAAAGGATTTCTGAGGAGAAATAAAAAAAGAAGGTTTTGTTATGGTTTAGAAACATGATCATAGCCTCATCAGCCAGTCTTTATGTTGTCTGGATTAAATAATACACTACTGCCATGGAGACTGTTGTTCTTTGTTTTATTCATGTACTGACAAACCCAGCAGAAAAATCAATGTAATTTATACCCTTCAATACATATTATACATTATAAACTCTGTGTTCAAATAACTATATTTTTAGCTCTCCTTACAACCTGAATAAGAAGCTGCATATCCTTGTTGGCACTGGGATAAGAAAATGAAGCAGTTGGCTGTCCTTCCTGTGAAGCATCCCTGATTCATCTGAACATAGCTAAGAGAGCATGACACGGACAAAACGATGTTCCTGCAAAACAAGGATATTTTTGCTTGGGACATTGATAGGAATCTGAATCTGTAGTCATTACACTCTTTGTAGCAACATGTCCATTTTAAATTCATTAACAAGTGTTTTGCCTCTTAATTAAAAAAAAAAAAAAAGTTTTATATTAAGAAGTAGCTACTGTCTTCCAATCTGGTATTTATGAATCATTGATTTAAGCAGCCTATGAAATAGCATGAGGTGTAAAATAGATAGCTGCTTAAATCAATGATTCAGTTAGAAAATGACAGCGGAAGAGATTTCAGCCATAGATTTGTGACCTCACCTTACAGAATTTTTTTCTCTTTCATAGAAACAACTAATTCAACATACAACTAATCTCACCAAAACAACTATTTATCTTCTCATCATTTGAGTTCTGCAAGGCTGATGAGTTTTGGCAGCATTTGTTTTTTAATGGTTTATAGGCCTTCACTATGATTAATTTTAGCTCAAGCAGAGAAAAAAATCTCTTCACTTTAAGAACCATGCAGAAATATTAGAAAATGACTCTTGATAGAACAGGGTTTTTACTGGTTTGTTTTGTTTTGCTTTTTTTAAATAAAATAATTAATGGACAATTGCAAATTATGTGTGAAATAAATTTTAAGGCAGTGAAATGCAAAAATCAATTTTAAAAAAGAAAATAAATGAAAAGTAGGAATATGAGGATCACAAAGATGTTTTCTAAAAATGATGAAAAAAACCTGGAAGCACAAGAGCCTGATGTACTGTCTTTAGAAAGGCAAAGATTTTCTTACAAGTAAATCATATCATGTTTTCTAGTTCCCGGTTTCTTATTTTCTCTCTGTGGATCAAGAGTTTTCCTTAAGCAGTGCAGCATGTTCCTTAAAAGGGATTTTTTTTCTTGTATCGTCTCTCACTGTTAAAGTTGGGCAAGACCCCATGGCAACTACAGTGTTTACCTGTAGAATGAGCACTGGGCAGACTCTGAAAGCTGGCTGACCAACCCCATTCCATCTTTTGAACACCCCAATCTGTCTTTTTTTATGGTATTTAAAGGAATTTCAAAGAAAGTTAAAGGTACCCTATGACAAGGCGAGACAGTTGTCTGTAAGCGGCTCACATGGACTTTGGGAGCTGCTAAATTTCCGTGAACTCAAGAATGGGAGTGGATAGAACACAAAAATCACACCAATTATTTTGAAAAATGCCTACTGACAGAGACATTTTATACCAGCCATTAAGGAATTCTGTTGGACTGGTAAAAATGTTCCTGTGCAAAGTCAACATAAGAATCCTGATTTGGCTGAGATCAAGTAAAATACTATCCCAATAATCTGCTAGCAAACCCACCTGGTCTCCTAGAAAATATTTTAATCAGTTTCTGATGATAGGGTGTAGAAATGGGTGGGGAAAAAATGTTTGAGTGTGATTTATTTTTTAATTTCTCTTTAAATCTTTCCATAGCCTCACCAATTCCCCCAAGACAGCTAAAAACCAATGAGCCAGGGACTCCACAGACCATTGGCAAGTACCTGTCATTACTCAGAACTTCAGAACAAGCAGGGTGATTAATCCATTTAAATTTACTGTACAGGAAATATCAGAGGTGGCAGATGCTTTCCTCAATTGTGATTTACATAGAAAAGAAAATTAAAACCCTCACTGTAACAATTAACTGGCTGCTTCACTAAATCCACTGTCATCTCTGGCTTTTTTTCTTGTGGAGAATGTAACTTTAAATGCTTCCAGCTTTCCTGACATAAAGATGTGAGGGGCAGGGGGGTTTGTTTTGGTTTTTCCTTGTCGTTGTGTTTTTGTTTTGTT
Source organism: Monarcha castaneiventris obscurior (assembly GCA_026261815.1). Classification (NCBI taxonomy): domain Eukaryota; kingdom Metazoa; phylum Chordata; class Aves; order Passeriformes; family Monarchidae; genus Monarcha; species Monarcha castaneiventris. The sequence continues at coordinate 3,821,659 of JAMPIT010000379.1, forward strand.
TTTGTTTGGGGTTTTTTAATTATTAAAGACATTCTATTGCTTGTTTTGGGTTATGATTTTTGGGGTGGGGAATCACTGGGGAATGCTGCTTTAGAAAATGACTAATCTGTAGTCATTAGAACACTTCACACTGCAGCATAACTGTCAGTATCTCTTCATTAGCTTCAAGATAAGGAGTTTTATATAAGTGCATCTAAACCTCAGCTGTAACTTCCTCCTTAGGGTATATTAACAGTGCAGGATTTCACAATATTTCAGGACTAATTTCCTGCTTATTCCGATACTTTTTCATCACAGCGAATTTACACAGCTACAGACATCTGTCTTAATAACATTCAGCATGCTAATATGGGTCTTGAGGACATTAGGTGATTGAAACTGTAGCTAGTAGATTCTTCCCATAATTTTGGAATGATCAAAAGAGAATCTTTAATCTTTCATGGCTTTGGAAATTTTATTGTGTTAATTAGTTTTTATTCTGTAAGTTATACTCTTCTGGATTTGTTATTCTTTTTGTTTTTTTTTTTTTTTTTCTCTTAGAACTATGGGCTGTACATTAGGCTTTCAAAATGTGTAGTGAGAGTTTGAGGAGGAAGACCCATTATATGAAATGATATGTGTATATAATACCAAACATTGAGAAATTTCTCTTCTGCCACCATAAATCTCACAAAGCCACACATTAATGGCACTCATTAGCAAATGATCTGACTAGGCTGTATGCAGGTTAAAACATATTTTGCCTGAACTTTTTCTCTGTGTTCTCACAATCTGTACAAATTTAGCAAGAAGTAAAACCAAAGGGTTTCTCAATATTATCAGTTTGTGATTTTCGTGAACAATCACCGTATTCTTAAGCCAGGGGACTCTTAAATTTTCATAGTGTAGACTATATATATTTTATGGGAAATAAATTCTTTTATTCAAAAGAAACATGACTTTCCTCAGAGGAGGCAAAAAGGACTTTGCTCCCTACTTTCCTATATGCAGGCACATCAGCAGGTAGCAGGAAGTTCGGGAAGCAAAAATACTGTGTATAGCTGAACATATGCTCTAAGAGGAATAGCCTGAATTATGTGGAAGAATGAAGTGACTTACACCTCAACCAGAGCAAAAGGAAATCCAGGAAGGTCTGTGACTTCCAAGCCACAACTTTTTCTCTGGTCTCCTGGACCCTTGAATTCCTGCTGTTCAGAGCAGATACCCAAGTCACGATCCAACTTACATCTTTACTGACAAGTGTGCAGGTTCTTCCTTACCTTCCTGTCATCTAAGACTGGTAATGAGTCCACCCTCAAAAATGAGTCAATATGTCGTGAATATTTTATCCAGGCTTACTGCATTTATGCAGATTTTATATTACTATTTAATCTGGTTTATACTGTGTTTTATCTTCCTTCCCTTTAATGTATATGGTAACCTGTAGGTCCTTTGGAATACTTTGTCACCACAGAGGGCCTTTTTTTTCTGAATAACAGTGGCTTGCTCTCCATAAAAAGCATCTAGATATTTCAACTTCTTTGTTGAACCATAATAATTGTTTTTAAATTATGTATACAGTTACTGGAATGATTCTTAATTTCTGAAACAACACTGTTTAAACACAGCACTTTTTAAACACTAATAGTGACTCTGAGGCTTATTCTACTCATCAGTTTAGCTTAGTTTAAAAGGGATATGGAGCTTTTTGTGAAGTAGTGTGTCAGGAGTTGGACTTGGATGATCCTTCTGGGTCCCTTCCAACCCAGGATATTCTATGATATTTTATGAAGACCATTAAAAGCATGCTGCCTAGAATGCAGAGCTTGAAAGATAAGAAAATATGTAAGTAGACAGCAAATCTGTAGTGAGACAGAAGGTGAGGACAGGATCCATAAGAAGATTATAATAATTTTAATAAAGGTCATCTATGATGGTATTATTTAACCTGATCATTCTACAACACTGTAAACATTAAAAATAGGTATCAGCAGTCCCCATTGGCCTTTTACCTTGCCATTATCAGTTGGCCATTTCCAAATCCTGTGGGTCTCAAGATGGGAATTGAAAGTAGAGAGGTTAATGGCTTTATGCACTAATTCAAGGAGTGCACTCTATTTGTAAAAGTGCTAAGACTCCTGTGGCAGAAACTGTCAAGTGAATAGTTTAGGCTACTATCACTGATGGAGTGGAAATGTCAAAGAGCAACTCATTAGAGTCAGAGAACAAATAGGTAGGGATACTCAGAGCTTTGAAAAGTGTGAAAGGTAAGAGCAAGTAGATGAACTAGATGTGATAAAAAAAAAAAGAAGTATCAGTGAAAGGATTTAAGAGAGAGTAATCAGTGAAAAGGAAGATGACCTTGCACATAGCAAAGGGCAAAAAGAGATTGTACACCATCGTTCTGCTCATACTACTGTGACTAATTCTGATTCTGAAAGTCTTCAAACAGGTTTCTATGCACACACATTTTCAGAGTCATACAAATATTTGCTGGAAGGACATTTAATAGTCATCTAGGCATCCTCCTGCTTGAATTAGGACTATATCCAATACTAGATTGGGTCAGCTGTTGCTTTGTCTAGTGGAGTCTTGGAAGGACCTCTATGGATAATTTATTTCTCTACTGTTCTAACTTTATAATGGAGAAGTTTTCCTAAGGCCAGTCTGAAGATCACAAACCCTAACATATAACTGTTGCCTTTTTTTTTATCACCAATCACTAATGAAAATACCTTGGCTTTTTTGTGTTTCTATTCCATTGCCTGTCCTTGATTACACTTAATGCATGCTGTCTTTGAAATTTAGTTCTTTAGGAATTTTTTGCTTAGCTTCTTACCAAAATGTCTTGTCATTTTGTAGAATGGCATACTTTGTTCCTGAGTGCTAAAAATTACTGGTTTTTTGTTAGGTTGGGTTTTTTTGGGGTTTTTTTTTTTTTTTTTTTTTTTTGCAATCCAGCAGGCATGAAGAGCAGCTCTGCTCCTCCTTATGGTCTCCCAGGGAAACCTGGCCATCAATTTACTAACCTCTGAGGTCCTAAAGTCTAGAGTCCTAACTGTTGCTTAAACTCACGATCTCAGAATCTGGGTTACAGATTCTTCTGTTTTCATCTGGTCCAGGCTGTCAAAGTGAACCATAGACTATGTGGCAGAAAAACTGAGTTTCCAGTTCTGTGTTTAAGTGACAGTAAATGAAAAAGAAAGGGACTAAAGTCTGATGAACAGAACAAAATCTATGCATTTCTTTTTATCAAGGGAGATATACTTATTTACAACTCTGAAAAAATTTAATTGATATATTTTTATTACTATGATGCATTGGGACACAAAACTGGTTATCCATGATTGAAAATAATAAAGATTCTTACTTTCTGGAAAAGGGAATTAATTGTTAAAGTCTTAAAGCATGCACTAATGAATGAAAATAGTATATTTGTTTACATGTGAAGTTTAATTACTACTGCTTTAACAAAGTTCACTTCTCATTGAACCGTGAAAACCGTAAGAAACAACCAGGGATGTTTACCAGAGTACTAGTCAGAAGTGACCCCAGCATAAGTGACCTTCTTGAGACACATATGTGGTGCCATCTTATGCTCTCCCATACAAAGAGGTGTAGTATAAAAGGTGCTGTGATTAGACCATCCTTCCATAGCCAAGTGGAATATGGACCATGTTTGATCAGCTTCTGCTTTTATTGGAAATTGGATGAGTACCTAGTATCTGAGTTTACCACAGTATCTTCTGATCTAGACTTCTTGTATCAGCTGGATCTCTAAAATCTTTCATCAAGATCAAACATCTTTTGATATGTCAATAGAGTTACATTCCATCTTCTTATGTTCAATAATCCCAAAAATTTACACTCTTCTAAGCAAGAATAAACACTCTTGTATACCCTTGGTCTTTTCAAAAAGTATCTTAAATCATGGAAACTAGTTGTACACTTCCTGAAATGTGCAAAAACTGAGGACAAGCTCTAAAAGGATACAGACATTATGAAGTGAAATTTAGGTTGGATGAGAGACACAAAATTGCTCTAAGGTAACACAGAAGAAAACTCCTTTATCTGCTTGGAAGTCCTAACCATGAAATTTCTTCCAATAAACTTATGATAGGCCAGACTACTGAAACAGACACAGTTATTGAGTCTGCATAGTCTACCTTCTGCCTCTACTAGGGAAGGATTTTTTCTTCTTATTCTTGTCTTATTCTTGTCTTATTTTTGTTCCTGCATTCATATCTGGACAGCAACCTAGCTCAAATAGGGCTTGTACATGATCTAGTCCATAACTTAATGGTTAGACTTCTTTCATAGGAGTGGGAAGGTCTCTTGGGCTGACAAAATGAACCCATTTCTATTTTCTTGGGCAGATGTTCTAACCATTGTGTTATCACACAGAAGGGAAAAAGATAGCAGTGTCCTTTCAGTGAAAGGAGTGCTACATATCCAGCCACTTATCACATTCCTCAAGGCAAAGTGTCAGGGTGTAAATGCACAATACCTATAAAGCTACCACACCAAAGACTGCACTGAGAAGATCCAGAATCCAAGGAAAGGGTTCATCATGTTTGTCCTGCGAGTCCCAGTCATGGGAACCAACATCTGTTTTGTGACTGCCCCATCCAGGTTGGTGCTGAATTTGGATTAAATTATTTCACAGCAACTCAGTCCTGTTCCTAAACTGGTGCTAAGTGAAAACAACAGTGAATTACTGTCTGATGGAGAGATACCACACCAAGGTTATAAGAATTTCATAAGCATCCTTAAGAATGTAACAAACTTGTTTTAGTATTTGAAATTCGAAAGCTGACTTTCTAAATTTAGAGTGATTCTAAGAGCCAAGGGAGTTGTTTTGTTTATAATAAACCATAGCGACTCTTTCAGAGCAATTGCATTGAATGTTGTAAATGTACGTAAGGAAAATTAGGCTTTATGCAGCATAGTAAAAACCCTTATAAATGTTGAGAGAAATTACCAGAAGAGATTAGTGGATATTGCAAACTAATCACTTCGCATTTAGGTTTTTAAAAAATTAAATCTGCCTTTGAACTATATTGTTATTAAAAAAGCCACTTCAAATATGAAAATATTCCGGTATTTTTTAAGTTAAGTTTTAACACATCTGAAGTATTCCAAATTAAGGGCCTTATTCTCAGCTGCAGTAAGGCCACTTTTAAGTTGTTCTGGCATCAATTACAGTTATGTGCATTTCAAAGTCCTCATGCACTTGTGAAAAGGGTTTAAAGAGGACTTAATGTAAATGAGAATTCAGTCATAATCTTTTGGGATGAATTGAACTGTTCGTTTATAAATGAGAATAATTAACAGAAACACACCTTTGCCTTATTCATGTCAATCCTTTCATTCTAAAATATGGATCAGCTCCTGTTAATTTTACTTATTTAAATAAGTATTTCCATGTGAGTATCCCCTTCAAATTTGGATTTTTATGTAATTATTTTCTAAAAAGATAAGGAGCAATTTCCATTTTGCCATTTAATTCTATCAATAATCTGTGAGCAGAGTGGTGTCTCTGTTTCAGAGAGCACTTGTCTTTGAAATCTGAAAGAAAAAATGAGCTCCTCTGCAGTCAGAACTACAATGTTTGCCTAAAGCCTTTCAAGCAGTTTGGAACTCCTCCAGTAATTCTCAAGCAAGGCCACCACTTGTATATGAAGAAACAGTTTTCTTTTCACTGTTTGCACTGAATTTGATTAAATGATTTTCACCGATTTTAAGGTGAGAAAGGATTTTAAGTCCTGTGTTTTGTCTTACCAGTTTTCTTTTCCTCATGTTGCTTTACAGTCAATGCAGAAAGACGGGTGAGGTGACTCTTATGTTAAAGGACTTTATTATGGAAGTGCATTTGTGTGTTCATTGATTAATTGAACTCTTTAAATATGAGAAAACCATCACTTTTCTGATATCTGAGCCTTCTTCTGAATGTCAGGGTCAAACTTCTGTAATTATTCATCCAAGTATATCCAAGGTACAAAGTCATCTGTCCTGAAATAAAAGTACATTCTTAATGTGTTCATTACGAAGCAGTGAGATGCAAAAATTAAGTGGTATATAGATAAAATCCAGCTCATATTGGTATGGCTGAAGACTGAATAGAATGGGAAATTGGCATTAGAGATTGAAATACTATCTCATACCATAAAATATACTTCTTCCTATTTAGAGATGATCATGAAGTAGAAAATATGTTATTGTTATGGTGTAGTGAGTCAGTTCGAACCTGAGTTGATGGACAGATTTTTAGGCCAATAACGCTTCTCTCAATTTACATATGTAAATCACGTGGAAAGGCGGACATTTCCTTTTGTTCCAGCTCATCTGCCGGAAGATGGGGGGGCTCTGAGCCTCCAGGCCAGGCCCCCTGGCCCCTTCCCCCTTCCCCTCTTCCCAACACCGAGGCACAGAGCCTGGGTCTCTGGGGGTGAGCTATCCCAGAGCCGCAGGCAGCTAAAACCAGCCACACAGCTAAACCCATCCAGCTTGGCTTCTTGGGACCAGCAGGTCCCTCTGCTCTCGACGTGGAGCCAGCGGAGCCAGTGGGAGCTGGCGTAGCCTCCTGTCTGCAGCCAGCACACTTCGTGCTAAACTGAAGAAGACACCATGCAGCCAGCAGCACAAAGGGAGAGAGGCCTTCTCCACCGTAAAGCATGAACGAGAACACTCCTCAACATGGCAGCTTCAGAGTCAGAGAAAGACAAAGTGAGTCATGTGAGATGAAGCTGAAAATGGCGACGGGAGAAAAGGGGGCAGTGCTGCATTTCTCACGCGTAGATTAAACATACTTCTTGCAGGTCGTGGTAAGAAAACTGCAATAGCACGAACTGTTTGTCTCTTTAATCCATTTGAAGTATATATGGGGATGGAGAATTCACGTGTGGTCTATGAAGATTGTGAAGAGTGCCTATGCCAGGCTATATAGAAGCAGGGAAAGCCTTTGTGTTCAGGCCAAAATAACGCATCCTTAAAAAGACTAATAACCCCATGTGATGGCCCATGTCTGGCAGTGTGAAAGAACTGTGAAATTTTTTCATAGGAGAGATGTTTTTTCAACTCAGCAGATTTATTTCCAGGCGGATCTGTTACTGGTGGCAGTTTGAGAACCACATGAAGCAGAAGAAACCCTTTTTTCCTTAAGCATAAGAAATAGACTTTTCGAGAATTACAATGCTGACTAAAATCCCACGTTCTGTTATCCTTTGTGCAAGTTGGGTAAAAGGAGGGGGTGTTAGAAGAGAAGGGAGGCTTGTTTTAATTTCTTCTTATTTCTCTTTACTTTTAATTCTGTTAGTAATAAACTTTTTCTTTGTACAGCAACTGTTGAAGTTTGAACATGTTTTGCCTTGCAGATCTCTAGTCTTCCTCAATATTTTCTTATTTTTCCCTTATGAAAAAAAACAGATTTTGTGGGTATACAGGGTGTCCAGTGAAAAAGATTCTAAATAACCTAATCAAGCAGGCCCAGTCAGAAGTTCCGTTCAATAGGGACAGTCTTACAAAGAGAAAAAAATGAATCCTATGAGAAGACTGAGTTTTGACAAATAAGACTCAGAAGGAAACTCTTTGTGGCATAAGCTAATATAAGACTCTTACTATTGTCCAAACAATTACATTAGCATGAAGGCTTGGTAGAAAAAGCAACAGCCAAAGTCCTAAATCCGGTGAAGTTAAAGAGATTGGGTAGGTAGGTCAGGTATATCTTATCTCTCCCAAATGGATTGTCTGATACTGTGGGAAAAAAAAAAAAAAAGAAGCTTTATCCAGCCTTCTTAGCCAATGTTTGTTCATAATACTTTTAGGAGAAAACAAGGATGAAAGGCCTTTTTTTTGTGTGTGTGACCTTCTGTCTGACATAATCTGATTATAGTAGAATGGGATTTGGTAAATCAAAAAGGTCCACTGCTCGAAAGAAACTCACCATGATATGTCTATTCAAGTAAAAACAAAATGGCATATCTCTAGCAAGAAAAAAAGGCAGAATAAGTGAAAATTCTTGTCATACCACTTCTGAAGCCAATATTGGTTGATTCAATTTTTCTTGGAATACAGACAAGAACTAACATATCTGTAAATATTACCTTTTATATCCTCAGTATAAGCCTTTGTAAAACTGTAATTGTTTTTCCCCCAAAGGCAATGCATGGGACCTGCATGTACATCAATCAATATTTTTCTTCCTCTTACTAAACATAAGCAATTCACGGAGTACTTAATTACCATGCACAGACCTCAGTGGAAGACCTCCAAGAAGTGTAGGGTGCAAAATATTATTCCTGGGAGGAGAAACTGAAGAACTGGGGCTTGTTCAGCAAAGTGGCTTTAAATGCACTTTACATTTTTTGTTGTAATGAAACTTACAGTTTCATTGTTTATTCCCAGTACCTGTGGGGAGAAGGAGCCAGTGTCTTCACAGAGCTACATTGTTGGAAGACAAAAAGAAAAACTCATAAATTGTAAGAAAAGAGATTTAGGTTTGGTAACAGAAGAAACTTTTTCACCAATGAGCAGTAATGTAGTGTCACAGGCAGCCCAGGGAGGCTGTGGAGTCTCCATCCTTGGGAGATTTTCAAGATCACATTGGGCAAAGCCCTGAATAACCTGTTTTCAACCCTAGAATAGCCTCACTTGATGCTACAGCTGATCCTGCTTTGAACCAGGAGTAGAGATCCTGGGGTCTCTTACAAGTTGAATTATCATAAAAAACTGTGGCAAGCTACATGTATTATAAATCAACATAAAAAGCTATGATAAAACCTAGCTGTAGAACACTGAACAGTAGAATCATTCATCCCCACACAGCAAAGAACATTCATATTTAATGGAATATAGTGTTACTTAAAAAAATATTACCCCACATTCTTTCTACAGTATAGATTTAAGCTTTGTTATAGATGTAAGCTACTGTTTGTGTGCCTGCTAAGCCAGTAAAAGAAATTTGGATGTTTGTCTTCTGATCTGCCATTACAAATTGACATGAACTCTACCACCTGTACCTTGTGAAGGGCTTTGCATTGCCCAGTTGCAGTATGAATCCTTGTCTGTGTTTACTGACACTGAAAAGAATTACATTCTGATGGAAAACTGGCTCAGACAATTCTTCAAACTACTGAAGGATGAATAGCTACAGTGCACAAAGCACTGGTTGGATCAGTCCTTCTATTTTTTTTTGTCTTTTTTTTCTTTTGTGTTGAAGCCATGCACTGTGTCTTTAAGAAAAATTTCACAGACAATGAATTCTTTTGGAACTCATACATAAAATAGCTGCAGAGAAAACTGCAAGATTTAACTTGAAATTACCAACTAAACCCAAATATTTGTGTACACATAAGACTTTGTGTACTTGTATACCTAATACTTAGTGCTTGTGTACATAGATAGCAATTAAACAGAAAATTCCTATATTGAACCACTTGACACATGATTTACAACTAGATATATATATCCTCATTTCCTTGAAACAGAAAACAGAACTTCTATACTTTTACTACTTATTAATGTTCAGTTGAGCCAGTGAGAAAATCTGTTGTGTATAATTACAACACTCAACTTCACCAAAACTAAGTCCTTTTTAAGAATCATTACAGTTTACCATATAGGTAGTGAGATTATCAAAAGGTAAAATTTGTGAGGCCTAAATTAAGGTATCTGTACCCTGCTTTTCGTAACTTCTCCTTTACACAGCTCAACAGTTTGTTTATTTCCAAGGCAATGCCTTCAAGCAAACTAAGATAGTTGTTATATTTAAAACAAGAAATCCCCCAAATATCTGTTTTCCTCTTCTCTAAAATATGAAAATTCCCATCTCATTAATGTGTCTAACTTCAGATCCAATAAATACTTTAAACTGGATACTGAATCTCTGCTGTGCTTGGGAAGATCTATTCTTTTCCGAAATTGAGTTTCATTGTTCATTTGTTATCCCTTTTGTGTCTCATGAGGGTGGACTTTAGGACTATGACATAATTAAGGACAGAAAAGAGGTTTTCCTTTTCTGAGTTTTGTGCAGGAGGTCTCAAGTTTACTGAAATTCCTGTCCTTACAAATTGATGCAAGTAAAAGACGACTTTTGATTAAAAAGTGAAAAAAACTCTAGAATTTCTAAATTCTTTCTTTTTTTCTGTATCATAGGTAGTATATTTAGACACGTAATGATGCTTTGCAATTGCAAAGTTCTCTTGTCACTTTTTTAATGACCTGCATAAGTAATTCAAAGCTTTCTTACTCAAGAGCAAAGCAATATTCCCAGATTACCATCGTAGGAATTCCCAATGAATTTAGGCAGGGACTTATTTGATATTTAGATTGGGCATGCTATGGTGTTTTTAAAAGATCAGATCATTCAATACTTTTGCTGTATGCAAGTATAACTCTGGAATTTCTTTGGAGTCATTTTGATTGACAATAGGATGGAATAGACGACCATGTCCAGATGCAGTTTCTGAGGTTGAAAGCCATCATATTTTCATAGGCTGCATCAAGAGAGTAATTTAAGGCTGAGTGAATATATTAGCTTCAAAACAAATACTGTAAACACTGCAATTGCAGTCCTTGAATGTGTCCTTTTGGAATTCCTTTTCCATTCTACAACAAACTTTTAGCAGCCAAGGTTTAAATTAATTAAAATAGAAGGTTATATAATGAAAATACTTTTAACGACAGTGGACCTAGTATGCACAACCATGATGCAAAATGCATTTACTCTGATGTTATGAAGAGTCTTCTTGCACTTCCCTTGCTCCACCATAAAAAAGAAGAAGCAACAACTTGAAAAATGGAGGCAGAGGCAGAGTATAAAAATTTAGGTGACTAACAATCAAGACACAGTTGACCCGTTTTGATTGCCTCTTAGAAACCTTTGCCTCTGCTGTCTTCACCAACACATACTGAAAGAGCAAGCTGCTGAAGTCTGCTGCAGAGCCATTATCATCTGTTAATTTTATTTCCATTGCCAATTATCCTTAATTATTGGAAACTTTTTCCAATGTATAGTGACTGCTGAAATGCATACTCATTAAATTGACTCTAGATCAAGAAATATATTTTGATAAGCTATGTTATGTTATAGACCTGATTTTCAAGTATTCCATCCTCAGTTAACTTCAACTCCATCTTTGCACAGCATTTGCCAAGTGCTATCTATGAATTTATTTACTTGTACAGGAGAAAGAAACAAAAGGCCTGATTTCTTTGTTGGAAACTGACATAATTAGTATAAAAAGACATCTGTGATGTGAATTGCTAGTACCTAAGGAATAAATATGGACAAACATTGTTTCTGAGGCATGGATGATGTCACTTGAGCAAAGGCAATAAGAGACTGCAATTCACCTTGGAGCACATGGAAAAGCAGAAAGAAATTTCCTCAGAACCGAGACTCATTGCAGCCCACTGTACATCCTGGGTGTTTTTCCAGGAATCCTCTTGAAACCTGATTGCAAGAGCTGTAGAAAGAATGAGGACACAAGCTTTCTTTTTGTCACATCCTCAGGGTACAGTCTTGCCTGATGCCTGATTTCATATCTCCACTGCTGCACACCCTAAAAAAAAAACCTAGGGAAATTGTGTCTCAGTATGGATCCATTTTAGCCATAGAAAAGCATTAAAAAATTAGGGAGTTTGAACGAACTCCAGAAAAAAAGAAAGCATGTGTTAAAGAAACAATTAGTGGGGTACTTCTCTGTGTTATTTGATGTGCCTCACCCTGCTGACACCACTATCAGGCCCAGGAATATGCTGCTGTCCCCTTATCTTGCTGCCTTCTTCCTAAAGGCAACCTCATCTGGCCTTGCACATCAGAAATGTCTCTTAGTGCACTGTGTTTGCCCTGACCTTCCTTTCTTGGCTTCCTTCATCTTCTGATAACACACGTGATTTGCAACTCTTCTAATGACAGAATATTTTACAAAAAAATTTCTAATTAAAATAAAAGCAAATAACTGTCAGGATGTGCATGTAACAGTATATATCAATGTTTTTGAGCACATAGCTCTTTCTCTTTCCCTATCAATCTCTTCTTTGTCATATTTTCTCTTTCATAATTATGAGATCTTAGAAAGCAAAAGGAACTGGGGGTTTTTTTGTGTGTAACTTCTTTCAAACAATCTCTCTGCCCTTACTGCGCACAAACAAACACAATATAACATCATAAAATCAAGCACAAATGTTAAGGTGACAATTCTAATTTCTTTTAGATGCTGTAGCTGTGTTGCCAGCTCTTTATTTCCTTGCTAGGCATTACAAGTCTCATGGCAGACACAGATTTAAAGTGCAGTCTGATCTTTAAGGTTGATTTTTTACAGTAGTCTTCTTGTTCCAGGCATTCTCTTGCCCTGTCTAGTAGCAATATAAAAAAGCAAGAAGTAGAAATTTCAAAATGAGACATAGAAACTAACTGCTTATATAATTTGTTGGTCTCCATTTTTGATCTGGATTGAAAGCTGTTGGTAAAATTGGATCAATGCTAGTTTTTCTCATCACATCTTTATGAAAGGTATATGTGTAAATGCTTTGATATTTAACACATCCAGACAAACTGCCTCAAAGTGGTTTTTGTTTTGTTTTGCTTTTTTGAATTTTGTTTTGTTTTCAGCAACATGTAAAGTACCAGCAAGAAAGCTGTCATCCCAGTGCTATTTCCACAGAACACTCTTGGTAGAAGCAATTCAGCTACTGGTTTAGTACTGAACTCCCAGAAAACCACCTTTATGGGTTAGAAGGATGAGATACAGGTAAAAAACTTTTTACTAAGTAAAAAAAAATTAACGAGGACTGTGAGGATGTCTTTTGTAAGTCTCTAGTCATCCAGCAGAACTGCTACTTTTTTTTAGTAGGGAAGGCTTACACAGAGACATTATTAGGTTGTTTTGCATCAGCAAATTGCATGATTCCCCCATGATTTGGGGAATGCTGATGCAAAACCCTTCCCCATGAACCCCGCCCTTCCCAAGAATTGAGTATGTTTCTTCTTCTTATTAGGAATCTCTCTATAGCTTTTCTAAGGAAAATGTTTGTATTACAGATCACATAAAGTTAATCTTTCATGAATAAGTGTTACAGACACGTTTTAATATGAAACCCATGCTTGTGAACTTTGTCAAATCTTTGTTGAAGATAACACTGACAGCGGAGTCAGAATGACTCTGGTGAAAGTAATTTTCACAGTGTTTTCCAAATGACCTGTAGCATGAAGTGCTAGTGAACTTGTAATGTATCTGGGAGCACAGTGCTCACAAGAATACCAGCTCAGTTTTGCTGAAACATGGGATTTGGAAAAGGTTCAGAGAACCTTTTGAACTTTTGGGTCCTCATCCACAACAAACTAAGCTGCCTGGCCATTTAGCTCTGCACAACACTGATCATCACTAGCAGTAAAATTTCTGGAATCAAAATCTGGCTGAAAATTTTGTTGATAATATGCAAGGCAAAGTGCAATTCAGTTTGCTCTTTAACAGTTACATTTGCTGTGCTGAACTGACAGTAATAACAACCTGTTTTTTTCAGTAAACTAAGCAGATAGGATTAGGATTATTATAGAAATGCATAGGGTTTTAGCTATGCTTTTGTCATAAAAGTGAATAGAAACTGAGCAGCTGAAACCCTGGGTAACTCTTCGACAATTTCTACCAGAGGGAGAAGATAAGTGAAGTAATAAAAATGCTATTTTTTCCTTTGAAATTTAGTGCTCAGTAAAGTTTCTAGACTGGCAGCCTTGCAAAACAGAAGTTCTTTGCTGTATTTACCCACACAACAGGTACAGCATAAGTGGCAGCAATATGGATTTCTTTCTCTTGCTGTACCAATGTGCTGCATGGATTTTTTCAATGGCAGTCAGTATTACCACCATGATCTGGGGCACTATTTGTAAAGTTTATGAGTTCAGTCTTCTTTCCTGTTCATTAGAAGTACTCATTCCCACACCTAGCTTCCCTAGCAATAAACAGTTTCTTTCTGCTTTTGTAGGCAGTCATGTCAACCTGTTGTTCAGCCTTTATGTAAGCTACTATCTGTTATCATATGAATTGACTCACTAAAGCATCAGTTGTTTATTTTCATGGTCTGAATATTTTTTCTTCTCACGAGACCCTAGGTGTTCCTTGCTTTGAATAAGCAAAGGGCTAAACAAACTATTATTATAGCTCTTCTTGCTCAAGCAAGGATCATCTTCAGGTTATGCCTTTTCCTATCCTTTTCCTTAGAGTTGTTCTTTATAGCTCCTCTTAAAGCACACAGCTAATCAGAAGAAATAAATTAAAAGCTCTAAGCCTGGCTTTAAGGAAAAAAAAAAAGAAAAAATGTGGTTTTTACATTGAATTTCTTTAATCTTTTACATATTTTCTTCACCAAACAACATTCCTGTTTGTCTGTCTGCAAGGATCATTACCTTACATTGTCAGAGATGCTTCTCCAAATATAAAGCTAATTTCTAGCTTTAAAGTGAGCTCTGAACCAGGAGAAAGCGCTCATTAGAAAAAAATATGTCCCAGATCTTCTGAACTGCAATTTTGCTCATATTCTTTATCCTTGTGTTACGTTAGAAGAAAGTAGCTTAATACATCAATTACCTAGACATTGCAAAAGACCTCCATAGAAAACAGGCCTCCCTACATTCTAATTAGGTAGATCATGATCTAGAGGTGCATGGGATGAAAAGCTGGAGAGATGTTGCTACTCCCACAACAATGCTTAGCTTAATGAAATAGGTAGGTATTAATTTTCAGCCTGGAAAATTTATAACAGTGAAAATGTGGGTAGAAAGGAAAATAAAATGTATCCACATATAAGGAACTACCTACTTAAACATTTTTAAAAAAAGGTTAATTTTACATTTTCAAAAGATTAATTTTCAGCCATTCTCCTTGGTGTCTTGACTACCTCTTTGATGCCTAATTGAGCTTGAACATCTTGAAAAAACCTCAAGACCTGTGGTTGAGCCAGCCTTTGAGTTCATCATAGTTTGCTTGCTTGCTGATGCTTGTTGGTGGGAGAAGAAGGATCCAGAAACCTCCATTTGCTAGCCTGCTGATGGTTAATTCATGTTGTGTTTTTTTTAAATCACACACTGTTGCATTGTGTTGCACTGCTGCATTGTGGCTGTAATGACTGCTAATCAATCATCTTCTATTTTATCTGGTGATGATGTTGATCTTAAACTTATTCTTTCCATTTGACAGGAAAAATTTCTCAATGGTCAATGGTTGTGTTCAATTAAATACAGTTGTTAGTTATCTCTGTCAACGTAAATGACACAAAGGTAAAATAATTATTACTTTGTTATTTAGGATGTTTTCTCTGCCTCCCATTTCTCATTGAATTTTCCAGCTCCTTATGTCACAAGAATACCTTCTTTAATCTAACAATATAACTTGAAAGCTTCATCTAGCAGTCCCGATGAAGGTAAAATTTGGGTCTTCTGAAGTAGAGATACAGGAAATTCGTTACAAAATATGCTAGAGCATTAAATAGAAGCCTATGTCCATTCTGAATGTATCTTCTCTGATTTTTAACATCTGCCTATGTAGTAAGATAACACAGTGACCATGTAGGTGTCAGGGACATTTAATGAGAGATTTTATTTCTGTACAGCAGATAGATGGATATGGTGTAGAACAAAGTTTTTTTTAGTGTGAAATTATATAAAATGAGTTATTAATTATCTTAATTGGAATGGGATGAAGAGGGAGACAAAGCTCCTCAAGGTTGCTTTGTGCTACCATGCTGCTGCCAAGGAATTTATATGGTATGGTTTAGTCTCTGGAGGAAACTTTGGTCATGCAGAACGTATAACTAGCTCCCAAGCTCATCCCCCGTGTCATCCTTTCAACATCTTGGAAATATGTTTTGTGATGCTGGGCACTGCAGGAATACTGATCTGTACTCTGAAAGGTCATTATCTCCATTGAGAGGGCACTAACATCTATGCTCAAACATTTGCTCGGGGTTTGTTAAAGTCTATTCAAATTCAAGTAATCCCCTTCAGTGCTACTTCTTTGCCATGAAAATATAAGGAAATAGTGCTGATATTTTGATAATCCTCAGCTCTTTGGAAACACGTGTTAAGCACATTCAGATATTTCATATGTCTGGTGAAATAATTGGCAAATATGTAGACCAGTGAGAAAACTTTCTGCTCCTGAGGCAGCCCACAGATCTAAATGGGATACTCTTACACATGCTGAAGTTGATATTTAACAAAAACAAGGATATTAATAATGTTGTGTATTGGAAAAAAAATGAATGTATTATTTGTTAATATATGGCTCATCACTAAGATCATTCAGAAAAGTGAACCAAACATAGTATAACAAGAACATATTTTAGATTGGCTGACCCTGCTCATGTCTCTACAAAATGATGAGAGATGGGTATAATGTGTTTCAATTTAAAGAAAATAAAAATATTTGCCCTATTTTTTTTCTTCACTGGCTTGCATTCATTCTGTGGTTTGATTCAGGGTACTAGCATTCACTTCTGTAGCACAAAAAAATCTGGAATTTTCTAAATATTTTAAAGATCACTTGCTCGTTTTCATATCTTCAAGAGGAGAGGAGGGTTTTTTTCCTTTTTTCCTCTCTAAATTCAGCTATGGAAACGACTCTCATCATTGCACCTTTAACACTGAGATTCACTTCCTCAGTCTTCTGGAGCTTCTGTGGATTGATATACATGTTATGGAGCAAAGCCTATCTACCTGCAGAGGTTTTCCTAAGGGGATTAGCATAAAAAAGAGTGTATGAATAAGTAAAAAACTGAATGATTGGCATGCTAGTGGACATGGTGTATCGCGCAGAATTAAATGTTTGCAGTAAATATTATATTTTTAAATAGTTATTGTATTAAAAACATGAATGAGCTATATATAGTAATGATGAGCTATATATATTTTGTAACTTTATGGCTAAAATTGAGAACAGAAGTATAAAAAACAGTATTAAGAAAAACAAGCTGCATTGTGATCTACCAGTAATTAAAATGACGAGGACACTAAGACAGTGTCTTTATTGTGACCATGAATAGAAGTCTTCTCTGTGCTTAAATATGTTATATGTACATACAAAATATTATTTTCAAAATATACATGTAATTGTAGATTACTTGTCTCAATGGCAGGTTTCCCAACACTTTATTTGAGAAAAGCATTGCAAACTGCAAGCCCTAGGTTATTTTGGAGGGGAGAGGTTTATTTTCCATTTATATTTAAAATGTGAAATTTATGGCTGAGAAGACAAGGTTTGTCTGGCTGGCTGCTGAGAAGGCACATACATTTGCAATCAGCACGGTCTTATCTATAACATAAATACATGAACAGGACAGCAGAGAAACTAGTCATGGGGTTTCTTTAGCAAACAGAGGAGGCACTTGTCAGGAAACCAGAAGAGAGTTTGCAAAGGTTTCCTTCTTGTGCCCTGGGAGGGCACTTGGCTGCCAATGTGAAGGATGGAGGCTGTCTGAAGAAATCAAATTGGTCTGCTTTATCCACCTCAGCCAATTACTCCCTTGAGCATAATCATACTCTGCTGTGGAAGAAAAATGGATAATGTCTTAATGTCCTAATAATCTTCTAACGTGAGACCTCTGCTGTAGAATTGGGCTATTTCATGCCATCTGAGAACATATTAAAATGCCTTCTAAATATTTAAGACCCAAGCTATCTAATCAGAAACAAATTTAAAAAGCAAGTTTTTAAATTCATCATAGATTTTTTTTCCCCTCATACATTAAGTCAAGATGCATTAATCACATCACAAAGCTTTGAGGTTACGTGATATGAAAATTCATCATTCCAAATCAGTACATCTCAGTTAAAACACAGAACTGCATTTAGATACCATGTCTGATATTTTCCTCTCTCTGAACCCACAAGCCAAGCTAAGGTTTTACAGGTAAAGAATGAAGCTGCACAAGAAGCTACCACATGCATAGCACTCATCCTGGTTTCTCAGGGCTCTCTGAACAGAGGATCTCGAGGCATATGTCAGTTTATCTTTATGCTGGTGTTCCGTAGCACATGCTGAATATAGACATCAGCCTGAGCTTAGAACAGCCATGATGTCTTCTTGCCTTTAAATGAATACATTTTAGGACAGAAGCAGTCAATTTTAGAAGAATTCAGTACTTTTTATAGAACTCTTAGAAAGATACTATTACACCAAGAAAAAAATTATGTTGGCTATTCTATTCTAAATTGTCTGCTTTGGTCAGTCTTTACTAAATATCACATTACAATAATAAGAATTAATACCAGAAAATATTCCATATGACTTAAATTCTTCCTCTCAGTTATTTCAGTAATTTCAGTCTTTAATTGTAGTATATTATACAATGCCATTAAATAACCCCATAGTTATCCTTGAGTTCATGAAAATATATAGTATATATTGTTCTTGAAACAACTAACGTATATGAAATATATTTAACTGCACTCTATGACCCGTATCCCTATCTAGTATTTGTACTAAGTAAATGTAATGCATTCAGTGTTGTTCATCAGAAAAAGTGCTGGTATTTTTTTCTCTTGCAGAAAGTATTATGCTTAAAGGGAAATACTGAAAATGTAAAAATGCTATAAGACTCACCTAGTTTATCTTCTTTGTGTGATGCATGGTCCAGAATAACACAAGCAGAGCAGCCAGAATATAGTGTACAATGGTAACTCTAAACTAAATGAATAATTGTAGAGAGTTCTGCTTTCAAGTGCTTCCAGAATAGCAGAATTTTTCCTCTCAAAATAATCACTGAATTATTCTGTATTTTTATTTGCACAGAGCTCTCTCAGGGCTTGCATTTCACTGTTTCAATAAGCTATCTGAGTTGACTTGCCCAGCACCCACCCCCCCCAGACAAGACGCTCATGGGAATGGTGAATATGAGTGAAGGAAATTATTCTGGGAAGAAATTTCAGCAGAGGTGAACTTGCTGTTCTTTATTTCCATTCATGCAGTTGCTGGGACCATCTTAAAGCAGGTCTGTGGCCAGGGTCTGTCTTCAGAAGCAGCAAAAGTGGCAGTCAACCCAATATTTAGTTTGTCAGCCAGAGCTAGTAGTGAAACTACAGCTGTATTTGGCTCCCACGGGCAAGGACATAGTTCACCTGTAATTAGAGCCAGGCCTTTGTGCTTATGCACACACACACACAGGGAATGCTAGCTATAGGCAAAGTGCATCTGAGCATTTAACTCAATGTGTTTTACACAGAGGTCTAAGTGTAGGATTTCTTCATAGGAAGGAATATACCAAGTCAAGAAGTCTGAAATTCTTGCTATCCACCTAGCAGAGCAGAAGAAACTTTTACAACAAATTTATTTCCCTTGTCAGCCTTAAAAAAAAAAGTCCCTAAAACCTACTACTCACTTGTGAAAATGTGAAGCTGAAGATTTCTTTTATCACAGTCAGTATCACAAGAGTAGAAGGTATTGTGGTGCTGAATGGAGAGGAAAAACATAAATCAACAACTGATCCTCTTCAAATGACAGCACGATGAATGTAAACTATCTAAGAGGCAAATGTGGCATGATTAAGACTATTTTATGTACAGAAAAGTGGAGCCTGAAAAAACAGAATTGTAGGAAAGAATTTGACACTATTGAAACTTCTTCCTGATGTTCAAAAGACATGAATCATAAATAATACTTTCTGAGTTTTTCCTAAAAATTTTGGAGAAAAGAGTGTGATTGAAGATCTCCACAACTGAAAACAAAACAAATCAAAATAAAAACTGAAGACTCTAAAACACATCAATTCTATAAAGACTGACAAATGTGAAAATTGACTAATGGCTCTAAAAAGTTTCTATTGTAATTAACACTGTAACTTTATTAAATATCTTTATTCAATCAAGTAGCAACTGACGTTGGAAAAGCAATTCATCTATCCTGGGAATTAGTCTTTTCCCTGTATAAATGACATAGGCTATGTATTCTATTTAATTTTAAAAGCTATTAATACAGGTAGGACTGTATCTCTATTTCTTTGGCCAAATACACCTATTTCAAGGATAAAGGCACTACTGAATATTTTTTCCTTTTTATGTGAGTTTGTGTTCTTTTAAATAAGCATTTAAAGGGCAATGTATATTCTCCACATGAAAAACCAAAAATGGTCTTTGACTCAGCAAAGTAGTGTAGAAGTTTATATTTGCTAATCCAGTTTTTAAAAGAAGGGAAAATAGAAGAACAATTTTACTATATAAAGCTATAAAGGACATTAAAGAACAGCACAGTATTTAAATGTGTTTAAAATATGAAAGTGGTCATGTTGCTTTTCAAAAAATATTTTGAAAAATCATTATCAAATTTTGATGTCATAGATGTTTTAACAGATGGTGATTGGTGCTGCAGGTCGTTCTAGCAGATTTTTTGAAAGAATGTGATGAAATGTCATATGTTTTTGACATTTGGGTTTCATTAGAGAAGTATTTCTCACCTGGTGTTGTTTGTCTTTTCAGATGCTTTTGATGATTTGATGGCAATATTGACTGCAGCTTGTACTTTATTTCTTTCACCAACTTGAATTCTCTTCCATTTTATTCTTGTATTTCAAGTCAGTCTGTGTTTTAACCCCTTCTCGTCAAGTTAAAATTAGTAAACTTTTAGTGGTGATTCTACAGTTAAAGTTTCATTGAGATAAAAAATATCTAAGTATAGGCACAGTGTTACATTTATCCTAGAACATCCAGAAATGACCAAAATGGTGTATAACAGGCAGAAATCCTTGATTTGGTAAGACTGATAGGAAGCTCACTTACAAGGGTCTTGCTTACCACATGGCTGTCTAACCGTGGTGGGTTGGCCCCAGCCAGCTGCCAGGCACCTACAGGGTTGCACACTTCTCCACCTGCAGTAGAATGAGGGAGAAAAACAGAGCAATAGGAGAGAGAAAATTCGTAGGTCAAAACAAAGACACTGAGATCACTTGGATGCTGCTGTAATGGGCAGAGTAATCTGAACTTGGGTAATTTAATTTGCCAGTTAACATAAATATTAAATTATTGGTTCATGTGCTAGGAAACAAAAATAAAACCCCAAAAATTTAGGCACCTTCCTCCCCCTTGCCAGGCTCAACTTCAGACACCTCTTGTTCCTCACTATTATTGCCACAGGTTGCACTTGGTCTCTTCAACTTAGCGGTTTCCCTCTGCTGCCTTTCCTTATCACCTTTTTTCTGTGCTCCAGTATGACTCCCCTGTGAACATCAGTCACTTCACCTGTGTGTCTACTCTGCCATGGAGGCCCCCTCCTCCTCCTCCTCTGGCACCTCTGTTCCTTCTGGTGTTTGTCACCATTTTTCTCCTTCCTCACTGGGGTTTTCTTAAATGTACTATCAGAGGTACCACCTGCTTTCCTGGTGGGATTGTGGTGGATCCGTTTTGGAGCTATCTGGAACCACCTGTGCCAGGCAGTTCCTGACCTCCTCCTAGAGACATCACCCATGAAGATCACCCCACAGTATCAAAATCTTACAATTTATACCAAATACATTAGTATTTTTCCAATCTGAAAGGAAAAAAATATATGTCTGGTTCCAATCTGAAAGGAAAACATATAAACAGGTACATAATAGTTATAATAGGTATCAGTGACAGTGGTTCTTCTTTGTACCCCTGCAGCAACTGTCCAAGAAAATGATATGAAAGTTACAGATTATAGAATCATAGAATAATTTAGGATGGAAAAGACCTCTGAGATTATCAGGTCCAACCATTAAACCAGCATGGCCACCACTAAACCTGAAAAAAGAGTCAAAATAGATAGCTAGTCTCCTACTTAGAAGATTTCTCACATTGGAAAAAGCAGGTTGATAAAATAATTAGTTGCAGACCTCATAAACTTTGTACCTCATATTTATCACAAAGAGCATTTTCTGGTAAGCCATAGAAAATTATTTTTCTTCATCTGGAATGTTTTATTCCACTGCTTAGAAGAAAATGGTAGTCAGATAAGCAGACTTCTTTCCCCGTCCTGGCTCATCAATTTAGTTTATCACATATATGCTCACTGCTACTGACTGATGAAATGGAGAGAGATGCTGTACTAAACCCCCTGGAACATGAATGGACATGATAGTTTTGTAGCATTGAAATATTAGATGAGTCAGAAAAAAAGCAGAATTCAAACCAAAACTCTCTTCTGCAGGGCGAGAGGGCAATTATGGTGAAAGGAGTAGGAAGGAACACTTTCAAAATACATATACTGAATTTGAATGGTTGTTTTACATATGGAGTGACTTCTTAGGGGTAGCTGAGCATGTAGGCATGAGCAGGGGACATGAACAAGAAAAGTATATCATCCAAAAAGATGTTCCTAAGAGTCCGTTTGTTGTCACAGTTCCAGGAAATCATCTCAGCATAAATTAACAGATAATCTGTCAGTACTTAATCTCACATACACGGATTCTGCATTGGAATGGTTCTATCATTGAACAAAACCATATCAGAGTGCTCCACTATTTCTGATTTTAAAGGACAAAATAAAAGCAGATTTTGATGCATTCTAACATCTGGAACAACTTTTATTTTCCAGACCATAAATAAAAACATTAAAAAAACATTAGCAGTAGCCCTGTGCTTTGAAAATGTATTGCAAACACCATCACGACATCATCTCCAAAACTAATGCATTCGATACCTTGTTTTCTTTCTGAGAAGTGGAGAAACATGATTTTCAAGCATTTAAGAATTATAGCACCAATTCATTGTTCTGTGAAGAAATCAAGTTGATGGTTCTTATGGCATAGAGTCAGTATAATTAAGCAGCAATTTATGTTGTACCATGGAATATATGGAATATATAGACATGTAAAACTCTACAGAAGTTTCTCAGCTAATCAAGATTGTATTACTCATACAGCACAGGAGATGACAGAGAAGAATGCCTACGCATGTTCATTGATGTATAGTTTTATCTACGTGATAGATGATGAGATTCTTTCCATCTATTTTCTTAATCTAGAAACTAGATTTAACTAGTTTCAAAGGAAGCATTTTAAATTATAGATTGTAATGCTATGTTGGCATGATACAGTACTGTGTATCAATTCACTTTATGGAGTTGTTATGAAGTTAACCTACATACCATTCTGACTCTGTGAATATTAAAATTCTGATTAAAAAGTGTTGACCTGATTCTTTCTTTCTAGCTCATATTCTACCAGTCTTACACTAACGTAAATCAACTTAAATTAATAGATTTCAACTAGCATTAGACTGAGATAAGAATTTAGAACTGGCTCTGATAAATATGCAAGGAGTGACTTTTCTAATGTGGCTTACTCTGGAAAATATTACCAGAGCATAATTCATGTAATACAGAACATAGGAAACTTTTTGGTTATATATATGTAAAAAATACATATATGTATATAAATTATATATAAACTTTGACTTGCCTTGTAAACCAACATGAAAGATTTCCATCAATAGATTGCATTGATTTAATGATTAAAAAAAATATATATAAATACCTGCATTTTTAAGTTTTAAATAGCTTTAAAGAGGGGAGGAAGTGTATTTCTACATAGTTTTTGAAAAGAGAATGGGATTTTCTGTTCTTCAAAGAAAGCTGTTCTTATGAACCCTTTAGGTATTCTTAAGTCTCCAGCTTACAATCTCACTGCAAACAGCAAGGTGTCTGGGCAGGTTCTGTACTCAGCCTTATGTGAGCCATTTCAGAGGATGAAAAGCTCTAGGTGATTCCACAATAGCAGGGCTGAATATTACCCTTCTGTGCAACCTCAGCTGCAGCTGACTTCAATTTCTACTTGCCCTTGGGGCAGATGGCTTCAGAGCTCTTCCAGCAATGACTCTGGGCTGCTTTTTCTGTTCAGAATTCCCATTATGATGTCATATCACGGACAGATGGAAATACTTTGGGTAGTCAGACTGTGCTGATAAATGCTCTGTCCAAGGCTTCAGGCATCATTATATTCTAACAGTTTCCTATGCAGCCTGCTCCAAATTGAAAATGTTTGTTACATTTAAACACAAATCCACTCTTGATGCCATTCAGTGAATACAGTATGTATTGGAAGGTGACTTCAGATGGGAATCTACAGACCATTATTTCATTCCCCTTACAAGATTGGCACAAAATTGTAGGACTGAAGATGGAGTTAAACAATGATCTTGACAAGCAATGACCATAAATTCAGTATCTGTCTAAATTCTATTTACTTCCTTCCATCACTGAAACTTTAGAAAACTCATAATACCAAAAGAAATGCAGAAGAACCAATGATATTACACTCTTCATTAAACTAAAATGCTATTGTACAGTGATAGATAACATTCCATTCATGATTATCATTCCAAATTTGCAAAACTGAAAAAAATACAGATAGCAGAACTGCTCCATCAGTGCATGCAAATTATATTTATGTATACAAATATACATATTTATATTTGTGTGCTCTTCTTTACTTATATAACTTTATGTAAACACTACAATATATGAATATTTATCAATAGCTGATATTGCGTCTTGGAAAGACCTAAAGAATGTTTTAAAATATTTGCATATTCTTTTTTATGCACTACATATAGTACGTGTGTGTATGTTTAAAATCATTCATTTATACAACTTAGAAATGCAATGACTACATGACTGGAAACTACTGCTTTGTTTGTTGAACCTTGGGACTGGAGGGGTATCTGGAACTACATTAATCAAAGAGAAATATGGGTTTTGTTATTCCTGGTTGCCTTTGAACCAGAAATTCATTAAAGTGCAGATCTAGAAAATTGAAAGTTCTATCTAGAGACTAACATGGCATGGGTTGAAAATTTTAAAAAACATAAATACTTTTCTGGTTTGCTTTCACTATAAATTTATAATTCTCTACTTTTAATTTATTCTTGATCAAGGGCTATAATTTTTGACAAAATAAGCCTTCATATACATCTACAAGCCACAAGGAAAACTTACTGCATCATAGACTGAAATGCATTTGAATCTACATCTCTAAAGACCTTGATCTTGTTTGCCTACTGCAACCAAATATTGGTATTTTCTAAGGCCAAATTCTTCAGAACTGCCTTTTTCCCTCTAATTAACAACATAGGAAAATCTATTTGGTGGTTTTACATCGACATATTCTTTCCATAGGTAGAAAAGTATAAGGGAGGAGATAGAACATAGAAGACTGATTGTGGTTGTTAGTTCAATATTGTCACTAAATCTGTATTTCAAAGAATTTACAGGGGTAGTATGAGCTGAGGCAAGGAGGAGAAAGAATCACATTCACCCCTTTAATTTTGATTGTCTTGATCTTTATTAGAATCCTAACTTTTGTTGCTAAACTTTTTTCCACCGAAGGTGGGATTTTGATACTATGCTATATTTTAACAGTCCTCCCTTGTGGCCATCTACCTACCTCTGACATTTGTACAGTATACAGTGCAAATTCCTTGACATGTATTTTGAAAATCAATGTCAAAAGAGTGACCATACTGATGTGCATATTCTTATACTCTGTGGCTCTAAGAGATATTTAGAAAAACTGCCAAGCAACCTCCAAATACCAATTTGACAGTTCTGCTCTTTGATATAATTAGCATGTTTCATATCTGCTTCTTTTACTGATGTAACCTTACTCAACCTGATTAGCTTTTGAACGACACGTACGTAAACAACCAGTCCATACAAGGCAGTAGAGTGCTGACAGAAATAAAAAACATTAGAAAGCCTCACAATTTATTTACAGTCTGTAGTTTTTCTGCTGTGTATACTAAACAGGCATCTCAATCAGGAAATATGTTATTTTGGAAGGAAGGGAGGATATAGACATTCATGGATTGTTGAAATGTGGCTATTTTGCTCTAATGTTTAGTATTCTGATTAGCTATTGTGATAGAACAAATCACAGTCTATTTGCTTCATTAGTCCTTTAGCAGACCTTACTTTCAATTTTTAATCTAATTCCTTAATTTTCTTTGTGATCTTTCCCAATTTTCAATTTTTGACTGTGTTGCATAAGAGAAGTTCACTGGGGAACATTTTAAAAAGACACAAGTGGCAATTTTAATAAAGGCAATCTGCCAGCCTTCCCCATCTCAGGCAGTATTTTCAAAACCTGGAGATTAAACTTAAGTTTTAAAATCACATCTCAACACTTGCTTACTTTCTAAAGGATATTTGAAGGATGTTTTTTGGCCTTTTCTGATCAACTTGTTTGCCAGACTTGATCTGGATAACCTGGTAACTAATTTTTATGAAGAGTATTTGAAGAATATTATAAATCAGGATTATTCTTAAACTGCAATCTGTTCTCTAATGGCAGAATTGGGAACTACTGCATATATTTTTTTTCTCACTTTTAGAGCTAGGAGTAACTACAAATACAGAAAAAAAATTATTTTCCTTTATCTAGTTAAACTAAATTTTGTGATCTTGAACTGTTGTATAGTAGTGGAAAATGCCAGGTGCCAATTCCCATATTGGTTAATGTTGAAGTATTTTCTTACTTCTCTACAGTCTCATGATCTATTAAGGCAGTGAAGCCATCTAAAAAACTTAGATGTAGAGCCTTATAGATATTGCTGCTGAGAGCTAATGACAGTATTTGTTAGAAGCTAAATTTTGCGCAGTCATTTATGTATGTTTCCACTATTTTGTCT
Organism: Monarcha castaneiventris obscurior; assembly: GCA_026261815.1. Classification (NCBI taxonomy): domain Eukaryota; kingdom Metazoa; phylum Chordata; class Aves; order Passeriformes; family Monarchidae; genus Monarcha; species Monarcha castaneiventris. The sequence continues at coordinate 3,848,267 of JAMPIT010000379.1, forward strand.
CATGAGATCCCTCAGAGGGAACATGTGAATATTTCCTTGTTGTTTATTTTGTTTGTTTGTTTTGATAAGAAATTTATCTCACAAAGTATGGGGTTTTTTTAAGTGAGTATACAATGACAACCCTTAATACATGAGTTTACTACATTTAGTTCCAATTTGAACCTCCTGATAAAATATATACCAAGTTATCACAGAATCCTTCCTTATGAACACATTTCTGTGTTATGTTAATGTTAGCACACCTACACTTGGAATTGTAAAAGTCTTAAGTTTATAATTTGCTGTATACTAAGAATTTTATAAAATATAAATTTTTTGACAAGCTGGGTTTTTATATCCATTAGTACCAGCACCACCAAGCAGAATTCCTTCATTGAACCCAAAATATTATTTTTTTCCTTTGTCAGTTACACCTCTTGGTTTAGCAGAATCAGTGAGAAATCATCCCCCAGAGGACAACACTTTTCTGTAAAGAGACCTAAATCATATTTATAAAACAACACAAAACACCACGTTCCTAACTCCAACAATTGATACAACTTAATTTCCAATATTAGAAGGCACTGAGGTTTCTTAAAAAATTATTTACCCAAAGAGAGCATAAGAATTTAGAATTCATCACAGCAACCACAGTCAGCACTAGCCCTCTGAGCACTGGTTACCTGCAAGTGTATGGGATTGATGCCAGGAGAAAAAGGCTTGTTCTCACTAATATTGCTTTACTGTACTGTGTCTTTCACTTTATTATCCTAGGTTACCTTGTCATCAAGACCATATTGAGTTCTCTGGGATCTAGAACATGATAATGGATTCATTTACTTTGAAAAAATTTTGCAAATGAAATCAGATTGCTTGTTCTGTTAGACTGAAAAAGAGCTGTACAAGTCAACACTTCTACAAAACACATATGCACTGTCATTTGAGAGTGAAAACAATCCATTTTATTGGAAATGCAGGACAGGAAGTTATTGTCCAGTTATCTGAAAAAAGAAAAAGCCACACAAATAAAAGGAATTAAATTCTTCCAAGAGCAATGATGGTTTTTAGAGGTGTTTTCACACATGTAAACATAAGAATTTTTTTTACAGTTAGAGCAACTTGACTGCAAGTAAAAGTAATAGCCTAAAACGAATTAATTAAAAATAAAAGTTATAACTTGGGTAACATTACTGAGGCAGAAGAAGAGATCAAATTTATTTGAGCAGCGAGAAAATAGAAAACTATTAGAGTATTAAAACTAGTGGAAAAATCGTATAAAATATCTCATTAAAAACATACAAATACTGTTGAGATAAACATTGGTATCACCGGTATTAGCCTCATTAACTGTAAATTTTGTGGGCTAAAGTGGACTGTAGAAAGCTCTTTGGATATTTTAGTTCCAGTCTGAACTTGTGCAGATGATTAATTTCTTGAAAAGAGCTACAGAAATGAACTAGTAACAAGGATTAAAGAGCTGAAATTGTTACATAAGATGAGATTTTATATATAAGCTTTTGTGTCATTGCGCCCCATGGAACAAAGCCTGAAACATTCAGTGCAATTCCAAACCCCTTGTGGATTTTGAAGCTTAAATTCTCTATTCTGGCCTGCTGTGCAAAATCTTGTCACAATTAAAAGGTTCCAGTTCTCAATTCTTCTGCACAGATTATAAAAATATTGCTAGAAAACACTTTTATGAATTAAACAAGAAAAAACATGAACCGCTCCTACCACAGGAAATGAAGTAATTGGTACTTGCAAGCACAGTGATAAAGCTCATCAAAAGTGCAGTGCATGCATTTAATCACAAACCCTCTCACATCCATGCTGAATGGTTCTAATAAAGTAATTGTATATAAACATTTAATGATCTAAATTATCATATTGATATATAACAGGAAAATTGATTAGAAGTGTACGTCAATTTAAAGCATTCCTGATGTTATCTTTTCTGTAGCACATTTTTCAAGCTCACCTGCCAAGAACACATGGTAGATGGACGCTTTGATCAGGACTGTTAAGACTCTTCCTTAAAGATCTCAAGGGAGATTGACTAGAGGATGTTGCTAATGCTCGTAAGTTACACTTCCAGGTTGCTGTAGATACACCAGAGTGTTACAGTCTGGAAAGCATCTCCAAAAAAATGCATTATCTTCTGCATGTATGACAAAGTTAAGAAATCTGTTCTCTACAGGAAGGAAAGTCTAAATTAGGGAGATTTTAAATGGAAGATCAGCATCACTCATGCTTTACCAAATTTAGATTCTTCTATGATGGCATGGCAGGATGAGTTAAAGAGGGGAGAGCAGTGGATATTGTCTACCTTGACTTCAGCAAGGCTTTTGACACTGTCACCCATAAAATCCTTACAGGTAAGCTCAGTAAATGTGGGTTAGATGAATGGACAGTGAGGTGAATCAAGAACTGGCTGAATGGCAGAGCTCAGCGGTTTGTGATCAGCAGAGAAGAATCCAGATGGAGGCCTGTAATCAGTGGCATTTCCCAGGGATCAATACTGGGTCCAGTCTTACTCAACCTGTTTATCAATAACCTGGATGAAGGGATACAGTGCATCCTCAGCAAGTTTGCTGATGAGTCAAAATGGGGGTGAGTGACTGATACACTTGAAGGCTGTGCTGACATTCAGCAGGATGTTGATAGGCTGGAGAGTTGGGCAGATAGAAACCTAATGAGGTTCAATAAGGGCAGGTGCAGGTTCCTGCACGTGGGGAGGAAGTACCCCAAGTACCAGCACAGGTTGGGGGCTGACCTACCAGAGGGCAGATCTGTGGAGAAGGACCTGGGAGTCTTGGGGGATAAAAAGTTGACCATGAGCCAGAAGTGTGCCCTTGTGGCTAGGACGGCAACTGGAATCCTGGCATGAATAGGGAAGTGTTGCCAACAGGTCATGGAAGGTGATCATCTCCCTCTGCTCGGCCCTGCTGAGGTTACATCTGGTGTCCTGCATCCCGTTCTGAGCTCCTCAGAACAAGAAAGAAAAGGAGCTACTGGAGAGGGTCCAGTGAGGGCCATAAAGATGATTAGGGGTCTGGAGCATCTCTCTTATGAGAACAGACTGTGAGAGCTGGGCCTGTTCAGTCTAGAGAAGACCTGGGAGGGGGTCTCATTAATGCTTATGAATATGTTGAAGGCAGGTGTTAAGGGAATGGTGCCCAGTGACAGGACGAGGAGCAATGGCCATAAACTAAAGCACAACAAATTTCACCTCAACATGAGGAAGAACCTCGTTCCATTGAGGGTGGCAGAGCACTGCCAACAGGCTGCCCAGGGAGGTCATATAGTCTTTCCCTCTGGAGACACTAAAAACTCACCTGGATGTGTGCCTGTGTAATCTGCTTTAAGTGATCCTGCCATGGCAGGGGGCTTGGACCAAAAGATCTCCAGAGATCACTTCTAACTCTAATTATTCTGTGATTTTGTCATTCTGTGATCACCATTAATGCAGGCATTCAACCCAGATAAAAACTCTGATAGTTTTCAGCAGTAGAAAAGACAAAAATATTATTATTGTTTTTGTTATTAATATTATTATTAGATCTCCAAATTATTTTCAGAGAATCACAGAACGTGCTGAGTTGGAAGGGACCCACAGGGTGTTTTAGGGTTTTGTTTTTAATTCATATCTACAAGAGGTCTACTTTGAAATACATCTGTCGAGACTGTTGGGGTTCCTTTAATTTCAAAACAAAAAGGATGAAGTTTATGAATACACATTTGGATACCAGTGGTACGCAAGGTGATGTTCTTACCGAAATAATGGATTTTTGTTACCTACAGTGGGTTTATTCATTTCTAAATTAGATGTCAAGCAGAGAGCTAGAAGGAAGAATAGACATTTGGAAACTCTCTATGTATGTGTGCGTGTGTCTACACTTACATTTACGTGTACATACACATTTACTTGTTTAGAATAGTTAAATGTTCTTATTCTTCATTTGACCGCTCTTGACCCCTCAGTGGATAGCTCGGTGTCTTAACCTGAGGTCGAGTGGCCGGAGACAGATTGCTCCGAACCAGCCAGTGCCAGCTGGCAGAGCCACCTCTGGTGGAGGATAGCCTGCCACGAGGGAGCTAGCAAGCTAGCAGTCAAGTCCCCTGAAACAAAGGCAGAGAGAAGGAGAGCCCTTCATGAAAGCAGGAACACACTCATCAGCAGGTCGAGGACCGGGAGAGCACCAAGGGGTCTGATGGCTGCGCAGCACCTTTTAAGGGAGAAGGAAAAGGGGAGGATCCAGGGTCCAGGGCCAATACGGCGCAAACAAGGGGGAGTGTACAGACATGTAAACCCAATAAAAAACAACCAGGGAGGAGGGCTTTCCCTCTCCTCCAATCATCCATCTGTTCTTGTAGAAGCCACTAGAAACTTGGGTGGCACCTTATGCCCTGCCCCTGCCTATGGACGCACCCTCTGATTCTGATTTGTCGGCCCATTGGATTGCCAGGGCACGATTGATGGGTGCCGGCCACAGCTCAGTGGACGGAGACACCACCACATCTCCACCGTTTTTATTTGTTAATTTGGGGAGGAGATGTTTAAAACAAGCTAACAGGAGAACGACAACAGAAACTGCGAAAAGATTTCAAAAAAGGTCTTTAAAACCTAGGCTGTCCACTTACTGATTCCCCAGTTGTCAAACAGGTTCTTGAACCAATCGTCGGACTCCCTTTTTAGGTCCTGTACCTGGCTCTTGAGCAGCTGGATGTTCCTATAGGTGTTCTCTTTGTGGGAGGACAAGTCAAAACAGCACATGCCCTCGGATTCCTCACATCCATGCCCTTGGGCAAGGAGGAGGAAGCCGATGGCTGCCCTGTTTTGAAGAGTCGCATGCCTAGTAGTTTCCTCATCTGCAAGGAGTTCACTAAGGGCTCGTGAAGTACAGTTGGCCTGCTTCCCGAGCCAACATTCCAAATGACTAATCTGGCCAACAGCCCTAGCTGCTGCTACCCAAGGCAGAACGATGGAAACTGCAACTCACTTTGAGTAAGGCCAATCAGTGATTTCTGAGTTGCAGTCCTCCGGAAGTTGATTCATTGCCCTTTTTGCTCTCGATTTTGTTGTCCAGTCTAAGAGATGTTTCTTGTCTGGAGTCAGCAGTGCCAATTTTCCTAGGGTGCAGGGGCCTCCTCTCAGACGGGAAGGAATCCCTGACCACGCTTGGTCTCCACAAATCAAGAACACTCGGGTGGGTAATACCCTTGGGAGCTTGAAGGACAAAGCAGAGCCAGGCACCGTGTAATTGCACCAATTCTGTCTTTTGTAAACCAAATTATGGGGGTCTACTTTGAAGATTATTTGTCCCTTGTTAACCTGTGGATCAATCCACTCTCTTCCCTTTAATTTGTATTCAAAATTTACACAGTAGACTGCTTTGGATGAGCCGAGAAGTGCCAATTCCTGCGGCTCATGTGGTGCATGTGGGAAGATCTTTGTCCAAGTCTCCCAAGACTGAGCTGGGTTTGACTTCTTACCTACAAAGGGGTATTCGTTTGGCTGAAGCAGGATCCCTACTACGCAAGTTGACATCGGGTGCTCCGTGCTGCTAAGAGCCAAGCACAGCCCTGACTGATTTAAGAACCTAGCCAGGGTGGCCCAGACGTTGGCTTTGGGTTGTGGCACAATCCATCTGGAGACGGTCGGCAGGAGAAAGCAGAAGTGGAGGCAACGGAACCAAACCGGGTGTTCAAACATGGTAACATCTGAAAATAAACACAAGGAATAAAGCCTGTCACTGATTAGTTTGTGGAAAAAAATCACTTTTGTGTGATTCCCTCCTTTAAATCCTGTTGGTCTTTGTTTGGAGACTGTCCTAGGTAGGGGCAGATCCTTTTCCCCGGGACCCATTTCGGCCCCTGAGGGGTGGACACGCACCCATAACCTCTCCCCCAAATTATCATTTTGTACGGTCCTTGGATTTGCGTTGTCTCTGGGTCTTTAACAAGTACCGGCGGCTTGTCTTTCCACTTTAACTGGGTAGATTGCTGAAAGTGTTGCAAGACTGGCGCATTCGGATTATCAAAGGAGCAATTTAAAAAGTTGATGGTAAATAGGGAGCGAGCTAGGCGAATCGTGGGAGTGTTAATCTCTTCTCCACCCTTTTGCTGTTCCAAAACCCATTTTAAAGTCCCATGTGTTCTTTCAATAACACTTTGTCCCGTATTCGTTTACATAAATGGTGTCTATTTTTCATAGAACACGGAAGAATAGACATTCTTAATTTTTGCAGAACTCAATGTTTGAATGGTCACTCAAAAAACTGAAAACAAGTGTATATAATTATTTAGAAAGTTTTGTGAATATTTGATTAATGTGAGAAGTTAAAGCCATTTGGAGTCAGCTCTTCTCAGTTCTGAGATGCTAGGAAGGGACCAGCTGTTAATGGTCCACTGAATTATAGTCTTCATAAATCTCACATGGAGAATAATTTTTTCTGCAGGTCACACTTTTATGTCACTCCCAATTCGTGATCATTATCTTCCATCTGAAATAGAATTAGAAAAAATGTACAGAAGAAAATGGAGTTTGCAGAAGGAAAAACTTCAGACTTTGTAAATTAGCCATTTGAAGACAGAACTTGAAAAAGGCACTGATCAAAAATCAGAAAATTTGCTCCTGTCAAAACCTGAAACACAAGTTGATGCTCTGTGTATGCATCCTTAGGAGACAATTTGCACTGCCATACTTAAGTGACCATAGAGGTAACTGAGACTTCCAGAAGGCTTGCGAAGCCTAGAAACTCCCCAGGATTTTTGAAAACAAGACTAGTTGTGCTTAGTGAAAGTTGTTGTTAAAAATTTATAAACCTTTCCATAGCTGTAAAGAATTTTTTTTTTGCTGTAAAGAATTATCAGTTGCAAGTACTAGCTCTGGTTTCTTACAAATACTAAGGAAAAGAACATATATCAAAAAATATTATGTCCAGTTCTAAAAGCAATATTTCTCATAGCCACATGTTCTTCAGTTAAGACAAAAAAAAAAAAAAGAATGAAAATAAAAATATATCTGTGGGTGGAAAACAGAGAAAACTTCTGCAAAGAGGATTTCAAATAAACTCTCCATGGCTTTACCATGAAGTTGTGATACAGTTTGGGGAATGAGATACATGATGCAGCTTATTCCATTTTATTTATTATACGGAACAGAGTGTCTGTCTGGTAATTCCCTGCAGAAAGCCTGTACTAATATGTAATGATTTAGAAAATTATTCACTAACTTGTTCTGATAGGGGCCTATGGTATTTCTTATTGTTAGGTAAGAGCAAGCAAGTTGGGAAAAGGCTAAATCAGGCATATACTGAATAGAGTTAGTTGCATCCTTGACTGGCTTTTTTCTGTTGCTGATTCCTGAGGAAGGATGACAAGTGCCTCTCACTGATCAAACTTTCAGTGAGAGGGCAGAATGGAATTAGAGATTTCCTTTTGTCAGGTTAAATATTATTCTTCCTGGCATGCACTCCCGTAACATAAAATTTAAAAAATATGCTATAAGTGAAATTAGCAGACCTACAAATGTTCCTTTTTTTTTTTTTTTTTTTAATACAGGTAAGTTTATCTGCAACATATACGTATGCAAAGTCAGATCTAATCATAATGACATAACATATTGTGCGACTGTCTCTTTGTCAAATGATTGGAAACACTCATACCATGCAGATGGACTAATACAGGAGTAAAGGCTGCCTGGGTTCTCTGGAAAATCCAAGCAGTTCTTGGCTTCCATAATCAAAAGCAGCAAGGCAGTTCAGTTTGCACTATACAAACAGTTTTGACGCTGAAATATTGCATTTTTCTTTATCCGGGTCTTTTATCCCCCCAAAAAAATGAGTATAAGATACATTGTAACTAATGCTTCAAGAACTAGAGGGCAAAAAAACCATCCTAAAATAGTGAAACAAAACCAAACGAACAAACAAAAACAAAGGAAAAGGAGGGGAGAAGAATAAAGAGAATTGAAAGGTAATGTTCTGCAATTCTAAGTTCTTCTACCCAAGAGAGTACTGTAGAATTGTGCCAAGGCAGTACTTTCTCTTGAAGTGAGGAATGTGGGGGCAAAAACTGCCTGACATTCTTACAGTACCAAGGTACTGTGATTTCTCCTACATCTTTTACTGCAGGAAGAAACAGAGGCCATTCAGAAATTAGGATGAAACAGAAGTGAAGATAATGTACACCAGTTTACTAAAATCTGATTCACAGAACGCCTTTCATGGGAAGGTACTTCTAAAGTTTACTGAAAGTAGATGGGATAAGTGGAAGAAAGGAAAATCAGAACTGATGACAACACGACCCCAAGTAAAACATAGCTTTTAAAAGAGCTCAGGTGATTTCTTCTTTTTTAGTTGAAACAGACACACGTCAAAGACCATGGTTCTCCCTCACTGTACATTGGGGGTTGAACGTAATGTTGAATCAAAGTCAGAGATTTCCAGAAGCTTTTCCTGCAAGCTCTAGTATTCCCTTGCAGATTATATTTTGACATGCTGGATCCTGTTTGGCTGAGAACACTGGACAAGGCTGTAACCCAGGTACAAAAAAGAACTTCACTTGAAACAAGACAAGCGTACAAAAATAACGAGACATTGTAACTCCAGTACAGTATGTTTTGAAACATTCCACAGAGGCTTTTAAAATGTCTGCCATTGAAAGTAATGGATTTTATTTGATTTTAAGCTCTCTTCTGGAGGACAGGGATCAATAATGATCCTCTCCATTAAATCAAGACTGTTTCTACTTTCTGGTTTTCCTTGCAGTATGTCCCATAATTTTATTACTCCATGTATTTCTCACAGGCTTCAGTAACTAATGGGCAAAACTACAGCATTTAGGCAAATTTTTTGCACCTGGTTTCAAGAGACAAAGAGTTCATAAGATCATTTCATTTGTGATGCTTTAAAACTTGCAGACAAGTCATGTATTTCCAGCATGAAACTCCAAGTAACTGCACAGATAAAACTTGAAGAGCGGAAGAAAACTAAAAGAGAGATAGAAAAAGACAGGAGGACTAGAAGAGGATACAGGTAACACACAAAAAATAGACACCAAAAGCTTCAAAAGGTAAGAGGGAATCTTGTGATAAACAGAAAAAAAAAAAGAAAAAAGAAAACAAAAGGTAACATTTTTGTGCTCACTTAACCTTCAAAAGGCAGCCTACAGAGGCACTGAAGAGGGAGCTTATAGCTATGACTGCCTCTGAGATTTCATCTCATGTTAAAGGTGAAGATCGAGAGGAATAATAAGATTGGCCTTTCAGGAGCAAGACTCTACCTATCAGTCAATTACAAAAAAAAAAAAAAAAAAGAACTACAAAGGAAAACAATACCTAAACAACAACAAAGTCTCAGCAATCCCAGGTTTACCATTGATTCAGTTAAACATGTAATTAGCTTTTTTTTCTTTAATGTTTCAGGCAGTTTTGCTCATCTGACTGCTCCTGCTTTGCTGTCAGAAATTCAGCTCTCTTTAATACGAAGTGTTCCCAGGACACCTATCCTTTACCCAGAGTATACCCAAGATGCTTGTCCTTTGGAACATTTAGCCTTTACAGTGCATCTTCCTTTCTGTTGTGGAAAATGAAACTTGTTCCTTTCTGCATGTTGCCATAATATGTTCTGATCGGTAGAATTCATATGTCATTTTCATTTTCAACAGATGCAGGGCACAGTAAGGTACACAACTTGTGCCAGGAAACCAGTTTCCCATCACAGTTCTCTGAAGGGAGCTTATTCATGACACCTTGCATCCTTCAGCTGAGCCACTGAATTACAATGAGCATGTAGACTCCAATTCTTCTCCCAGTGTCATCTATGACAAAATGCTTACAGTCTGTACTGAAACCTATGTAAAACAATTTGGCAGTATCAGGACCTTGCCTTTTTAGATTTCATTTTTCTATTTCTTAATGACCCATACAATGCAAAAGAAAAATAATAGATAAAACCCGGACAAGATGTATGCGAAGGAAGCAGTGGAGTGATTTTACTGGGAGAAGCTTCAGATGAGGTTATGGCCAAAGGCTAGACCCATAAGGGCTGCCATTAGATGTCTCTTCAAATGTGCTTGGAGCCGGACTGTCCCTCTGAAATCATGAGTCAAAAACTGCCCTGTTAATAAACACACACTTTCAGAGCATTTTCAATCAAAATAGGAAAGAAATTGAGGTGAGAAATAATGAAGAAAGGCATGAAAGCAAACAGTGAACTAGGGTTATAGGGACAATTTCTAAGATATCTCATAAATGTTAGATCAGCATTGATTTCTTGTTATATTTCCCTTAAATATAACTGAATTACAAAAAAACCCCAAACCCTGCTTTTTACCCTGCCTTCTTCTTAATACTGTGGAAGTCTTTCCAGTGTGTTATACCTCAGCAGTGTTAAAATGTTTCAAACAATGTGACTAGGCCCCAAGTTTAAATAGAAATCCATTTCACGCACGTGGCCAGGCCCTCATTCTGTTGTAAGGAGACGTAAGAACCTGTACTGGCAGAAAACAATTGTTATCACTGGATGGTCAAGTCTCTACTTTCAAGTATGTCATAGGAGTTTACAGATTCTCTAAATACCAAGTCTTGCTCTAAAATATGAGCATGTGAATATCAAGAAGTTATGGGAAACAAAAATTATAACAGGCAATACAAATAGCTCACTGGCAGATCAAAAAAAATTCTAAAAGGGAAGGGCCAAAGATTGCTTATACTGTTCAGAAATGAGTACATGCATCAAAAGCCTGTGGAAACTACAAAAAAAGGTCAAATAAAAGAACTTACAGTGATAGCGGGCTTGGGGAGAAAGTGGTGGTAAAAGAGGGGTTTTTTTACTTCTAGACTGTTATTCTCACTTCATTGAGGTAGTCTCACTTTAAAATGTTTTAGTGAAAAAGAAATTAACATCGACCAAACTATCATGCCAAAATCTTAGGAAAAAACAACATTCCAACATACCAAAAATTTGTACACAAATCATTCTTCAAAAAACATAAATTAATATAATTCCAGGAGAAATAGGAATTTAAGAACATCACATAACACACCTGGTCTGGGAGGTATTTAGAAACCTCAGTCAGAGAGAGAATTTTCTAACAAATCTGTGGACTGAAGCTCTTACTAGTTTTTAACAGATTAAGAAACAGAATCACTGAACTAAGAACAGTTAGTCATCAACTTATTTTTCAACTGAGCTAAAAATAAGAGTGGCTTCAGTGTTAGAAACCTGATGTTAGCATGACTGGGGAATTGTAGGTAGTAACATAGTATAAGACAAAACATTTGGGATCGAAGACTTTTCCATCAGTCCATGCAAATAATGCCATTTTGTCTACAAGCAGAAGAAAAACCACACAGCACAGTTCTGCAGTCAAATAAGAATTTCATAAAAAAAAGCACAGTTTATGAGGATATAGACTACCCTTTCCCAAGAGATAATTAGAGAAAAAGAGACAGAATTTCAGGGAACAGCTTCAGCAATCTGGCATACCTCAAGCTCACAAAACACACAAAATGAGAAGTACATACTTCCTAATGCTTTACAAAGTGCCAATGGACTTTAGAACTGGAGAGCTATTCTGGTTAAAAGGAGCCTCGGTGGGTCCCTGTCGCCCTGGTTTTTGCAGTGTTCTATGTTTTCCCTTTCTGTAGTAGAATTCCTCATGCATTTTCTATAAACATAGTCCTTGTTTTCCTAACCAGCCTAGATTTTTTTGAACTTCTGGATTGTTTTTCATTCCTTTCTCCTAAGGTGGAGAATGATGATAGACTATGTTACTATCCTGTAGAATTGCAGAGGTGTTAACCTCATCTGCCAATACACGATTGTCTTAAGAAAGATATAAAAAGAGAGAATAAAGAAGGGCAGGCCCCTTTTGGCCCTTGCCCTGCTTGGTGGTCCTGACCTGCTGCTTGAGTCTGGGTGTTTCTTTCGTGTCCTAGTGTGACAGATCCCTGGTTCAGCCTCCCACTCCAAGCAGGTCAACAGTGACCAGGTGAATTTGGTTCTATTTATCAAAACACTTACTGCCCTGTAGTCCCAAAAGTATATTTCAGGTGAGCTAGTCAATGCTTCTGAGAGGAGAATAATCATATGCCTCAATATACAGGCTGCAATTTTCTATTAATACCATCCCTCTCCTACAGCTTAAGTCCTTCTAAATGGCCCTTGTGTACCTCCCAGGTCCGATTAGGCTGCACCCCATCTCCTGTTCTCGGTTAAAGGTACTAAGCAGAATAAAAGATATTGAATGGTTTCTGAATTGACCCCTGAGGAACTCTTCTAATTGGCAATAGAAAATCCATTTACCACCATACTATGTGTCGGAAACTCACTCAGATTTTCACCCACCTGGTAGTCCACATATCTAAGATGTCAATATCCTACCTGGGATACAGGGATGCTGTGGAAGACTGTGAGGGAAGTCCCACTATAGGAGAGATAAGCAACATTCACTGCTCTTCTCTTATCCAGAGTCATTTCATCATAAATGGTGACCAGGTTTGTCTAGCAAGATTTGCTTTTGATCAGCCTATATTTGCTATTCCCAAGCACCTTTTTCTCCTTCATGTGCTCAGAAATGGCTTTCAAAATGCAAAATATTCCTCTATACACAAAATCTTGTAGTGATAAATTACAGCACATTATGCTTTTAAAATCTAGTTGAAATTAGGAACAGGAGAGATGGAAACACAAAGAATATTTTAATGCACATAAAATGAATCAATAATCCTTCTCTTAGAATAAGGCACTTTGCAATGGTTGTGATGCACTTATGCAGATCTCAAGGGAGTAAGAAATGGGGAGAAATCATAAAAGCTACTAAAAAATCCCCATCCATCTTTTCTCCCTTTCCATTTCTTACTTACTTTTCTCTTTCTGGGTATTCTCTCTGTCTGAAGAAGACTAGTATGTTCTCTAGACCCAGGAAACTGGGCACAGGAGAGACAAGTCCAAAGCAAGATCTCAAGACTGAGAGCAGACTGAGAAATGTTAGGGCCAGAAAAGGAAGTCATTGGCATGCCATGTACAGGCACAGCTGGGATTTCTTACCAAGGCTTCATAGAGCTATCTAGGCACAGGAAATGAGGGTGAGAACTTTGGCGCTAAGTTTAATTTGGTCAGAGTCAGGGTCACGTTTCCAAAGATTACTAGAAATGTAAGTATGGGAATTTTTGTTGGTGGCAGACATTGGGTGTACATGAGTGGGTGTATGTGTATATGTAGGCATGGCTGAAGCAAACAGCTACAAAAAGGGAGAGCTCTATATAGGACATCAACACTCATTTGAGAGCCACGCACGTATTATTTAACTTTTAAATTTACAAATGTAAAACTAGCAGAATTTATACTCTTTGTTAGCTAAAATCTTAAAGTTACTTTTATCTGGGACTGCCTGCACAAAAATTTTGATTCTCTGCCATCCCTTTAGTAGCTGAGAGGGTCAGGGTCAGGTTCCACAAAAATCTTGATAGGCTATACTTTTAAGCAATTCACAGGCACAATTTTTTTGTCAACTTTTCATTGACAGACACACTCCATGGGGCACAGGCAGTCCTGGAGTTATCACAGCCTTTGCTATGAGAGGTTAGGGAGATGGTGACACCCTCAGATGGGTCAGAATGGTCTTGAGGCTCCCTATACACTGTCCTTACATCTTTCCTTATAACCTTGAGAGGCAGTGATGAGTGACACTAGCCCAATCCGGCTTCCTCTGTGCTGAAACAGACTGTGTTTTTCAGTCTGACTTTAACATGCTCCATTGAATTTCAGTAAACAAGTCTGTTTATGAACCTGGTAAGCCTAGAGAAGGCTTTAAAACTATGCTCAAATAAATTTATCCTGTCATCCTATCATATGTCAGGGAGTCCCATGTATTGCTCCCATTCATGGCTCCCAAGTCACCATTTAATTCTTGTCTCTTGAGACCATATATCTCAGAAGTACTCTCTTCTGTCCTCTGGACTATTTTGCAGAGAAAATGATTTTTTAAAAAAGAGGTTTATTGATGCCTTTTATCCTCCCAGTGCTCCTATCAGTTATGAATTGCTTTTTCCCTCTTTTTATGTTGCTGTTATTCAGCCGTGTAGCTAATAGGCCAGTTTCTCCTTATAACCTCTCCTGTGCTGCCTGTATCTTTTTCCCTCAAGGCTCTTACTTCTATTTCTATCCCTTGTTGCTCTCCTGCATTGTTCTTCCACCCATAACTTCTGTTTTCAGCAGGTTTGGCCTTGCTCTACATATGGTCATATACACACCGGACTTTTATGATTGCAGGACTGAGCAGCTCAAATGCGTCCCGTGCTTCAGACGGAATTGTTATCAATATGTTTTTTCCATCATGCTGTCTACAAGAAAGGAAAGTCAGCAGAACAGCAGAAGCAATGCCAAAGAAAAGTTTCTCCAACTGAATCAATTCTGACCGCATACTAAAAAATTGCTAAGCTTATGTTTGGGATATTTTCAATAGTCACAGGAATATTATTTCCACAACTCCACTGCAGCTCCCTTGAATTCATGACTTCTATTGCTAGAATATTGCAGCATAAGTAAATGGAAAGTCTAACCATATAGATCAATAGACCTTCAGATATTTGCACTTGGATTTTCTGGAAATGATTTTTCAGAAATTTCTCATTTTCAAGAACTGATTTTCACCTGGAGAGTGATTCAGATAAGACATAACACTGATACAGATATGCATTGAATAAAGTCAAAGTGAATTCCTAAATATCCCTTTGTTGCATAGAAACAACTTTGCTTGAGGGGAGCCATTGGCTGTACCTAGATTCGAAGATGTGTGGCATTTTTAAACCTGTGTTCAAAAATTCCATTGTGGAACAGACTCTTACATTTACCTTCAGCTTTTGCTTCTTTCGTATTTGTTTCATTGTCAGGAACAGTCCATCATTTTCAATAATGTAAATACACACAAAAATATTATTAGATCATATTAATTCATATAGGGAAGTTACAGCTTGTGTCTGACTGTATGGTGGTTTGGTTTTTTTTCTTTCTCTTAAGACATTAAAATAGTCATCTCAATCAATAAAAATTGAGCAGTATAAGAAAAGTAGTATGAATAAGCATATTGATGGCACAGAGGAGATGGACTAACTGAACTGTGTGAAGGTTTTTAGTTTTATTGTGAAAAGAAACAAGCACCTTGGCTAGCTGTATATATGTGTAAGCAGACAGGATGTTCGACCCATCTATCGACTGGCAAATGTATCTTCTGAAATCATTGAATACTAATTTACATTACAAGACAAATATATTACATCCTTCTATCAGAGTCAGTCATGTCTCCAAGTAAAGAAAACATTTTACCAACTGTCATGGTTTAGCATAGCTGGGAGTTGTAGTTAAAGAGGGCTCCATCAGCCACAGAAGTGATTCTTTGCAAAGAGGTGCTTACAGCTTCCTCTAGACCCAACAGAACCAATCAACTGGCTAGGCTGAATATTGGCAACTTTTCTAAACCACTTAAAGAGCTGGACACGCCTCTGTGAGCCACATTTTAAGAAGGAACAAAGCCCAGGAAAGCCTCTCTTGCTTCTGGTGGCCAAACAGGTAACTGGGGAGGTGACCGGGCCGGGCCAGGCTCTGCCGGGTCGGCCGGGGTCTGTTTGGCTGAGATCGCAGCCGCTTCTGCTCGCCAGACACCCCCCAGAGGCCAGGCCTGCTCTTCACCGCTAGAGCAGCCGAAATTCCCCTGAGACTGCTCTTGGCAGGATCATGTGGCCAAGAGATAAGCGAATTCCAAACTCCAGCTTGCAAGGCCCAGGTGAGACTAACTCTCTTAGTGCTGTAAGATTCTTCCAGACCAGATGAAGCCTGCAGACATCAATCCTCTCCCAGGTCAGAGGAAAGGGAAAGGTGAAGACATGTGAAGAAAACACTATAACGATGCCCAAGTCAGTGAGGAAGGAAGAGCCAAAACCCCGAGAGACGAGAATGAGGAGATGCTTCAATCCTAGAAGCTGAAATTCTATTGTAAACCTATGGTGATGGAGTACGATATATCAGAATACCTGTTGTAATTTCTTGAAAGCATGGCGGGGTGGAGCGTTCAAACTGCAACCATGAGCTAAGTACTTGAGCTAAAACAAGCAAATGCTGAAGTAGCTGTGATTTGCTGCGAGCAAAAGTACCTGTGCTGAAATAAGCAAATGTTGAAGTAGCTATGATTTGATGAGAAACTTGAACAGAGATGCCACAAAAGAAAAAGATCTCTGTTCCTAGAAATGAAGATACTCCCAGAGATAGTGTTTCTCACACCTCTCCGACACTTTGATAAGTGAAGAGAACTTTTGTTTCTGAGCAGCTCATCCTTAAAAATGGTACCCCATCAGTTAAAGAAACTCTCAAAAGCAGTTGTGGGGAAAGCTGTAAGTCAGGGGAAGAGACTTTCACATGCAAGCAGAGAACCATCCCAAGCGGCTGCCTTGCTGTGACATTAAAGCTACAAGAGAGCTGTTTCTTGTGGAGATGTCTCCATTGCATGAGCAAGAGAGACTCCTCTCCCTAAGTGAACTGAAAAAAGATAAATTATTATATAGGTGGTGAACTGACTAGAAAATCTCAAGGGTTGTGGGGTTTTTTTTATGTTGTCAGTAGAAGGGAGGAGAGGTGGGGGGAAGAGAGGTGTTCTGAAAGTTTAGTCTGACTTTTTTTTCCCTCTTTTAGGTCTGTTTATAAACTTCTTTATATTCTGTTAAGTTTTGTGCCTGCTTTGTTCTCTCCTAATTCTTATCTCACAGAAGGAAAATAAGTAATGGATAATTTGAACCAAACCACTACACCAACATACTCTAATGTGCAACATCAGAGATAGCAAAGGCAGTAACTAACTAGTGAGCCCCAACCAGCTTTTAGTGAATAGGGGGACAAGACATAAAGTAAGTTTCTGAAGAATTTCTAAATATTGTAACTTGTAGCTGGAGCACAAAAGGGACTGAAATATTCTAGGCAGGAAAATGCTTATAGATTTAAATAATTATTTGAGATATGTTTTACATATAATATATAATTTTAACAAACAATAAAATTTGTTGGAGGCACTGTCAATTGAGTAAAATACTGAAAGTTAATGTGAGAAATGGACTTGACTTTGCAAAGATTGAACCTGTCAATGGTGAGGAAGGAGAGCTGCATCTACAACTTACCATTCAGAAGTTGCCATCATATACCAAAATCAGGTATCATGTATTTAACCTTAATAACTATAGTATAAATGTAAATTTGCCTTTTATGTTCACATGTGTTGAAAACTAAAACAACAAAACAACCCCCAAAACAAGGATAACAAACAAACAACAACAACAAAAAATCAATTAATTCCAGACCAGTCTCTTCCAGCTTATTAAAACACAAAAATGAAATTTCTGTGAGAGATCAAGCTGTTGTAGCACCAGAAAAAAATCAGTATGGTATTATAGATGAAAAGCACAAAACCAAGGTGAAGAGTTGTACACAGAAGCTGAGTTGGTTCCAAAATCCTGTTGTTTTTATTTGGGTGGAGCAATTTGAAAATTGGGTTCAGGTAGGGCTTTCTGGCAATATGTGAATATATAAAGACCTTAGGGTAGAAACTGGGCCAGTAAAGGTACATGTCTCATACAGCAGAGAAAGTGATGTGCTATTTGCCTTACTAATTTTTTCCTTTGCTGAAATATTTGTCAGAATATTTTG
Organism: Monarcha castaneiventris obscurior; assembly: GCA_026261815.1. Taxonomy (NCBI): domain Eukaryota; kingdom Metazoa; phylum Chordata; class Aves; order Passeriformes; family Monarchidae; genus Monarcha; species Monarcha castaneiventris. The sequence goes on from JAMPIT010000379.1 coordinate 3,865,942, forward strand.
ATTTTTATATTTAGCTAGTTTGTCATCTAAAAAGGATACATTTTTTATTGGCACAGTACTGCATCTGACAGATTTTTTTTTCCATTGATGTATGTCTTTTTTGGAGCAGGGATGGAATTATGAAATGCCTATGATAATTAAAATGATCAGAGCCTTAGGGCTACAAAGGCATCTACAAAAAATGCAAGGCACTTTTTTTGTGCAGTGCCATAAAATATGTCCTTCCTGTAGAAAGAAAACTAGATGCATGCAAGATCTTCCTATCTCGTTACTGTGCAGTAAATAAACAGATAAACACATGTATGCATGCATGTGCGTTTGAAACACAGGACTTTCAGTGCACTCCTGTTGAAAAGCAATGTTATCCCAGGTTATAAGACAGAGAACATAGGCTGCATATATTCCCAACGTAAAAGATAATTCAGAAGAATTAGGCTTATTCAAAAATTTTTGCAGACTTTATATGCTACTAAAATATAAACATACAATGTTGTGAGAAGTGGAACGTGAAGCAAAAGAGCTCAAGACATCATGGTGTGATTTTTGGTGCTATCTTGATAGGGCCAAGAGATGGACTTAGTGATCCTAATGTGTTCCTTCCAACTCCACATATTCTATAATTCTGTGATTATGAAAAGGAAAGAATTACAATACATACATTTTCTTCCCAGAGGTATTTGGTGCTGCTCTTAGTTGAGAAAGGTGATGAATCTTGAAAATGATAAAGTGTCTCAATCATAGCCTAAAATACTACTACCACTACTAATAATAATAATAATATTTTATTACCTTGCATGGCTAGATCCCATAACTTTTTTAATCTCTTTGAAGTATCATTAAAGGCCATCAGGTTTTGTACATCCTGATACCCATGAAGAGTGATTCCACAGAACAGATTCTGTATTATTTTCTCCAGATTGCAATTTAGATTTTTTTCCCCTCTTACAGAGTGTCAGGTATCTGATTTCATAAAGAATGGCAACAATATATTTTCATTTGGGTAAATGGTGCAGTAGATAAGCTGTATATACCTTGACTGCTGAGTTTGCACGTTTCAGAAAGGTTTAAATCAAAAGGCAACAGAGCAGCAAGAATATGCATTTAGAATAATAAGAAAGGGGGGGAAATTATTAATAGATGTTTTTTATCACTGTTTTATTCTGGTATGTCAAAATATTGAAGGATCTTGATAAAATCTGATATGATGTAGTAAACTTCCTATTTTAGGAAGTTATTTAATTATATCCACCAAATATGAGTATGGCAGTATGTTAGGAATTATTATTTTCAGAGTGTAAAGAAAAAATGGTAATACAATATTGTACAGAAAATACAAATATTTTTCAAATGTAAACGGTATAAAAATGAAAATCTATGTTTTTGCAATTTTTGAAATACAGAAATTTCAGCAGATTGAAAAGACAACAGGGTATGAAGCAATGACTTTTCATGTGACTGCAAAATGAGTTAATAATTTAATCCAGAGATGTCATGAGAAGTTCAAATATCTCCCAGGAGAATAATTTGATTAAAAGAAAGATGGTCTCTGATCCTGCAAACACAAGATATGGGAAGACTAGACTAGGGAGCATTAATATGTGACGGCTTGTTCAATTTTACATATATATTATATATATTATATATATATAATATATTATATATATTATATATATATTTTTTATATATATATATATAATACTTATATTATATATACATTTGTGCATGTGTGTGTATAATCTTGACTGATTTTCAGGTTTAAGTAAGTTAAGGCCCAAATAAAAATTATTTCACTTCTACATTCTTTGATTAAAATTGTTTCTGGAGGAGAAAAGACAATTAGACGAGCATTCACACAGTTCTTTATTCTGTAGGGATGTTTATTCCATCATGTTCAATTGTGCTTTCACTGTAGCAACATAACTGGGACTAGCAACTTATGTGCTTTGTCATATAGACCAGCTCCTCATGTTCTGAGTAAAAGCTATGATACAGATAAAGAAGGGCACTAAACTCTTGAGGACAGGACAATGTTGAATCCCTGTAATGATATCTGCAGGGAAACAGAGCATTTCATCAGAGTATTCCATCAAAGTACCTCTGCATATTAGTGATGGCATGTTGGAATGCCCTTCACTAGCCAAGCTTCTTGTTATTCATATGTCTGACATAGGAAACAAGTAATTTACCATGCCTTTATTAATAGTTTCAACATGAATAGCTGACATTTTAGGTAGTGTTAGATACTTGGTTAAAATCTAGCTCCTACACTTGCATGTAGTTTTTGCTGTCTTTTAGACTTAGCAGAGTTGATTAAGTGTGCTTTTGCAAAGCAAATAAAAATCCTTTTTATTGTCCTCAGTTCATGAACCAACAAAGTTTAATTCTGCAGTAGCTTCAGGGCAGGTCGAAACCAAGTGAATTCCTTGGCTGAAATACTAGATGCCTTTGATCACATTAGCTATCCACAGAACAAGAGTCTGGCTCACTCTGGCTCTGCCACTAATGCTGCCAACCAGGAAAAAAACCCCAACCTCTCTCCCTCTCTGTTTCCTGCATTGCTGTCCATTCCTACAGTGTCTGAGAGAGCAGAGCTTGGGGGAGTAGATCAGTGAAGGTTCCGGGTACTTAAATGCATGCCCAGAATATGTTCAAAAAATGCATAAGATTGAGCATATCTGTCAACCCCTAATGCACTCACATGCTTTCGGACATCTTGAATGCATGTGAAATGAACAAAAGGCTGTTTCTAAGTGGCCAAACAAGTACCAAAAACCCAGCTTACACATACTGACTCATGTTGTTTATAGCTGGTGTGAGCTGGTATGTCACACAACGTTGTTTTTATCTCTGGGCCTTGTGGACCTAAGACACAAAAAGTGATTCTTTGGGCTCTTTCTCACTTCAAAGTGCCTGCAAAAATGTGCCAGACTAGTGCTTTATGGGACTACTTTGACAATGTGGCATCATTCAAGATGTAAACAGTGACAAGGCCTGCTGGAATAGTGCTAGAAAACTCTTGGAGCAGCCCATTACAGTGCTACATCACAATATTGTCTCTTGGAAGAAGTTCATATAAGGAGCTACAGTCATGGCAACAGTCATGCCTGAGTCTTTTTACAAAGACGCACCATTGAGTTGATATAAACAAGAGCCTTGGAGCAAAAAAAATAAGTGTTTTGGATGAGCTAGCATCCAGTGCTCAAGCTTGCCCCCCTGTCCTTTGAAATTTTTTTCTTTTTTATTTAGCTAGGATCCATTTGCTCTACTTAGGAATGCAATTCTTCTACTGTCACTGATTTTCTACACAGAGCACTTACCTGTTTTAGCCATGCTTGATGAAGGTTGTGGCTTCCAGGAACTGTGTGGAAGTGTAGGAATCTCTGGATGTGTTTAGTTTTAAAATGTTTCAAATTCCACAAGGAATTCAGAATTAAATTAATTGTGGCAGAGCAAATCTACCTAATTGTACTAACTGAACTGTCTGAAGAGCTGATACTTCACTATGGGGCACTAAAGGAATCAAGGAGTTAGTGTTGCATTTTTGTTTTCAATTTAGTGTTGATCTTTAAACTTGGAAGATAACCACCCAGATTACCACCCAAAGTTTAGTGGATATTTTTGAATGAGGTACATAGCATTTTGTGATAATACTTTCCTAAAGCTCTGGAAGGCTAAAACTAGACCAGAGGGAAACTTACATTCATTTTCTGGTTTGAGAATCTGCTTTTCAGTTTTCTAGTATATCCTAACTCACCCTTCATATATTCAACACTTTACCCTCTCTCACATTTTCCTCACTCCTCTTACTGTCACAGCTGCTGCACAGCATTTTTTACCCCTTCTTAAATATGTTATCACAGTGGCACCATCAGTGTTTCTGAAGGGCTCAGCTTTGGGCAGCAGCAGGTCCTTTTTGGAGCCAGCTGGAAAAGTCACTGTCAGACACGGGGACATCTGTTGGCCTCTTCTCACAGAGCCACTTCTCCAGCACACCTGCTACCAAACCCATGCCACACAAACCAAACATGCACTTATAAGAGAAAGAAGGAAAAAAAATATTGTAATATTAATACAGCATTTTCAAGTACAGGTTGATGCTATTCCACAAATAATTTTAATTCAGTTCTAATTTTTTTGCCAGTCTTAACACTATAAAATGATTTCTTTCCTGTCAGTCTTGCTCTTATAACTTATTATGGCAATTGGATGTGCTGCATTACAAATTGTTCCCATGGCTGTAAAAGTAAGATATTTCATTCACTCCAACTCTTTTTTTTTTTTTATTAAACTTGAAGCACTTACTTTTATTGTTGAAGGACTGCAAAATTAAACTGCATTATGAAAATGCAATAACATGCTCTGTGTGTTTTTTGTTTATATTGGTTTCATTTTTAGCCACTGCTGGATAACAATTTCATAACACAACATTTCATTGCCAACAATCTTTATTAATCTTTGAGAAACAGTTTTTTCCACTGAGATTCTAGATGTTTGATAGCAACAGTTGCTCTGGTTTTAGTTCAGTTTATTTCTAAAAGAACTGCGTTAGTGACAATGGTCAAATGTAGTAGACTTAGTCATTTGCTGTTTTATTTCTACTTCCATTTTCAGTTTTAATATGTTGGTTTTACACAGAGAAGGATGAAATCTTGTGTGACAGCCTGATAATTTAAGTTTCAGTAGGTGTCTGATCCTTTTCACACCAGTATCAGTTGAAATGCTATAGCTCACATTAGTGCAAAAGGAGAAAGGCAGCTATACATACACATATTTGAGTGTTGGGGTTTGGGAGTTAGCCTGTTTTTCTCTTAAAGAATTTTCCCCATATTTGTTGCCAGGGGACAAATTACTGGGCCCTTAAGAGAAACAAAAGACCTGGCCACAGGGGCGGGGTCGGACTGGCCACCCTTTTGTCACCTGGGGGTTGGGTACACCCGAGGGCTGGCTGATGTTCTCAGCGTTCAGTCTGAGGAGCTGCTGCCATCGGTGTGGACTCTTGGTCAGCACTGCAAGCTTCTGCATCTTCGGCTGTTTTGCTTTCTACGGGCGAACCCCCGGGATTTCCAAGCCTGCCTTTCCCTGTCCCGCTGGGAGCTGGGCACTGCCGCTCTGCCCCTGCTGCTTCTCAGAGCTGTTGCTACTCTGTAGCTCCTATGCTGTGCTGCCTGAGACCTGCCGGGCTTCCTGCTTCAGCGCCGGAGTTTGGTGCATCTCGCCTGCCACCTGAGATCTGTGCTCACCCCTGCTGTTCCAGGCTGCTGTTCCTGAGGATCCGGCCGGACACGGGGATCAGCTGCCCAGGGGTTTGTGAGGCTTTTCATCCATCCCTCCCGGGATCCCGCACTGCCATTCCCGGTGCTGCCCGAGCTCGCTCCGGAGCGCCCCCTGCAGCTGCGGGGGAACCATCGCACCCGCCCTGCTCAGCGGGAGCTGCATCGGAGGAACTGCATCAGGGAAAAGTGCCTGAGGCCGAGAGAGGAACTGCACCCAGGGGAAAGGGCCTGAGGCCGGAAGAGGCCGCCCTGAGTTTGTGCTGCTGCTTGCTGTGACTGCCACAGCTATTGCTGTTTGTTTGTGTTGTAATATATATATATATTTATTAGTAAAGAACTGTTATTCCTATCCCTCATATCTTTGCCTGAAAGCCCCTTATTTTCAAATTTATAATAATTCGGAGGGGAAGGGGGTTGCATTTTCCATTTCAGGGGAGGCTCCTGCCTTTCTTGTCTGACACCTGTCTTTCAAACCAAGACATTGAGTTAAAATGAAAATCAAATCTCCTCAAGACTGATTTTACACATCTGGTTTAGAAACTGTTTATATCTAAGAATCTACCTATACTTCTAATGTGTTCACCGCTTTGTGTGCATAAGTTAAACAAATGAATTAACTAAGTTTGGCAGATATCAACTCCAACAGAAGTCACAAAACTATCTTAAATCTCCATAGGTGTTACATATTTGCAGTTAAAGAGATGAGAAGTGCGAAATGATTTGACCAAATACAAATATAATCTTACAAGTACAGTATTGTCCTTGACAAAAGTCTCTCAATTTTCATAAATAGTTTAATTGTAAATTCAATTAGCTTAATGATGTTTATCACTATAAGCATGATTATTTAGGCTACTGCAGAGTTAAGCAAAGGTGCAGAGAGATATTTTACATCCTAATATTATTAATTATTATAACTTTATGTGCTGTGCTCATTTTCTTAAATATTAGGCATCATGAATCTCTCTGTAGTCTGGCAAATGACTTGGAAAAATCTTGCCATTCCCTATTGTATTTTCAGGTGCTTTAGAACATTTAAATCCCAATACTTCTTAACTTCCATAGCAAAATCTGAGCTTCTTAATCAGCATGTCAGTATACTTATCATTTTATGAAAATCAAATTGCATTCTGGTTTTAGTCCATTAGCCTCAGGAATCACTTCCATATGTGGGAGAGGAACATTTGCAAATTTGATTGTCTGAAATAAAATATCAGGGATCAACTGCAGTGAAACATCAGGAAAAACTCAGAGCAAGCAAAGAATGTGGCAATTATAATTTTCTACTTTCTCTGACAAACTGGACATTAATATCTCCCCATGGTTTAGGTCTCCCCAAGGGTCTCTTGGGCAGTAGGATGTGAGTGGACCAAAGATGAAAAACCATCTAGTAGTCCATGAAGATAACTTGAAATAACATAATCTCAAATTACTCATTCTTCTCAAGACATTTCAAAAGCAACAGAAAGGGGTAATATCCCATGCTCTTTTCCAGTGTCTTTCTATGCCTGGGCAAAACTAGTTTACAAATGAACCTTCCAGTTAAATTAAATAGGAGGAAATATACACTTAGCAAGACAGAATAGCACTCCCGTGGCAGGTCATTCACTCATTTGAAATATATATATTGGTCCTATTCCTCTATTACCAAAGGAAGGTGGCTGTGCTACTCTCATATTACAGGAATAATACTGTCCAAAAAGGAAAAATTATTTTTATCTTATGAAGAAATTTGTCTTCCTTGAAAATTTCATGCTGCATATATATATGTGTGTGTGTGTGTGTGTATTTCTCTTTATACTAGAGAGAGCAAATAATAGTAAATTTACTTTAACCATTTTGAGAAAGTAGGGTATTTTTTCCAGACTTCATATGAAATAGTTTTAAAAAAGGCTAATTTAATTTCCAGTAAAATTCTGCTCTTCAGCACCATATATATATATACGTATATATTTCTTTTTTTAATAATGGTTGAAATATCTGTGATTTGATGAAATCTGAACAATCTTTCTTTTCCAATTTGAATGTATAGATAAGAGAACTTTTCTCATATAACCATTACTTTGTGGTCTGGAGGTTTAGCAGAGCAGAGCAAGGGAGGAGGAAAATGGAGAATAAAAAGAAAAGAATTTGTCATAAAGCGGCTGTGTAACTGAAAAATTAATGAGAGAATTATAGCCTTTTGAAAAATCCATTTGACACCTTGCAGGAGAGCACATTGTAGACACAAAATTAAAAGAAGGAAATGGAAACCAAAGCTGAGAGCAGTGTGACTGAAGATAGGATGATTCAGTGAACTAAATTACATAGTAACTTTCAGTGTCACCTATATATTGACAAATTAGTCAGTTTTCCAGTTCTGTTACCATCAGTTCTTGAGTCCTACCTCTAGCAATCCCAACTTGACTTAATTTGATTCCTGGTATTGTTGGTCTTTTTGCAGTCACAATGGCCATATCTTATTTTAAGAAGCACCAGGTGAAATAGGGATGGATGGGATTTGGAAAAAATGGAGAACCTTTTTTTTACTTTCTTTGGAGGTAGGAAGCAAAATAAAACTTGAGGATAATAGAAGCAGCTGTTCCTTTTAAGCATTTTAGGTTTAAATATATATGTTATAAATTATATAATATTTTTCATTAACAGAGAGGAGCTCAATTGAAATTATTATAAATTTTCTAATAAAACTAAATACAGGTCTACATTCCTAAATTAGTGAAAATGAAAGATTATTTTATCTGTATCTACTGTAAATATTTTATAAAGTAGCTCTGGGCTGCTGCATGCCACCTAGTATCCGTACATAAGAAAGCAGAGGAGCATAGAAACAAATATATTGTGTTTGTCCATTGGTTCTTTTTTCCCTTACCCCAACACTCCTGGAGGTTTTCAAGAGGTCAAATTAAGTCAGAAAGCAACAGTAGGAAACAAAAGAATAATAAATATTTATTTAATGATTCTGTGAAATTTTTTTTAAAAATAATGTTTTTTTAGATAAAATGTTAACTTCTCTCATGATGAAAAAGATCATCACCTGGCATAGTTTAAATTTTTCCTGTGGTTCAAATTAACATCCAGAAAAAAATACCTTGAGCACTGATTGGTTAACTAAAATAGTGGTAAATTATAACAATAGATGTTATTTTGCTAAATCCACTCCTGGTATGGTTTACCATGATAATGACTACTTAACTATAGTGATACAATTAAAGGTTAGAATCCATAATGTAATCTTCACAATCATTGCTTTTCTGGTGGTGATGGGTTAGCTGTTTTCATTCCTAATAAAAGAAAAATTACTATAAATCAGTACTCTTATAAAATTAGGTCGGTTGGATGATTTTCATGCTGTCAGACAAACAGCATTTTTTGGATAATTTTTTTTTTAACTAGATAGCTAGCTGCTTTTAGAACTTCATGAGAACATCTACGGGCTACTCTCCACATGAGCTGATTCATCAAACCACAGTTCATTTCAAATCATCACACTGACCAATGAGCTCTATGCTGATGGGTCATGTTTAATGGACAAGTGAGCTGCACTCAGCTACCTATCCTTTCATTCTGAATATCTTCAGTCACGCTAATCCTCCTGAATTAAAAAAATAACACACAGGAAAAAATGTTTTGAGAAATCACAGAACAAGCTGCAGTTAGTTTATTATTGTGGACATGTCCTGAAATTGACTTTTTTACACAAATCTCATCTTCTAATGAAAAATTTCTTCTCTGCTAATTCATTGAGTAGAAAGCTAAAAGTAATTATCTACTGATTATTACAGCAGTAGCTGGCACATCTATAGCCACAAGAGTGTGAGTATTTCCATTATAAACCCTGTTATTCTAGGTTCTAAAAATTTGCAGACTATTGAAACTAGGCACAAAAAGTTAGAAAGTTAGAAGGAACCTTTCTGAAAGGAATTTTGGTGTCCATCCATTTGCAGATTACATAGCTGAAGTAGAGGAGTAGTTGCCATTTGAGCATGTACTGCACAGGCTTTTCAGTTAGAAAAGACTTCACTGAAAATTATGACATTTATCCTACAGTCAAGACACTATTCAAAACATAGCAAAATTACTTTATTTAAGATATATATATTCTATATAAGGATTATATAAACAACACACTGTAGTTCCAGTAACACTCTGGATGACATCATGGGGAATTAATTTTATCTTCTGCTTTAAGGATCGTTCCTTCTGATTGCTGTTTGTCATGACTCCTGTTCTGTACTGTCAGCCCTCATTTGGAGAAGTGGTTCTTTTGTGAAGAATGGTTTTCTGAAGCTTCAAGCTTTAGATATTTTGAAGCACACTAGATAAATAATCTGCAGATGTGTATCATGTATAACCAAATCTGTCAAACACAAGAGAGGGATGAAACTTTCGATACACCCTCTCTGATTTATTTCATCCTAAATCTATGAAGCTATTCTTCTAAACCAATGGAGATAATCTCAGTTTCTAAAATCAACCAGCCCAGTTCTATAGAAGGACAGAAACATGTCATACACTTTCTAAAAACCTAAAGTAACAGATAAAAAGCCAGTTAAGATCTACAGCAAATTTTTTACAAATTCATCTATTTGGGAAAGCTCTTTCTGCCTGTTTCACCTCATGCTTATAATAGAAGTGTTGGGAGATAAAGAACAGACTTGGTGTCAGAGGCACACTAAGTAAAGACAAGAATGATGCATCAACTTCAAAAGCTGTAGAAATGGTACTAGCCAAGCATCACATATTCAGACAAACATATTGAGATTGCCATATTGTTCACTGAAGTAAGTTCCTTGAATGTTAATGTGTGGGAAAAAAACCATGAAAACCAAAACTACATTGAAAGGAGTTCAAGCTGATAAAGAACTAAGCCATTTGAAGGCCATAGCGTCTTGGAACCATAATAACCAATTATGCCCCAAGCACTGGTAAACCAATATTTCTTGCACACCAGGAAGCGTAGGGGTTTTTTGCATTCCATTTTTTCACTCCTAGATTATTTAAAAATAGTGTGAATACAGTCAAAAAAGTCTTATGCATATAATCCACAAAACGTAGGCAATTTCTAAGGGAAAAATTAAGTATTTTTCATTATTTTTAGATTCAGGTCTTCTGTTTTGAAAATGTGAACATGCTATCTAAATAGACTAGGTAAGCAACAATCTATTAAAATAGTCTATCTGAAAGGAAAATAAAATGAAAACTGTGAGAAACAAAATTTGACTCCAGTGACACAGAACAATCCTGAACTTCTGAAAGAAATTTCTGGTTCATGAGCTAAATGTTACATCTGAGTTCCTCTGTTAGCAATTATCTTTTTCTTCTGAATCTGCCTTTGAGATCTGTGGGACTATCTTCCTTATATCAGATGAATTAAAACTGAAAGAGTAATGCAGCACTTCATTCTTGTTTTTCCAGTGAGTTTTTCTGCTTACATTCAATTCCAACAGACATTTTTGGAACAATTCAGAGAAAACCCAGCACTCTTGCTAGTATTGTGTGCAACATGCTAAATCTTGTTGCAGAGGAAAGCCATGTTAGGATGTTATATTACATCTACTGCTTATTGGAAGCTGTGGTCACTCAGCTCACTGCAGGCAGAACAAATACTCCACAAAACGTCTCTTGCATAAATTGACCATACCACATTGTTTTGCTTATTGAGTTTGGCAGACACAGCTGATGGAGGTTGCAATGCATTTTCAGTAAGCACTCACAAATACATGTTCAGAGGATTCATTTTAACTCCTTTACTTATCTGTTTTTGATAAAGCCTAAGTGCTTATGCAGTAGCAGGGATTTTTATTATGGCAGAAACGCTTAACAGAGTAGCTTTATATCATCCCATATATTCTCAATTAACTTCTTGTGGCCATATTAGTGGGCATGGTGACATCTTATATTGCAAATTTCATGATCAATTGTTTATGCTCTTTTTTTGAGTTCTTTATGGACTGTGTGTGATCTAACTTGTTGAAAGTATTTGGTAATTCAGGAGGTGGCTGGAAAACCACCAGCCAAAATATTGGAGATCATCAAGAAAATACAGGGTTGATATGTACTACTTATTTTATGGTTCAAATGCAATCTTATGCTTTAAAACGTGAACTTTTATTGACCCAACAACAGTATAAAAATCACTACTTGTTTCCAAATCAGACACATTTAACTATGCTTTTACTAAAATAAGTGCTGGCCAACTTTTACAGAAAAAAAATCAGATCTAGGGACAGGTTCAGCTTTTCACATTTTCATCCTAAAGTTACATAGGAGTAAATTAGTAGATATTGAAGAACAGTGAAATTACTGTAGTAGGACACCCTTTGGAAATGTAGAGCAAAACAGATTTTTTTCCTTGTAATATTGTTAACTCAGATACATGTTTTGCATTTTTATAAGGTAAATAGAAACTATATAGCTAACTATTACTGAAAAACATCATTGGGAATTATGAATTGATTATCTATATATTGGCAAATCCAGAAGACAGAATCTTCTTTTAGCATTGAAGTAAACCATGTCAAATTTCTTCTCTAGGGATCAGCAGACTGTGACTTATTTATCTGTTTTTGGCAAACATGAGAGAGACACACCAAATCTACAGGTGTCCAAGTATTGCTAAAAAAATTTAGCAGGACAGTATTCAATGGGAATCATATAATAATAGCTGACAATGGATGAAGAGTGATGAGTCTTGGAAAAAATTAATTAAAATGGGAACCCACATTTCTCATTCTAAATCACCTCTTCATTGTCAGTAAGAAGACTTGGATGGCATTGCAGCTAAGAACTTTCTTCTACTCATGTTGGTGGTGCAAAACAGTAAAAATTTTAATGTTCCGAAAGTAGTCCTGAAGGTATTATTAAGTCATCAAATAGGTGAATAATACAGAATCATTGTAGAGACACCAGTCAGAGAGAATAGGTGGGTAATGTTGCCAGGTTGCCTCACGTTGTTGTTTAGGTGGTTTGGGATTCTACATTGAGGAATGATGTGACTGTTATCTCTGACCTGATTCTCCCTTTCCCCTTCCCAACATTTCTATTTTTCATCTATGTTGGGGAAATAATCCAACTTTAGCCTTATGGCAATTTCACAATTAGAAAGTTTAAGAGGCTTTCATCAAAGTTTATACTTGACTGAATGTCTTCCTCCATGATGTTGCAAAACTAAACTTCTGCACTATGAAAACATTATCAGAGTCTGATGAAAATGTTGACATCGAAACCTGAAGGGGAAGATATGTAACCTGCAGCCCCTAAAAAAGTGATGAGGCAAGAATTGCTTATGAAGAACAGGGAAAATAATTTTGATATGTATTTGGATAAGCCCTGTTAGTTAAGGATAGAAAGCAAATATATTTGGATGAATATTTTGAGATAAACAAAGTGGTCAAATAAACAAACAAACAAACAAACCTGAATCAACCAAGCAACCAACCAAAAACCTCTTGATTTACCTAATACAAAATTAACTTTTAAATTCATTGTTGAACTTGATCTCCAAGGACAAAATTTATAAAATATAACATGGACAAAATAAAGCTATGTTGGGGTTTAGGAGTTAGCCTGTGTTTCTCTTAAGGAATTTTCCCCATACGAGTTGCCAGGGGACAAACTACTGGGTGCTTAAAGGAAGCAAAAAGACCTGGCCAAAGGGTCACGGTCAACTAGCCACCCTTTTGTCACCTGGGGGGTTGGGACACCCGGGGGGTCTGCCTGGTGTTCTCAGCGTGCAGTGTGGTAGCTGCCTGCCATTGGTCAGCACTGCAGACTTCTGCTTTGGGCTGCTTGCTTTTCTACGGGAGAACCCTGGGATTCCCAAGCCTGCCTTTCCCTGTCCCGCTGGGAGCTGAGCCGCTGCCGTCCCGCTCCGCCACTGCTCGGAGTTTTCGCTACTCTGTAGCTCGTGCGCCCTGCCGGCTGAGAGACCTGCCGGGTTTTCCTGCTGCAGCGCCGGAGTTTGAAACATCTCGCTGCCACCAGGGATCTGTGCTCACCCCTGCTATTCCAGCCTGCTGTTCCTGAGGATCCGGCCGGACACCGGGATTGGCTCCAGGGGTTTGTGAGGCTTTCCATCCATCCCTTCCCGGGACCCCGCGCCGCCATTCCCGGTGCTGCCCGAGCTCGCTCCGGAGCACCCCTGCAGCTGCGGGGGAACCATCGCACCCACCCTGCTCACTGGGAGCTGCCCCGGAGGAACTGCATCAGGGAAAAGTGCCTGAGGCCGAGAGAGGAACTGCACCCAGGGGAAAGGGCCTGAGGCCGAGAGAGGCCACACTGGGTTTGTGCTGCTGTTTGCTGTCACTGCCACAGTTATATCTGTTTGTTTGTGTTGTTATACATATATATTTATTAGTAAAGAACTGTTATTCCTATCCCTCATATCTTTGCCTGAAAGCCCCTTATTTTCAAATTTATAATAATTCGGAGGGGAAGGGGGTTGCATTTTCCATTTCAGGGGAGGCTCCTGCCTTTCTTGTCTGACACCTGTCTTTCAAACCAAGACAAGCTATCTGCTGTAAAATGTAAAGAACATAAACTTCCACTGAAGTCTTTTCCTGTAGAATAGTAATCCATATTTGCGTAGTAAGGGCATTCTTCTAGAATCCTTGGAGGAATCTTCACAACAAAATCTGAAAGAGGTGGACATTTGATCTGTTTGACAAGTTCTCTGCTAATTTTTTTTAATTTAATTTTATTTTTTGTTTAGCAACACTTTATATAGAAAAGGATACCTCCTACACTTCCATGTATATTTTACATTTAAGAACCTTATACCATTTTAGCAGGCATTCTGTAACTGTCTTTGGTCATAGATCTTGTCTTCTATAACCCAAAAAATGCCAGGGAATATATTCTTTGAAAACCGAACCAAAACCAGCTACATGAACACCAGTATGAGTAAAATACAGTGTCCTAAAATTTGGAATCTTAGCAATGAATGAAAGCTTCTACTTACTTTTTTTCTGTATTTTTTTCGTGCCATGGTTGAGATGCTTGCATGGGTTTCCTCTCAATTGGATTTTATTGGTATTTATATTGGTATTTAAAATATTTGAAGTGATGCTAGACCTGTTTTTTCAGGTCTAGCACGCATATATTTTTTATACAATATATTCTTCTTGCTGTTTCCATTCAGTTTCTTTAAAGCACTTAGGAATATGTTAACGTATAGTTGAAATTCCTGGGATTTAAGTCCTTTATAATTATTGCACTTACTAATGCATTCCTTAATTAGAAGACCAATAGGTAAGGTTACACAGTTGCTACTCTTATCAAGAAGGTCTGCAGAAAAAAAACCAGTGCAGATGGTGTTGTTGCAATCATTACAGCTATTACAGACCGAGTTTACTCATTTGACATGTGTTGGCTGGTAAAACACATGCACCTGATAGCGCACATTTCTGAAGGTCCTTTCAGGGACACAGACCAGTGTAAATCTAGTAACGAAGAGAAGCTACTAGTACAGATCTTTGATCTACTTGCTCTAGTACCTTCAGTTTTAATGTTGGGCATTTCTTTTTGGTGAGAGTTTGTATGTTTATTAAAAATAATGCATAATTGAATGAGAAAATTCTATAAAAATCTACTTATAATAATTACAATTACTCATTTAATCTATCCTTCTCTTTGTAAATTGCCGTTTCTCTTACCTTGATTGCTGAAGATTGATCAAACTCATGCAATAACATCATAATCTCTGTGGGTTGCATTAGAACTTCCTGCAGTAATTATTCTTTTTGAAACATATTTTTATGATTTTCTCTTTGTTTTTTATGAATCTCATACAATTCAGAAAACATTTTTTTGTTCTCCAATACAGAAAAAATTTTAAACCAATAAAAAAATTCAGAAAAGCCATCTTAATACCTTGACAGAATATGAAAAAAATGTTGTTTGTTTCCCTATTAACAATGTTGTTTGTCAGGATATATTTTTGCTCATCTTGCTGCTTGGTCTCTTTTGACAACAATTCTTAGAAACTAGTCACACAAATGTCCACTAAGAGTAGAAAATGAAAAAGGAAACAAAACCCTGGAAACTACCATAGAATCAGATAAAGAGATTTTCTTCAGACAAATGTTTACAAACACTATTTTCCTGTTACATGCCTATTTCTTGAAATGGGAAAATACAGAATTAAAAAGTCAAATCTCTGTCTCTTTATTCCCATAATTCCATCTTAAAGTAATACATTTTTCTAAAATATGGTTTCAGTTTACTGCCATAACTAAAGAGGATGTATTTCTCAGCATTTTGAATTTCCACTGAAATCACAGGCTGCACAGTTACAGATACTATTTGACCAAGAATATATTTAGTGGTTGCAGTTGTATATTGCTTTAGAGCATTGGAAAATATATATAAATATATATCCAACATTCCTGTTATGTAAGTTACAGAAGTAAGATAGTGGTATTTTGCTCCTTCTCTGACCTACATTATGAACCTACTGAAAATGTTGCTATGATGTGTGAAATATAGATAACATAAAAAAATAAAAAACTCCAAATAAGACATAGAACATGAAGTGATAAAACCAGTAAATCATATACCATGAATACTAAAAGCTACTTTAAGAATATATGTAAACTACCTTTTTTTTCTTACACTTTTTGAAAGTAGTTGTATGTAATAATGGTTAACATCAGAGTTGGACGTTTATTGTTTCTATTTTTCGTTTGGATCATGTTGCCTTTGGTCTAGGTAGTTTTTTATATGACTCAGTTTTTCATGGCTGTTAAAATTATCTTTTGGGACTGTAGGAGGTAATGTTAATAACTGCTTTTTATCAATGTCCTCCATCAGTTATGATATGCAGAGCCACCTTTGTTGATTACACAGCAGATGCAAGCATAATCAAAAAAAATTCAAGCATAACCAAATGTTCTTTTTAAATGTTTAAGAATTTTTCATTTCAGAATTTTCATCAATGACAATAATGCATTAAAGTTTATGAAAACACATTTATTTAGAATAAATTAATTCAGTTGTGGGGGATTTTGTTTGGGGTTTTATTTTGGGTTTTTTCTTTAGCTAGCACAATGGCTTTATCCAGGAGAAAAAAAAATGGAAAAAAAATAAGCCATTTAATAAATTAACTAACTTTTTAAAAATTAGAAGAACCTGGATCTGTTGTACCAGATGATGAAAATACTAACAAATGACAGGCTTTTCCAAGCACAGACAAGTGTGAATACATATGACAAGAAGGTATTGGAAGCAGATTTGAAAACAGACTTATTGGTGCCACAAAGCTTCCATAATAACCTCTTGATGCATTTCGGAGGAGATTTTGAGGTACATATGTACCTTCATCCCCATTTACACAGCTGATGCTTGGCCATCATTTCACACTCTTAATGTTTCATACCTTGAGTAGAAACTCCCACTCCATCACATGTATGCATGTATTGGGATCACCACCACGCATAACTCTTTCCTCGAAATCATTCAGCAGGACATAGGAGAAATCATTTTTCCATTCCTTCAGGAAACACACCTGAAAAACCTACATGACCAAAGGGCAGAAATAACAGACAGGCACTGACCAAACAGTCTGTGAACAAATCTGAGCAGAATCTTTGTTCTTCATTCCTGTTTATTCCAGACGGATCCAAAGAGCCTTTGGTATGGATTTATATATAAATGCAAGAAGGCGATCAAAAGGTAGTCTGGATTATAACTTAAAGCCTAGAGCTGAAATGATTTTAAGGTCTCTGATTCCAGTCTGAGGTCTTAAACTTTAGTCTGGAGGGTTAGTTCCAGCTATATTTTATCCACAGGAGGAACTGCTCAGCAGTGAAATGTATAAATTAATAAAAAACTCCTTGATCCCATTGCATAGGCCCCTTTTTTTTTTTATATAAAAGAAGTCAAGAGCATAGACCAGAATTGAGGCACACTCCAGCCCAGCTACACTATCTACATGATCCGAAAATGAGGATCCAAATCCCTTTAGACACCTACTATTTGTCTGGGGAGAACATCTTACTGGAAGTACTCATGAAATTATGACCCTGGTGGTGTAGCACTGGTAAAAGAAAACTAGCAGAGAGACCATAAAACATTTTATTGTATGTGTGTATTCTAAAAATATTGGATACATGTAAGTAAACTAAACCGTCACTCTTCGTAATGTTGATTGTTTGTTTGTTTGTTTGTTTGCTTTTTGTGAAATATGATTGGTATGAAATATATTGGAAAATACTAAACCCTAAGTGAATTTGCTGGAAAACTGTGAGGATGCTTGTTAGCACTGAATAAAAGAACTCTCAAGGACACAACACAAATGAAACAGCCCTCTCCATCTCATTTACTAATCTACAGCTGTGCAGATGCACAATATTTTCTGGAGAAAAAGAAAATTGTTAAAATATCCAAATGAATTATCCCAACATTTTTGTTAATGCAAAGGAAAGCTTGCTTTTAGAGCACTATGCTACATCTACAGTCAGGCTACATCACATCATATTCATCTGTTCAGTCTTATTCTACAAGAAAACATCATAAATATAATTTTAAAAATCATAGTGTCTAATAGCAGTTTCATTGGTCCATACAATTAGACTGATTTGAGAATAAAACAGTGTGGTTAATAATTCATCTTGGGAATACCCTTTCAGGTGTCTGATTTATAACAGTTAGTATGAACCAATATTCTCAAAAATTTAATTGCAAAGCCTTTTTAAATGCCATAAAAACCCTTCTGTATTTGAACTACTATTCTTCTCTTTCCTACACTTAACTGTAATTTAATGAGAGTTCTTATGATTAAAAATGGTGCTGGGAAGCATTTTGGCAAAACTATTTGTTTTCTCCCCATTGAATATCCCTGCAGAAACTGGAAAGTAATATCTTATTTTCTCTAGACACATATTTCAAGCTGATGTTCGGGGCTTTCAAAGCTTACAGTTTCCAGGACCCCTTTATTTTTCGAGGATATTTTAAGTAGCAAGACATTAATTTTCTATAAAATCTGGTCCCCATTTTTTATGTAGAAAGATTTATTTGGTGTTCTTTAAAAAACCATTGTAATATTTCAGAGCACAGCATTGACAACTACCAGAAATGATGATACAAAGAGCCATTATGAAAGCATAACACTTAACAGCTTTGCGAAAAGGGAAAGGGAGATAAAGGAAGAATTAAAAGTTTTAAGAAAAAGAAATGTCCACATTCCTCACTCACATGAGACATTATGAATCAGTGCAGAACACACAAGTGGTGTAATACACTATACCTGATCCACATCCTCTTCTACCAAAATAAAAGATTCAACTAAACTCATGCTTTCAAGCAGTTTTGTTTCTTTAAAGCAGCACCTGAAATTTAGACCATTCTCAGTGGGATGCCTAATTCTTTGCTTCTATGTTTCTGCTTCTGGGTACACACAAAAATATTATACCTGCCTGCAGGACAATGTTTGCATTAGTCCAATAAAAAGGTTCATCAGAGCAAACTGGTAAAGCCAGGATCTAATACAAGAGGCTTCAAATAAACTGTTCTTCATTGGATTTAATAATATTCATAATATTATTAAAAGAAATGGTTAGATTATTTAAGTTTTGTTCCCTGTGCTCAGCAAAGATTCATGCTTTATTAAGTTGTTAGACTTAGCTATTTGCACATATTTTTGCCAGAGAGAGAACAGCAGTCTTGTCATCTGCATACTTACAACCACAACTTCCCTCTAAGTTTAGGAACATACAAATATCACACTTTAAATTATGATTCAAAACTTGGCAGCAGATTGGTACCTGTTTTTCCATAAATCATAGAAAGGTTAGTTTATCTTACTATTTTTTCTAAAAAGCCTAATATTTTCCCACTCTTCTTTTTTTTTTTTTAACACTTAGCAACGAATAAATATTTTTATCTTTCTTTTTATGATTCTTTTAGAAGTACAGTCAACAAAAATTGTTTTTCACAAGCTTAAGTTTATATAGTTGGTGCTGACATTAGTTTTACTAGCAGAGAATAGAGATGTGATAATTTGTATTCCCTCAGTGAATATAAACGTACATGATAGAGCTCTTGGTGGAAAGGCAGCAGAAGGCAAAAAGCTTGAGACAAAAATATGCTTAAATATATCATGAGAAACAGGTAAATTCTTAAATTAGCAGGCAATTATATTTGGTAATTATGTTAAAGTGATTAATACTGGACTTCTTTTAAAAAGTTTATTTAACAAGGAAATGGATATGAATGCCAAGTTTTGCCCCTACTTAAAAGAGATTGCTTCTGTATATTAAGTAGTAGAGCATTAAGTTAAGCTAGTTCTTAAAATGGAATCAAATATATTAGGAAGAGGCCTCTTCTGTTAATATAGGTGTGCTTACCTTAAGTCTTTCTTTTTGGTCTTTTGGTTGGTTGGGGTTTTTTTAACAGTCTATTAGAACAGTGATCATTTTACACTCTAAATCAAAAGATTAGTGCTGAAAAAATAAATAAATTTTATAACCTTTGTCAAGTCAGGAAATATATTGAAAATCTATGAACTTTTTCATGAATACTCTTATTAAATGCCTGGAAGGACAAGCCTGAGCAAGTTC
The DNA here is from genome assembly GCA_026261815.1 of Monarcha castaneiventris obscurior. NCBI lineage: Eukaryota > Metazoa > Chordata > Aves > Passeriformes > Monarchidae > Monarcha > Monarcha castaneiventris. Next base: position 3,885,770 of record JAMPIT010000379.1, read on the forward strand.
TGCAGCTACTCTTTTGGAAATATGAAAATATCACTTGGGGATATTACAGATGTGTGCCTATGAACCAGAAGGGGAATTAGAAGCACAGAGAAATCAGAGCAGAAGAAGAGACAAAATAGAAATTAAAAATATTTTTACGCAAGCTTGGAAATCACCTTCATGGTAAGGAAAGCAAGGTTCTCTCATGTGTAATGGTGCATAGCCCACAGTGAATCAAGGAGGGAAAAAAAACACCATCACCCAAGGGTGGCTGTGCACCTTCAGGGCATGGGAAACAGCCAGGGCCATGCCATCCCGCAGCTCCCTGCAAGGCCCAGCTTTGGCAGCTTCGAGAACCAAAGCAGTGCCAGACAGTTTGCCCCTCATAATTCTGTCTAGAGCTGACTCAGAAATGTCCTACTGGGGGGTGCCCCTGTCCTACAGTCACTGCCATCCAGGGAGCAGATCCAGACTGGGGGAAGGGTGAGAGTCCTTTCCAGAAACCTGGGACAGCAGATATTGGTGTAACTCCCTCTTTGCAGGGGGTTTTAGGGAGGAAAAGGAAGGACTGTTAGGGGTGAGGCAGGGAATACCTAAAGAGGGTGGAGTTTGGGGTGGGAGGAAAAGGGTTAGGGATTAGGGTTAGAGTTAGGTTCAGGGGTTACGTTCAGGGTTTAGGTTCAGGGCTAGGGTTACGGGTAGGGATTAGGGTAAGTATTTTGGGGGAAACACAGCAATGCATTCTTCTGAAGGCAAAGGGCCACCCATTTCATTCGCCAGTGATACAGGTTGATAACAGCAGGTGAAATTGTACAAATACTGAAGTATTTATTAACACAGAACGAAACTGTGCAGAACTGGAAAAAAACTGCTCAAAACAGAGAAAGAGCCAGGAGAAGGTAAAAGACACACAGGCCGACAACTGCCCCCCACACCAGTCTCCAGAATATAAAATGGAAGCGGAAAGGGCATCCAAAGAGAAGCCATGAGCAGGGAAGTTGGGCAAAGAAACCTGTAGATTCTAAAGCGCCTGATGTCCCCCTCACTACAGGCGAACCTGTTCGATCTCGGATGAACACACAGGCCACATAAAAAGCAAAACACTATCCTGAAGCCTAAGCCTAGCACAAACCCTAACCCTAAACCTAACCCTGGAAAAGGTGGTGTTCTGAACCCTAACTGTAAGAGTAACACTAACCCTAATACTCACCTCAACCCGAGGCACTGATGAAAATCAGGCAGAAGGCTGTGGTGAGTTCCAGGAAAGAAAAACGCAAGGGAGCAAGGTTTGGGCAACATGGCACTTCCCTAGGCATGCCTTTCGCGAGGTCAGTGTCCCTGTAGCCCTTGTCTTTATGGTTTGCTGAACAGTAAACCGAACAGAAATCCCAGGTTGAGCCAGATACAAGGCAATGTGCTAAGGAGAGCTCCAAGCAAAATGAAGAGGTGGGAGAGGGCTTTACGCAGTGGTGCGCTCCCCTAGGCATCACTTTCGCACAGTCACTGCCCCTGCACCTCTGGGCTTTGTAGTTTTCAGAACCCGAACTCTAGGCTTACCCAAAACCCTAGCCCGACTCCTAATGCTAGGCTGAGCCGAAGAGAGGGCATTGGACAAGTAGGATGTCCCAGAAGATACAAGACAAGGCAGCAGGGCTGACACAGTGTTGCATTCCCCTAGGAATCCATTCTGCATGGTCAGTGTCCCGAGAGATCATGGCTTTCTTGTTTTCGGAAGCGAAACACTAGGGTTAACACAAATACTAATCCAAGAAAGAACCTAAGAAACAGAGCAAGGCAGAGGTGACCGCCAATCAGGAAGACAAGTTTCCCACAAGACTGGGGAAATGTAGTGCTCCCCTAGGCATGAGTTTTCAGTGGTGAGTGACCCTAATGCTCAGGGCATTACCATTATCTGAACCCTGAATTTACGGGCAACCAGAAACCTCATCCTAATCCTAAATTAAACATAATCCTAAACCTAACACTCACCATAACCCTACCCATACCCCTACCCCGACCCCTACCCCTAACCCGAACACTAACCATCTAACTCTAACCATCTAAAGCTAACCCTAACCCTAACCCTAGCCCTGAGTCTAACCCTAGGTTTAACCCTAACCCTAGCTCCAACCCTAGCCCTAACCATAGCCCTGAGTCTAACCATAGGTCTAACCCTAGCTCTAACCCTAACCCTAGCTCCAACCGTAGCCCTGAGAGCAGCCCTAGCCCTAACCCTAGCCCTAGCGCTAACCCTAGCCCTAGCCCTAACCTTAACCCTAACCTTAACCCTAACCCTAACCTTAACCCTAGGCACTGATGAAAATCAGGCAGAAGGCTGTGGTGAGTTCTAGGAAAGAAAAACGCAAGGGAGCAAGGTTTGGGCAACATGGCACTCCCCTAGGCATGCCTTTCGCAAGGTCAGTGTCCCTGTAGCCCTTGTCTTTGTGGTTTGCTGAACTGTAAATCGAACAGAAATCCCAGGTTGAGCCGGATACAAGGCAATGTGCTAAGGAGAGCTCCAAGCAAAATGAAGAGGTGGGAGAGGGCTTTACACAGTGGTGCGCTCCCCTAGGCATCACTTTCGCACAGTCACTGTCCCTGCAGCTCTGGGCTTTGCAGTTTTCAGAACCCGAACCCTAGCCTTACCCATACCCCTAGCCTTACCCATAACCCTAGCCCTAATCCTAATCCCAAGCTGAGCCGAAGAGAGGGCATTGGACAGGTAGGACGTCCCAGAAGATAAAAGACAAGGCAGCAGGGTTGAGGCAGTGTTGCATTCCCCCAGGCATCCATTTTGCATGGTCAGTGTCCCGAGAGATCATGGCTTTCTTGTTTTCGGAAGCGAAACACTAGGGTTAACACAAATACTAATCGAAGTAAGAAGCCAGAAAACAGAGAAAGGCAGACGCGACCGCCAATCAAGAAGACAAGTTTCCCACAAGATTGGGGAAATGTAGTGCTCCCCTAGGCATGAGTTTTCTGTGGTGAGTGACCCTAAAGCTCAGGGCGTTGCCATTTTCTGAATACTTCATTTAGGCGCAAGCCTAAACCTAATCCTCATTCTAATTTAAACATAATCCTAAACCTAACACACACCATAACCCTACCCCTACCCCTATCCCTTAGCCTAACCCTAACCCTAACCATCTAAACGTAGCTCCACCCCTAGCTCTGACACTAGCCCGGAGTCTAACCCTAGCTCTTACCTAACCCTAGCTCCAACCCAAACCGTAAGCCTAGAACTGAGTCTAACCCTAGCTCTAACCCTAACCCTAAGCCTAGCTACAACCCTAGCCCAAAACCCAGCCCTGAGTCTAACCCTAGCTCTAACCCTAATACCAGCTCTAACCCTAGCCCTAAACCTAGCCCTGATCTAAACCTAGGTCTTCCCCTAGCTCTAACCCTACCCCTACCTCCAACCCTAGCCCTGAAAGCAGCCCTAGCCCTAACCCTAGCCCTAGCCCTAACCCTAGCCCTACCCCTAACCCTAAACCTAACCTTAACCCTAGGCACTGATGAAAATCAGGCAGAAGGCTGTGGTGAGTTCTAGGAAAGAAAAATGCAAGGGAGCAAAGTTTGGGCAACATGGCACTCCCCTAGGCATGCCTTTCACAAGGTCAGTGTCCCTGTAGCCCTTGTCTTTGCGGTTTGCTGAACTGTAAATCGAACAGAAATCCTAGGCTGGGCCGGATACAAGGCAATGTGCTAAGGAGAGCTCCAAGCAAAATGAAGAGGTGGGAGAGGGCTTTACGCAGTGGTGTGCTCCCCTAGGCATCACTTTCGCACAGCCACTGTCCCTGCAGCTCTGGGCTTTGCAGTTTTCAGAACCCTAACCCTAGGCTTAACCATAACCCTAGCCCTAATCCTAATGCTAGGCTGAGCCAAACAGAGGGCATTGGACAAGTAGGATGCCCCAGAAGATAAAAGACAAGGCAGCAGGGTTGAGGCAGTGTTGCATTCCCCTAGGCATCCATTTTGCATGGTCAGTGTCCCGAGAGATCATGGCTTTCTTGTTTTCGGAAGCGAAACACTAGGGTTAACACAAATACTAATCCAAGTAAGAACCTAAGAAACAGAGAAAGGCAGAGGCGACAGCCGATCAGGAAGACAAGTTTACCACAAGACTGGGGAAATGTAGTGCTCCTCAGGCATGAGTTTTCTATGGTGAGTGACCCTAAAGCTCAGGGCATTACCATTATCTGAAACCTGAATTTAGGTGCAACCCGAAACCTAATCCTAATCCTAAATTAAACAAAATCCCAAACCTAACACTCACCATAACCATACCCCTACCCCTAAGCCTAACCCTAAAGCTAACCATCTAAGCCTAGCTCCAACACTAGCCCTAACCCAAGCCCTGAATCTAACCCTAGGTCTAACCCTGGGTTTAGCCCTAAACCTAGCTCCAATCCCAGCCCTAACCCTAGCCCGGAGTCTAACCCGAGCACTAACCCTAAGCCTAGCTCCAAGCCTAGACCTAACCCTAGCCCTGAGTGTAAGCCTAGGTCTAACTCTAGCTCCAACACTAAACCTAGATCGAACCCTAGCTGTAACCCTAGTCTTGAATCTAACCCTAGCTCTAACCCTAACTCCAAGCCTAGCCCTCAGCGTAGCACTGAGTGCAGCCCAAGACCTAACCATAAACCTAACCGCAACCCTAACCCTAACACTAACCCTAACCTTAACCCTAACCCTAACCCTAACCCTAACCCTAACCCTAACCCTAACCCTAACCATAACCCTAACCCTAACCCTAACCCTAACCCTAACCCTAACCCTAACCCTAACCCTAACCCTAACCCTAACCCTAACCCTAACCCTAACCCTAACCCTAACCCTAACCCTAACTATCTAACTCTAACCATCTACATTTAAAGCTAACCCTAACCCTAGCCCTGAGTCTAATCCCAGCTCTAACCCTAAACCTAGCTCCAACCCTAGCCCTAACCATAGCCCTGAGTCTAACTCTTGGTCTAACCCTAGCTCTAACCCTAACCCTAGATCCAACCCTAGCCCTGAGAGCAGCCCTAGCCCTAACCCTAACCCTAAGCCTAGCCCTAACCCTAACCCTAACCCTAACCCTAACCTTAACCCTAACCCTAACCTTAACCCTAGGCACTGATGAAAATCAGGCAGAAGGCTGTGGTGAGTTCTAGGCAAGAAAAACGCAAGGGAGCAAGGTTTGGGCAACATGGCACTTCCCTAGGCATGCCTTTCGCGAGGTCAGTGTCCCTGTAGCCCTTGTCTTTGTGGTTTGCTGAACTGTAAACCGAACAGAAATCCTAGGCTGGGCCGGATACAAGGCAATGTGCTAAGGAGAGCTCCAAGCAAAATGAAGAGGTGGGAGAGGGCTTTACGCAGTGGTGCGCTCCCCTAGGCTTCACTTTCTCACAGTCACTGTCCCTGCAGCTCTGGGCTTTGTAGTTTTCAGAACCCGAACTCTAGGCTTACCCAAAACCCTAGCCCTTATCCTAAAGCTGGGCTGAGCCGAAGAGAGGGCATTGGACAAGTAGGATGTCCCAGAAGATAAAAGACAAGGCAGCAGGGTTGAGGCAGTGTTGCATTCCCCTAGGCATCCATTTTGCATGGTCAGTGTCCCGAGAGATTATGGCTTTCTTGTTTTTGGAAGCGAAAAGACTAGGGTTACCACAAATACTAATCCAAGTAAGAACCTAAGAAACAGAGCAAGGCAGAGGTGACCGCCAATCAGGAAGACAAGTTTACCACAAGACTGGGGAAATGTAGTGCTCCACTAGGCATGAGTTTTCTGTGGTGAGTGACCCTAATGCTCAGGGCATTACCATTATCTGAAATCTGAATTTCCGTGCAACCCTAAACCTAATCCTAATCGTAAATTTAACATAATCCTAAACCTAACACGCACGATAACCATAAGCCTTCCCGACCACTACCCCTACCCCTACCCGTAACCCGAACCCTAACCCTAAACCAAACCATCTAACTCTAACCATCTAAAGCCAACCCTAGTCCTAACCCTAGCCCTGAGTCTAACCCTAGGACTAACCCTAACCCTACCTCCAACCCTAGCCCTAACCATAGCCCTGAGTCTAACCCAAGGTCTAACCCTAGCTCTAAACCTAACCCTAGCTCCAACCCTAGCCCTGACAGCAGCCCTAGCCCTAACCCTAGCCCTAGCCCTAACCCTAGCCCTAACCCTAACCCTAAACCTAACCTTAACCCTAGGCACTGATGAAAATCAGGCAGAAGGCTGTGGTGAGATCTAGGAAAGAAAAACGCAAGGGAGCAAGGTTTGGGCAACATGGCACTCCCCTAGGCATGCCTTTCGCAAGGTCAGTGTCCCTGTAGCCCTTGTCTTTGTGGTTTGCTGGACTGTAAATCGAACAGAAACCCCAGGTTGAGCCGGATACAAGGCAATGTGCTAAGGAGAGCTCCAAGCAAAATGAAGAGGTGGGAGAGGGCTTTACGCAGTGGTGCACTCCTCTAGGCATCACTTTCGCACAGTCACTGTCCCTGCAGCTCTGGGCTTTGCAGTATTCAGAACCCTAACCCTAGCCTTACCCATACCCCTAGCCTTACCCATAACCCTGGCCCTAATCCTAATGCTAGGCTGAGCCGAAGAGAGGGCATTGGACAGGTAGGACGTCCCAGAAGATAAAAGACAAGGCAGCAGGGTTGAGGCAGTGTTGCATTCCCCTAGGCATCCATTTGGCATGGTCAGTGTCCTGAGAGATCATGGCTTTCTTGTTTTCGGAAGCGAAACACTAGGGTTAACACAAATACTAATCCAGGAAAGATGCTAAAAAACAGAGAAAGGCAGAGGCGACCGCCAATCAGCAAGACAAGTTTCCCACAAGACTGGGGAAATGTAGTGCTCCCCTAGGCATGAGTTTTCTGTGGTGAGTGACCCTAAAGCTCAGGGCGTTGCCATTTTCTGAAACCTAAATTTAGGTGCAACCCTAAACCTAATCCTAATCCTAAATTAAACATAATCCAAAAACTAACCCTAACCATAAACCTACCCCTAACCCTAACCCTACACCTAACCCTAAACCTAACCTAGCCCTGAGTCTAACCCTGGGTCTAACCCTAACCCTAGCTCCAACCCTAGCCCTGAGAGCAGCCCTAGCCCTAACCCTAGACCTAGCCCTAAGCTTACCCCTAGCCCTAGCCCAAACCCTAACCCTAACACTAACCCTAGGCACTGATGAAAATCAGGGAGAAGGCTGTGGTGAGTTCTAGGCAAGAAAAACGCAAGGGAGCAAGGTTTGGGCAACATGGCACTTCCCTAGGCATGCCTTTCGCGAGGTCAGTGTCCCTGTAGCCCTTGTCTTTGTGGTTTGCTGAACTGTAAACCGAACAGAAATCCTAGGCTGGGCCGGATACAAGGCAATGTGCTAAGGAGAGCTCCAAGCAAAATGAAGAGGTGGGAGAGGGCTTTACGCAGTGGCGCGCTCCCCTAGGCATCACTTTCGCGCAGTCACTGTCCCTGCAGCTCTGGGCTTTGTAGTTTTCAGAACCCTAACCCTAGGCTTAACCATAACCCTAGCCCTAATCCTAATGCTAGGCTGAGCCAAACAGAGGGCATTGGACAAGTAGGATGCCCCAGAAGATAAAAGACAAGGCAGCAGGGTTGAGGCAGTGTTGCATTCCCCTAGGCATCCATTTTGCATGGTCAGTGTCCCAAGAGATCATGGCTTTCTTGTTTTTGGAAGGGAAACACTAGGGTTAGCACAAATAATAATCCAAGTAAGAACCTAAGAAACAGAGAAAGGCAGAGGCGACAGCCGATCAGGAAGACAAGTTTACCACAAGACTGGGGAAATGTAGTGCTCCTCAGGCATGAGTTTTCTATGGTGAGTGACCCTAAAGCTCAGGGCATTACCATTATCTGAAACCTGAATTTAGGTGCAACCCGAAACCTAATCCTAATCCTAAATTAAACAAAATCCCAAACCTAACACTCACCATAACCCTACCACTACCCCTAAGCCTAACCCTAACCCTAACGCTAACCATCTAAGCCTAGCTCCAACACTAGCCCAAACCCAAGCCCTGAATCTAACCCTAGGTCTAACCCTAGGTTTAGCCCTAGACCTAGCTCCAACCCTAGCCCTAACCCTAGCCCGGAGTCTAACCCGAGCACTAACCCTAAGCCTAGCTCCAAGCCTAGACCTAACCCTAGCCCTGAGTGTAAGCCTAGGTCTAACTCTAGCTCCAACACTAAACCTAGATCGAACCCTAGCTGTAACCCTAGTCTTGAGTCCAACCCTAGCTCTAACCCTAACTCCAACCCTAGCCCTAACCCTAGTCCTGAGTGCAGCCCAAGACCTAACCATAAACCTAACCGCAACCCTAACCCTAACCCTAACCCCAACCTTAACCCTAACTCTAACCCTAACCCTAATCCTAACCCTAACCCTAACCCTAACCCTAACCCTAACCCTAACTATCTAACTCTAACCATCTACATTTAAAGCTAACCCTAACCCTAGCCCTGAGTCTAATCCCAGCTCTAACCCTAAACCTAGCTCCAACCCTAGCCCTAACCATAGCCCTGAGTCTAACTCTCGGTCTAAACCTAGTTCTAACCCTAACCCTAGATCCAACCCTGGCCCTGAGAGCAGCCCTAGCCCGAACCCTAACCCTAACCCTAAGCCTAGCCCTAACCCTAACCCTAACCCTAACCCTAACCCTAACCCTAACCCTAACCCTAACCCTAACCCTAACCCTAACCCTAACGCTAACCTTAACCCTAGGCACTGATGAAAATCAGGCAGAAGGCTGTGGTGAGTTCTAGGAAAGAAAAACGCAAGGGAGCAAGGTTTGGGCAACATGGCACTTCCCTAGGCATGCCTTTCGCAAGGTCAGTGTCCCTGTAGCCCTTGTCTTTGTGGTTTGCTGAACTGTAAACCGAACAGAAATCCTAGGCTGGGCCGGATACAAGGCAATGTGCTAAGGAGAGCTCCAAGCAAAATGAAGAGGTGGGAGAGGGCTTTACGCAGTGGTGCGCTCCCCTAGGCATCACTTTCGCACAGTCACTGTCCCTGCAGCTCTGGGCTTTGTAGTTTTCAGAACCCGAACTCTAGGCTTATCCAAAACCCTAGCCCTAATCCTAATGCTAGGCTGAGCCGAAGAGAGGGCATTGGACAAGTAGGACGTCCCAGAAGATAAAAGACAAGGCAGCAGGGTTGACACAGTGTTGCATTCCCCTAGGAATCCATTTTGCATGGTCAGTGTCCCGAGAGATTATGGCTTTCTTGTTTTTGGAAGTGAAAAGACTAGGGTTACCACAAATACTAATCCAAGAAAGAACCTAAGAAACAGAGCAAGGCAGAGGTGACCGCCAATCAGGAAGTCAAGTTTCCCACAAGACTGGGGAAATGTAGTGCTCCCCTAGGCATGAGTTTTCAGTGGTGAGTGACCCTAATGCTCAGGGCATTACCATTATCGGAAATCTGAATTTAGGTGCAACCCTAAACCTAAAACTAATCCTAAATTAAACATAACCCAAAACCTAACAAAACCATAACCATAAACTTTCCCCTACCGCTACCCTTACCCCTACCCCTGAGTCTAACCCTAACCCTAACCCCAACCCTCACCCTAGCCCTAACCCTAACCCTAACCCTAATCCCTAGCCCTAGCCCTAACCCTAACCCTAACCCTAACCTTAACCCTAGGCACTGATGAAAATCAGGCAGAAGGCCGTGGTGAGTTCTAGGAAAGAAAAAGGCAAGGGAGCAAGATTTGGGCAACATGGCACTCCCCTAGGCATGCCTTTTGCAAGGTCAGTGTCCCTGTAGCCCTTGTCTTTGTGGTTTGCTGAACTGTAAACCGAACAGAAATCCCAGGTTGAGCCGGATACAAGGCAATGTGCTAAGGAGAGCTCCAAGCAAAATGAAGAGGTGGGAGAGGGCTTTACGCAGTGGTGCGCTCCCCTAGGCTTCACTTTCGCACAGTCACTGTCCCTGCAGCTCTGTGCTTTGCAGTTTTCAGAACCCTAACCCTAGCCTTATCCATACCCCTAGCCTTACCCATAACCCTAGCCCTAATCCTAATGCTAGGCTGAGCCGAAGAGAGGGCATTGGACAGGTAGGACGTCCCAGAAGATAAAAGACAAGGCAGCAGGGTTGAGGCAGTGTTGCATTCCCCTAGGCATCCATTTTGCATGGTCAGTGTCCCGAGAGATTATGGCTTTCTTGTTTTCGGAAGGGAAACACTGGGATTAACACAAATACTAATCCAAGTAAGAACCTAAGAAACAGAAAAAGGCAAGGCAGACGTGAACGCCAATCAGGAAGACAAGTTTCCCACAAGACTGGGGAAATGTAGTGCTCCCCTAGGCATGAGTTCTTTGTGGTGAGTGACCCTAAAGCTCAGGGCGTTGCCATTTTCTGAAACCTAAATTTAGGTGCAACCCTAAACCTCATCCTAATCCTAAATTAAACATAATCCTAATCCTAACCCTAACCATAAACCTACACCTACCCTTACCCCTACACCTAACCCTAACCCTAATCTAGCCCTGAGTCTAACCCTTGGTCTAACCCTAACCCTAGATCCAACCCTGCCCCTGAGAGCCGCCCTAGCCCTAACCCTAGACCTAACATTAGCCCTAGCCCTAACCTTACCCCTAGCCCTAGCCCTAGCCCTAACCCTAACCTTAACCTTAGTCCTAGGCACTGATGAAAATCAGGCAGAAGGCTGTGGTGAGTTCTAGGCAAGAAAAACGCAAGGGAGCAAGGTTTGGTCAACATGGCACTTCCCTAGGCATGCCATTCGCAAGGTCAGTGTCCCTGTAGCCCTTGTCTTTGTGGTTTGCTGGACTGTAAACCGAACAGAAATCCTAGGCTGGGCCGGATACAAGGCAATGTGCTAAGGAGAGCTCCAAGAAAAATGAAGAGGTGGGAGAGGGCTTTACGCAGTGGTGCGCTCCCCTAGGCATCACTTTCGCACAGTCACTGTCCCTGCAGCTCTGGGCTTTGTAGTTTTCAGAACCCTAACCTTTGACTTACCCAAAACCCTAGCCCTAATCCTAATGCTAGGCTGAGCCAAAGAGAGGGCATTGGACAAGTAGGATGTCCCAGAAGATACAAGACAAGGCAGCAGGGTTGAGGCAGTGTTGCATTCCCCTAGGCATCCATTTTGCATGGTCAGTGTCCCGAGAGATCATGGCTTTCTTGTTTTCGGAAGCGAAAAGACTAGGGTTACCACAAATACTAATCCAAGTAAGAACCTAAGAAACAGAGCAAGGCAGAGGTGACCGCCAATCAGGAAAACAAGTTTACCACAAGACTGGGGAAATGTAGTGCTCACCTAGGCATGAGTTTTCTGTGGTGTGTGACCCTACTGCTCAGGGCATAACCATTATCTGAAACCTGAATTTAGGTGCAACCCGAAACCTAATCCTAATCCTAAATTAAACATAATCCTAAACCTAACAAAACCATAACCCTAACCCTAACCCTAACCCTAACCCTAACCCTAACCCTAACCCTAACCCTAACCCTAACCCTAACCCTAACCCTAACCCTAACCCTAACCCTAACCCTAACCCTAACCCTAACCATCTAAGCCTACCTCCATCACAAGCCTTAACCCAAGCCCTGAGTTTAAACCTAGGTGTAACCCTAGCTCTAACCCTAAACCTAGCTCCAAGCCTAGCCCTAACCCTAGACCGTAGTGTAAGCCTAGGTCTAACCCGAGCTTTAACACTAACCCTAGCTCGAACCCTAGCTGTAAACCTAGCCCTGAGTATAACCCTAGCTCCAACCATAACCCTACCTCCAACCCTAGCCCTAAGTGCAGCCCTAACCCTAAGCCTAACCCTAAAACAAACCCTAACCCTAACCCCAATCCAAGGCTGAGCCGAAGAGAGGGCATTGGACAGGTAGGACGTCCCAGACAATAAAAGGCAAGGCAGCAGGGTTGTCGCAGTGTTGCATTCCCCTAGGCATCCATTTTGCATGGTCAGTGTCACGAGAGATCATGTCTTTGTTGTTCTTGGAAGCGAAACGCTAGGATTAATACAAATGTAATGCAAGTAAGAACCTAAAAAACAGGGCAAGGCAGAGGTGACCGCAAATGAGGAAGACAAGTTTACCACAAGATTGGGGAAATGTTGTGCTCCCCTAGGCATGAGTTTTCAGTGGTGAGTGACCCTAATGCTCAGGGCATTACCATTATCTGAAACCTGAATTTAGGTGCAACACAAAATCTAATCCTAATCGTAAATTAAACATAATCCTAAACCTAACGTGCACCATAACCCTACACCTACCACTATCCCTTAGCCTAGCCCTGACCCAAACCATCTAAACCTAGCTCCAACCCTAGCTCTAACCCCAGCCCTGAGACTAACCCTAGCTCTAGCCCTAACCCTAGCTCCAACCCAAACCGTTACCCTACCCCTCAGTCTAACCCTAGCTCTATACCTAACCCTAAACCTAACATTAGCTCCAACACTAGACCTAACCCTAGCCCTCAGTCTAATCTTAGGTCTAACCCTAGCTCTAACCCTAACCCTAGCTCCAACCCCAACCCGGAGAGCAGCCCTAGCCCTAACCCTAACCCTAGAGCTAACCCTAGCCCTAGCCCTAAACCTAACCCTAACCCTAACCCTAACACTAACCTTAGTCCTAGGCACTGATGAAAATCAGGCAGAAGGCTGTGGTGAGTTCTAGGAAAGAAAAAGTCAAGGGAGCAGGGTTTGGGCAACATGGCACTCCCCTAGGCATGCCTTTCGCAAGGTCAGTGTCCCTGTAGCCCTTGTCTTTGTGGTTTGCTGAACTGTAAACCGAACAGAAATCCTAGGCTGGGCCGGATACAAGGCAATGTGCTAAGGAGAGCTCCAAGCAAAATGAGGAGGTGGGAGAGGGCTTTACGCAGTGGTGCGCTCCCCTAGGCTTCACTTTCGCACAGGCACTGTCCCTGCAGCTCTGGGCTTTGTAGTTTTCAGAACCCGAACTCTAGGCTTATCCAAAACCCTAGCCCTAATCCTAATGCTGGGATGATCCGAAGAGAGGGCATTGGACAGGTAGGACGTCCCAGAAGATAAAAGACAAGGCAGCAGGGTTGAGGCAGTGTTGCATTCCCCTAGGCATCCATTTTGCATGGTCAGCGTCATGAGAGATCATGGCTTTCTTGTTTTCGGAAGCGAAACACTAGGGTTAACACAAATACTAATCCAAGTAAGAACCAAAGAAACAGAGAAAGGCAGAGGCGACCGCCAATCAGGAAGACACTTCTCCCACAAGACTGGGGAAATGTAGTGCTCCCCTAGGCATGAGTTTTCAGTGGTGAGTGACCCTAATGCCCAGGGCATTACGATTATCCGAAACCTGAATTTAGGTGCAACCCTAAACCTAATCCTAATCGTAAATTAAACATAATCTGAAACCTAACACCCACCATAACCCTACCCCTACCCCTACCCCTCCCACTAACCCTAAGCCTCATCCTAACCATCTAAACCTAGCACCAACCCCAGCTCTAACCCCAGCCCAGAGTCTAACCCTAGCTCTAAACCTAACCCTAGCTCCAACCCTAGCCCTAAACATAGCCCTGAGTCTAACCGTAGGTCTAACCCTAGCTCTAACCCTAACCCTACCTCCAACCCTATCCCTGAGAGCAGCCCTAGCCCTAAACCTAGCCCTAGCCCTAACCCTAAACCTAGCCCTAACGCTAACCCTAACCCTAACACTAACCCTAGGCACTGATGAAAATCAGGCAGAAGGCTGTGGTGAGTTCTAGGAAAGAAAAAGGCAAGGGAGCAAGGTTTGGGCAACATGGCACTTCCCTAGGCATGCCTTTTGCAAGGTCAGTGTCCCTGTAGCCCTTGTCTTTGTGGTTTGCTGGACTGTAAACCGAACAGAAATCCTAGGCTGGGCCGGATACAAGGCAATGTGCTAAGGAGAGCTCCAAGCAAAATGAAGAGGTGGGAGAGGGCTTTACGCAGTGGTGCGCTCCCCTAGGCATCACTTTCTCACAGTCACTGTCCCTGCAGCTCTGGGCTTTGTAGTTTTCAGAACCCGAACTCTAGGCTTACCCAAAACCCTAGCCCTAATCCTAAAGCTAGGCTGAGCCGAAGAGAGGGCATTGGACAAGTAGGATGCCCCAGAAGATAAAAGACAAGGCAGCAGGGTTGAGGCAGTGTTGCATTCCCCTAGGCATCCATTTGGCATGGTCAGTGTCCCGAGACATCATGGCTTTCTTGTTTTTGGAAGCGAAAAGACTAGGGTTACCACAAATACTAATCCAAGTAAGAACCTAAGAAACAGAGCAAGGCAGAGGTGAAAGCCAATCAGGAAGACAAGTTTACCACAAGACTGGGGAAATGTAGTGCTCCTCAGGCATGAGTTTTCTGTGGTGAGTGACCCTAATGCTCAGGGCATTACCATTATCTGAAATCTGAATTTCCGTGCAACCCTAAACCTAATCCTAATCGTAAATTTAACATAATCCTAAACCTAACACGCACGATAACCATAAACCTTCCCTACCACAAACCCTACCCCTACCCGTAACCCGAACCCTAACCCTAAACCAAACCATCTAACTCAAACCATCTGAAGCCAACACCAGCCCTAACCATAGCCCTGAGTCTAACCCAAGGTCTAACCCTAGCTCTAACCCTAACCCTAGCTCCAACCCTAGCCCTGACAGCAGCCCTAGCCCTAACCCTAGCCCTAGCCCTAACCCTAGCCCTAACCCTAACCCTAACCTTAACCCTAGGCACTGATGAAAATCAGGCAGAAGGCTGTGGTGAGTTCTAGGAAAGAAAAACGCAAGGGAGCAAGGTTTGGGCAACATGGAACTCCCCTAGGCATGCCTTTTGCAAGGTCAGTGTCCCTGTAGCCCTTGTCTTTGTGGTTTGCTGAACTGTAAACCGAACAGAAACCTCAGGTTGAGCCGGATACAAGGCAATGTGCTAAGGAGAGCTCCAAGCAAAATGAAGAGGTGGGAGAGGGCTTTACGCAGTGGTGCACTCCTCTAGGCATCACTTTCGCACAGTCACTGTCCCTGCAGCTCTGGGCTTTGCAGTATTCAGAACCCTAACCCTAGCCTTACCCATACCCCTAGCCTTACCCATAACCCTAGCCCTAATCCTAATGCTAGGCTGAGCCGAAGAGAGGGCATAGGACAGGTAAGACGTCCCAGAAGATAAAAGACAAGGCAGCAGGGTTGAGGCAGTGTTGCATTCCCCTAGGCATCCATTTGGCATGGTCAGTGTCCTGAGAGATCATGGCTTTCTTGTTTTCGGAAGCGAAACACTAGGGTTAACACAAATACTAATCCAGGAAAGATGCTAAAAAACAGAGAAAGGCAGAGGCGACCGCCAATCAGCAAGACAAGTTTCCCACAAGACTGGGGAAATGTAGTGCTCCCCTAGGCATGAGTTTTCTGTGGTGAGTGACCCTAAAGCTCAGGGCGTTGCCATTTTCTGAAACCTAAATTTAGGTGCAACCCTAAACCTAATCCTAATCCTAAATTAAACATAATCCAAAAACTAACCCTAACCATAAACCTACCCCTACCCCTACCCCTACACCTAACCCTAACCCTAACCTAGCCCTGAGTCTAACCCTGGGTCTAACCCTAACCCTAGCTCCAACCCTAGCCCTGAGAGCAGCCCTAGCCCTAACCCTAGCCCTAACCCTAGCCCTAGCCCTAAGCTTACCCCTAGCCCTGGCCCAAACCCTAACCCTAACACTAACCTTGACCCTAGGCACTGATGAAAATCAGGCAGAAGGCTGTGGTGAGTTCTAGGCAAGAAAAACGCAAGGGAGCAAGGTTTGGGCAACATGGCACCCCCCTAGGCATGCCTTTCGCGAGGTCAGTGTCCCTGTAGCCCTTGTCTTTGTGGTTTGCTGAACTGTAAACCGAACAGAAATCCTAGGCTGGGCCGGATACAAGGCAATGTGCTAAGGAGAGCTCCAAGCAAAATGCAGAGGTGGGAGAGGGCTTTACGCAGTGGTGCGCTCCCCTAGGCATCACTTTCGCACAGTCACTGACCCTGCCGCTCTGGGTTTTGCAGTTTTCAGAACCCTAACCCTAGGCTTAACCATAACCCTAGCCCGACTCCTAATGCTAGGCTGAGCCAAACAGAGGGCATTGGACAAGTAGGATGCCCCAGAAGATAAAAGACAAGGCAGCAGGGTTGGGGCAGTGTTGCATTCCCCTAGGCATCCATTTTGCATCGTCAGTGTCCCGAGAGATCATGGCTTTCTTGTTTTTGGAAGCGAAACACTAGGGTTAACACAAATACTAATCCAAGTAAGAACCTAAGAAACAGAGAAAGGCAGAGGCGACAGCCGATCAGGAAGACAAGTTTACCACAAGACTGGGGAAATGTAGCGCTCCTCAGGCATGAGTTTTCTATGGTGAGTGACCCTAAAGCTCAGGGCATTACCATTATCTGAAACCTGAATTTAGGTGCAACCCGAAACCTAATCCTAATCCTAAATTAAACAAAATCCCAAACCTAACACTCACCATAACCCTACCCCTACCCCTAAGCCTAACCCTAACCCTAACCCTAACGCTAACCATCTAAGCCTAGCTCCAACACTAGCCCAAACCCAAGCCCTGAATCTAACCCTAGATCTAACCCTAGGTTTAGCCCTAAACCTAGCTCCAACCCTAGCCCTAACCCTAGCCCGGAGTCTAACCCGAGCACTAACCCTAAGCCTAGCTCCAAGCCTAGACCTAACCCTAGCCCTGAGTGTAAGCCTAGGTCTAACTCTAGCTCCAACACTAAACCTAGATCGAACCCTAGCTGTAACCCTAGTCTTGAGTCTAACCCTAGCTCTAACCCTAACTCCAACCCTAGCCCTAAGCGTAGCACTAACCCCAAGACCTAACCGTAACCCTAACCCTAACCCTAACCCGAACCCTAACCATCTAACTCTAACCATCTACATTTAAACCAAAACCTAATCCTAATCTAACTTAAACATAATCCTAAACCTAGCACCTAACCCTAGCCCTAACTCTAACCCTTAGTCTAACCCTAACCCAAACCCTAACCCTAGCTCCAACCCTAGCCCTAACACCAGCCCTAGCCTAACCCTAGCTCTAGCCCTAACCCTAGCCCTAACCCTAACCCTAACCCTAACCCTAACCCTAACCCTAACCCTATACCTAACCCTAACCCTAACCCTAACCCCAACACTAACCCTAACCCTAACCCTAACCCTAACCTTAACCCTAACCCTAACCCTAACCCTAACCCTAACCCTAACCCTAACCCGGAGACCAACCCTAACCCTAACCCTAACCCTAACCCTAACCCTAACCCTAATCCTAACCCTAACCCTAACCTTAACCCTAACCCTAACCTTAACCCTAGGCACTGATGAAAATCAGGCAGAAGGCTGTGGTGAGTTCTAGGCAAGAAAAACGCAAGGGAGCAAGGTTTGGGCAACATGGCACTTCCCTAGGCATGCCTTTCACAAGGTCAGTGTCCCTGTAGCCCTTGTCTTTGTGGTTTGCTGGACTGTAAACCGAACAGAAATCCTAGGCTGGGCCGGATACAAGGCAATGTGCTAAGGAGAGCTCCAAGCAAAATGAAGAGGTGGGAGAGGGCTTTACGCAGTGGTGCGCTCCCCTAGGCATCACTTTCTCACAGTCACTGTCCATGCAGCTCGGGGCTTTGTAGTTTTCAGAACCCGAACTCTAGGCTTACCCAAAACCCTAGCCCTAATCCTAATGCTAGGCTGAGCCGAACAGAGGGCATTGGATAAGTAGGATGTCCCAGAAGATAAAAGACAAGGCAGCAGGGTTGACACAGTGTTGCATTCCCCTAGGCATCCATTTTGCATGGTCAGTTTCCCGAGAGATCATGGCTTTTTGTTTTCGGAAGCGAAACACTATGATTAACACAAATACTAATCCAAGCAAGAACCTAAGAAACAGAGCAAGACAGAGGTGAATGCCAATCAGGAAGACAGGTTAACCACAAGACTGGGGAAATGTTGTGACCCCCTAGGCATGAGTTTTCTATGGTGAGTGACCCTAAAGCTCAGGGCATTACCATTATCTGAAAGCAAACTTTAGGTGCAACCCTAAACCAAATCCCAATCCTAAATTAAACATAATACTAAAGCATAGCCTAACCCTAACCATAACCATACCCCTAACCCTAACCCTAAATCTAACCCTAACCCTAACCCTAAACATCTAACCCTAACCCTAACCCTAAACCTAACACTAGCTCTAAACCTAACCCTAGCTCCAACCCTAGACCTAACCCTCCCGCTGAGTCTAACCCTAGCTCTAACCCTAACTCTAGCTCGAAACCTAGCTCTAAGCCTACACCTGAGTCTAACCCTAGCTATAACCCTAAGCCTACCGCGAACCCTAGCCCTAATCCTAGACCTGAGTGCAGCCCTAGCCCTAACCCTAACCCTAACCCTAACCCTAACCCTAACCCTAACCCTAACCCTAACCCTAACCCTAACCCAAACCCTAACCCTAACCCTAACACTAACCTTACCCCTAGGCACTGATGAAAATCAGGCAGAAGGCTGTGGTGAGTTCTAGGCAAGAAAAACGCAAGGGAGCAAGGTTTGGGCAACATGGCACCCCCCTAGGCTTGCCTGTCACAAGGTCAGTGTCCCTGTAGCCCTTGTCTTTGTGGTTTGCTGAACTGTAAACCGAACAGAAACCCTAGGCTGGGCCGGATACAAGGCAATGTGCTAAGGAGAGCTCCAAGCAAAATGAGGAGGTGGGAGAGGGCTTTACGCAGTGGTGCGCTCCCCTAGGCTTCACTTTCGCACAGTCACTGTCCCTGCAGCTCTGGGCTTTGTAGTTTTCAGAACCCTAACCCCAGCCTTACCCATAACCCTAGCCCTAATCCTAATGCTGGGCTGATCCGAAAAGAGGGCATTGGACAGGTAGGACGTCCCAGAAGATAAAAGACAAGGCAGCAGGGTTGAGGCAGTGTTGCATTCCCCTAGGCATCCATTTTGCATGGTCAGTGTCACGAGAGATCATGGCTTTCTTGTTTTCGGAAGCGAAAAGACTAGGGTTACCACAAATACTGATCCAAGTAAGAACCTAAGAAACAGAGAAAGGCAGAGGTGAATGCCAATCAGGAAGACAAGTTTCCCACAATATTGGGGAAATGTAGTGCTCACCTAGGCATAAGTTGTCTGTGGTGAGTGACCCTAACGCTCAGGGCATTACCATTTTCTGAAACCTGAATTTAGGTGCAACCCTAAACCTAATCCTAATCCTAAATTA
This sequence comes from Monarcha castaneiventris obscurior, assembly GCA_026261815.1. Lineage (NCBI taxonomy): Eukaryota > Metazoa > Chordata > Aves > Passeriformes > Monarchidae > Monarcha > Monarcha castaneiventris. The sequence goes on from JAMPIT010000379.1 coordinate 3,904,976, forward strand.
AACATAATCCTTACCCTAACCCTAACCCCAACCCTAACCCTAACCCTAACCTTAATCCTTATACTTGTTGGAGCCAGAGAGGAGACAGTGGGCTGAGGCGACTTTCCAGAAATTTGGAGAAAAGGCAGAAGGGTTGGGGCAGTGTTGCGCACCCATAGGCATCCCTTTTCCATGGTCAGTTTCCCTGGTGCTCTGGGCTTTGTGGTTTTCTTAAGACTAAACCTAGGCTTAACCGCAAACGTAACCGTTATCCTCATCCTCATAAGAGCTGTGGAGAGGACACTGGGCTCAGGGGAGTTCACAGAAGTCCAAGACAAGGCAGAAATGTTGAGATTTGCCCCCCTTTTGGAATACCCCAAACCTGGTCGCAACCATAACCCTAAGGTTAAACCTAAACCTACCACAACCCTAGTCCTAACCCTAAACCTAAGTCCTACCCTAGGCCTAACCCCATTCCTAACCCAAACCGTAGCCTCAAACCTGGTTGTAAGCATAACCCTAATCATAACCCTAAACCTAGCCCGAACCCTAGCCCTAAACTTAACCCTAAATGCAACACTTGGCCTAACCTTAATATTAACCATAACCCTAGTCCCAACCATAACCCAAACCCAAACCCGAGACCCAACCGTAGCCCTATCCCTAGCCCTGAGTCTAACCCTAGGTCAAACCCTAACCCTAAGCCTAACTGTAGCCCCAGCCAAAGCCCTAACCCTTACCCTAACCCTAACCGAAAACCTAACCCTAATCCTAACCATAACCCTAACCATAACCTTAACCATATCATAACCCTAGCCATAACCCTAACTATCCTAACCCTAACCCTAGCCTTAACCCTAGCCCAAAACTTAACCCTAAGTGCAAGCCTAGCCCTAAATCTAATCCTAACCCTAACCCTAGCCCCAAACATAGCCCTAACCCAAACCCTAAGTCTAACCGTAGGCCTAACCCCAACCCTAACACTAACCCTGGCCCCATCCCTAGCTCTAAACCTCACCCTGAGTCTAACACTAGGCCTAAAAATAATCCTAAACCTAACTCTAGCTGCAAACGTAGCCCTAACCTGAACCCTAAGTGTAACCCAAGGGCTAACCCTTTTCCCAAACCTATCCATAGTCCCAACACTAGTCGTAACACTAACCCTAATCCTAAACGTAATCCTAGCCCCAACCCTAGCCATAAACTTAACCCTAAGTGCAACCCTAGGCCTAACCCTAATGCTAACCCTAACCGTAGCCCCAACCCTAACCCTAACCCTAACTAACTCTGGGCCTAACCCTAATCCTAACTGTAACCCTAACCATAACCACCCCAACCCTAACCCTTGGCCTAACCCTAACCCCAACCCTAATCCTTACCTTAATTTTTATATTTGTTAAGAGTCGGAGAGGGGACACTGGGCTGAGGTGAATTTCCAGCTATTTGGAGACAATGCAGAAGGGTTGGGGCAGTGTTGTACTCCCCTAGGCATCCCTTTTCCATGGTCAGTGTCCCTGGAGCTCTGGTGTTTGTGGATTTCTCAACCCTAAACCTACGCATAACTCTAACCTGAAACCTTATCCGGGTCCTAGGTGGAGCTGGAGAGGGGGCAATGGACTGATAGGATTTCCCAGAAGTTTGAAGATAAGGCAGCAGGGTTGAGGCAGTGTTGCGCTCCCTTTGGCATTCCTTTAGCATGGTCAGTGTCCCGGAAGATCTGGGTTTTGTGGTTTTCTGAACCCTAACCTTCGGTAGGACCCTAACCCTCACCCCAACCCTAGGCCAAAACGGAAACGTGGCATTGGGGTGAGTTGAGCTCCAAGAAGAAAGAAGAGTAGGGAGTAAGATTTAGGCTGCTTTTGGCTCCCCTCAGTACCCCTTTCACATGGTCAGTGTCCCTGGACCTTTGGTGTTTGTGGATTTCTGAATCCTAAACCTAGGCACAACCCTAACCCTAGCCCAAACCCTAACCCTAGGTGGAGCCTAAGAAACAGCATGGGGCTGAGGTGAGCGCCAAGCAGGAAGACAAAGATTCCACAAGCTTTGGGCATTGTTGCGCTCCCCTAGGCATTCCTTTTGCCTAGTGTGCCTTTTGGTCAGTGTCCCTGAAGCTTTGGGATTGTTGGTTTTCTGAACACTAACACTAACCCTAGGCATAACCCTAACCCTAGCCCTAATCCTAATACTAGGTGGATACTAAGAAAGAACATTGGGCTGAGGTGAGTACACAGAAGTTTGAAGACAAGGCAGCAGAGTTGAGGAAGTGTTGCGCTCCCCTAGGCATCCCTTCTGCACAGTCAGTGTCCCTAGAGCTCTGGGCTTTGTGGTTTTCTGAACCCTAACCCTAAGCTTAACCCAAATCCTAATCCCAGTTAGAGTCCAAGAAACAACACTGGGCTGAGGCAAGTGCCAATCAGGAAGACAAGAATTCCACGAGGTTGGGGCAGTGTTGCACTCCCCTAGGCATGCCTTTTGTGTGGTCAGTGTCCCTGGAGCTCTGGGTTTTGTGGTTTTCTGAACCCTAACCCTAGGCGTCACCCTGACCCTAGCCCTAATCCTAACACTGGGTGGAGCCGAAGAGACAGCACTAGGCAGAGATGAGTTCTCAAAAGATAAAAGACAAGACAGCAGGGTTGGGGCAGTGTTGCGCTCCCCTAGTCATCCCTGTCACATGGTCAGTGTCCCCGGAGCTCTGGTGTTTGTGGGTTTCTGAACCCTAAACTGAGGCGCAACCCTAACCCTAGCCCTAGCCCTAACCCTAGGTGGAGCCTAAGAAACAGCATTTGGCTGAAGTGAGTTCCCAAAAGAGAAAAGACAAGGCAGCAGGGTTGAGGCAGTGTTGCGCTCCCTTCAGCATCCCTTTTGCACGGTCAGTGTCCCTGGAGCTCTGGGCTTCGTGGGTTTCTGAAGCCTAACCCTACGCTTAACTCTAACTCAAGCCCTAATCCTAATCCTAGGTAGAGCGTAAGAAAAAGTAGTGGTCTGAGGAGAGTTCCCAGAAGATAATAGACAAGGCATCAGTGTTGAGGTGGTGTTGTGCTCCCCTAGGCATCCCTTTTGCATGGTCAGTGTCCCTGGAGCTCTGGTGTTTGTGGTTTTCTGAAACCTAACCCTAGGCTTAACCCTGACCCTAGCCCTAATCCTAAACCTAGGTGGAGCCAAAGAGACAGCACTGGGCAGAGATGAGTTCTCAAAAGGTAAAGGACAAGGCAGCAGGGTTGGGGCAGTGTTGCGCTCTCCTAGGCATCCCTTTTGCATGGTTAGTGTCCCTGGAGCTCTGGGCTTTGTGGTTTTCTGAACCCTAACCCTAGGCGTAACCCTAAGCTTACCCCTAAACCTAGGTGGAGCCTAAGCATCAGCAGTGGGCAGATGTGAGCACCAAGCAGGAATACAAGAATTCCACAATGTTGTGGCAGTGTGGGGCACCCCTAGGCACGCCTTTTTCATAATCAGTGTCCCTGGAGCTCTAGGCTTTGTGGTTTTCTGAACCCTAACCCTAGGCTTAACCCTGACCCTAGCCCTAATTCTAATCCTAGGTGGAGGCAAAGAAACAGCATTGGGCTGAGATGAGTTCCCAAAAGTTAAAAGAAAAGGCAGCAGGGTTGAGGCAGTGTTGCTCTGTTGGGGTTTAGGAGTTAGCCTGTTTTTCTCTTAAAGAATTTTCCCCATACTAGTTGCCAGGGGACAAACTGCTGGGTGCTTAAAGGAAAACAAAAGAGCTGGCCACAGGGGTGGGGTCTAACGAGCCACCCTTTTGTCACCTGGGGAATTGGGACACCCAGGGGGCTACCTGGTGTTCTCAGCGTTCAGTCTGGGAGCTGCCTGCCTTCGGTGTGGACGTCTTGGTCAGCACTGCAAGCTTCTGCTTCCTTGGCTGTTTGCTTTCTACGGGCGAACCCTCAGGATTTCTAAGCCTGCCTTTCCCTGTCCCGCTGGGAGCTGGGCACTGCCGCTCTGTCCCTGCCGCTGCTCGGAGCTTTCACTACTCTGTAGCTCCTATGCTCTGACCTGCCAGGCTTCCCTGCTGAAGTGCTGGGGTTTGGTGCATCTCGCCCGCCACCCGGGATCTGTGCTCACCCCTGCTGTTCCAGCCTGCTGTTCCTGAGGATCCAGCCAGACGCCCAGGGGTTTGTGAGGCTTTTCATTCATCCTTTCCCGGGACCCCCCGCCGCCATTACCAGTGCGCCCCGAGCTCGCTGCGGAGCGCCCCCTGCAGCCTTCGTTGTAGCCAGAGCCATTAGGCCGAGATGTTGAACCCACCCACAGCTGGGTCCTGAGGCTCCAGCCCCGCCCCTCAGGTCCCTCTTAAAGATAAAGTGTCCTTGGGCATTAAGCAGATGGTTAAGGTAAAATGCACCCTTATAACATGAGGACAGTTAGAGTTAGGGTTAAGGTTAGGGTTAGGATTATGTTTAGAGTTAGGTTTTAAGGTTAGGTTTAGGTTTAGGGTGAGTTTTAGGGTTAGGGTTTGGGTTGGGCTATGTTTAGATTTAGCTTTACTGTTGAGTTTAGGTTTAAAGCTAGTGTCAGGGGTTTTTTTAGGGTTTATAATTATGCTTTGTTTTAGGTTTAGGATTAGGTTAATTTTAGGGTTTTTTTGAGGTTAGGTTTGGACTTATAGTTAGGATTAGGATTATTGTTTCATTTTGAGTATGGTTAGGAATTGGGTTAATAGTGTGGTGTGGGTTTGGGTTTGGTTTTTTTTCATGGTTAGGTTCAGGGTTTATTATTAGGGGTTATTGTTTTGGTTAGGGTTAGGGTTTGCTTTGATGTTGGTCATATTTTGGTTTCAGTTTGGGTTATGGCTCCGTTTGGTTTACATGTGGGTTAGGTTTAGGGTTGAGGTTATGGTTAGGTTTTGTGTTGGCTTGGTGTTTTGGTTAGGGTTATGGTTATGGTGAGGTTTAGGGTTAGCCCTAGGGTTAGGGTTAGGATTGCATTGGGTTAGGGTTAGGGGTTTTTTAGGGTCATGGTTGACATTAGTTTTATGGTTCGAGTTACAGTTAGGCTGTGGTATATGGTGGTATATTTGTTAAAGTTTCAAAGTCTTATGCTCATCAGAATTCCTTGTGGGCAAAGCGTAGCTTTGGGCTGGACTATTTGCAGTCTCTTGAGGTGTGGGAGGCTGTCATGAGTGAGGAGCGAGTTAGTTTGGTGACGGCTGGATTTTAGATTGTGGTTATCTGGAGAAAACTCTGGATAGCATATGAACGGTAAGGTGATTGGGTGACAGCATGTGTGGAGAGCCGCGCCCCAGTTGAGCCAGCTGCTGAGTGCTCTTCTTCAGGTTAGGTATGTTAAATTTCTGTTTGGTTTCAGTTGTGTCCGGTGGAAATTTAGGGTATAAAGAGGGGATGATTTCTGATAATAAATTGATCTTCTTAGGACATACAAGGGGGTCTGACAGCTTTGTTACCCATTGCTACAGTTACGGTTACGGTAGGGTTTGGGTTAGGGTTAGTGTTAGGGTTACCGTAAGGGTTGGCTTAGGGGTTAGTATTAAGGTTAGGCTTAGGGTTAATGTTAGCATTATCATTCGGGTTAGCTTTAGTTTTGGCATTTGGTTTTGGTTTAGTCTTAGGTTTGGTTTAGGTTTAGAGTTAGCATTACAGTTTAGGGTTTTTTGTGGTGTTAGGTTTGGGTTAGAGTTAGGGTTCGTGCTTGTCTTTGGTTAGGAACATGCTATGTGTTGTATTTGTTATGGGGAGTATGTTGATAGCATACCAGTGTTTTGTATAAAGCTGAGCTCAAACATCATCTAGGCTGTCTCTCTAATCACATTAGCAAAGTACCGTAGGGTGGGTCTGGGCAAGATTTTGTGAGTGACTCAGGCAATACAACCGACCAAAATAACCAATGGGATATTCCATGCTATATGACATAGTGCTCAGTAATAAAATTCTAAGTGAAAGTTGCAGGGGGTGCATTTGTTATTTACATGTTTGTCTTCCAAATCAACTATCAAGCATACTGAGGCCTTACTTACCTTTAAGTGGCTGGGCATTGTGTCCTGATGTTAAGGAAAGAATAATTGTTTTTGTTCCCTTTAGTGCATGGCTCTTGTCCTTATTAAGGGCTACATGCAGCCTTTATTAAACTTTCTCCATCTTAACCCATGATTTTTTTCACCTTATTTTCTCCCCCTTTTTTTGTTAGACTGGGTGGCTTTGTTAACCTATCACATCAGTGGAAATCATGTTATTCAAAAGTGTTTTGCGTATTGAAGTAACTAAAGAATATATCAAGATGGGGGAGAAGATTAGGAAAACAAAGCCAATCATACAGTTATGAAGAAAATATCCTTTGAAATGTCCTTTAAAGCAGTAGAGACAGAGACACAAACAAATAAAACAAGAAAAAAAACAAACAGAAAACCACCAAATTGTACCAATAACTGAACAAACAAAAACCTAACAAAGCCCCAAGCATAAACTAGAAAAAAACCCCAAGATTTGATGAAAGAGCAGACAGTGATAGATGAGATGGAAAATCGAAAAGAATGATTTTGGACTTAATTAAGAAATCTAACTTGAGCAGAAAAAGCCAGTGAGGATGATGAGGTAGCAGAGGTATTTGCATAGGTGTTCTGTTATTCTACCTACAATTTTATGTCTCCTGTGCTCTATGAAGTGCAATTGCTTTACAAGCAGAAGTTTAAGCAGTGTATCCATCAGTTTCCATGAGACCTTGAGAAGTAAACTCTGATAACAAGGTTCAGTTGCTAAAACTGGTGCTTAGGTTTTTTTGAGGATATTCATTGATGTTGGACAGGATTAAAGTAACTGAATAGTGGCTTGTCCCATTTTTGTAAGTCTTTTACAGCAGTCATTTAATTTCCTCCTTGGCTATATTTTCATAGTCTTCTGTATTCTGGGGCTGTGGGTTCTCACATATTTCAGTTTCCCCTTCTAAAGATCAGTTACTGCTTCTCAGACTCTTTTACAATGCTTTTTTTTCAGTAGCCTGCTGACTTAAAATGGCATCAATACAGCAGTCAGTTATCTTCACTTAAATTCACTCTTTCCTTTACAGAATTACTTTTCAGTTCAGTTCTGAAAAGTGGTGTGCACTTCCTTTTTAAAATTTAAATGTAACTTAAGTGCCATGCTGAACTTTGAGAAGCATATCTGGGTGTGCATGAGGAGGTTTCACTGCAATATGAATTCCTTTCCCAACGTTCAGGGAGGGAGTGCCAAAACCTGTTTTTGGGGGAGTTGTTCATTCCAGAGCGTTTTCCTCCTAAACTTATCTCAAACCAAGATATGAGTTTTTTATTGTTATTTCTGTAGTAAACAGTCTTTTAGAAACACTGTCCTGCTAGTGGTGGATACTACCCACTGAGGTATCCATTCTTCTTTTATTTTTAGTCAAATATTCCTAATTGATGCATGAATTTCTGTAAGAAAAGCTTGCTTGTTGCTAGTCCTTTTATTGTGAATTTATTTTCTATGCTCTTTAATTTGACATCTAAATCTCTCTTATCTCTATCCTATCTAGTGTATGGAGTATGCCTGATGTAAGTCAAGCTCAGTTAGGAATATTTTCATAAGCTTCAGTGATGATAAATATTGCATAATTTTGCATCTTTGTGTGACAATGAAGGCAATCAACTGTCTGGTGATTTCAGTTGTCATGTTCTAGATTAAGAGTTGGTCTGTTTATTTTCATGGGGTTGTAGCAACCAATGCTTTATGCAACGAACACCACCTCCTTGGAAAACAGTGGTTTATCTTAATTTTAAAATGTTACATTTTGATTTCAGTTTTCTTTTATGATAAAGACCTCAGATATTTGGGCTTCTCAAAAAGGCCTACTTTCTTCACTTTACTTTTCCATTCTTACTGTCACTGTCTTCCACTTTTACATTAAACCTTTTCAATAATTTTTTTTCTGTTCTTGTTCATATCTCTTCAATAAGTGGTTGACATTTCAATTTTCAAAAAGTACTTTTAAAATATAATTCAGCAGATTTTTAGTTACATTTTTTCTTGCACTTGTGATAATTCCTTTCCACTTACCAGGCACTGACTGCAAACCAGAATTGCTTTAGGTGCCCTGAAGTAGCTGGGCATGGGTAGAATTTTTAGAAGAAAGATAGATTAAAACCCCAAGAGAACTCATGTTTGTCAGAAAATGATAAAAAGCAATAGATACACCTGAGAACAAATTTTAATGTAGGAATGACTAAATCTTCCAATAAAATATAAATGTATCAATTTAGCTTTACAATATTTTGCAATTTTCCAAAGGTAATATTACTTTTAGAAATCTAACATTTAACTATATCTCAGTCCTTATTAGTTGATCTGAGATATTTCGGTCACAGTGGAACTGGGAAGAGTTTCAATGCATAATTAAGAAGTTTATTTCCACTGCAGTATTACATCCCACTCAACACATTTCTCTCTTTTTTTTTTTTCACTCACTCTATTCAACCTTTTTGTTATCTTTCATTTATCATCTTTTTATTTTTTTAGAGAAATTGTGTTTATCTAAAGATAGCCAGAAGGATTGGATAAAAGAATGCTTCTATGCCTCCAAAGTGGTAATTTCAACTTTTTCTATTAATATGACTGCATCCAAAATGTTGCCTAATAGATTTATTTTGACCCTCATTGCACAGAGAGTACAGAAAATTATATATGACTATCTTAAAGAGAATTTAAAGGAAATATTTGTATTCTCCATGCTTAAAAGTATAACAACAGAAATAGCTGAAGAATAAATATAGGTACAACAGAGTAGCATATACTTATTCCCGTGACTAAACTTTCAGGTAATGGTTGATGATAGTTCAAAAGTTCTATTGAACTGTTGATCAAATGCAACATGGAGGGCAGGTGTTAGAACAGGACACAGAACTAAAATAATGAATTCACAGATGTAGGCAGGATTTTGAAAAGAAATTCTCTCCAACTGCAAAGATTGTTAATGTTGTCTGGTGAATGCCAAAGACTACCTATGATTTTGCCTACTGCTCCATGTCGTAAAAATTGATGTTAAATTACGCCTTGCTTCTACCCACTGGCCAGAAGTCACTCAAGCAGAGAAGAGGCCCAATATTTTATATACTGCTTTATTCTATGGCTAAGCAGTTATTTTCAGGAATATTTCAACTCCCTCCACTCTCACCCTACACTGCACCACTGCGCCTTTTCCCTTTGGTTGACTAAAATTAGCTTAAAGTAGATCCAAATTAATATGAAAAAGGTGTTTTAGCAGTACATTTATGTTTATCAGTGCATTTTCTTGACATGCTTTCGGAATAGTGTATAAATAGTTACTTAAAAATGAGTAAGAAAGAAATTGAGAAAACAAAAAAATGGAAAATTTTATTACGGAAAAAGTCAATAGAATGGGCACTGATAACAATAACCACCGGTATAATTTAAGAGAGAGATGGCATTTTCAGTTTTGTCGTTCATGTGTGAAGGTGCCACTGCCTTTCAGGTCAGCTACAATTTTCTTTGCAGAAAACCGATTATAGTGAAAGGTTTTACCTACTTACAGGCTTGAAGCAACTTCTGAGGCTCACACTCATAAAACCTAGCATGTATTTAATATATCACATTTTCAAGGTCTTTGGGTACTGATCACTTTTTACACACTGATTTTTGCTTCCAATCTTTTTCCTAGAAGAAACATTAGCTGGGCAGAATACGTTTGAGTTTAGAGACTAAAGAACTGAAAATTCAGTTCCCTGACTTTCATGTGGGTTTTATGTGCAGATGACTGAGAAATGAATGGTGCACATCTTGATATACAAAACATTGATTTTGAGATTTAATATAGCATAGAAATGTCTTCTTTCTTAGTCTGTTTCTGCACACCTACTGATGTTTGGACTCTGTAATCTTTGACTCTTATCTTCTCAATTCCACTTCTTTAAAGAAATTCTTCAGCAAGGCAGTCTAAAGTCAGGCAGGGAGAAGTCTTCTCCTCATCATGTTATATATATAAGAAGGTTTTGCAAGATTTATCAACCAGTTAATGCTGTCATTTGTTAATCATTAATCCAGGAAATCTCTTTTCCCTTAAACCTGAATGACATTTTGTTCAATATGTGTCAGCTGTTTCTATTATCTGTTAACCAGATGGGCTGGAAGGAATGCGGAATTTGTGAAGGCATATAAAAATTGGTTTCTGTGACACTGAGATATGCTTCTATATATATGTGCTTCTATAAAGTGTATTCTGGTGTTCTTTAATAAACAGCCCATTTGTGGTATTTCTTCCAGAGGGAAGGGATCAGCAGAAGGAGGAGGCTCTTGCTATATCTAGTAAATAAGATAGTGCAAAGAAATCCAACAAACAACACAAGAGAATTTACTTATTGTATTTCACATATGCAGTCCAGATTGTTTACCAAAGTTTTAGAAATAGCCTCGTACAGCCCAGTATCACCAAGACAAAAGGCTAACTCTAAACCTAACGTGGGCATTTAAAGATACTTGAAATTATAGAAATGTAAACTGCAAATCCCAGTTGATCTGTCACATTGTCCCAATTGTGGGATTATATTCTAAGTTTCAACTTGCAGTGTGTGAGTTGCAAGTTTTTTAGCATTGTGAATGGGCATTATTATTAAAGAAGGTGAAGACAAGCAAAGAAGAAAAATCTCTATCTCAGTTCTGCCATGAACTACTGCTCATTAGCTGACTACGCCTAGAATTAGCTTGCAGAATGAAGGGGTAAGTACTTTGGAACTAATGTCACAGGTACCATGTGTTTGCCTGTCTGTGATAATCTTTATTCTCTGCATATCTTTATCTGAAGCTGTTCTTCAGCAGGCTCCTTAATTTGAATGACTATCAGGGATTTAATCATTATATGATGAATCTTTGCCTCTTAAATGTGGATGGCTTTTTACAAAGTGTTCCCAATTTGAGCAAGTAGTCTACTGCAGAATGACATTTATAAATTGAACACTTTTCAACTGTACAGCTGCATTATATGAGACTTAATATATTTTTGCTACTAGAAATGTCTATAAAAATGAACATTTTGATCTTTTTGAATAGAGAGTAAATTAGGTGAGAGAAAGGGATAAATTCAAGAAGGATATCTCTGAAAAAAGATATCATTGGCTGTAAAATATTGGAATCTTTTAACTTTAGGATTTCGGCTCTTTTTTTCTCATAAATTTTGTCATCAAAAGATTTACTTAGCTTTTTTTTTTACTTTTGCAAGATAGATGTACATCAGAAGTTTGGATCAGAGAAATATGTCAACTTTTACTGCTATTCATAACAATTTTAATTATGTTTCCTTGTGAAATAACTCTTTTGAAGATCTGATATGGCCATTTATAATGAATAACAATAGTTTAAATCAACACAGATTTGATTGCTCCCCTGTTCTGAATCTTATTTGCTTCAATATTTGCCATTTTTAAATGATCACTGACATTTTGTCCAAATAATTTGCAATCTCCAGATTGTGCAAAGTTAATTCCAACAGGTCTGTATTCTCTTATAGGGAAGTTTAAGACCACTCTGCACAAGTCTATTTCTGCTCCAAGCAAAGTTAATTAAAGTTTTATGATTTGAAAATTCCAGAGCAAAATCCTCTGTAATTGGATGCCTAGCTCACATGACAGCTTTTCCTTCCTGATTTGCTGACTGTAATTTTTTATGTGTTCATGATGAATAATGTTTTTAGACACTTGTAATAAGTGCATGCTTAGAATTTTTTGATGAATGTTGACTACTGTGACTCTCAGAAGCTCAGTGACTCAGTTATCATTGTTCTGGCAGCATAAATGGTCTTTAAAGTCAACATAAATTACTTTTGGAAGTATTTCCAAACCTCTCTGAGGTAGTAGAGTAGCATAAAACTGTCTAGTAGAAATTAGAATTAGACTACTGTATTTTGATTATTTCACTTTAGCCCTGGGTTCTTGTGGAATTTTTTCCCCTTAACTATGAAAATTTTCTTCATAATCTAAAATTTCCTTTAAAAATTAGCTATAAGAATTCAGTTTAAACTTTAAAAAATAACTTATGATCAGGCATCAGAACATATATCTTTCCCTTCCACATTTCTCTCTTTACCCCCAAAGGAGTCCAAAGTTAATAAACCAGAACTGTGAGATTTATATGTATTGAGGTAAACCTATATATTTTCCTATATATTGAGGTAATTCCTATAATGGAACAGCAAAGTGGACTCAATGGGTTCAAACAACCAGTCTTTGATTCCCCTTACATGCAGTTCCTCCCAGGTTATGGATCTGGGAAATATTGTTCTGCATCACATCTCCTCCACACTCCCTGAGTATCAGACAGCTTTTGTTCTGGTTGCCAGATTAGTCCCTTTGGGGGGCTTTTCCTGCTGCAGGAAACAAAGTAGAGCTTCATGTTGTGAACAGGCATAATTTGGCTCCACAAGTTGAGAAGCTATAAGGACAGTTGAGAGCTGCCATATTCCACCTCCCCTAGTACCCCCTCATCTTGGAAAAGTGCCCCTGATAAACCTGAATCTTTTCCCTTAAAGAACCACTGCTTTTGCATTGCTGTTAAAATGTGGCCTAGACAAATTTATATCCCAAAGGTATGAAATTCAGGACGTAATTTGAAACACTTTATCAGTCAAAGTCTTAACAGTAACTATTTCTTGCTTGAAGTTACAGAATTACTGTAGGTTCATAAATTAACTTTTAAACCCACAATACAATTGCTGTATGATTGCTCTTTGGTATTTTACACTAAATTTTTTTTTAATGGATTACATTTGCCCACAGTGTTGCAAACAGATTGATCTTTTGATGGTGGTTGAAAAAACCCCCACCAAAATAACAGCAAGAGAGAATTGGTGTACTGACATGAAAGAAATTGCATTATATGAACAATTCCATATTTGAATCATTTAATATGATATGGTAAAAATGTGTCATATCTCAATCAAAACAAGATGTATAAGAAAGAACCATGTTAGGTTACTAGAGAGCTTTTGCGGGGGAGAAACAGTACAACGGGTCAGAACAATATTTTACAGACAATTTGTTTTGTTGTCTGTCCACAAAGCTCTTTAATGCACCATTTTTTCTTTTACAGTATTTTGAAATCAATAGATATGTATAATGAAAAAAAAATCAATTTGAATGGGCTTAACTTTACCCTCCCCTGAAAATGTACGGCTAACACATGAAGTACATACAGCATTAAGTTAGTGTTGCTGTCTAAAAGGTAACATTCCTCAAACACTTCCTCACTTTCTTAATCTTTTTGTCAAAACATTCTTTGTTGTAGATCTAGGATTTCTTTGGTTTTACTTGGATCGAATCCTTTTTTAATTGTTCTTAGTCTGACTTGATACCCCTCAAATTGCTTGCTCCTATGGACAATGCCTCAAGAAAGAAATGAACAGAAATACTTTAAATCAGGGGATTATGCCAAAGCAAAAGGAAAAAAGTTCCATGTTTTTTTAAGCATTTATAGCCAAGACCTGGAGTAGTGGTTCATAGTATCTGTAGCTTTAATCAGACTACTGAAGTAAATCAGTTGTTGATTATTTGAAATGGATGGATGTGATATTGAAGTCTTTTCAGAAGAATCTAAATTCCAAATTAAAATTGAAGACCATTTCTTTGTCTTTGGCTATAAAAAACCCTGAGGATTTATATATTTACACAAATTCCTCAAGATTTGCTAGCATACTGCAGCTAACGACCACCTTCATACCCCAAGTTGTGCTCAAAGTATTTTTTTGCAACAAGCTCATCTGAACTTTTTAAGGAAAATTAAATTACTTTCTTCAAATTCTTCAACATCTTCCCTTCCCCCTATTTTTTCTTTAGTATGCCAACAAATATATGAAAAAAAACCCATTTAATAACACTTACTTCTCATCATTTTCTTGTCTATTAAAGCACTGGTTTAGATTATATTTTCATTTTTACACTGAAAAGACAGATACTCTCTTCTGTGTCCCACTTTTCCTTCAGCTGCTAGGTCAGAAGAGGACAAGTTTTCTGTGGATCCAGTACCATGTTTTTCGACATTGTACTGGTTTAACATAATCACAGACACACAGAATTGTTAGCGTTGGAAGGGACCTCTGGAGATCACCTAGTCCAACCACATTTAGTTCAACATCCCTGAAAAATCTTAAATATGGTAGAACATCTCATAATATGTTCCTGAAACTGACTCTTTACCTGTCTACATAATTATGGAGAGATAAATTACTCTCCAGATTACATTAACTGGAGAGTAATTAATTATTTTTTTATTCACTCTCTTCTCCATTTCTTGGAAGCCTAGACATCCATCTCATACACTGCCACCTACACTGTAGAAGTTTAAAGAGGGTTGAATCCTATCTTATGGTGCTGGAGACAAGCTGTCTCCTTTCTCACTTTGTTCACTGCCTGGCACAGAAGGAACCTGAATTCCAAGTGCAATTACACTGCTAATTCAGAAGTTATCACTGATATGGTGCATTATATCCAGGATCTCTCTGACACTGGAAGAGCTAGACAAGAAAGATGAGTTCACTTAGTGATGAAAGTATACAAATTATTAGTTTCTGGGACATTGAACTCATCACATTAATGATTCAAGAGACTTGCTGTTGATTGTGAGAAAGTGCTGCAGTCATTACTAATAGGACTTGGATCTTCATTTTGCACAAAGATGATACAATGAGTTTCATTTTTTAGAGAAATTTATCTCTTTCCCTTCTTAGCACAGGGGAATTGCTTGGTTTAAATGATAAGATTACTGAAGACAGAGTATTCCTGGAGATGTCTGTTTGATGTACAGGTCTTTAATCCATATATCTCTTCAGTGCCTAGAGCTGCTCTTTGAAGTCGTATCTTGAGCTTGTAGTTCTTTGCTAGAGGTCATGACCCAAGTGGACTCATGTTGGTTATAAATTGGATTTCTCATCTAACAGAAACTTACTCAGGCCAGCACTTAATATAATAATACTGATGAAAATAGAACCCATTTTGCAAAAGTGGCTTCATAATTAAAAAGTCTGTAAACCATTACTAGTGGTTACTGTAAATAACTGGAAATAATGAACTACACAAGTAAACTGAGTCTTTCCAACTTATGAGCAAATAAGCTCTGAATTCTAAAACTGAAATATCAAAAGCAAGTGAGAGTTTTTTGGAGGTAGTGGTGCTTATGCATGTTTTCCTCATTTTTTTATGAGTTTAGCTGTTCAGCATTTTTCTCTTCTTGTTTATACTGTCAAGACAGACTGCAAACTTTTTCATTGGTGAATTTTTATTCCTTCATGTGTTCAGCGCATGCACAAAATACAGTCAGTACTGCAGAGATCAATATGAATACTGTTAATAGCTCTGTCCACACATCTAGCAATGTTAAGTCTAACAGTCACAAAACATAAACCCTTCATATGATCTACAGGTTATGAATAATATTCCTCTCCTTGTGTTTTTTTTGAGAATTCAGTTTTTCTTAGGCAGCTAACCAGTGAAGGTCAGAGTTGTTATAGGTTAGTGAAAACACAGAACACATCATTGAGTGTGAGTTCTCTCGTACTGGACTCTCTCAATTTTTGAAAATTTGTACTACAGATTGCATATATTTAACCTTCAATATTCCAAAAATAAAAACTATGGTTTCTTAAAGTTAGGGTAAGTTCACTTATACTCTGTGTTTGGAAAGTCAACTTAAGAAAACCCCAAACCCAGAAGAACTACTACTTAAAAAAAATAAAAACTAAAACATTTTTTGTTGCAATCAATCATATAGTTCCATCTTTTTGGTATTTTGGTATATCTCTTCTGCAAGCTTTACTTAGATGTTTTCAAATTAAAACAACTGATGGAGAAGATAAGGACAGGGAGAGAAATAACAAATTCTTTTTTCAACTTTCTTCAGAACATTTTTAAAAGCAAGCCTTTACTACTTCTCAGCTTTTGAAAAGAGATCATTTGTTTATCAGCTTCACTTTTAATTCCTACTCTATGATTGGTCTATGTACTTCTTCAGGTTAAAATTAACTAAAATATAAAACTCGACTCATGGCTGCTGCTCTATCTCCCTTTGTCGCACAACAGTTCCAAAATAGTATCACAAAGTTGCCTTCAAAATAATCCTGTTTACAACAATTTGTTCTTGTGCACATGCAAAATTCTCTGAATCTATAGTTGGTGTGGGAGATAGCAGAGAGCCATCATGTTATTCTTTGCCTATTCTTACAGTGTTTTAATGAAGAAAAACTATATGTAAATTTCCATACTTATTTTCTTGTCTTTTTTGTTTGGTTTTTTTTCCCAGAAACTGAATCTGAGATGGGTACCATGTTATCCTCCATACTTGTTTGCAATGTGGTGCACAATGTCTCTTCTAAATTCATAGCCAAACAGTTTTATCCACTATGCAGCAGCAAAAGAGAAAAACATCACTTTCTCGTTCATCATTTGGTCTTTTTATTTTTTAAATTTATTTTCTCCCTTCTCAGAGGTGGAGGAAAATATTAATTTATTAATCAGGATCAAATCCTAACAGGAAAATAGTTAAGCTGGAGAGTCACATTTGTCTGAAAAGAAAGAAATCTGAATGGGAACATTTATAAAGATGAAAGAAATTAATACACAATACACATAAGTGTCTGTAAAGCAGGGTTGCATGCTAAAATTTCCCACTTTGAATCACATTTAATGTATTTCACTTTCTTTTCTTTTTATACTACAGGAAATACAATTTAAATTTGAATTATGGTAACATAAAAAGCCATTTTACTGGAAAAGAGCAATTGATCAACATAAAGTGAGAGAAAAGCAAAGGCAGAGAGTGTTGATCTTTTAAATTTTTTTTTTCCTTTTTTCTCTGTTTGGTATTAAACAGAGTGATTTAATACTTGCGGGTTTTTTTATATTTTTCATCTAATCTAACATTACTTTCCTATCCCCTTGGGGATATTACCAAATTTAAATCAAAATGCAGTAGATGTACTTATGTCAGTGCTGAGCACCCTTTTTTGCTTTGTTAATTAGTTACAAGCCTGCAAAGATTTATACCTATTTTAAGAATTTGATTTTTTTATAAATATATTTTTAATTGTAACAAGGACCAGAACTCATTAAAAACATGTATGATTAATGTATTTTCCTCAGGTATTTTATTTCTGTCAATTCTGCCCTCCTGTAAATCCACTTTGTGGATTGAATCAGGAAGCATTAGAAAGAACATTCTTCCAGATCAATACTTGGAGCTTTGATTCTGTATCGATTAACTTGTAAATGGACTTCTTTTGGTTATAGTAACTATTACCAAATACTTCCAATTGTGATGCTGACATGATCAATTTACAGCAAAAATAAAGCTGGCTTGAGCACATCCAGGAGTATGAGCAGTGCATTTCAAGAGAACAGAGGTTCAGACAAAGCAGTGAAGGTAAGTCCTAGGGTTACAGGAAATTTAACAGAAAGAAATCAAATACATGAAACACATTCTTTCCTTTTATTAGGTCGCAGAAAAAATAGAGAATATTAATCACTGATATCATCTGTTCATTTCTAAAGAAGTTTGTAGTGATAATAATAGTCCATTTTGGTTTTACTCTAAACATCATGAATATTAGTGCATAGTGTGTTCTCACAGATTAAGTTTGAATTAATGGGATCTCCAAATTCAGCCATTCGTATTTGTCTGATATTGGCCTAATTAAATTAGGAAATTCCTTAAATCAGTAGTATCTGAACATTACATCTACTTGAAAGCTGTTTGATGACTCATGAAAAAAATCAATCAAGTTCTTATATCTGCTATAATGTAAAAGTAATGGTATTTGTCCTAGTTCTTTCTTCTGTCGGCTTAATCCTTCGGACATGTTCATAGCTTGTAACACAGCACAAGGTGAGCAGCCCTGAATAGGGCCCTAAGAAATTGTTGGTTCATGGAATGTGCTTCAAAGTTGTGGATAAACACTAACATAAATCCCAGAAAACATAAATCACTATGCTGGGCCCTATCAACTGAGACTTGCCTCTGAAAATCTATTTACCTGATATATGCTGCACTAACTCACGTATCTCCCTATTATTTTAACTATACCTGTGTCATGAAATCTTCCTTCTATAGTGACAATACTGAAGCTACAACTTAGAGGTCTAGGTTCTTTGTTGAGCAATAATGTATTCCCTGAGAGGTGAATGATGTAGAAATTTAAACCATCACTTAAACCATCCCTGTTTTCCACAGTTAGTACATATAAGATTGGAAAGGGCTATGGTTTCCCAAGTTTTCCATTAGGAATGTGTGCTGGTGAAGAAATTAATGAAAAAGTAAACTAAGGGCTTAAAAATAGAATTTTGTACTTGGAACAAAATGTGTTTTCAAAAGAAAAATCACTGTCTGTGCAAGGGGAATGCATGCTAGAACTACTACCCCACAAGATGTAAGGTGGCATACATATTTCATTCTGGCACACAATTTGTTTACCCAAAATATTTTTTAGTTTGAGGGGTTTCAGAATTTTAATGAAAAAATTCTTGATGTACTTTTAAAAGTAAGATTCCTTTTTAAAAGGAAGATGCTGTCGAAAACATCACAAGCATTGTAAATTATTGTTTATGTGTCAAGATGCAGGAGCCACTGTCAAACATTTTTACAAACTTCAGTGTTTCCTATTAGAACAAAAAAATATTTGGATAATCAGAATATATTACTGAACATTGTATTAAACATGCACTATGTTAGATACTAGAGAAACAACCTCGCTGGATAGGTAGTTGTACAGAACCGAAGCTAAAACTGGGGCTTAGGATAACAGACTTCTTGGAATCTCAGTTGTTTTAGAAGCTTGATGGCATGACAGAATACTTGTGTTTGTATTTAAAGAAATCTTGTACCTAAAAAAAGGAACAATATGAAATAACTTTAATCCCTGGGTACCATCTATCCTATGGAAATCAGTGGCAGAAAAGAAAGGACTATTTCTGCAAAGTGATATGATATCATTGTCTATTCGGTAGCTGGAATTTCTGTATACTCCTAAATGCAGTTATATCATGGAAGAAAATGAGCAGAGTGAAAAAGATATTTCAACAAGTGAACGATGAGCAAAGTTAAAAATATTGTGATACAAAAATGACTTGCCTAGTAGCGTCTATCACTGGTTCAGAAGCTCTCACACAAGACCTCAACAAAACCACAGACAACAAACTCTACTGTGCTCTCGTACAGCTGTTTGACAATATAGCAGTGACAGCCAGAAGGTGTGTTTTTACAAAGAGATGGCAAAGCTATCTTGGGAAAGCTTTCCCTTTTAGGACCGTGCCTAAAGATAGCCATGTGTTTAGTCAGAGTATTTTCAGCTTTTTAGACTGACAGATGGAGGAATAAAAGGCACACAAATACATGGCAATCACAAAACGGATAAGGTCAAGTTTTAAACTAGTTTCTAATATGCATGGAAAAATGTCTCTAAAAATGGAAGCATTTACTGGCTAATGGTGGTAATACAAATACTAACTAATTGATTGGTCTCAGCCTTATTTAGGCCTTCTGAATAAAACAAAAAAGTTCAGTAGTCATTAGGACAAGCTAAAAAAAGAGGTGAAAAATATATTATCTGTGTTATACATAAAATGTGCTTTGAATTAAAAATTATCCAATATTTTTACTATATATCCAGGAATATATATCTATCAAATTCTTATCTTTGAATTAATGAGATTTTCCATTGATTCACATACAGTAACACATTATCCAAGGTTGGGATTTGTTAATTTTTGCTATTCAGGATAAAAGAATTAGTTCTTGCATTAGCAATTCATTATTTAAACAGATATTACTGCTGTTCTAAAACTACATATAGCAGCAATCAGAAATAAGTGGGAAGGTAAAAAGTTAAGGTCACTGTTGAGAATTGTATTTAACAATCACAGATCCCTTTCTTGCTTTGAAATATTAACCTAAGTGTTTATCAAAGAAGACACAGCCTTAACCTCTAATTATTTAAACAGAATAAAGACCAGGTGTTATAATTCCAGGTTTGGGTGCAAATGACATTTCTTTTTAAGAAGCAACGCATTTTGTCACAGCAATTTGTGTTAAGATAAGAAGTCATGAGGTAGGCTGCTAAGTTCTCTCTGGTTCATTTGTTATGATTTTTGCACCTGACACAATGTCATGGGTTCAAGTCTCAAAGTGGCACTCTGTAGTGCTCTACTGATAGAAGAGCTATCTGTATTTTAGGTGACATTTTAAAATAAGCTCTCTAGCAGTTATCCAAATGTATGCTAAAATCATAAGAGACATTTTCAGACAAGAGCTGGAGATAATAGCACTCTTGTGGGCAGCATCTCTTCTCTCTATAAAACTCGCCCTGATACCTAAGATTGTCTGTGAGCTATTGCTGAGCACATGTGTAATGGCTGCTTCACTTTCTTCAATGCCATTCTATAAAAAAATACCTCATTATCCTTCAAAGATATTCAGTATCTGGGATTGAAGGAGCATTTTTAAATCAAATTCTATTCAGAAGGCAACAGGGGTTTTATCACTTACTATAAATTAATTCCTTGATTCTGGCAACCATTTCACTCTTTATGTACTCAGGTAACATAGTCATTCTCTGAAGAATAGCCTGTTCAGTGATGAGTTAGTAGGCAGTAGAAAAGGACAATACCTGGGCATATGTAGGTGGGATTCAGGTGTTACCATGAGGGTAAATGTTCATCCTGGAGTCTGTCAAGTACCAAGTGTTTCCTACAGGTCTGCTTAGTCCTGTCAAAAAGGGAAGTTTATTCACCCAAAGTAACAAAGAAAAATAAGACCAGTGGTGTAGACTGTTTGATATTGACCTTTCTGTAAAACTTTTTTTTGCAGGCTTTGGTCACTGTAATTTTTCCTTTCAAGTCAATTTTTTTTCTTGGTTTTCAGCTTATGTTGCTATGACATAGTTGAATAACACTGTCATTATTGATTACATTTTTTTGTGGTGAGAGTTACAGAGCATATGCTTTTTCTCTTATCTAGCAAAAAACTTTTTTGCAGATGAAGTACGAACAATTCAGAATGTTTCCATAACTTTTTTCATTTTAATTTCAGAGATTAATAAGGGTTGAAAAACTTCATGAAATCTTCAGAAATTTAATTAGGAAGGCATACTTAACCTACCTTAACGTGTGCAGTAAATGTGCAGAAGATACACATGGATGCTGATAAACTTTTCGTTAGGCTTTCTACTGATCTGTGCAAAAACAAGAGACCAGAAAAATAAAATCTCTGTGTTCTGACCCTCAAATACTTTATATGAGAGCATGTCCTTGTTCCTTTTGTGATAAGAAAATAAATTATTTTGACTGAGGGGAACTACTGACCTATCCATTTTCAAATATGTGTTGTACTCTCTGTTAACGCTTTCTGATTTTATAGATAATTCCCTGATAAAATATGTTTGAGTAGCTGTGTTTTGATATCTGATGAAATGGTATTTTTGATCCTGCATGGAGGCATTTGTGCATTTTAATTTTCAATATCTGGGATAATAATGTGTTAAGTACTTTCCAGTAAAGAAATAGAATTCAAGTCAAAAAATATGATTAGAATCAGTAACTTTTGTGTCTAACTCAACTGGACCTGTATTAGAGGTTCTAGTGCCACAAAGTTAATAGGTACTTCTATGAATTGCCTAATGCACACACAATAAGTAATCTGAAGTCTGAGGAAAGAGAGGTAATTTATCTTTATCAAACTACAGTTACAGCTGTGTTTGAGAGAGTCTATGAGATTGGAGGGCCCTAAATGGATTTGCTGTAGTATTGACCAAATTCTTCAAGAATACTTTTCTCACATAAAATAAAGTTCCAATAAAAAAAGAAAAGAAAAAAAAAAAAAAAAGAAGAAAGTTATGGGAGGGTGGAGTATATGACCCGTAACTAAACAAAACAAACTCCTTAACTTTGAAATCTGAATTGACATTAAGAACAGATTTCCATATGTTTGTAATTTGCTACTAAATGTCAGATTTGCAAAGAAATTTTCCCTTTTGGATTCAGGTTAGCACCACATTTTTTTAACACTTTGCTAATTTTTAAAAATTAGGAACCCTCTGAAAGAGAAATTGTCATGAATTTCACGACACATGATCTTCCAATCAGAGCCCAGGGATTTGATAGCTGTAAGAAATAACTGAAAATTTGTTTACTTCATACGCTTCCAAGTTGTGATATTGAAACTAAGATGCCTTAGTTAAGGTATGTGTTCATACTGTACAATACCTGACATAGGGAGAAGCTGTCCTTTCAATCAGCATCTCATGATTGCTAGTGTTCAGCAGCACAGGTAAAAAGATGCAGTCCAGTTTTTAGCCTTCATATCCCCTCCTGCCACTAACATAAAGAGTTTTATTGGAGTCAGACTGGGAATGAGAGCTATGCAACTGAATGAGGTGGTCTTGAAGAGGGTTTTGAATGAAAATGTGTGGGGGGATAACCATGTGTCAAGGACAACTGATTAAGCATAACATAGTGGCAGCTGCTTGATAGGCAGCTTTCTGTGATATACAGGAGCTCAGCCTGACTTATTCAGAAACAGATATGAATAGGAGTAAAAGAATGCTCCAAAGGCAGGTGTTAATGAGATGTTAATGAAAAAGAATACAGCAACAAAAAAAAAAATAGGAAAATTATGAATTTTCCTAATGGAATAGCTACATAATATTTCAGAGGGGAAGACAATAAGCTTGAATTTTTACTGAACAAGGTGAAGAATCACTAAGACTGATGGATTTTGATTAATACATTTTGTAAAGAATGAAAGAACAAGATCTCCTTAGCAAAGGCTCATTGCAGAGGAAAGCCACCCAGCAAACAGTACTGTGGCCTCTATTTATCTGAACCTTGTAGAAACATTTCTTCTGTATCTCCTTGACGTATCTTTCCTTCTGTATGCCTTTAAATTTCAGGGTATGTTAAACAAATTAGGAAACCTTAATATTCCTTGTGTGCGTTTCATTAATACATGCAAGGGGTCTATAATTTAGGTGACAAGTCATTTTGTTACACATCAGGACTTATTTCTCTACTGCATGTTTATATAATATATACAGAGCAGTTTCAGTGCTGATTTTTCAGTATAGTAAAGCTCAATGGATATGGATGAGGCAAGTATTTAGACTTCATCACCAATTACAAGGATTCAAATCAGAAGAATGTTATACAAAACCCCTGTATTTTGAACATTTACATTTCTCTTTCTTATACTTCTTATATACATGCCATATATGATCTTTTTTTAGCCTACAGAAGAGCTATTTGAAGGCACGTGAAGCAGTTCTAGAGAAGAATCAGCGACACTTTCTGAAGAGTTTGTTGGGTTTTTTTCCTTAGGATGTGATATTCATAATTGAATGAGTAAATGAGCAAATGTTCAGAACATAGCATGATGCTAACAAACCTGC
Source organism: Monarcha castaneiventris obscurior (assembly GCA_026261815.1). NCBI lineage: Eukaryota > Metazoa > Chordata > Aves > Passeriformes > Monarchidae > Monarcha > Monarcha castaneiventris. Next base: position 3,928,343 of record JAMPIT010000379.1, read on the forward strand.
TTTGCTGAGGCATGTAAATCCACTGAATTTATAGACCTGCACAGGTTTATAATTTCTAATTTCATTACAAATTACTTTAAAGTGAAGTTCAGCACTACTGACTATATTTTAATTATACCATGTTTCAGACAAACAAATACATTTAATACAAATTTTTAGTCTAGAAGAGTTTTCCAGAATTAAGTGACTTGCATTAGATGCAAGTCACTGATGACAAGGAAAAGATGTTGCCTGAGCAACTTTCTAGACTCTGCAAGCAAACGTGGTTTTTTGTAGTGTCAGAATTAGAGCCAAATTGCTCTAACACTGTTGGATAAAACAAACTTTTATGACTGAATGGCTCTTCACAGAAACAACATTTATATCTCATTGATTATATGAAATAAGAACACCAAATATAAAATGTAGAAAAGAAAAAATTATGAAGACAAATGGTTTTAAACCGTTCCTCTCCATCTTGACTGCAGCTAATATTTGATTATATCACATGCCATAGCATCAGAAGATTAATCTACAGACATGCATCTTAGATGACAAGATTGTTAGTCATAGATAATTAACATGATTAAAATATATTACTCAATAACAGTGGAAATAATCTCTGATTCTAACTTGAATGACAGGCATGATAGGCAGTGGTACAAATGACATCTAGGAAGTTTCTGACAAAACTGAAGTAGCAGACTTAACAGTTCTAGGCAACATGCTGTAAAATTTCAGTGACTCAGGCCTGTGGTATGATTAAGGACACATTGATGTCTCTTCCTATTCTTTTTAACTTTGTGATGCTTTGAAAGCGTACTAGATATCCAAACAGCCTAACAAAGCTAAGGACAGATTGATAGTGGGAGCAGAGACCATGTGTGGCAGAAGACAGACTTTGAATGAGTGCATACATACATACATATATATATATGTATATATATACATACATTTTTTAAAGCCAAACTATCAGACTCTGTCTGATTTCCATTTTTGGTGTAAACATGTAGCAAAACAAGGGGAAGATCCCAGTAAAACCCCAGTTACTTCTTGTCATTTCGGTCAGGCCACTCAGGTTTGCTGCTTTTGTGGTCCAAGGAAATGCTTCAGCCCCCAGCAGCAGGTTGCTTAGAATGGACTTTGCTCTGCTAAACTTCATGTATAGAATCAACCTTTACTTTCATTTTTCCTTTTATCAAGCTTTTCTCTGTATTTGGGGAATGAAAAGGATGAGTAGGCTGTTGCTTAATTTATTTTGTCAGCATGACTTTTGCATTTAGATTTTCAAAGCTGATTAGGGGATTAAGCTGCTCAACTGCCATTAAAGTCAACCTCCTTTTAGTTAGTTTGAGAATTAAAACATGTATCTATGGGGTTTACAATTTAATGATAGTACAAAATTTATATACAAATCACAGGATTCTCTAACAAGGAACATTTAAAACCAACATTTTCTCAGCTAGTTCTACAAGAAACTAGCAAGACAAAGAATGGAAAAATTAAAGGAGAAGAAAGACAGTAAAACATGTCCTCAAATAATTAATGAATTAATTAAATTTTCGGAATTTTAGCAGAATATAAATACAAATCTGAAGTAAAAAATTATTAATATATCAGTAACAATCAAAAACTGAGAAGTCATATGATAAAAATTTCTGTTTAGGAAAGCTTTGAAATAATGGTGACCAGAAAGAAAAATAGTAGTAATAAAATATTTAAAAATTCTGAATCTAATTTTAAATTTTAAAGATTTTATTCCAATGAAATAGAAAAAAATGGTTGTGTCATCTGTTGTGAATCAATACTTCTTTATCTCTTTTTTCTGCATATTTTTTGCATTGATCATGATTACAAATGTCAGACTTGAATCTATATTTCCAGCTTCCATAGGAAAGTGCATCAAAAAAACACTGTATGATCTGACAGAACAGTATTCTTTTGTTCCTAAAGAACAAAAGAATAATTAAGTACACTGATGCCTGGGATGTCTGACTTTTCATTTGAGATGTTGTTCCTATTATTTCAATAACATTTCTTATTACTTATCCTCCAGACTGCCACTGGGTTTGAATGTAAAGACTGAACAGTCTGTTTTGTTTTCCTGGACATCATTGATCCAAATTATTTGAATTGTTGTCTTCATATGTTTTCAAACTATATTAATTTCCTTTAAGCCTGCTTAACAAAGTAGAGAACTTAATTGTATTGAACTGTACATTAATTTCAACTTCTTCCCACTTCTCACAAAAAATTACTGCAAATGATGATGAAATAGTAAATGGAGCAATTTTTCAACCTAATAATTGCCATTTAGGAAAGACAATTTATCATTAACAGTTTATAGATTATCACATTTGTATATTGATATGTATGAAACCTTAAGCTGATCTTTCTGTGAAGTGTCCATAACACTTTAAAAAGCTCTTCCAAGGGAACAAAACAATAAGAATGTTTTGGCATTGTTGTTGAATCAAGTGTATATGAGGTAAAGCCAGCTTTTTGAAACATGGTGTCTACTTCAGCCTGGAGGAATGATGTGTATAATGTACGGATATGCAAAACTGAAAAGCTTAAATTTTGAAATCAGGCTTTCAGAACGTTTGTTCTTCCTTCATAGAAAGGCCTCCTAAGAGGTGAAAGAGTTTTTGGTGTTATTGGTATTTGTTTTGCACTCAACAAAATAATCTGGGAGCTGGTTTCAATGTGAATGGGGATCCTTTAATTTGACTTTAGGTTTCAGATCTATATTCTAGGAGCATATTTGGACTCCTGGTGTTTTGTTTTTACCTTATTTTTTGTCCTATGCTATTGATCTACAGTGAGCTCCTTCAAACTCTTGTAATATAAATGATCCCATTTTTTCGTAGAATAAAATTTCTAATATGACAATCTGGCTATCAAACATACTAAAATTTAGACCAGTTAAACTATAAACACAACTGTTTCAATTGCTAATACAAAAAGGTATCTGATTTCAGTCCCTGGAAATCTTACATTAATTCAGTGAAGTATGTCTTCACCAACACTTAGATTTTCAATTTCACAAGTAGAAACTGAATATTTGTGATAAATTAGGAAATATGGCATTTTTCTTTAAACTGGAGGAATACAACCCCACCCCCCCTAATTTATGCATTACCTTAATGCATTATCTTCACCTTAATTTTATCTCTGATGTCAAAAAACATCTTTTTGTACACTCTAATGTGCAAAATCTTTTACAATAAGTATCACTAATAGAGGAATGGATTTTGTAGTGTATTAGATTAAATTATTATAGATTACACATAGCAAGCTAAACCAAGTTGCAAATCCAAGGCTATAGCTAAATATCTTTGAATAGACTTTTATAATAAGATGTTGTTTTCTCAGAGCAAAGTTGTTCACAGAAATGAAATCATGCTTTCACAACATTTTGAAGAGTAATATAAAATAAGAGGTAAGAATAAAACCAAGGGACCAGGTATGAAGCTCTTTTACAGTACATGTATTTACTTTGGGGTAAATAATATCACAATTATATGAGCTCAAAAATACTATTTGTAATGTCTTGATTCTAAACCTGACCCTAGGTCTTGGATTTGCTATAAATTACTCAAGATGACAATGACCCCAAGAAGACTCTTCCTTACTCCAGTGTCATGGAACTCTAGGAAACCATTTCCAGTGTAAGCAAGGCAGAAATAACTCTGGAACCAGAAGCAAAGCTGTATGGTCTGAGTGCTGAAGCTCCCTAATCTGTTAAGACCAGCAGGCCACTGAACATGTATCACAAGACTTTCAGACCTTGTGCTTGAGCACTCATGTCAAATCCCTCCTGATAGCCTGTGTCTCCCACTGCTTTCCACCACTCCTGACCTCATGCCTGCCCTGCTTGATATTTACAGGGTTGGTTTCATGGAGGAGAGTTTCATCCAGCCTTTTTATTCTAGTGCTGTCTTGGTTGTGTGGGAAAATTAAACAAGCCGCAGAGCTCTCTGTCGTACTTAACTGTTTTTAAGCTGTGTTTGAAGCTATGCATGGTGAAACTAGCACACATGACACAAACCTGCTTTTGCTAGGTTGTGGTCATCAATGAATAAGCATTTTTAATATATTTTTATTTAAAATATATTAAAAAGAAAAAAGAAATTCCAATTTGCAATGTAAAAGTAGATGTTATCAAGACATAAGGTTTTGGAAGGTTTCTTTATATTTAGAAATAAATTAAATCTCAGCAGTAAATTAAAATCAGCCTTTTTCCACAGGAGAATTTTTTTTTTGGTACAAAAAGTATACTTTTGTTACATGAATTATAATGTATCAGCTTTAGTTGATGAGTGTATTTCTGATATTTTCAAATCTCTAATTGCATAATAAGAATTATATTTTGCAGTAAGAAAAATTAGAAAATCCATACTGTTCTTTGTTTTGATACTTGAAGCATTTTGAACTCCAAATCAAATGCAAACAAAATTGTACTAAGTAAATACTTTTCATGTTTTCTTTCAGCCTGAAATTTTTATCTTGTTTGAAAGAAGAAAATAGGTGAGCAGCATTTTCTGTGGATGAAAACCTACAGCTTTTATCCCAGCCTGGAATGCCAAGACATACAATTTCTCTTCAAAATAAAAATCCGTGCCTCCTCACCTGTTGCACTATGAGGCTGTACCTTTCATTCTGTTACTTAAAAAAGAGTCCATGGGATGTCATAATTAGTGATATTACTGAGATAAAAATCACCATAGCCAATCATGACATAAAAGGCTTCCCTTCAGGACTTTTTTGTTTTGTTTGTTTTCTCTTAAGATAATACACTAACATTATTTTGCAAATAAATTTTAATCTAATATATTTGAGACCACCTAAAAAAGTCTTTTGAAAGAATAAAATGGGCACTGCCTAAGCAGTAGAGTTTCGAATGAAAAATAAAGGACAATCAAATAATGGGTTTTGATTTGTAGACTCAACACTCTTCCTTTTAACGTTTTTCTTTCTAATTTATCATTTTGGAAAAAAAACTCGAGCCAATAATAGTTGTTTAGGAATTTTTCTACACTTCATCTGTTGTAACAAGTGATAACTCATACAGAAAAGTCCTGACAGATTTTCACAGTGCTCTTGTTACAGGGTACTAAACTGGTGTATAATTCTTTTGAAACTGCATTGTGGTTTTCAGAGTACAAGAATATTATGCTTTGTGAAAATTACTCACAGAAAGAATAAAAATTAGGGGTTTGGTACACACAGTTCCAAGTTAAACAGCTGCAAATCCAATCGTGTCTGTATTATGTGATCTCTTTTTCTTAAAAAGGCCATCTGTGATAACTGACTTGCTCTGAACATACAAACAAATTTTGCATCATGGAACAAATAGTATCTACTGCAAGTACTATGCGAATTAGTACTTTGTATCTTTGTCAGATTTAACTTTCTGTAAGTCACAGCTGTACACCAGACTTCCCAGGTACTCTTTTAAATAGTCTTTATTCCATGCATCCCATTATAGCCCCTGCCCTTATGAGGAACACAAAGCAATGCAAAATCTTTTTTTTTCCCTCTCAGAAGTCCCCGCATCTAGACTAGTACACGAAAAGTGTCTAAGTTGCTTCTTTTTCCAGGGCCGTGTCACAGTCTGCCATCATACCTCTCATCCCCCCTCTTCTGTCTTGGGGTAACTTCATGATATTGTATCCCCTGTTGTTGCTCTATGCTCAGAAATTAACCTTGTGCCTTTCTGTGCCTTTAAACTGAGAGGGGGGACAGTAAAAAAACTGAGTGAACTTTTCAAAGCAGTTGTTCAAGGACACAGACACGCTCCTCTGTGTCCTGCTGCAGCGAGAGCGGAGGAAACACCTTCTTGCTTTTCAGCCAGCTTTCGGCTCTTTTTCTCCAGAGGGAGATGGAGAGTTGAACTTTGTTTTTGTGGAACTTTGGTTTTTCCTTTCTTGTCTTCTGGACTGTTGCAACAACATCAGAACACATTGGGAGAATTTTCCACTGAGGCCCTGGAGGTGGGCCCACCCTGACCCAGCTTTGAGGAGAAGGAGAGAGACCACACCTACAGAAGGACTCTGAAATCTTCCCAGGTTTCTCTCCCCAGCGAGAGGCTTCATTCTTTAGCATTATTATCCTTTTCCTGTGTGTTTGTTAAATAAATAGTTTTTATCTTTTTCACTTTCCTCTGAGGAAAATTTCTTTTTTTTCCCCAACATGGTGGGGGAGGGGTGGTTGTAGCCTACCTTTTTTCAGAGGATATTTTCCTCCAAATTTGTCCAAACTGGCACATCTCCCCATCTTCATCTAGGCAGGGTGGCCTCATCCATTCTACCCTCTGGGAACCATGTTTGTTCCTTGCTGTTCCCTGAGCAGTGCCTTCTTTTTTGTGAGAGGGACTTTTTAGCCTGCCCAGGCTAAATTGTGGTGGGGATGTGCAAGTAGTTAAACGTGATAATCCAGTAGAACATCAGATCTTAGACACATTGTTCACTACTCAATGCACAGCTTATCTTCCTCGAAGTCTTCCTGGTTGGCTTACAGCTTTACCCTACTTTACACTAAAACTTTTTGTTTTCAGACATTCCTTTTTTTTTCCTTCTTTTTCTCTCTCAACAGAGTATATTTGCCAAAACCCCATCCTATTCTCCCAATATCATCTGTTTGTTACCACTATTCCCTAAGTCCTAATTCTCCAGAAATCCTAAGAAAAATAGCCTAACCTCCTTTTTGTCCTCCCTTGGTGTTTCTTTCATTCCTCCTCCAATCCTGTCAGAGTGTTTTGTCATCCTGTGGATATACAGGATCTCTGGGAGAAAAAGTATCTGCATTGACGAGCAGCTTCCGAAAACTAGACTGGGTTATAATAGGCAACAGATTGTGGAGTCATAAAAGAAAATAATTTGGAATGACTGTTTTCTTTACTTCTGCACAACACGATTAAGACGTACGATCGGTGACTCATTTGAATTACCCTGAGGCAAGATATCATTATGCTCAAAATCTTGTTTACAGGCAAAGTAGAAGCATACCTTATAGACAACTAAAGCCAAGAATTTGCTGTTAGTATAACTGAAATCTGAAGAGTTTAATCCTTATTAGTGCAGATTTCATGGCTTCAGAAAATAAAAAAGTGACATCTCAGTTTGCATGCTTAGTTTCCTCCACTTTTCCTGGTTCTATGCTCACAGTGTCCCTGCTCCCTATAGGACCCACTTGTAATAATTTTTAAACATTTGCTAATATGCTTTCACACCTTTACTCATTCTTGATTGATCTGCAGCTCCACACTGCATCTAAATATCATATATACAACGCCTCGAGTGTGGGACATATTATTCCTAAAAGTAGCTGTGCCCAGCTCCAGGTCTGCACTTCCTTGATTAACTATTGAGCTGTTCATAGCTGTGGAGACTCCAGTGTCAAGCTCGTGCCCCATTCAATGCCTACACTTCTCTACCCAGCATCCTGTGTCTCTTCTCTAGAGCCAGCCCTGTATTTCTCCACACTGCATTGTAAGATGGAGTCATAAATATTTCATTCTACAGAGAATAACTACTCTTACTGCAATCTATATACTGCATTGCTTGGACCACAAAGGTGAACAAAAGGAAAGCAAATTAACCATAGGGCAATTAGAGAAATTGTTGTCACAACTAAGCTGAGTAAAATAAAATTACAGGCAGCATAGGAGAAGTTCAAGTAGAGCAAGTATAACTAACTTCAGTCCCAAAGACTTGGAAATTCAGAACAAAATTATGGCCTGTAAGTAGCAATAGGAATACTGTACTATGGGTACATATTTGTAATAGTTCTATCCAAACAGTATTTCTGGACTAAAAGCAAACAAAATTGAGGGATTAATAAACAATATCAGAAAAACACTGAATATTTCTTTACAAGGCAGTTACAAAAGTATAAGATCCATGGCTAAAATTTCAACTTATAGCTGTAGTAAGTGAGCAAGGAATGTGACAATACATAAGCTAGAATCATTAAGGTAATTAAACTGAAATCTTGTTTGTTGATGAGTGGGACAGGCTGACAGATTGCAGGTTGTCAGCAGGGACTTTGCAGTTATGAAGCACTAACTTGTAGTTCAATTGCTTTTGATTTCATCATATTTTTTCTGTTTTCTTTTTTTTTTCCCCTATATCAGGCTAGTACACCACTAAGGACCTCTTCTGGTTCTTCCAGGGTGTCAAAAGGCTTCAGTGATTTGGATATTGATATCGGATCTCATGGTGTAACAGAGTTCCCCTTCTTGTTACCTCATGACATGCCTGCCACTGGCTTGAAACACAAAAGAATGGAAGATAGATGGAAGGACCTGTTTTTTTTCTGCCTATAATACCTGGCCCATAAACACTTTCTGGCACAAAATTTCTCCCTAAGAGATCTTACATATTTTATGCAATGTACACTGGTCAAAGCTGTCTGCACCCAAATGGTGACCTCACTGCTCTTGTTTTCAGACCTGGATGCTGCTGCCATTATTGCCTCTATGGAGACACGGAAGGAAGGTGAAAAAGCTGTATAACAGTCACACACCCCAGTCATTTCCATCTATTTTATTCCACTCTGACTGCAGGTATGCACAAATATAGGATGGCCTTATATCACTTTATTCTGCCAGTACCAGACATACTAAATGACTGGAAAGTTTACTGTTTATCTTAGTTAACTTTGTACCAACTCTTGATGCTTCTTAATTTCTCATAGTCTGTAACTCTTTATATCTGTAAGCCAGATGGATTTAATTTTTTTTGCGATCTCTCCAATAGATTATACAGAATTTACATACTCCCGATGCTTCTGAACTGAAAGTATTTTTACTCTATTATTATCTGTTATTATATCTGTGATTTCTGAAAAAACCACACAAAATCTACAATATAAGAAAATAAAACCTAAAGAAGAGACTGTAGAACTTTCCCACAAGAAAAGCATAAGTTTCAAAAAGGAAATACATTTTGTATTGCAAACATGAAGTGATGGGGAATTTTCCACTCTTTTTTCAAAATGAAACTGTTTGCTTCAGACAGTCTATACCGCTACTTCTTATTTTTCCCTTCACATAACTCAAAGCAGTGTCCTAAGACCAGGTTCCTTCCCCAATTCTGCTTCCACAATGTAGTTCCTAAATGTGCTTGGAACAGGGAATAAAAATATGAAGGACCACTTTTTCCTCTTTGCAGAAAGAATAGAAAGGATAGAAAACACTGCCGGAAAGGACCTCTTAAAAAGATGTTATTTACCCTATTAGCTAAAAACAGTCAGTTTCTCTCTGTTTTGAAATATGACATTCCAAACCCCTGAAGCATGTTAAGGATTTGTCCTGTCTTTTACTTGTCTACCCTGCAAAGGTTGAGGAGTTTTGATAAACATCCTGAAGGGCTGTAATGTATGTCCTTTACAGGTAGTAATGGTATGAATGATAAGCTAAAGTTTGATATGGTGAATTTTTGGATGTTCATTCATGTGGAAAGTGTCCTTGTCCTCTGTGAGTAGTTCAGAACTATGTCCTGTAGTCTAGATATATATTGTAGATCAACAGGAAAATTTTAAACATTACAGTCTATTTTTCACACTACAAGATATTTATGCCGTCACTTCCAGTTGGTACAGAAAATGAAGCCCAATTAATTTTCTAGGTTTTAGGCTTCTGGGAAGTCTTTATTTTACGTCAATATGAAAAGGCTGACTTTGTTCTGAATTTATGTCAATACTTTTGCTTGTAATTTTCTAGTAACAAAACATTCCCTCCATGGAGAAAAATACTGAAATAAGAGCAAAATAACTGATATTAGAAAACCCTTAAATACTGTCTTATTAAAATGAAAATTACATCCAAATGTGTTCTTGAAACAGATGTTCATATTTGGGATGGAAATCGAACACTTATGAAAAGTACCAAAAATATGGTATTTTTTAATCTTTGGATATATATTGGAAAGCATAAAAATATATATGTAACAAGAGTGCATGTCAAGAAAACACAAGAGCAAAAATATTTTGTTGTCATGTTCAATGGCAAAGGTGTAATACAAATTCATCACTGTGTCTCTATTTTCTCAATATAAATCCATGTGTAAAGCCTGAAAATAAATGGTCATGCCTGCCCTTGTCCCACCAACAGTAACTTTTATGTCTTAACACAGACTTATTAAGCATTGAGATAAAATGAAATTACACACAACCCATGTTCTAAAGTGTCTCTGGTGCCACTACAAAGAAAATGAGATTTTATCCTTTGCTTCTACAACTATTTCACAAGGCGTCTACCTTTCCAATAGCAGTAATAGCTACTTCATCAAAACTTGCAAGCAGCTGGGCAACATCTTTATAATTTTCATGCATACAGCTTCTTATTTCAGCCTTTAAAGTTTATCATTGGTCATATCCCACAAGTGATAGTGATACCTTAAATTTTAACTCGTATTTTTCAAATCCTGTACTGCCCAGTGTGTAACTCTGAAGTTTTGTGTGGCCTGTTAGTTGCTGTTCTCTCATGCTGTTTAGACATAAATCTCCCTAGGTTTCCACTTCAAGGACACCAGGACCCAAACTGTGTAAACTAAAAGCCTCTGAAGGGGGGGCAAACTTGGGGTAATTACATCATGAACTGAGGTTATAAATCATAACCCTCATATGCAAATCAACCAGACTTACAAAAGTGTGAAGAACCCATGACCCAAGATCCATCTTGGATGCAGCCTTTTGACTGCCCAGAGTGTACCTTTGAAGGCCCTTCAAATAAATACCTCCTTTTATTCTCTTATTCTTGTCTAGTCTCTGTTTTCAGGTGGCCACCTCAGGCATCAATAATTGTATCCCATTTTAAGAGCTACTGGAGTGTTCAACCACTTACTCTCTATTGGTTACTGCATTGCTTCACGTGCTGGGGAGTTTTTCTGTGCATTCCCTGTTATCTTCTCTAAGAGCCTAATTTTCTCAGGAACATCCCATGATTTAGCATTCTTGATCACTGCACAACATCACCAACTTTCTCCTTTGGTGGTGGATTCTCCATTCTCCTTTCTCCAAGTGGTCCATTCAGGGTGCCAAGTGCAGTCTGCAGGTAAATCCCTGGCTTGCTCAAAAGCTTCCACCAGAGTGCTGTAGATGGCACTGGCATAAGCAGACTCACCACTGAATCCAGAGAGGAGCCTGTGATGCTGCCCCAAAACTGACACACACACAATAGATTGGAAAACTTAGAACATCTGCTCCTTCCTAATATTATTTCAATACTTATCTCTATTTCTGACTTGAGTGGTGAGGGAACTACAAAATTCCTCAGGGATTGATATAAGAATTTTGGACCTTTTATTTGGAATGTCTCTAATTCTAGTGGAAAACCAAGAATGATTTAATAACTTTTTGTTTTCCTCTGTATACCTTATGCAAGCACAATATTTGTCTCTCAGATAGAAATAATCTGATTAACAGATACAAAATTTTTGGTTGTATTCTTGTATTATGTATTTAGCCTTAAAATATGAATATGAGTCATCAATTTCATAATTGTCTCATCTGTAATCTTTCTTAGATTTTCTGGTAAAATTCCAGTTGACTCTGGTATTCACAGAAATAAAAGTGTAAAGATAGACTTATCAAGTTGTATGGTCAGTCCATCTTCCTGACACTGTATGTTCTGCATTTTATAGTGGATTTTGCAGACCAGTATATAATTACTCAGACATTAAGAATCTACTGTGCTGGAAACAAATAAATGTATTGGCAATTAAGCCTCTCCCTAATAACTCCCTTTTCTGAGTTGTCTCCAATCTGCTGCTTCTTCTTAATCACTGGTGTGGGTATGTGTATATGTGTATATATATACATGTGTATATATATATGTATGTGTATATATATATGGTTGGTTGGGATTTTTTCCTCATTTATACTTTCAATATAGTGTTAGACTTCATGTGTTGCTTAGGTCATCTTTATAATTTTATTTGTTATCTTTTCTTTATAAACCAGACAATGCAGTCTCTGTTGGCTGTGCTACACTGTTACTCTTGAGAACAAAACATTTTTGCAGCTAAAGCTTGATGAATACTGCTTCAAAATTACATCATTCTGAAAGAAAATGTGTGTGTGGTCAGCTACCATAAGTCAGATAGTGAGAGAGGATTTAATAAAAAAATTAATGCTTCTGATTTTTCTTCACTCCTTTTTTATACAAGTCTCAGTGATAAAAAACCTTGATCACTGATGAAGCATAAAGCAAGATATGAGCTTGAAAATTTTGCTGGAAATACACATGAAAAAATTATGAGTTTTCTCTGTTCCTATTCCTAACAAATTTATAATATTTAATGGCCAAAACTGTTACACTTTTTATAATTAATGGCACCTTTAAAAACTATAAAGTTTGGTTGTACCCTAGTTTTATTTTTACCTATGAACAGTTACAGAGATATTAGACTAATGGTGAATTTGACAGGCTTGAGAAATAAATACTGTTAAAATCCAGATCCATTTTACTGTAAAAAGTATGAGATCACATTATGAAAACCAAGATTTTTATTTTGTATATAGCTATGTATTGACTCTGGAAGCCAGTAACAACTGGTTTGCTCATTTTTTTTTATGAGCTGCGCAAAATTTTTGTGGAAAATTTATGCATATTTATAGAGTTAAAAACCCAGCATGTTACCTCTGGAAATTCAGTGATTTCCCAGTAGTGAAGGTTGTGCTGCTCTTACATGAAGGTGGCCAGTATGAAAAAGGAATCATAATTAAATGAGAGACCATGTTCAATGCAGAATGATGATGGAAACAGCATTAGGTATTCCACAAGAAATATGTTTTCTGTTTATAAAAACTTGCTGCTCTTTGTGCAATAAAACTTATTACACTGAACACATGCATTGCAAGGCTGTTATTTCTTCATAAGTGTGAAGGAATGGGGTGAGTGATATGACATTCTCACATTGGCCAGAGGAAGAATTGCAAAAGTTTAGCTCCTTATCATTAAAATAATTTAAATATCCTTTCCCAAATTTATATAAGAAGTTTCAAGAAGAAATCTCCCTTTGGTACCATGCTTCCAGAGGACTCCAGAGACATCCAGCTTATCCCCTATAACTCTCAGTGTGGTTTCAACTGACTTCTCTCATCACCTCCACTCTCTCTCTCATCAGTTATTCTTCACTAGTACCTATAAATCCAATAACCTTCCAGAAGATTTCAGAACTTATATAAAGGAGTAAAAGTTTGGTACCATTTTTTCTTTTCATTGAAAAAAGATGCAGAAGCTCAAAGCAACTGTGGTTCAAAGTTTACAGATAAGAAAGGAGGGAGTATCTAAAATAGCTCAGTCTATTTAAATATTTTGAAAACCTATTTGTATACTTTTCCAAATGAAAGATAACCTGTCAGCATAAGTTTCATTTCTCCACAATAAGGAAATATAGGGCGATGTTAGTGTATACTTTTGGGTAGGAGGGGAATTTCAGGACAAAACACAGGAACTCACAAAGGCCCTAGATGAACCCAAAGTTTATCTGCTCAATCAGCCCCTGGCCAGATATGGGATTTTTAATGCACAGTAGGGCAAAAAACCTTTTAGCATTTCCCCAGACTTCTCTATCATCTTCTGCCAATCTTCAGACAAATGAAGATGGCCACATAAAACCCTTTGGGTGGGAGTTATGCCACACAGCTGCATCTTTAATTTAGGAACTGGAAATTAATGCAGCAGAATGATGGGAGGGAAACATTATGTGCCAGTATCTTGGGAAAAGAAAACAAGAGGAAGAAATTGCAATAGGAAGAGAAACATACAAAAGGAGTTCAACTCTCTGTGTTCTATCAATTTGTTCATTAGTATTCTATTGTTATTTTGGTATTGTTAATCTGTAACTTTTATTAAGATTTGAGGCTCCCGTGCCTCTTTATTTCCCAAAAGTCATGCACTTGTCCAGCAAGGGATTAAAAAGTAGGAAAAAACCTCCTAAAAATAACAGTCAGTTTGTCTACTAAAAGAAAACTCAAAGTAGTGTGGAAAAAACCAATATTAAAGTGTAAAAATGAAGGGTAGGGAAGAAAACAAGCCTCCAAAAGTTCAATATGTCATCTAATAAAAAATAAAATTTACCAATTTTTATCTCCTTCACAGAGCTGAGGAAACAGACTAGCACATTCATATGAAATTTCACCATAGGTTACACTGAAGCGTTTAGTTTTAAGTTTGAATTACCTGGGAGCTACAGAAAAGCTGGTGTGGAGAGAAAAGGCTTAAAGCAACCCAAACTGGGGCTGAGGAAGGGTATTTCTTTGTTGCTGGAATCAACAAGTAGATCTTTCTGCACTCAATGGCCTCGGTATCTCTCTACTTGTCACCCTTAAGGTAAATTTTATCTCTGCCTTTCACAACATACTACATCTCCTTCCAGTAACTGTAGTGTTTAGGATTGATCATACTCTATTAATTTCCTTCCTAATTAATCTATACGTTCTTGTAAAGGCGATGAGCAGCATTTTAGTAAAATTCAGAGTAAAAACCTGTACAATGTACAAGATACACAGTGTGTAATACCAAGTTATAACAATGTTAGGATTGTGCTTCATCATTCTGTTCTTTTCTGTTTTTAATGAATTTTAGGGATTCGGCTACAAGAGAAATATAGATGTATAATGTCTTCTGGGACAAAATCCAAGGGAAAACTGAGGTACGGAAATTCCTCACCTGCACAATGTTTTGTGCATTTACACTAAACAAATATTTTTTCAACACAGCTATTTATTTTTCAGGGACAACAGGTGTCAAAGACATGATGTGATCTTGGAGTAAACATTGACTTAAATATATCTTTTCTTTCAGTTATAAATTGTTGAATGTTTTAAATCCTTTCTTTAAAAGATATGATTTTTAACAGACAGAAAATGAAGATGAAAAGCCATATCTACATGAAATACTAGATATCTACAGATTTTATAGACATAGCAGATCAATTTGTGTGCCTACAAAACCTCCTGGCATGCACTTAGAGGCAAGCATAGAAGTAGGCCAGGAATGTGTCTTGGTTATGTATCTTGCTATTCAAACATAAGATATAAATAAAAATTCGAACCAAAGTAATTGAGAAATTGCATTTCTGTGGCTTTTCTACATCAAAGAATTGGCATTTGTTCATAAGAAGGAATTTTATGAATGAGGGTTTTTAGCCTAGCAAAATACATTAAGATATTTTGGGGCTGCTTTTATTTTCCCGTCTGTAGAGTACTAGAAAAATATCAACTTTTTCTTTCTTATAACTTTGAACAACTTTTTTCCTTATTTTCATCTAAAACAGTTTTGCACAGTTCATTTATGATGGAAATTTTGAATTGTGAACAAGAATCATAAACTATTTACAGAAATGATATTTCAAATTCTTAAGCTATATCTTTACAGAAATTGTATTTGAATTAGCTTAATTTAATTAAAAATATAAACATGCCAGAAGCCATATGCTACATGAAAAACATTATAAATTACTCAAATAAACATTAATTTATAAATTAATTTATGCAGTAGCTATACATCAGAAATTTAAAAATATTCTTTTTTTCTTGATTTCAGATTTTATTTTATTTTATTTATTTTGTTTAGGAGGACATGTCAATTTAGGAAAGATATAGCATTGGCTAAAGTGGCATAAATGAGCAGAATGGACAGCAAAGGTTTGCAATATTGATGGCAGTAGCATCTAGTAGGGCAATATAATTAGTGAAAATCTGTTTCCAACTGGCAAGGTATTTAAGAAAGTCAAAGAGATACAAATGACACCTTTGTATTCTAATTCAAGCATCTTTAACATCAAAGTGAGACAAAACTCAACAGCATCCCTGGGAAAATAATACATTTTAGGAAGGAGAGAGCATAATAAATTAAAGAAGCAATCATAACTTGTACTATCTACAGGTTTGAAAAGAATATTTTTAGGAAAGTTTTGAAAATTAGCTATTCAATAGAATTGAGAACTAAAAAAACAATAATAAGATATTTAACATTAAAGATTTTGGAGAGTGAAAATAGACCTGAATATGGAATGCAAAATTATTTTATGAGATGAGTGCTAAAGACTTCCTGACAGATCCTGAATTCTGATAAAGGCAAATGAAATGTGATGGCAGTGTCAGACTCTTAGTCCAATACTCATTGAACTACCCTAGATGCTGCTATTTTTCACTTGATTTTGGAAACAGCAAAGATAATTTTGAGATTTTCATCACACAAGAATACATAAAATTAAAGAGAACATGAATTGATTTATTTTTAAAAGAAATAGAAGGATGGTTAACAGGGCAACTGACATTTTCCTGTTCAAATAAGAGACATTGAGAATGCTGTAATCCTAACAAAGACCACTGGACAAAGATGACCTAACTATGAGAAGGTTTGGAGTCTCTTTCTTCAGTCTATACAATAGACACTAGGGATAAACGTACATCTCAAAGAACTGGAGAGGATGGAGTCCAAGTCTGATTTAAGGTTATCCAGATTAAGCAGTCAAATGAGGTAAGCTGGTGAAAAAAAAAAATGATTTTTAAAACAAATTCCACTTTTAGAGAATATGTAAGTTCATGTACTATTTTATTTTATGTATTTTAATTGCATTGTTATTTTTAGAAGCACCACATTGGACTTGTACTTCTTGAGACGTTGCAGACTTCTGTCAAGAATCACAGTCATAGGAGAAAAGGGCTACATTTTGACAACAGAAAACTATATGTAAAGATACTGTATGTTTAATGGTCAATTTAGATTATCTTTCCAAAAGATGGATGTAAATCTAAATTTGAACTTCTGTGTCCACCATTAAAACACTGGGGAAAACAACACAAGAGAATTCAAGCTTTTTTTCCAGTCAGGCAGTCTGTCATCACTGTAAGCACTGCTGTCTGCTCTGTGGTTTTCCACTGCCAGTCTTGTGCTCAGCTGCCATCTGCCAGTCCTCTCTAATTGCTATCCAGCTTATACCACTGGTCACTCACTCCTCTTTCAGGTAAGTATCTGAAAACTAGCTGTTTGTGAAATTACCAGGTTTGAAAACCCCTCATAGAGAGAAACTGGAATCTATAAAATTTAGGTTTCTGGAATAATGGTCAGGGGTTTTTTGTGTTTCATAGTATGAGAAAAAGGGGTTCTAATGTTGCTATAATTTCAAAGCCCTTTAACAGGTTAGATATTATAGTGTAAAGAACAGACTTGAGTTCCTGACTCTTGCTGTGCATGTGTGTTATATTTGCTTCCCAGAACAGTCAACGAGGTATGAGGAAACCCTCAAACGCCACCAGTACACTACTGACAACTTGCCTTATCCAGTAAAAACAGGCTTAGTATGAGTTTTTGTAAGGAGTCAATTTGTGGGTTTAAGAGCTGCTCCTGTGTTGCTGCATTTCCAATGTGAGAGAATATCCCTTAAGGAGCTATTGTTACTCGGCAAAAGATGAGGAAGCCCATGGATTTGTTTAATTTATCCCAAAAGTCAGATACAGACTTATCTCACCTTCCAGGTACTCTGAAATTCAGAATCTGTGCCTAGACTGCACAGCAGGATTTTCTATTTCAATTGTGCTTAAAATTTTGACAACTTGAGGTCAACTGAAATAATTTTTTGGTTACTTGTCTTTACCTTTCATACCCAGAAATTGCAAAAGAGAAAGTCTGTATTATTTTCTGTGTAATATTTGAACTTGGTTTTGAATAGTTTATAGCAAAAAGCACACATTTTCTATTTCTCCTGTGTAAGAGGCAAACCAATACATTTGTACATGCTTGATCAGGACTGTGCTGCATGTAATAAATACAGTTTAAGTTAGGCAATCCAAAAGCTCTAAAATACAAATTGAACTTTCTGCATAACTAGTTCTTTAATTTTTATGCATGGATGCTATAATACTATGAGCTTATATGCAATTATTTTGCTTTAAACTAGAGTCAAATTAAACTCACACTTTGCAGTACAAATTGTCTTTGCTAATGTGCCCTTCAGTCTATCCAAGCAGAAGTTGAAAACCTAGTTGCAGAGCTCAGCACCCCAGCCTCTAGTCAGAAAGCCCTTTACCATCTCTATCATGCTTAAACCAAGTCCATAGTAAATAGTGGCCCTTTCCTGCTCTCTGTTGTGGGAATTGAATATTTTTTTGACTTTTAAACACAAATTATTAATGTCTCTGTAGGTTAAACTAGATTGAAACAGGGGAGTTAAACACTTAATTGAAAATGTTACTTGTGTAGCAAAGACAATTTTTCTCCTTACTTGATAGATGTTTTGGCAGAATTAAAAAAAAAATAACAAAAAAAGGACTTGCAGTTTTTTGCAAGGCAGCATCTCAAAATATGGTAGCATTCACTTCTCCTGTGCCTGATCACTGAGATGGGGTCAGATCTCTTTGATATTCTGAGGTACCTGGACATGAACACTCATCTAACCTCTCAGAAAAACCTTGACTCAATTTCACTCTTCCCAGCCTAGGTCAACAAATATTTGCAGCTAACTTTGTGGTGCAACCCCAGCTCTTTCCTCTTTCCAGAGATCACCAGGCTGTAAACTCCAGCCTTACTCAACTAAGAAAAGTCAATTGGTCATCAGTTCACATAACCATTACTTGGGGCATTCCATCAGTAGCTCTTAATCTCTGCTATATTGTTGCGGTATCTGTGAAGATCCTAATTTAAAGCATTTGAGACTTTCTTTTACTTTACCTTTGATAACGTAAAAGTATCAAGCTTTGTATAGCTTTTACTGTAAAGATTTTCTTTAAGCCCTTATACTATCTATCAGTGCATTTTCTCCACTGACTTCAATCTCTCATCATGCTTCTCAAAGTCTGGATGCTAGGTGACTATTTCACTGTCGCCCTGGTTTTCACAGTGTTCCATGTTTTTACTTTTGTAGTAGAAGTTCTCATGCATTTTCTATAAACATAGCTCTTGTTTTCTAACCGGCTGAGAATGTTTACTGAACTTTTACATTGTTGATCATTCCTTTCTCCAAGGTGGAGAAAGGTGATAGACTGAGTTCCTATCCTGTAAAATGCTAGAGGTGTTAACCTCATGTACCAATGTATGATTGTTTTAGAAGAGGTATAAAAGTGTGATAATAAAGGTGGGCAGGCCCTTTTTCGCTCTGCTCGGTGGTCCTGACCTGCTGCCAACCTGCTGTTTGAATCTGCGTGTTCGACACTGCGACATTTCACTACTTCCAAGAACACTTTCAACAATTTAGTATGTTTTATTGAGTCTTTCTTCCCATTCATTGTCCTTTTTCTCCAGGTCTGCAGGATCCTATTTCTGAAGTCATCCAGTTCTCTACTTATAATCATCACTCTGAAGGATATCCCATAATCTTCTTCATCAAATGGTGTGTCCCTCTGCAGGATATTACCCTAGGGAATGAAGTAAAAAAGTAAAAAGCAGATAACAACGAATTAAGTAAATATTTCTTATCGGATTTGCAAATTAATAGCTCAAATAAGATAGAAAAATTTTGGAAATATATATAACCCCTAATTGTCTCAGAGATGCACTCGGTTTGCTTAGAGCTATGTGTAAAAGATTGCTCAGACAGACCCTTTAAAATATTTTGGCAGAATTTAACAGAAAAAGAAAGAAGAATTATTTTGGTTTTCTGGGCTCATGTGCTTTAAAAATAGTACTTATAAATAGCCTCAAAAAGAACTTACTACTTGTCTTTTTCACCATGTAATTAGTTCTTTTTCCACACAAGATACTACAATGGAAACAATGACAGACTAAGCATTTAAGCAAAGCCCTTGCTATCTTGTAAAAACTTGCTATTACCTGGAACAATAGGACACTGAAGCATTTAAATACACTATGGATTAGTTCCTTCATGCACCTCCTAAACTGTTTGGAATGACCAACCTTTTCATGTTGTGGGTACTATGGTAACTGGATATTTCAAGGTGTCATGGAGACAGACTACTGTTCTCCTGAGATGCCATTCTATTTGAGTCTGCTGTGAAAAAGCACAGGAGAGGCTTTTTTTTTCTCTTCTAAATTCAACTAATAAAATGTAACTCATACAAGGGTATAATGATGCTGGTGTTTTTAATACATTATGTTTAGAACTATGAAATCAAAATTTAAGTGAAATAAATGCAATTCTCACACAATTAAACCTCCTTTGTAGAAAGAAGAGCAGAATTTTCTTGTCTGAATAAAAAAAATATAAAAAAGACCTATCACTACCTTTAGTGAAAAACAATAAGATGCTCTGACATGTGTTTCTATTATTTTTTAAAAAATTAACAGATTTAGTATATGATAATTCCAACTTAATCCAGAGGTGTAGTTTGGGCACTTGCTCACCTCTATCTTGGTTAACCAATAAAGTAAATATTTTAAAACTCAAGGTGGCTTGTTCTGTAACAGATTTAAGTTAGATGATTGTTTTTTCTTACTTTCCCCAAATTCCTATTCAATAAACATTCTACTCTCCCTAGGAGAATGAGATTCTGTTGATGTAATGGTATTTGTTTCAAACAAGTAAATAGATAAAGATATGAAAAAAAAAATCCCTTCTGTTCCTTATGTCTCATCTAAGGTTTGTACTGAAATTTTGCCTTGTTACTCCATTTTTTTCCATCAGTTATGAAATCACAACACTGATACCCAGAAGCTTTTAGCAACCTAGGTGTAGGGTTGACATTTTTCAAACAAAATACCCCTCTGAAAACTGACACTAATAGTTTTGGCACAACTTTGTCAGAGCTGCTTTGAGGAATACTTTCTATTATTTTTATTATTACATAATTATCCTTAACTTTCGAGTCAGTGTCACACAAATTTTGATTACACAAAAGAAATTTACCTGCTAAATTTGCTTGCCTGAACCTCACTCCCACCAACTTCTCTTCCTCCTTTATCTTCAAGCAGTCATTAGTCTTCTCTTTCATTTTCTTCCAAAAGTCAGATTGGTTTTTTCTTTTCTTCTATGACTCCCTGGTATGACTTTAAAGACTCTTTCATGACTTCCTTTCACAGCTTCAAGTCTCTTGCCAGTCCCTTTTTATCTTACATTTACTTCATGTCATATGGTAAGTGCAGCGCTGTTGCCCTTCTCCAGGGCTCATTAGCAAACTTCTAATATTCTGGAAGTTTCTGGTTTTAGGTTGGCTTGTTTAATTAGCAGCAGAAATAACTTGTGAAAGATACATTTTCCAGATGTTACCTTAAACTAGGCTTGCTGTGTGTTCTGACTTTGCAACCGTTTCCATCTCTCTGCAGGAAAGTAGGCGGAAGTTTATTGGTAGCAAGGTGCTACAACAATTAATGTCATGAAAGAGCTGAAGTCAATTTATATTTCCTGCAGAAGAAAGAGGAAAAAAGAAGAAGGGCAATGTCTGTATGAGCTTTTGGCTTACTATTTTTAAAAAGAAAATTAACATTCCTTTAAAATTGCTTATTTTATGCATTGTTTTTTGGCTTCCTGACTAAATAAAATTCAAACACTGATTCATCTGGGGATCAGGCTTTTTTTGCCACAGATATTTTTTGGTGTTTATGAAAAAATCAAACCGTAAATAGATAGTTTCACAAAAGCAGCACAATAAAATGAAAAATAAAGTTTCAAAAAGGTTGCGAAAATTTTCTTGCTCAGTACACAAAGCCATTAATTCAAGAAGTCATTGTCAGATGTATGTAAGCTTTCTAGAAAAAGCATTAAACTCAGGAATAATTAACTTTTCTTTTGGGTTGATCATCAGATAAACAAATCTGCAAGTAAAAGAATGGCAACAACAGGACATAAAAAGAAAATATCTTGTGAAAAACAAGAAGTTTTACCTTCTTCCTGGAGTTTTTTGTCTTTTATAAGGACAGAAAATGACATCAAGCACAGCAGGAGACTATTCAGAAATCAATTTTAGCTACATTATCTGAGAGCTGATGACCTTGATACAACTATAAAATGTGCAGAAACTCAAAAGCTGGAAAAAAATCCACATTAACTCCAAGTATCATGTTCCTTTTTGTATTTTATCAATGTTAATATGTAATTAAAACAGCAGCAATATTTGTAATGTAAAAGATATGATATTTCAATAATTTATTGTTCATATTATTAATATGATATAGTTTTCATTTCGCTAATTAACAGAAAACAACTCCTTTAATAATTTTGTGTCAGCCAAATCTGGTAGTTTTCAATAACAGGACCCTGTGCTTTTTATATAACCTACACAAACTAATCATGATCATGAAATAATTAAGTTGCCGAAAAAGTCATTGGAGTTTTAATTTCTGAGATAGGGTTAACTAGAGTATCTAGAGTGTGTATCTTTTTCAATGGCTCTAATATCACTGAAAATCAAGTGTTATGACCTCTAACTCTAAATAAAAGGAAAGGTAAATTCTGATCTGCTTTTTAGATTTGGACATATTTTTTCTTTCTACTTAGGCTGGAAAGTCTGAAAAGTTTATTTCAGACGTTGCCATAATTTTTAAAAAAATACAAAAATATGTATCTTTGTACTAAGTTATTAAAAAGACTTTAAAATAGTTTGGTTGATACTTTATTAGTCCACTAAGAATCAATACTGATCAATTGATATTGATTCTGGAAACCTGGGACAAAATCCAAACGCTCTGATGCCTTAAGCACAAGACCATTGAATGCTCTGAAGTTACTATTTTAAGACCAATAATAATAATAATAAAAAAGACATTTTATGTGGTACAGCAAATCATAGGAACCATTGCTTAGACTAAAACTATTCCACAAGAAGGAGACAAGATAGTGACCTCAGTTATCCAAAATGTTATTAGAGATGGAGACGTCCAGAAAATGATCCTGAAACAATCCTTTGAAGATTACTTCTCTCTTTTGAAGGTACAGAGATCTCTTGAAGATAAAGAAATATGATATTAGATGACATGGTATTAGATTATTAGATGCCTTTCTCCCCTTAAGATTCACTCTACCTGGGTCTCCCCTGAAATAAAAGAGGAAGAGGGCTGTCTCTTTTTAGAACAGAGAATGCTGGAGCCAGCTTTGCTCTCATTTTATGTAGAATAGCCAGGATGGAAAAGATGTTGAGCAAAAGGAAATTTTACTCCTCATTCTGTGGCAGTCAGAGAAGGAAAAGGACATTGAACAGAGGAGAGGAAAAAGAGCAGCCTCCCTCTTCTAATCCTATTAGTTCAGTACAGTTTTTTACCAGAGGAAAAAGAGTGATGACAACAACAGGAAGAAAAACCCCTTTCTAGCATAACACAGTGGACCTATCAGTTAAAGATATAGAGTCTCAGAATGGTTCTTCAACTCAAATCTCCCATGCCATGGATAAACCTCCTCACCATCAAATTATGCAGAAGTCCATTGTTACCACTGTGTGTGGTTGATTGCCTTAAAAAAACCCCAAACATACTCTCCCTTGACCATTTCTTATATCCAATACCATTATACTACAATACCTTTATAACCTGTTTCAAAAATAAATCTTAACTTTAGTGTCAGTGACCAAGGCTAGTGTAAAAATTTTCTTAAACTTTTTTTTTACAGCTTCTACTGTAGGGTTGTGCTTGTTTTCAGATTTTCATATTATCTATCAGAAGCTTGAATTCCATGTAGGAATAATATGCTTTTGTTTTGAAGACAACAGTCATGCCTAGTCAAAACAAAAGAATAAGTTCAGAATTCCACTGCTTTACAAGCTAGAGGTTGTCATGGGAATGTTCAGGGCTGTCTGAAAGTGGTTTATTTTAGTTAGGAGCAATTTTACCTTGCTTCAAGTATCTGATGCTTGTACCATGAATATTTCTCTTTGTTTTCCACTACTACTATTTTTTAAAATTTTACTGATGGATACCTATCAAGAATCAAGTGTATGAAAGACTTTTAGTTTTTACAGTATAAATTCTCATCAACAGCCATATTCAGGATTTTAAAAAAAGTACTTCCTATGACTGCAGATGCATGTTATGCTCTGTAAAAAATGCAATTCCAGACAGAGTAAATTATATCAGGGCCCCAGCCAGTAAGGGTGAATTCTTTGCTCACTTTAAAGCCTAAAAAATTAACTTTTAAAGGGTAAGTTGGGGGACAGAAAGTGTTGTAGGGTGAGGCAGGAGAAGGAGAGAACATTATAATTTTTCACCTTTTTGTGTTCTATTTCTGAGTTATTAATTTCTCAATTTAACAAGTTCAACTTCCTATTTTTCTGATTTCCCATGTGCTACTGAGCAGTACTTGAATGTGGTATTGACACTGTTCACACTCTATTTACACAGATATTACTTTATACCTAAATTCAGCTATTGCCACACAAGCAGTGATAAAGATTAGTCATAGCAATGAATAGCCTTATGTTGCAGTGACTTGGACAATCAATGTATTGGAGTGACCTGGAGTGAACAGATTCATCTTCCCACGTAATTCCCACGTAATTTCCAAAACCAGGAAGAAATTTTTTTTGCTTTTGACTGCACTAGTAAAAGAAAGAAAATTAACTGCTTCCAATAAACCTTTTTTTTTTTTGTCTATTGCACCAAAATTTCAGTTGAGAATGAAAAAAAGTCATTAAAAAGTGACTTTATTAATTTCTTTTTTAATTGTAATGACCACAGACAACTCTTTTCTCTGAGATGAAGAAGTAAAGGGATTTGGGGTAATTTTTCCAGGCTGTAAAAGTTTGCTTTATATTCAATTCCTTTAGCTCCCTCAAAAAAACTGATTTTGAGAAGCCAGTTCTATATAATAGAGAATACAAAAAGAACCAGTGTGTTCAAAAATGGCCGCTCTTAGAAAGGCTGCAAGGATTTAAGATAACTTCTTAGAAGTCTGGAAAGTAGACAACAGAGAAGAAGAATTTAAAGCGGAGGAGCTACAGTGCATGCCAGGAGGCATCAGAAAAAACAGATGAAAAAACCAGAAAGACTGGGATGAAGAATGAAGTAGAAGAAATCAGTGGCATGGTAGGAGTGATGAGAAAATGGGTAACCAGAGACAATGAAGAGCAATAGAAGGAAAATAAATAAGAGATAAAGTAGGGGAAGAAACAGAAGGGGAAGAAAAGGAAAGCAGAATGAGAAAAAGAAGAGAGAAAAGAGATGAGGAAAAACTCAATTGCACAAAGCTGGAAGGAAGAAGATACTGAGATACTACAGTGATCTAAAAGCTATAGAAGTGATTGTATGGGCGATATAAGAAATTAAATGAAGGAAAGTGAGACGATCTCAAGGGAAAGAATGAAGCCTCAGAAGGGAAAGGAAAAGAAGCAATTAGGGCAAAAGAAATTACCCTTGGTTGGGTACCTGGCCAAGACGATGCACTAAGGTACAGTGGCAGAGTCAGTCAAGTCTGAACTATCTTATTTTTTGTCAAAGATTCCCACCTAATTCCCTGTGAGTTACCAGTTTTGTGTTTGAGCTATGAAATTGAAAAATGGAGAGGAAAGAATTAGTTCAAAATAAAAAATAAGTTTCTCAATAGTAGAAAAAACCTGAATCTGTATGCAAACAAGATATTCTGTTTTTTCCCAAGTGCTTTTTATTTTATTGAGCAACTACTTTCTATAACTACATAAGATGTACCTTGGAGTGAAGCACCTGAGGATTTATATCATCTCAGATATACCCTGCAGCATCCTAATCACAGTGGTGCTCCCTCTGACTCAGCAAGTCCTTACATGCGGCAGAAAGCATCTCCACCTCAGTGCATCCAGATTTTTTAATCTGTGTAATGTTATAGCACATATCAATTCTGTGAGTTCTTTCACCGTCCAATTTTTTTCTCAAAGATATTTAGGAAAATCAACTTGAGTTTGCATATCATCTCCAGGCAAACTTTGTAAAACAGTAGGGAGACAGCCAAATATATACCAAAATTCAAGAACCATAGCACAAAGAGCATGAGAAAATACTGTTATTTACAGGAATGACATCACAGAGTACCAGAATAATATGGGAGTAAATTAATCTGTAGAAATTGTAAGAATCTACTGTCATGAATTTCTTTATTCTAGAAGCAGTCTTAGCTGAAAGATAGTGAAAGTCAGGTAAGGGGTTTTTTAATCAGTTGTCTTGTGCCCATAAGAATATATTATTGGCTGTCAAAATGTCAAGCTATTTGATTTCATGACAAATGAAGAGCAAGGGAACAGAGATAAACCAAAAAATAACGTTTATTTGCACGTATTTGCCCTGTCCTCTAGTCAAACAGAAGAAAATGCAAATGTGCTGTAGCTTGGATGTTACTGGAGCCATGAATTATGTAAGACAAAAATAGATAAGCATATTGAGAATAATGCTTTTAGCTGTGCAGTTCATGCTTTCACTAGAACCTCCCCCCCCCGCCATGAAAATGTTGCCCCAAAATTCATCATTACCTGTTTTGTATTCTACACATCAAGACTCATACTCCAATTCCATTGTTGTGGATGATACAAACTTTTATTGTTCACTCTTCTTTATCCTACAGGAATGTCTGGGCCAAATGTCTGGGGATTATTTTGTGATGTCCTTCGTGTTGCCCTCTAGCATTCTTCCACATCTGTGTTCCTAGATATGAGTTAGGCAAATTGAATTTTCTGTTTGAACTCTACAGTGCAAGAATAACTGCTTGGCATTTGGTTTGTAAATAAAGAAGATACTGCATTTTATTTTCTGACACAACCTTTTCTTTTCCTGGATAAAATGTTGGAATCACAGGGAATTTTCTGGGCAATGGTTAAGATATGGCTGAGTGCAGTAGAATTCTTGTTCACTACATAATATAACCCACAGGTATGATTAAAGTATTTCGAAGATGAAGATTCTAAAAAATAGCCATGGTCAGTGCTATCGAGTTTGTAAAGAAACTATTAAAAATTGTCCTGTACATCTTTGTGTAAAGCTTAATCACTTTCTTTCATGGGACACAGGGCAGAGAAAAATAATTTTAAAACAGAAAGTCTTACAAATAATGAAAATCCAAAGGAATATGCTCAATTAAGTATAACACAGAAGTAAAATAAATAGGATGCAGTAAGTAGAAGACAAAAGAGGACAGGTGATGTCTTGGGGAAAGTGCACTGAGTGTAGGGGAGGAAAATATAATGTATTCTTAAGATTTAAGGGTAAAGTCCAATCTCCATTACATTGATAAAAATACTGAATAACATCATTGCCAATTTCATAAAAAACTCAGAATGATTGGTGAACATAGAGAGGGGAGTTAGCAGCAGGAGCAGTTATTCCACTCAAAACAAATTAGAAGTAATTTTGTTCCAATAACCAGTTCATTTCTATAGCAGGACTCCAACTGAAATAACCATTTTTCATCAGACAAAAAAAGAGGGATAGAAAGTACATGGCCTAGATGGCCTACTAGATGAAAACCCAGTGGATATTCTTGGAGGAAATACAAATATAATTTCTTTGACTATAATAATAAAGAGGCAATAAGATGTAAAGTACTGATAATGAAAATCAGTTTTCCAGAAAAAAGCATGCAAAATAAATATTTTTATGTTAAAATTATCCATAATAATAATAATAATAAAGTAAATACAAGTAAATTTAAAATGTGCAAAATGTAAAGGCTTGTAAAGTTTTGCATGGGCATACACTGGCATGACAAAAAATATGGTAATCACCTGCAGATAAAATGAAAGGAAAATTAAGAAAAATAAGTTGACATTGCTGGGAAATAATTGATATTTTTTCCTGGGAATACAGATCCACTGCAGAGAAGGAAAAAGTCAGAAACCAATGAATTCTCTGGAGGAGAAAATGAAAAAATATTTTATTTAAGATGATGCCAAGTATTGCATGTATATAAATATGTTTAAAAAAAATGAACGGAACTAACCCATAAAGAAAATTTTAGTACAAATGGTCTGCTAGGAAAAGAACTTGTTAACTATGCTGAAAGAAGGGAGAAACCACACTGTGTCTGAACATTTCCTATGAACACAAAAGCCCTCTGTAAGAGAAAATGAGGTAGTATGTAAACAGGAACTGTTGTAAAAGAGTAGAGAAAACCTGCATCATAAACATAATTTCAAGTCCCATTCTCTGACTAGAGTACTGTTGGTATCAACACAAGCTTTCATACATCCTCACATGTTAAATCAAGCCTAAAATAAATAGATGCCTGGAAAGCAAAAGAATAAAACTAAAATTGGGGATAAACTGCTAGGAGAATGCCTGATTTGAGTTTTTAATGTAATAGTAGCTCTGCATGTAAAAATTAACCTCTGAAAAGTGAGCATTTCCAAAGCATGGTATTTGATGGTACAAAATCACTACACTACTGCATGAATTGGGAAAACAGTCTCACACCCAGATTCTTGTTCTGTAGTTCTTATCTACCATGAATAGATTTAACTTAGAGTAAAATCTTGCCTGTACACAGATTATCCACATGAGCAACTCCTGAAAGATTTTGGCAGCTTCAATCCATTAAGAGCGGGAGAAAAGCATAAAGTGAAGCATTAAATTTCAGGTTTAGTTGGCATTTCATTTTTTTTTAAGCTATTGTATTTTTTCAATGACTTTAATTCTCAGGAAAATAGTCAGTTCGACAGCTTTGAAGACTTAAGTGCATGTCTTAGTACAGAAACATGCTGTCTGTAATTAGAACTAAGGAACTCATTCACAAGCAGTTTAGAAATTGTTGAATTAGGAAAATTCATTCCTTTGCTGTCATCATCTAAGTTTGCTGCAGAGGATACAGACATCACAGACAGCACAGTGAACAAGTCCATTGATTGGGGATCTTACATACCTATATATTAATTCTATTCAAAATTGTCCAGGCATGTAATAATACTAAGAAGTTTTAGTTATCAAAATAACTAAAATGTTTAGCCTGTACTTTTTCTAAGTCTTAATCCAGCATTCTGTAATATAGTAGTATAATGTAGTATAGGGGGTTAGAATTACTGCAATTTGAAAAATTCTTGGGAAATAAACTGTTTTCTGAGAAAGTTTCAGGTATGATAGTGTCTCCTTCGAAGTACTGGTTAAAGATGGCTTCCCTGACCTTCAATACTTATAGAATAGCCTTTCATTTACAATACATTTTTTAGTATTTATGAAAATGTGATGAAAGATAGGATGCTTTTGCATTCTAGTGTACATGAAAACAATTTTTTCAGTAAGTTACAGCCACAGATTGAATTTTAAATGCCATTTATCTATTTTTAAGAACCTGCATCTGGACCAATATCCCAGAAAGTGAGCTTACATGTTTAAATGTGAATACTTTCTAACTCTTTTAAAATTAACGTCTGTTCTTGGATGTTCCAACTGTACCTAAAATCTGTTTTTCAGTTAACTACCCAAAAAATTAGGCACAACATCGAAAAACTGTAAACTTTGCCAATATTTAGACACATAAGGGGGCCAAAGGGGGAAGGGTTTGGCTGGTTTCAGGAGGATTCTTCCTATAAAACAAAACATAAGAACCATTTTCATAGTGTTTGGTCCACCCATACTTATCTCTGCAGCCTTAATGCTGCAGGAAGCTAAGAGAATTTGTGTATTCTTGGGGGCAAGCACTTGTCTTACAGGAGGCATTGAACAAAATTCAGGAGCAGCTATTGTCCCACCCTGCAACAACACAGCCCAACGCTGAAGCTATCTGCATACATGAACATCTGATAGAATTCTGCATTTCAAGAAGCATTTGGACAATGCTCTCAGGCACATGGTGTGATGCTTGGGGTTGTTCTGTGGAGAGACCAGGAGCTGGACTTCAGTGATCCTTGTGGAGTTCTTCAAACTCTGGATATTCTGATTCTGTGACTGATTCTATTATCTGGTCCTTGTGTCTTCAGTCTGTCACTTATTCCAAATATTTGCTAAAGTCTGCATGTGTATCTGTCTATCTTTTAACAAACAGGCAGGCTTTGTTTCCATTCCTTTCTGGTTGAGTTTGTTTATTGCGAAGAGGTGTAAGAAGCTGAGGTTGTTCATGATGTTTGAACTGAATGCAATTGGTAAAGTTCCAAGCTGTTGACAAGAAATTCTACAGACTGATGTTGCTGTCTTACTTTTTTCTTTTGATTTTTCTATTATCTGTGGGATATTCTGCAGGTTTCATTTCAGTCAGGTTCTGAAATATTGATGTCCATTTCCTTCTCTTTAACAGCTATGTATCTCCAGCTGAATTGACACATTATTGTGACACTGTTTAAACTAAAGACAAGGTCATTAATAATCCAAATGCGAATAAGATGATTACATGAGTTGCTACAATTGATTTAAGTTCAGCTCAACTAAGCAGTCAGTTCATCCTTTTCTCCTTAGGTTTAATTTCTTCTTAGCTTTTTCCTTATTTGTTTGTTCTTTTGTTTGTTTTTTAATAAAATATCATAGAGTGCCCTTAGGGCACTAATTCGAAGCTCTAGATCTGAAGCTGCAAACAACTGTAAAGACAACCAGTGCAACACATAAATTCAGAGGAATGCCACAGGAGCATCTGTTGTACACACAGTAGGACCACCAACTCAAGAGAGAAGAAAGAGGGTCTAGTAAAGTTCAAGCCTCTTGTATATTAAATTCTAAAGTTGTTCTTAAAAACCAGAGGCTTATGTGTCTCACCTGTACCATTTCCGGTACCATTGCTTAGCTTACATTATCAATCAGCCTCGGATAAAAGCTGTTCTTGTTCCTACAGATATAAAATGTTTTCTCATATCCAGGGAGTGGCATCTTTATTTGTCTGAGATTAAAAAAAAAAACCCAACTAACCAACCTAGCTATTGTCTCCAAATGCTTTCAGAGAGCTAAATATATCAAAATTAAGTGGAAAATACTCTGCTGCTGCAGAATTTGGGGGGAGGGAGGGGTGGTGGGGAGGGAGATATTTACTCTTTCTGTTTTGTTCTTGTAGTGAAGGTCAAACAATTCAAATGAAAGAGTTCAAGTAGCTGAGACTGAGTGAGGAACAAACTGTGCATAATTAGAATGCTCTCTTTTGAACAGCTCCTATATTTTTGACACAAGTGAATATTTATGCTATAAAACCATATTTTGTGTTGTGCAGCTCTACTGCTTGTCATACAGGTTTTCAGTATTTCACTTTACAGCATATATTTGCATTCAGAATTCATTATGCACACATCACAAACACTACACAATGGCTGAGTTTAAACAAGTCTGTTTCTGTACTTTTGGATCAGATACAGCTGGCAGACTAAAGTATAATGAAAGCAGCAAACCTCAATGATAACTGAGCAGCATATTCTGAAACCTGCAGACACTTCCAATTACAGGGTTTCCAAACCATTCTTTAACTTACACAGCTGTTTTAAGGTGCCCATGTTTTTACAACAGAGCCTTGCAAAAAAATGTCAATCAGAAAGTAATAATAGGGAAATTTTTCTTTCCTCTTGTTTAGAGGCACTCCTTTTTAAAACATCAAAAATTAAAGGCAATTAAATGAACTCCCAACATTTCTGCTTTTAATCTGCAAAAATCTGCCTGTCTTGAAAAGGATTTTTGTCACAAAAATAAGAATTATTTTTAAAAAGGGGGAAAAATACCTGATGTGGGTTTTCAAAAGCAATTATTGAGCAGGTTTTATTCGAATTTCTGTATGAGAGGAGCAGTCCTAAACCTTTTCAGAGCTCCAAAGGAAAAACCAAAATCATTTGACATTTTGGGGAGGGAGAAAAAGAATATAATTGTGATTTCTTACTTTAACAGATGGCACCATTCTTCTCTGGATGGTTCTTCCACTATGAAATTATAATATGAACATTTCTGTTGAATGAGTTGAAACCGAAGGTCAGTACTTAAATTCACCTTGAATTAATTCATCCTGTTGTGTCAAGCCATCTCATTTTGCACATTTCCCTTCTTCCTGCTCTTGCAATCAGCAGTGCTTCAAGTCACAAAGCAGAGCCACTCAAAAGACCACGACTAAAAAGCAGCAACTGTCATCAAAGAAAAATAAAACCAACATTAAATGAAATAGAGTTCATTAGAATCATAAAAGTAATCCTACATGTTTTTCAAATCTTAAATGTTTCAGTAGTCATTTGAGGACAGCAGGTGAGCAGTCCATGTGAAAAGGTTATTCAATGGTTACCAGACTGAAAATCAATATGTGCTTAACTTCTTGTCTCCATGTACTTAACTGCTTGTCTATATCAAGGCCTGTTCTGTGATCAGGCAAGAAAAGTCAAAACAATTAGCTGGTCATGTTTAAGATCAGCTTCTTTTTCCTTATGGCCACTTTGGCTGCAGCACACAAGGATATATATTCAAAAATACGTGCTTTTTGATAATAAGGTGGGTTTTCTTCTTTATTTATGGACACAGTGTTAGACTTTATGAAATCGGCATTTGAGCTATGAACCCCCCCTCCTCCCCCAGTTACTGAGCTATACAAGCAGTCTCAATTTATAATCTTACCCAGAAACCCATAAAAATAAAGAATTTAATAAAAGGATGAAGCTGATGAGTTTCTTTAACAATGCAGATACTGTTCTGCTACCATAGCTGAATGTCCTGTACATGCCACAGCACACTGTAGGAGGAAAACACAACATAATGACAGAAACAAAACTGGAAACCACAGCAGAGAATGTTCTTTCAGCTCAGCTCTTCTGGAAAACTCTCTGACCTCATTGAAAATGACACAGTCAGTCCAGCCTTTAAAATATCACATTCTTCTGTGAAGGCCAGATTGAAGAGGTTGTTTCATTTTAGTTAGCAAAGTCTGTTTTGAGGACTAGGTCCTCAAAGGAGAAACTGTTCACCATAGTGAACCATAGGTACCAGATATCAAAGACACATGTAGGGTCCCAAAATACCATTTCATGGCCACTTTGCTGGTAAAAAAACCCCAAAAACAAATCCTAATCCTCATGAAAATAATCGTCCCAGAGCTCTCTAGATTTCCCGCTGTCTCTACCACTCCCAAAGAATCACACCTAAGTCAATAAAATGTGTTGAGTACTAATGGAAATGGTCAATTAAAGTGCTTTTTTCCCTTTAGTGCACCCAGCAAAAGGACAGCAAAAAGAAATCCAGAAGCTGTCTCTGCCTCTCTTTCTCTCTGAGGGCAAGTGCAGGAAAGCTTTTCAGGCAGAACAATGACAAAGGAATGTTCTTCCTACACTAATGTAGAACATATATTTAATGAAATTATTACCTTTAAAAAGATCCTTAAGAAATATTATTTTTGCACTGTTTTATTGATGCACAAAGAAAAAAAACAGAACATACGTATTTTAGCCATTTTGAAATATGAAAAATAAAGCATTTCTGGCTACTTAAATGAGAGAAATTATATAATTTAATTGTGAATGACAGTTAAAAAGCATCCATATCTGGGTTTTCATCCTGTAAATTACACTTCCCTACCTGGCTTGGCAAACATAAGATAAATAATGCATTTTTGCTTTATTAGCATATTGGCTTGCTATGAAACTAGTGACTGTGATTCACAAATAAGTCTTGTATCTGTTTGTGGAGAGGACTCATGCATTATGTGCTGTGTGCAGCATTTTAATTGTAGTGGACATTAACATTCGAGATTGTGAAATAACCCCAGCATTTATCCTTATGGAACAATAGATTTATATCTCAGAATATGAACTGAAGTTTTTTTCAAGGGCTGTGTGAAGTGGTGTTTCTGGAGGGATTCTACTAATAGCTGGAAAACAGTTTACTCCAGTGATTTCAGCGGTAAAACAATGATGAGCAAGAAAATTGGAAACATATTCAAATTTCATTCTAATGCCCTATATAGAGACAGTCCCTGTTATTTTATTCATTCAAGTATAGTTAAAAAGTGCAGCGAAAAAGATTGAATATAGCCACACATAAAACCCCCCACAGGATTTATGAGTTGTTCTTGAAGATTTTAGGTGTTTTTTTCCCAGCTGATGGAAAAGCAAAATCCTTTTTATTCCCAAAAGCAACACATAATCTGGCTCTTTTTTATTATACATTTTACAGGCAAATATTGAAAGTATGATACTGAAAGATCTTTATCAGAGATACATAAAGACAAAGCCACACATTAAACCTATGATAAAATCCATGATTTATTCTGGATTTATTTTTATATTTTTGCATTATTACTCCTTCTGACTTTATTTTGGAAAAAGACCATTGAAAAATGTCCCACTGAATGAACTTCTGTTATTGGACTTCTTTCAGAGTATCATTTCCTAATTATGCCCATGGAAGTGATGGGAAAACATCCCCCAGGATCCTTTGGATCCCTTGAATTTGAGACTGGATTTTCAGAGAAATTACACTTTACAAGACTGTGTAATAGTGTTTTTTCTTCTGAATCCTGAGAAGCTCCAGCAAGATTATAGATACACAGAGAGACAAGAAGTGGTTCAAACATAGAGATTTAAAAGATCCTTACCTTTGTGTACAGGTGAGGCTGTGATTTCAGTACAAGATGTAAAATGGCATTCTACCACATATTGATTATAAAATTAGTTACATTTGAAGAAATTGAAAAAAAATTGGTGTTTGGTTTTTGTTTTGGTTTTACAGTTGTTGAACCAAAAGCTTTGCTGGTTTGGTTTTACTGCTTTACCAATTCAGTAATTTTTATTTTTTTATCTATGTTGAACATGGTAGCATTTACTTACATTTCTCTAACCTTGCCTGGAGGTGAGAAAGAGTTGGTTTTAGCATATTACATATTTGGCAGAAACCATTGTGATAAGGAAGATCCTACTTGGATAGAAGTCTGTGCCTTGGAGAACCAGAGGTAAAGGACTGGATTGCTTCAGCTCCCCCTGCCCTTATTCACAGCCTAGAGTGAGCAGCAACCAGTCCTGTGTTTAGATTCAGACAAAAAATACCATGTGTCTTGTTCCTGCAAAAGGATAACAACTTCTACAGCTCCCAAAACTTTCCTTGGCTCAGTCAGTGGTAGGATTTACTTCACAACTGACCGAAAACCTGTAACATTCTCATGAGGAGAACACTGTGCCAGTTTTGTCCTTTACATTTCAAAAGCCTTCCTTTTTAAAAAGTCAGTGTGGTTTTTATTATTTAGAAGGTGGCACAGCAATTTATAATAATTCTTGAATGCCACCAGAAGTCCAAGATGATGACATTTCTGCTGTGACACTGCACTTTGCTATAAAATTAAAATGTTTAATTGTATGGACTCTAGCAGTGGTTACTTTACAGTTTAAATATTGGAATCAGTAAATCAAGGTTGTCTTTTTTTTTATAATAAGTAATTACAATAAAGAATAGTCTATTTTTAAATGTGGTTAATAGCTATAAGAATTGCTAGTAATCTGTTTTCAACACTCTCTAGAAATTGTGGTATAATTATTTTTCATTTTTAGGCAATATGAGGCATATTTGGTTACAACTATGTTGAAATGCTGTATTGGTTTTGCACAGCCTGGTTTTTGGTAGCGGGGGGCCACAGAGGCGGCTCTTCTGAGAAGGTCCTGGAAGCTCCCGCCACGTCCAGCAGAGCCACAGATGGCTCTGAAAGATGGATATGCTGCTAGTGAGAACTGGGCCAATGAGAGAGGTTGGTAATGCCTCCGTGATGACATATTTAAGAAGAAAATCCAAACAAAGTCACTGGGTTTTGCTCTAGTCAGGGAAGAGGAGGTGAGAACATGTGAGGGAAAACAACATGGCGACACCAAGGGCGGTGAAGAAGGAGGGGGAGGAGGTGTTCCAGGTGCTGGAACTGAGGTTCCTCTTCAGGCTGTGGTGAAGACCATGGTGAAGCAGGATGTCCTTCTGCAGCCCCTGGGGATCCAAGTGGGATGCAGAGATCCACCCACGGCCCGTGGGGGAGATGCCTGTGCCCAAGGGAGTGGATGACTGGAGAGGGCTGTGATCCAGGGGAAGACCTGGTGGAGAGAGAGGGGCCCTGCTTCCAGGCTGGAGCAGCCTGTCCTTGGAGGGCTGCACCCCGTGGAAGAGTGACTCATGGCACAGCAGTTTTGGGAGGGCTGTGTGCCCGTGGGAGGGGCTTACACTGCAGCAGGGGCGGTGTGGCTGCTGCTCATGAGAGTGGGCCCACGCTGGGAAGTTCACAGAGATCTGTCTCCTGTGGGAGGGACCCCGCGGCCTCACAGGGGAAGGACTCCTCTCCTGGAACAGAGGAAGGAAATCTCGGTGATGAACTGACCAAACCCCCACGCCCTGTCTCCTTGTGCTGTTGGTGGGAAGGAGGGAGGGGTTGGGAGAAAAGATGTTTTAAGGGCTTATATTACTTCTCATTATCCTCCTCTGATTCTTTTAGCAGTAAATTACACTTTGTAACTTTAAGTTAAGCCTGTTTTGCCCTTGAAGTGTTTCCTACTGGTCCTTGTCTCAACTCATGAAGCCTTCATTAATTTTTTTTCTCTATTCTGCCCAGCTGTGGCAGGGGAGGGTGAGCAAGCGACTCTCGTGGGTGCCTGGCTTTGGGCCAGTGTCAAACCATGACAAATGCTCATTCTGGGAGGCACAGTGCAGTAACTTCTTTGATGACTGTTACTGTATCTGGCATTTTCAATAGACTTTTGTAGCCAATCCACCTTGGCTGAATGGGTTCATGAAATTCCCAGACCAAACAGACTTATTGAGCAGAGGTCAGATTTTCATAATGAATTAAATATCCATACCACTTCAGCAGGCCTCTCTGTGTTTCTGTCCCTCTCTCACACATATATGCATACACTGAAATCAACCCTTAAGCGTATCAGATTAATTTTTTGTTTATGAATGCATAAGTCAGTTTATGTTATTTTTGGTTTTATAAAGTAATCTACTTTATAAACAGTATTTCGACTCAAGTAAGTAGGGTTTGGGCAGTCTATACATGAAAGAATCTGGTCATTCCCATGAGTGCCTGCAAAATTTCTCCCTTATTGTAGAAGATACAGTATAGGCTACTGAATTGCTTATGTCATATTCAAAAAGGATGATCCTAATCAAAAGGTTGGAATTTTCCTCTCAGATCTCTAAGACAGATCTCCACTCCAATATTATTCTTTCCCCATATGCATGGAACTTCAAAGGATTATGTTTGTAAAAAGAGAAGAATATCTTAATCAAGATCAGCCATGCACATCTTGAGAGCAGAGTTTGCATCCAAATGAGGACTGACTGAAAAGTGAAATGTTCATTACTATGACTGGAATTGTGTGCAAAATTGAGAAAGTAATTTATGCTGTCAAGTTCAAAAAGGAAATGGACAAAGCATTTCAGAATACATGAAAGGGAGCCCTCTCCTGTTGGCGTAGGAGAGGACGAGACAACTCAGCAGGCAACTCAAATACCTGTGAGCTAAACTGTGCCTGTGAGCACAGCTCTGAGCGAGGAGCAGTGTGTATGATGAGCCATCCTGAGAGATACATGCCTCCAGGTACAAGTCTCTGAGAAGTACTTGGCTCCTTGTTGCTGGTTTAGAACAGAGGAAATTCATACCAGCACTGATTGGCAGACATGTTGGAAGACAGTCTAAAGCTGATGAAATAAAAAACCTCTCAGTCCTCTCCTCCAGCTCTACATTCCTTTCCTGAATTCAAATAGGTCCCGTTTTTATTTTTTGTTTCTTCAAGGAAGAAAGCTAGACTGTATCTGTCTTTAATAGGCAGGTATCATGGACAATTGGTTAATTGGCAATGCAAACTGCTGTAGATGTGGATATTTTTAACTGCAATGCCTCAAAAAGATCTTGTCACTGTTGCAGAAGTTACGGAACAAATCTGACCAAATTAATTCAGGTATGTTCCAGATTAGTCACAGAGGCAGAGTCACTGAGGCTATCTAACCATCTATGGCTGGAGCAGCATATGGGCACAGCCTGCTGTCTGCCCTCAGAGGCTGCTTAAGAAAGCAGGCCAGGAATGCAACTTACGCTTCTGGGAGGGTAGACAGGATTCACTTAAACCTGATGGCTGGGTTTTAAATAGCTAATTTAATATATTCAGAATGAAAAAGACATGCAATTAGTGTACAATTTGGTATTGAACACCAGAGCTATATGCATGAAACATATTTCTGCATTAAGGTAGTCAGAACACAGTTGGATTAAAAAAAAGGGGGGGGGGGGGTAAATAAGCCTTGTTCTTTAAAGTATTAAAGTGTTTATGTCCCTTAGCTCCGTGTGCAGTTGCTTGCAGTTTAACAGGTAGTTCCATACCAAGAGACCATCTGCTATGCAAAATGTAATCAATCTCTTTTTTTAAAAGGATAACAAAACTCCCCTTTTTCTTGTAACTGGCACTCATAGCATAAACAAGGGCATCCTGTGTCCTTTCTGCTCAGCCACAAGGAAGAAGAAGAAATTATCCCTTCCAAAAATAATTTGCCCTGTAGAGGTTGAAGGCATGTGGGTATACCCCACTGATGTCCAGAGACTTTTGGAAGACAGAGGTCTCTCTTCAGAGCCAAGAAGCAGTGAGGTGTCACCCTCGGTGCCATGGCTGTGTGTGAAGAGAGGGCATACATACAGTGCAAATTTTGGTTACATAAAGCTTTTGTGACAACCCATGGCCAACGATGAAATAGAAAGTGACATCTTAAAGTAAAAATCATAAAAGAAAAATACTCGGAGGAAGCAGCTGTTCTCCCACTGCTGCCTCATCCTTCTTCTGTCAATCATAAACCTTTCTTCCTGTTTTATTTCAGAAATACATTTTGTTTATGTTAACCACATCAAATTATCTTTTTGATAACTAAACAAGAGATTAAGCAAAACACTCACAAACATCTGTATGAGCTCAGAATTCAAAATGCAATTTCTTTTTTCCAATCAATTTTTTATTTCACAGAAGCTTAAATTTTGAAAATACAACAAGCTCACTTCCAGACTTATGACATGCAATATATGTAACCTGGTATACAACATTTTTCCAGATTTTTTTTAAAGTTACTCTTTTATTTTATTTCATGTTGTGAGGACAGTAAATTACTTCAAAATCATTTAAGTGAGCAGCATACTCCTACAGAATATGTTCACACATGAAATGGAGCCTTCTCTTAAAACACTAAGCTACCAATAGAAATGTGTTTTTCCAAAGCTGAGTAAAAACTATCTCCTCAGCCACATAAAGAGGTTTGGAGGGCATTTCTGTGCTCTGAAAACACCTAAGATGAACTGAAAAAAAAAGTTTAGGATCTAGCCTGCTACATCTAAGTGAAAGCAAAACACATATGTTTTGGAATTTAAACTTCACAGGCTGATATACCTTTACCCCATTAGGCTTTTTGTTAAGATTACTAATAATTTGTGTATACACAATGGAAATATTGTACTCTATTATACGACTTTCCCTAATGATGGGAAAACTGATATCTGGGTGGGCTACAGTGTGTGTTCCTCTTCAAGGAGTAGGCTTTATGTTAAGAAAAGGAAAAAGAGAAGAAAATGTATCTCTTCCTGTTCAGTTGCTCCAAGATGTAGTTTCTGGGATTCAAAGGCAGGTTTGAACTGTTGCATCCTGGCCCCTTTGGCTGTCCACTGGCCCAAGAAAGGTCAGACTTGCAAGCCTTTGTGCTTCTGGAGTGTAAATCCCCCCATTATTTTGTGCTCAGTTTTTCTGTTACACCCTAGTTCTGAAAATAGTCAACTGAGTATAATAATATTTATCTTGTCTATAATTTCTAGTTACACCTCAGGGATGCTAAATGTTATACAA
Organism: Monarcha castaneiventris obscurior; assembly: GCA_026261815.1. Taxonomy (NCBI): domain Eukaryota; kingdom Metazoa; phylum Chordata; class Aves; order Passeriformes; family Monarchidae; genus Monarcha; species Monarcha castaneiventris. Next base: position 3,967,895 of record JAMPIT010000379.1, read on the forward strand.
TGGTGGATACAGGTCAAATATCACATTTTTAATTTTAGTACAAGGGAATTAATATGACAGTCTCTTCCTCTTTCTAGAAGGAAGAGAGAAAATTCTAGAAGGGTGGGGAGCAGAACAGCTTTTTCTGCTTAATAATGGATATCCTGCCTTGTACCAAATGTGTCTGCTCTGTAGATGAAGACCAGTGAAATCCAGGAGAAAATCACAGTACCTAAGTGCTCTAGGCTACCTGCTGTAGTTTAGCTAATGCATCTTAGCACTGCACTCATTGGATGCTACAAAACAATGTAAAACAAGGCCAAGTTAATGACTTCAGCCCCATCAAAGATACTAGAATTTTACTGTGGTTATAGAATCATAAAATCTTTTAGGTTAGAAAAGACCTTTAAGGTCATCAAGTCAAACTGTTATTATGTATTTAAAAATTCAGAAGAACTCTAAAGATTTACAGAGGGAGAGGAGTGCTGAAGAAAAAGGATTTTTTTCTGCCTCAAAATAACATAGTGACTATTTACTAAATATTCATGGAAGATTTGGAGCTGTACTGCACTGCTAATATTCCTGTGTGAAGGAGCTGTGTACTTGAGGCAATATCAGTCTCCAAGCCACCAACTTCCTTTGGCCTTTCTGCTGTGACTGTGAATTTTAGTGCTACAATTTTCACCAAAGATATGGGGGATGGAGGTTCCCATAATTTTTTTCTTCACAGGAACTGTGGCTGTAACATCATATCAAAGGTGACAGGGAATATGGGCGTACATTAACATGTCCATCACATCCATCCATGTACATCCCTCACATATATTCCCATTTTTGTAACTCCTTAAATGTCACTGCAGTAGAGTCAGGAGCACAGATACTCACTTTATTAGAAGCTTTTTCCTGTAAACTTGACCATACAGTCTCCCTCCCAACTCAGAGCATGCATTTCCACTGGGGAACTGGACACCTGTTTCCTTGCATATTGCAATGAAATCCAGGTCAGAAACTTCTTCTCAAGACCCAGTTTCAGTTGAAATAAAACCTGGATGTGTGGGCAGCAAAGCATCTGTGGTCAGCTTCAATACCTCTGAATAGGGAGATCAAACTGCAGGGGCCACCATGAAGCACAAATATTGCACATTTAGAAGAAGATTTGCTATAACTAGTAAGTATGCAATCCAGCAGACCCTGTGTAGTGGGAAAGATTGATGTTTCCATGCTAGTTTCCATGTTGGATTCTTAGTGGCTACATTCTTTCCCACTTTTCTTATGTCATACTTTCTTGGCCTACTTCAAAGAGGGGACACAAGGCCTTTTCATCCTATTGGAGATGTCCAAGCACTTCTTAAAGGATGGCCCTCGCTGTGTTTATCTAGTTTGTTCTTCATTGATTTTTCTTTTCATTTGAAAATTAAATATTTCCTACAGAATGAAATTGCAGTTTGACATGACACAGTGTAGTGTGTTTTTGGTTTTGTTTTGTTTTATTTTTTCCAGTACAGCAAAACTAGAAAATAAATTAAATTCAATTTGAACAGATATTAGGGTTCATCTCAGCAACCAAACTGGGGAACAAGAAAATCAATTATTCATTTAGCTTTTACAGGAACTTTTCTAAAGTAGAAAGCTCAGATTTCTAGTGGATGCCTTCTCTATTCAGACTGCCTAATGGCTTTGGATTAAAAGCAATCTCTAATTCAAGACATGCTCAGGAGAAAAATTAAATCATCCTCTGGTTTTTGCCCCCTGAAAACTACAAAACAACAAATACCAAGACTATATATTTTCTTTCAGTTTTAGAACTTTTGGAAAAGCTCACAGACAGTGAAGGATGAAAAATTGTCCCATATATCATAAGATGCTTGCTTCAAGCACCAGCAATTAGGTAGGCAAAAGGAAAATGCTACAAAAAAACCCCAGTTTTGGCTAAGTCTACTAAAACAATATACTAAGGTTTATGTGATGACCTGTGAAGGATACAATGTGCAGGTGAAAATGAAATTAGGCTGATCAAATAAATACTGTGTCCCAAAAGACAAAGAAACTTGAAGCTAGATGAGAAAAAAATAAATCAGTTGTGCTTCTATTGAAAGAAAACTACCAACTAAAAAGTCAAAGTTGCTACAAAACCGTTGTTGCACAATTATTTTAATCCTTTGTCTTCCAGAAGATTAAATCCTTATTTCAGTACCCAGGAACTTGAATTCACTCTGAAAAAATGACATGAAAAAAGAGAAATGTAATTCATATTCAGAGCAGCTGTAATTGTAGAAGTAGTAACAGGTACAATCATGTTCACAGAAGCAAAGGACTTGCAGGAAAAGTTGGTAGCTAGTGTCAGAAATTATTTTGTTCTGTTCCCATTTCAATAGGAAATGTTCAAATAAATATTTTTAATAAGAATATACGGTAGCAGAAAAAAAAAAATCTATTTCTCTGGATTAAAACCAAGCTGAGTGTTTTTCTGAATACTCCCTGTTTCATACTCCTGTTGAGAGAATGACAGTTATTCACTGAAGCTGTTCAATTAATGAATATATATTAAAGAAAATTGCAATCTACTCAATTTGAGGAAGAGGTGAAATCACTGAATAAATGATTTGTTATGAATTATTCATGTACATCTAGCAAATATGCAATTCCCTCTATTTTTTAGTAAACACCACATTCGGTTTTCAAAAGACATTAAGTAATCAGTCAACGTATCAGCTGCTGCCATTTCTCAGTTGAGGGCTATGAAGAGGTCTATGAGCCAAATTCAGAGCTCTTTCCCTTCAAAGAAGCTTTATATTTATCACAAATTCATTAGAGTCTCCCTGAATTTCTGCTTTCTAAATGAAACTAAAATCTTTCCTTTTCTCTAAACAGTTTAATTACTTTAGATAATTAAACATCTTTTTTATTTTGTTGCAAGCGCCGCTTATATGATTTATATATTTTAAAGGCTTTTCCTATTTGCTTCTTTTTTTAAAACAAAAATAACAGTAAATAATAAGAGTCAGTGCAAAATGGAAAATGAGACAGTTATAGAGTTGTCCCGTTCAAAAATTTGCTGGTTGCTTTTGACAGTGCTGTAAGAGCCTATCAAGATTTTATGGAAGTTACAAAATAGCCACACTTTTGCCCAGTTATAAAGAGAGACAACTACAACAAGGGATTCTATGCCTTTGAAAAGCAAACAATCCACAGGGACTACTTATGACAGGTCTAAGAAGAAACTCATTGAAACTTTACTGCAAAGGGAATAAAAACTTCTGCTAAAAAGCACCCTAGTTTTAAGAAATTCTATGTTCACACCTGAGAACGTAGAGGAAGCCAAATATTCTGAATCTATAAAGATGGAAGGACCTATCTGAAAAGACACAGCATTCTGGAAAATTTCCATGCTGAGGACTTCAGTGGGAAAAAAAAAAAAAAGAATACTTCCACAAGAGAGACTTTGTGAAATAGGACTATAATTTCATTTAATCTTGTGTGCAAAAATGCGTCAGTAGGAAAACTTCATTTCTCTGGTGACATTCCTTGCTCAGTTATGCATTAATTATCATTATAAATTCTTACCTTGTAGCTATTAGATCTGCTCAGCATTACAATGCCCTGTACTTACCACGTTTTTTGTCCTTTCTCCACCAGTTTCATCTGTTAGCTGGTTTATCCTGGGATGTTCTTGAAGGGAAATGGGAAATCTGCCAACATCTTGATTTCCTGGTGGAACATGGTGAAATTGAAATTACATGTTTTGCTAAGTGGCAACAATGTTTTCACTTTAAAACAACAGAATATAATTTGTTCATTTCTTAGAACTATATAAGCAAACTTTTACTTTTTAACATGCACCATGTCACTTCAATTCACTGGGAAGCAAAATAGTGGCATGGTATTAACTGTAGAAATATGTCACATGATTAGTCTGTTCTGGAAACAAGGTGCTCATATGACCTCCCAGCACCAGATAACTAATTAGCTTTGCCTGTTTGGGATTACTGACTCCAGCTACAGTATTTATCTTGACTAATTGCATGTTTTCTCTCTTCCATGCCAGCATCAATTGTGTAAGCAGAGAGCTTTCATAATGATGCTCCATACCGGCAAGGAACAGATTGATTCCAAGAAGTCTAGAGGATGTATTTTTTGAAAATTAAAGCAATACAGTGACTTAAAATATAGCACATGGTAGATGTTAAACTGGGTCATCAAGGACAAATCATATTAGATACTTGACTCCACCTATTTCTTTGTCTGATTCTCTGCTTTCCAAACTTACCTGGAGTATGGAACCACTGTCCATAGTCCTTCTCAAGACTGTGCCCCACAGAGGTCTTTTCCCATAAATATGTGTCTAGCCTACACTCCGTTCATCTCAAAAAGTCCATCAGAACCTTGTTCCTCTGCCTTTTGTTGCACAACCAATCCCATGTCATTAACACTATCCAATGCCTCCTAGGCTGTTTATGTCAAAATGTGTGTGGAATGGGAAAACATTTGGGAAAGGATAGTTGGATGTTGTTGCTGACCTACAAACCAACATTAAGGCTTCCTGTCCTTGATGATACGAAGCATTAAAAAGGGATCTGAGGGGTCAGCTGTTGCTAGAAATGTTCATTGTTGCCCCTCATTTCCAAAGAGAAAAGCCACAGTCCCACTCAACCTGCTCTCTGGGACAGGAGGAAGGGGCTCACTGCTTTGGTAGTATTCATTCTATGAATTAAAGGGCTGAGTCTTCTGGTACAAGCAAAACAAGGAGTAGAACTGTGATTCTTCCATCACACTGCTGTCCTGTAAAAAGACCTGATTTTTGTACACCTAAGATCAGTTTTGTGTCACTCCAGATTTGGATCCTACAAGTTGTAAATAAATACTCTCTTTGAGTAAATAAAACTCACTTTGAAAACATCATAGCAATGATGGGATATCATTATATGTTTTTATATTCTATCCCCAATTAAACTGAGCAACTTTTAACATAATTAGACGTGCTCAGTCCGTCCCCTAAACTAGAGCCCTTCTTTATACTGGCTCTCTCAATTAAGGCCATTTCACTTATTTCATAAACTCAGATGTAATTTTTTCCTGTATATTCAGCCCAATTTAAATGCACTGTGAGTGATACACAGAAAATGCGACTTATCTATTAATAAATCAAGTTAAAGAAATTATTTGTCCATCCTATTAGATTTCATGGCAACCTTTGGCATTTGTTTCAAATAAATGTTTTTCTACTAGGTCTTGCTTTTGTTTCTGACATTTTAGCCAGCATTTTCCTTTTAAAACTCATGATCAGTGACCCAGAAGAAGTTCAGACACACATTAACCAAGTAAGGGGTGGCCTTACTTTATGGAGATCTGCTGGCTTTACCTTTTAGTCTAACTAAAAAGCTGAATCATCTTCAAAGATGTACTTAGAAACATTTCAGTGGGGTACTCTTGGAAAGTTTTACCTTTTTGGCCCTCATCCCCTTTACACAGTTTTGCAGATATTCTGAGTCACTATTAGATAGTTCTAGAAGGATTCGGGGGTCTCCATACTCTTAGTGACTTTAATTTGAAGGGAATATCACCCTAAAAAAATAATAATGGCAGATATGTTATTCATTCTCATAAAAGATATGTGGAAAACATTTGACTATTTCTGCACAGAACTGTTTATGTTTATGTTTATGTTTGTTTGTTTGTTTGTTTTTTTGTTTTAATGCAAACTTTGTCTGCCATGGGACTGAAGTTCAATACCTTAACTCAGGCCAGACTGAGGGAACCGAGAGCTGGACTGAAAGTCTCACAGACTTCGACTTGGAAACAATCACTGTGTACCTGTCAGAATTTGGTGTGTACCCATGAGAATTTTAACATCCACAGAAGCAAGTAACCAATACAACATAAAAGGAATGCACAGCTGTTTGCAGGAGGCTGTTTTTGGGTTTAGAATGGGTGTAATGCAGGTAGCCAATAATTTGTGATGTAGTAACTCAGTAGCCAATGAATATGGAGCACGAATTCTGAGAAAGTGTATAGAAGAGGCTTTGTAGAATTAAGGATGTTTTTATGCCTGGAGTTGGTATAATCTGTGTGTGTCGTACCCGTCTCAACAGTGACACCAGACTAGGCAAGATTTTGCTATGTCATCAACATGTGGGTCAATTATATTTTTAAGGCTATTTTCCCAGTGTTTGAAGAATAATGATATCAACCCCTGTAATATCAGTGACGCATACATTTAGGAGAGGTGCAGAGAGATAAGGAGGCATCAACAGAAATGGAAGTAGCCATGTTGCAATGAATGAAAGTTACTTATATTTTCCATAAAATACCAATGTTTCCACATTTGCAAATGCCATTTCTCTAAAATCTACAGTGAGATAGGCTCACATTTCATTTTCCTTTGCCCCTTTTACTTCTTCTAAATGAAACCCAAATGAACAGAAGTTACAATGAGCACAATGTGTAACCAATTTTCATTATAGTATGAACTAATTCATGGGAATGATCACATCTTCTTAAAATATGATAAGCAAGGAGTTCATAAGCCCAGAATTTTTCATAGGAAGATACAATAGCTGTTGCTGCTGTTGATTTATAGCTGCCACCAGTGAAGCAAAAAAAAAAGATATCTTTGGAAAGTATTACTGTGGATAAATTTAGACATGACTACAAAATAAAGAGATTATGAAGTTCCTGCATTACTTAGTACCTATTTAATATCTTTCAGTCTGACTCGGAATTTTTTGCCTACAACTAAAACAGTTGATTTTTTATTTTTTATGTTCATAAAATAAGATGAGGTCAAAAACACTCAAGAATTAAACTGGAGCTGAGCTTCATTCCTTTTAATATAACATGTAGTTTAGTATAATGAACAGAAATTTAGAGTGAAATCAGTGGTATTCATTTCATTCATCTGTATAAATAAAATGGCTAAATTAAACCAGATTTGTTTATGAACAGATTTTGGTAGCCTTCAACTTCAGGTTAACATGTGGTTAGACATCAGGCATGATGCATGACTGCACACCTCTGTGGCGTGAGCTGAAAAAGAAATACACTTCTGCCCCAGCATCAAAAATGACACAAGATGCCCTGGTCTTGGGCATCTGAATCCCATTCCATGTGTGAAAATGAGAGAAAAAGAGGCAAGTTGTCTTCACTTAGGTCTCCAGTATGATTTCAGGCGCCCAGGAGCACCCAACAGGGCCTTCTGATAAAGTGTTGGGTTTCAGCCATGAACAAGCTGTTATGGCCAGCAGAGGCTACTGAAGAGCTTCTCAACTTAAAGACACCACTATGGGACCACTTAAATAACTCTAGGGTCCCCCAGGCTTTCCTGACCAAAGACTTGTCATTTGACTGCACTTAGGCATCCAGTGCTACTTGAAATGCTTTAGGGTACCTGAGAAGTCTGCCTCAGTCTGATAGATATGATGGCACATTCAACCCATTGCTCTCTGGAATGCCAGCTGGAGATGGGTCTTAAGTACATCCAGTGCCTCTCAAATGGCAGTGGATGTCTGTGTGTAAATAACTTAATCAAGAAGAAAAATTTTTGAGCTGTAACTATCCAAGAAATCTAATAAGAAAATAAAACCATATTTCTCACAATTCTGGACTCATGATTTCTTTTTTACTCACTCTTTCTGTCCAACTCCATATGAATATTTGGCTTGGTATCTACCTCATACTGCTATAAAACATTTTCTTGCTCAGGTTTCTTTGAATAATTAAACTTATCTGTCTTCCTTTGGCAACAAAATGGAAGACAAGAACTTTGAAGTATAGAATGATATGTAATAATCTTATGGCCACCTCTTATTTTTTGTTTCTGAGTCATCAGAATAGCTCTGAGACATTTTGCTTTATCTTTTGCTGAACAGCCTGAGCATAATGTGCTAAGTACACAAAAGAAAATTATAAGCATTGGACAGCAAAGGAGAACCTGATCTTGCATTAATGAGACTTCAGTTATTGCTTACCAAATTAACCTTGAGTAGGAGCAATAAGGGCAAGGCCAGAGAGGTATCAAGCAGCTAATTGTATGTTTTTAGTGCAGATACTCACCAAAAAACCTAAGATACTTTTATTACATCTGGCCTACCCATCTTGTTATAACTTAACAGCCCAGAGAGAAATGCAGCAATCTATAAATGCTTTAAGAACTGTCATGTGAGAATGATGTTTCTGTAAAGTGCTGTTGAAGGTTCACCTAGGAGGAGAAAATATGGAAAATCCAAAATCTGTGTCTAAGTTTTGGACACTTTCGAGTGGTACTTGGTAGCTGCAATGCTGTTACGACTCAAGGTGCTTTCTTCCTGCACTTTAAAGCTACTTTAAATTTACTTTAGTACACCAAAACTAGATTAGAAACTCAGTATCTAATCATAAGCAATTATGTCCATATTTCTGCTCTGAAGCAAGTGACTCCCTTTATGAGTTCAGAACCTTGTCATAAAGTCTAACATTTGAAATGTAAAAAGCTGTATATTTGATAGGCATAAATGAGTCCAGTCCATCAGCCACTTTAGGAGAATTTGGTTCTTTGACCTCATGCATCTTACAGATGCTTTCACAGAAGCTGAATCGAGGGATCATCAAAAAAAAAAAAAAAAAAAAGCTAAAACAGATAACAGCAGTATTCTAAAAATACCTGATGGTGCCCTCTTTCTGTTGTAGGAAGATGTTATCAAGCTACTACCATGGTTCTGTCCTTGTAAGATACCAGTGATCAACTGGAAGAACAGAAACTGAATAGAGGTAAATTACCATTATGATAATCCAAGAATTTTCAAACTAAAAAGTCAGTCAACATGCTGAAAATTCAGATATGCCTTCATAGTTATAAGCGGGGAAGAACTGGTCGGGAGTGTGAAAGCCGATGTCATCCTTGGCTACCAGTGTTAAAGGGATGTTGGGTTTCAGGAAAATGAAGGCAGGGAGCAAAAATCAGCATAATAACTCTGGATTTCAGGCAAACAGACTGTCCAAGGATCTGCCTGGAAGAATTGCACAGAAAACACACCAGCACATAATCATAGAATGAAAGGGGCCTCTAAAACCATCTAGTTCCAACTGTCCTGCCATTGGCAGGGACACTTCCAATGATAAGGAATCCACAATTTCTCTGGGTTACCTAATCCTGAGGACTTCCCCAAACCAGGTGTAGGACTTTGTTCTATTTGGCTTTATTGAATGAAGTTCACATGGACCCACTCCTCAGGCGTGTCGTGTCCCTCTCAATGACATCCCTTCCTTCAAGCAAATCAACTGAACTACTCAACTTGGGACTGTCTGCAGACTTGCTGAGGTCACAGTATGTCACTAATTAAGATACTGAACAATACTGGTGCAGCTACAGATACTTAAGAGCCACCACAAGTCACTGGTTTCCACTTAAACATTTTGTCATTGTCTGCAGCATTTTGGACATGGACATCCAACCAATTCCTTATCCATCTGACAGTGCATCCACCAAACCCATATCTCATCAACTTAGTAGCAAGGACTGTATCAAAGACCTTACAGGCGTCCAGGTAGATGGTATCCATAGCTCTTCCCTTCTCTACAGGTGGAGTCACTCCACTGTAGAAGGCAAATTGATAAGTCAGGTGGATCTGCCCTTAGTGAAGCCATATTGTCTGTCTCTAACAACCATCCTGTCTTCCAGATGCTTTCACATATCTTTCATGAGGATCTGTTCCATGATCTTAGCAGGCATGGAGGAGAGGCTGATCAGTGGATAGTCTACAGGGTTTTCTTTATTAACATTTTCTTTGGTGACTGGGGGCTTTACCTCACTGGCATGACTTTTCAAATATGATGGAGAATCACTTAGCTACTGCATCTAATAATTCCCTCAGGTCTCTGGAAAGCATCTTATCAGGTCCCATGAATGACATCAGGTTTCCCTACAAGGAAGACATTGACGTGCTGGAGCGTGTCCAGAGAAGTGCAACGAAGCTGCTGGAGGGTCTGGAGCTTTATGGGGAGTGGCTGAGGGAGCTGGGGATGTTTAGCCTGGAGAAAAGAAAGGCTTAGGGGAGACTTTATCACTCTCTAAATCTACCTGAAAGGAGGGTTTAGCCAGGTGGGGGTCAGTCTTTTCTCCCAAATAACAAATGATAAAACAAGAGGAATATGCCTCCAGTTGCAACAAGAGATTAGGATTTCTTCACTAACAGGGTGGTCAGGAATTGGAATAATCTGCCCAGGGAAGTGGTGGAGTCACCACCCCAAAAAGTATATAAAAGATGTGTAGATGTGGTGTCTAGGGGCATGGTTTAGCGGTGGAGTTGGCTGTGCTGGGTTGGCAGTTGGACATGATGATCTTACAGTTCTTTTCCAATCAAAAGAATTCTATGATTTTATGATTCTATTATTTGTTTGGTAAAATATTTTAAATCCTTTTCCTTGCCCTAAAATTTGTTCCTAGGCTTACTTTTATTTTTAGCTCCTTTGAAAGAAGAGTTTACTTCTTCTAAAGCAATTTAGTTACGGCACAACCTAATAGTAATATTTCCTGGACTAGAATAAAACCAAGAAAATTGGAAAAGTATGGCTTCAATATACATATTAACATGATTAAATCATTAGTGTGCAAAAGGGTGGAATAAACTCTCATAGACAATATGTTATCGTCTTGAGATTATTTAATCATAGTCAAATATAGACTATCAAATGGGAGTCAAGTCCCTAGGTGTAGAACACATTTTGGCTTTTCAGTTCTAATTAGCCAATTTGGACTAGAGGAGAAGCAAAATTTATAATTTTTATTTTCTGAGCTAAATATAGCTTCGTGATTTTTCAAAAATACTGTATATAGCACCTGATGTACAAATTAAGCTGTGCAATTAGACATCTGTTCTGGCATAATAGTAACACCATAAAATATAAATATACTTGGCATGTTTTTAAACAGGAATGGAAGAGCTCCTGCCCAAACAGGTCTTATTCAGACCTTCTTTACCCAGAAAGGATGAACTTGAAGAAGAATACAAAAAAGTGATATGTAAATTAACTCTTGGTTTTATTTTCACAAACTGGTTACCCTCCAGTAGAGGCATAGAACCACAAAAAGTAATAAATTATTTTCCATTGACTCATCAGGTTATCATCAGTGGTGGAAAATTTTCTGAGGGAAAGAAAAAAAAAACAAAACATATTAAGAGGTGTTTGCAGAGAAGACACTTTTATTCAGCACAAGAAATTTCAGCTCAACATGAGGAAGAATCTCTTTCCATTGACACTGGCAGAACACTGGAGCAGGCTGCCCAGGGATGTTGTGGAGTGTCCCTCTCTGCAGACATTCCAAACCCACCTGGAAGAATTCCTGTGTCACCTGTTCTAGGTGACCCTGCATTGGCAGGGGTGTTGGACTATATGATCTCCAGTGGTCCCTTCCAACCCTAAAAATTCTGAGATTCTGTGATTCTGTAATATTATATATTCCCCTGTACCTTTACATTTTCAAATATGTCAGCCCAGACTGACCATGGCAGTGGAAAAGAATGCTTGACTTTGATTTCATAATTAATTAAAAGATCAATAACTGTTTCACACAGCTGGGTATTAAGCTGTCCCAGAATCTAATTCCAGCCTTCTGATACACAGTTTGGGGCCTTTTCTTTTTTTCAAATGTCACATAAAACTGACCGAGTAAGTTTACAGAATACCTAATGAGAAAACACTACATCATTCTTAACACAGAGCACAAGCAAACAGTTTTATTCCTGTTTGTGCAGCTTAACCTTCTGCAAAAGTAATTAGTTCTATAATTAAAAAGCTATTTGGAATGATTAAAACCCTGTTATCTACTGGCATTTAAAGACAAATGCAAATGTCAGAAAGGATGAATTAATTAAAATTACTATTTAAAAGGAAAAAAGTATATTAGTGTAAGAACTAGAGGATGTTATTTACTGAAATGTTACAATATGAGGTGAAGTTGGATGTTCAGAGGATAAAGAGAAGGTTGAAACAATTTTACCTGGCATTTTGTAATGTGATCTGCTGCCATTCATGAATATATATTGTTATGTACATGCATAGCTGTATGCCTCAGTAGTTTAGGAACTATACTGCTGAAATCTGTAGTTCAGGAACTGTAGGGTTGCTCTCAGAAATCCTGTTTTTTATGTGTGTTTTCCAGCCCAGATCCATGTTGAAATGCCAGAGGAGAATCATTGCAACAAGGTATGCCAGCTAACAGCAGACCGTCCAGGGAAAGTGTAGACATGCCGTGAGAATGCCTTCCTTCCTTCCTTCCTTCCTTCCTTCCTTCCTTCCTTCCTTCCTTCCTTCCTTCCTTCCTTCCTTCGTCCCTGCTCACCTCTCACTCCTCTCTTCCTCCCTTCCCACCTCTCATTCCTCCCATGCAATTAATGTGAAAGAATAGTGAAGCAGCATCGAGAATCCTCTTTCATAAAGTTGATTTCCCACAGCTACCTATACTGAATAGATTTAGTGCAATAATTTACCAAATCCACAAAACAGACATGGTGAGGGAGGCACATTGGCAGTGTGTGCGCTATGTAACTCAGATGACTTTTTCAAAAGTCCCTAAAGAGTTCATTTGTATAAAGACATGTCACTGTGTGAAAGGGATGTCTTTCAGGAGCATTTCAGCATGTGCACCTACAGTAGATGTTCTGCGTCTATCCCTGGGAGGAAGCTGTCTTTCTTCTCTGATAATAGAAAATGAACCTAACCGTTTAATCTTTGATTACTATTAATACCCTTTCCTGTGCCAAAAGGACTTGTGATTTTCTTTACCAGACTCAATATAGAATCATGACAGCATTTTTCTTCATGGAAGATTGTTTTTTCAGAGCATTAAGCTTTCTTCTTTTTATCTTATCCAATTGACTACATAATAGCATAATAGAGACAACATTGCTTTGCCCTCCCACCAATGACAAACCACAAAGCCAAAACATGAGACAATTAATACCCAGACACTTCATGTTTTAAGGCAGTGGGCTTGGTCTCAAATGTTTGTATGTTTGAACAATTGTTGTAATTTGTTTCTGGATTTATCACTATCACCTTGAATCTTTAGATTATGCTAAATTTATGGCTAAGATGGCTATTTTTCAAACTGTTTTTTAAAGGCAGTGATACTGATTGCAGGGTAAATTCTCTTCCCACTGCATTGTTAAAACACTATGGCCAGCAAAGATTAATTTTCAGTGCACACTCCCACACGTTAGCACAAAAATCATGCAAGTTTCTATTACTCACTCAGAGACAGCAACCTCTGTTAATTCATATGACTTTGTTTGACAAATCTCTGTTTATAAGGCTTGTGTCTTTTCAACTTCATTATAGGGAGTTCAAGAGACACTTAAGAACTTGCTCTGTGAGGAAAAAAATCCCTGTGAAATATGAATGATCAATTAGCTACAGCCCAGCATATCTTTGTGTCTTCAAGAAACATTGTAGCAATGACTCATTATTTCTTAAAAAATAGGACCTTCATTAAAAAAAAAAGACCTGTAAGTTTTAAACAATTTGAATAAATTACAAATTTCAGAGTTAAGAAGATAATTATCTTTTGGAGTGAAAATTTCAGGATGTTTCCTCTTCACTTCAAAGGGCACAGGAAAGCTCAGCCAAAATCGTTTGCGTAAAAGACATTACCAATTACCCATAGTTCTACAACAAACATTTTGTTATTGATTAAAGTGCATAGCCTCTAAAAAGCATGGAAAAAGAGAATGGTTGAAAGACTTTTTTCTTTGTTTTTAGTGGGTTTAAGGCAGCATAAAATAAAAAGAAAATTCATCACTAAGTCACTAATTTCAAATGTTACTGTTCTGATATTAATTTTTGAATGTGTCTTCATTTACTCCTCTTTTATGTTATCAGTTTACACTGTAAGCCCTCTGGGAAGGAGGCTGGAACTATAAAGTACAATGTGTTTTCACATTTCATTCTGACTTGGGTTAGGGCATTTAGATAATACTGTAATATAAACTGAAGCATTTTAATGTAATAAATTAGTTAACTAATTTTATATCTCTCAGCAGAAAAGGTCAGTGAAAGTGTGTTTCTTCATTTTTCCTTGCTATGTTATCAAATAATTTGATTAAATTATTTGCATGTTAAATATATTACTGTTTATTTGTACCAAAGCCTTTTTTCTGCAACTCTTTGTACAGAGCACAGCAGGGAGCACAATGTCATTAAATTTCAACCCCAGTGTGAGTTACTGCTTTATCTGAACATAAGAAAGGTTATGCTCTAGGCATAATCCTCTGCAGTGAGGTCTTGATTCATAAACTCACTGCACAGTTCACACTAAACAGAGAAAACATCAGAGCTGGTTAGCTTAGTCTTCATGTGGGAGTAAGAGGTTAGACAGAAAGCACTTGTAAATCTCAAGGTACTTGTGCTTTTGCTCCTTCACTGTGAAAAAAACGTTAGAAGAGACAACAGGGAGTGATTGAAATGTGGATGGAAAATCTTTGAAAGTCACTCTCCACATGTGCAGATGCTAGAGAAAAGTTCCTTTGTTTGGCTTCATTGCTTTGTGTAGAAAGGAATAGTTCTGTGGGGTTTTTTTCCCCTTATTCCACTCCAGAGCATCACTTCCTTTTTCTCATTTTAAGCAAGCAGTTATTCGTACTGAGTGTGTATTGTACATCTGAGCTTATGTCCTCTTTATGAGGGAAGGGGCTGAAACAAAGAAATTCACACAACCAAGGGCCTGTTTTGACAAAGTGTGTTTTGTCTGTTCAAGAATTTATTTTTAAATGTTCCTTCACATTAAGGGTGACTTATCTAATATGAACTATTCTACATGCCTTTTCATATTACCAGCCTTACAGACTTCCAAACAGCTGAATATTATGGGAATTACAAATCTTATTTCTTCATTGGTTTCTAACATAATATACCCTGATATGGATGTTACTTTTTTTGGTCACTGGGTTTGCTGCTGTTAATAAGGCTCTTGGCCTCCCAAATTATGCAAGTTATCACATCAGACTTGGTGTGGTTAGTTTGGTTGTTTCTGTTGGATATGTACATATTCACAGGTGATAGGATAATTAATTATTAAACTAATAAAACTGACAGACCTCTATGTTACGTGAAGGCCTCACTATGGTGTTCAGTACTGGCCATTTAGTGCTATTATCTATATGAATTCTTCAGAGCTGAGTGTTGTATTAAGGTTATTGTTTTTCATTTTCGTTTCCAGGGTTTCTTTCTGAAAAAATTCAATGTAACTGGTCTTGTTCCCTCTGACTCTTTGATCTTTTCAAGGAAAATAAGACATATGGGTGATTGCAGCAGAAATTCTTTCAAAGAAGGAAAAAGGTACAGTAAATAGCTATCAGTGAAGTTCTTTGGCTGTGGTCACTCTTGCTTTAGCATTTGTATTTCCTTTGTTGCATCCTCCTCTGCTACAAGTCACTTGCAACTCCTACCCTTACATGGGTCCATTCTCTGAAACATCTTCTATGTGGAGACAGATCCAGTGCCTAGCAGCCCTTGAAATACATGCACTCACCTTTTTTTCTGTTGGTGAAGAGCCAATGAATAAATAAATCACTGCCTTACACTGAGGGAAGAAAATAAATTTGGCCAAATACTTACTCTGGCAGGTGGGCTTTTAAATGAAATGCACCTCTTCTGCCTTCTAGAGCCAACAGTTTAAATGGCATTAGAAACAGACCTACGTAAACCCATGTCAGAAAGACAAGGTAAGATAATGAGAAGTGTGATCTAGACCTATTTCAGGAAATATCTGTACTCAAAATCTGATGTTTAGAGTCCTAAACCATCTCTTCAGTACATTCTTGATGACTTTCATTACAGTGTCACAAGGAACAGCATAATAATAATGCAAATGGCCATCAACAAAAGATGCTGTCTAAATCATCTACTTTTACCAATCACCCAAATTAAATCTAAATATAGTACCATTCCAATATGGTACCTTCTTAATGATCTGAGCTATATTCCAAATTTTCACTCAGTCAGACACTTACTCACAAAATGATGCTGTTAACTGCAAGGCAGCAGCCTGGAGATGAATGTTGAAGAATGACTAAAAAATTGTAAAAATAAAGGAGGCAACCAGTTTAAAAGATAGAATGTGATGATTTATTCAAATCCAAAAAGAAGAAGGCTTAAGAATCTAAATAAATTATAAATCTGTATATGAATCTGTATTAATCTAAAGTCATCAATGGAATCAGCTAACTTATCAAGGAACCTCAGTTCCATATGAGATGCAATTAATGTTTCAGTTCCCTATGTGCCTTCTGCACAAGTGCCCTATTTTGAATACAGGTGAGGTCAATGAGGATCACTAGAGTAGGTTCTTGATCTACTGATGTTCAGGAGCATACACAAATCTCTGTAGAAAGACCTGTCATTGTAGTTTATATCACTGCTTGAGGTGGAAGAGAAACCCTCCTTCCTTCCTATCTTCTTTTTTATGCATTAAAGTAACTCACCACTGTAGCCTAGTAAGCAAAGTCTCATTAATAGGAGTCTGTGTTTACTGTGTGACTCAGTCCCAAAATATTGAAAGTAACGCTTCTCAGGAGGATGTCTAACTTAGTGGGAATGTGGGAGCACTCCCCACACATCTCATTCCTTACTGTGCCATTAAGGTGTCAGTCAAACTCCTGTGCTTCAGAGAAAGGAAGAGAGCAGTTCCCAGGCAGGGTGCAGACAAGGTACTCCAGCCCAGCCAGAGGAAAGAGGTGACCTGAGGGTGCAGGGGGCTTAGGAAAATTAAGCAGTGCTGATGCAGCTGATCCTGTTGAATCTCCTCGTCCTAGAGGAATCACAGAATCAGAGTGGTTGAAGGTGGAAAAGCCTTCTGGAGGTCACCTGATCCACCAATCCTCCTCAAACAGGGCTACCTACAGCCCAGGAACATGCCCAGAAGGCTTTTGAATATCTCCACAACCCCTCTGGGCAGCCTGTGACATTCCTCTATGATCCTCACAGGGATAAAAGTTTTCCTGATGTTTACAGGGAAGAGCCTGTGTTACAGTTTGTGCCCATTTCTTCTCATCCTTTCACTGGGTACCACTGAAAAGAGCCTGGGTCTGTTCTGTTTGCATCCTCCTTTCAGGTATGCAGATACTTACTATTATTTATATACTATACATGATATACAATATATATTTTATATATATATATATAATTTATATACGCATCATTTAATAATAAGATCCCCCCTGAGCATCCTCCTTTCAGGTATGCAGATACTATTATTTATATACTATACATGATATACAATATATTTTATATCTATATATATGTAATTTATATACTCATCATTTAATAATAAGATCCCCCCTGAGCCTTCTTTTCTCCTGGCTAAACAGTCACACATCAGTAAGCCTATCCTCAGTAGCTACTCCAGTATCTCATCATCTCTGTGGCCCTTCATTGGACTCTCCGGTATGTCCAGGTCTGTCCTGTAGAGGAGCCCAGAACTGGACATAGTACTCCATGTGTGGGCTCACCAGTGCTGAGCAGATGGGAAGGATCACTTCTCTTGACCATATGCTGGCCAGTACTTTGTCTGATGTGGGCCGGTATACAAATGCATTGGCCTTGCTTGTGGCAAGGGCACATCCTTGGCTCAAGTTCAACTTCCCACATTGCCAGCTGTCCTCCTGTTACTGTAAAGCTCCTTATTTTCTCATGACCTGTTCCCAAACTGCACACATGTCCAGATGTCCCAGGCTGTATCCAGGTACTGATGGCACCAGCAGGTTCTGCAGCCTCCCCACCTCCCTGGGGGTTGGCAACTGGTGCGCAAAGTCAGCTCTGTTACTGTGCAGCTGTGACCCTGGATAAGGCTGTTGTGAAAACAGCTACATTGTGAGAAGGAGCTGTCAGAAGCTCTTCTGGCACCTCCACACCTGTCTTGGGTGCTGGTCAGGTCCTTGTCCTTGCCCTCTTTCTGAATTCCCCTTGCTGACTCGGTCCTGGGTTTGTATGGAGATCTGGGCTGTGCCTGATACTGACAAAATCAAAACTATGCTCTCCTTGTTGGGGTACCTTGGGACTGCAACCCTGTGGGTGAGGACACTGCTCTGCTAGGGATTCTCCCAGCTCCCCAAACCCTGCACTAACTACCCTGCAGTTCCTTGATTCTAGGTTAGCCTGCTCAGGGCCAGAGAGATGATGTGCCACACTCAGGGGGCCTCTGTGCTTCCTGCCTTCTCACACCTCTAATGCAAAAGACAGCGACTGCTGGACCTGAGTCATGTTTAACATACAAATACTTCTGAATGGTTTTGTCATGGACTGCTCACATGCTATAACCTTGGAAGAGCTTCAAAGGAACCTCTTTTAAGTAGGTTAAGTAGGAAGTAAAATTATGAAATTGAAGAATATTTAATTAATTTTCATATATGTTTGATCACTACTGCCATAATGGTTACTGGTCTTTGTGAGAATTGTTGTATTTTTAAAAATAGCATTTGCAGAGGAGAATGTGCCAAAATGTGTCTGAAACAGTACTAAATGTAGCAGATTGCTTGTAAGAATAAATGTGACCTGCCAGTTTTATTGAAGTCAAACTGGTACTCAGCAATCTTGTCAAGATTTCACTTTTCCAGTTGGATTTACGATATGTTATATGCTTAAACATCTATAATATTAATCTGTAATACTGGCTACAGAGTCCTTTGTCATGTCAGCATTCAAACTACCTCTACACTGAAGGTATTTTTATGAGTAAAGGAATCGGGATTTATTGACAGAAATATATATAATTTTTCCTAGTCAAGCAGATGGCAAATCTAGACACAATCAGTAAGTGTCTCTAAGGCAGTCAGATAAAATCAGCTCTTGTCATTTTGGCATATCACTCAACTTTCTTTGGCTGAGTATCTAATGCTGTTGTATGGTCATAACAACTTGTTTAACAAGACGTAGTCATTGCTACACTTTCTTTGATTTGGAGAAAAAAGATTGCATGACTTTTTTCTACTTAGCGAAAGCAAACACTTTTCTGATCAGATTTTAACAAATTTTAATAGACCATTGAAATCAGTATTGTGTGATAGTATTCAATTCTGTGCAAGAACTTCTAAAATGGCATAGAGCTTCATCAATGCAATCCATATTATCCTGGCCCAGCATCAGTTATTCCCTTAAAATGAAGCTGCCTTTTCCACTAGCAGATCTAAGATTCCCTGGACAGGTCCTGAAACACCAGTCAAGAGGCCCTGTTTCAGTGGCTTCGATGGGGTCAGCATTTTACCACTTTTTTTCTTAAAGGATGCTCTGTAATACAAAGACCTTCCTATCCTATGAGCAGGCAAACTTCTTCTGCCTGCCTTTAACACAGCTTCATTCATATGTGCTATTTCTCTCTGTGTGTCTGGGAATCCTGCCAGAGTGGCGACAGGGTTAATGTACCTTTTTACATTGAAACAAACAGAGGAATATGCTGTAGATGAAAGAAGAACAAAGATTTGCACTGCAGGGTTTTTTTCTACAGAACTTCTTAACTGTTATTCCAGAAATACTCCCCTGATTTATATGACTATAATGGTTCTAACGTCCAAATATCAAAAAAATAATATTGGACTGATGTCACTATGCCGGTGAACATGACAGAAATGTTAGCTGTGAAAATTCTTATGGTTTCATATTTGCATTTAGGGAACCTTTGTAAAATGGAGCCAACTTAGGTTCCAGGGTATAAAATCAAAGAGAGATTTATATTTTATCTTTAGTTATTGTCTCTTCCAACTGAATATTTAGCAAAGCTTTTTGGAAAATTATCCTGCAGTTTATATCAAACAAAAATCAGTATCTTGATAGGTTTTAGACAGAGCCTAGACATGTTCACATATTGGTTCAAGCTGTTCTTTACCTAAAGTAAAAGACAGTTGGAATATATGAGAATTCTTATTGATCTATTAATGTCTTATTAAATCAGTACTCCCTTTTTATAACACCTTCTGAAGTTTCAGAGACTGTTACTGAAAAAATTGGCAAGTCTCTCAAGTTGTGACTAGGCAGTGAAATATCAGACCTCTTTTTTTCAAGAATGTAGGGATTATATCAGAATTTTTGAAGTTAGAAAGTTGTATTGGGTTTGCATGGACAGGTTTTGGTAGTGGGAGGCTACAGGGGTGGCTTCTGTGAGAATCTGGTAGAAATTTCCCCTATGTCTGACAGAACCAATGCCAGCTGACTCCAAAACAGACCCACCACTAGCCAAGGCTGAGACCATCTGCCGTGGTGGGAGCACCTCAGGGCTTAACAAAGCTAAGGACAGAAAAAACCCAACCCTGCACAAAAGCAAATTGAAGATTGAGAAAGGAGTGAGAATATGTAAAAGAAACAGCCCTGCAGATACCAAAGTCACTGAAAGAGGGGGATGAGGTGCTCCAGGCACTGGAGCAGAGGTAACCCACACTGAAGCAGCCTGTTCCTGAAGGACTGTACTCTGTGGAAGGGACTCATGCTGGAACAGTTCATGAAGAGTTACAGCCTGTGGGAAGGACTCATGTTGGAGAAGTTCATAGAGAACTGTCTCCCATCAGAGGGGCTCCATGTTGGAGCAGGAGAAGAGTGTGAGGAGTCCTACTCCTGTCCTTCCGTGCTGCTGGAAGGGAGTAGGTTGAGAAAATCAACAATGAAATTGAGTCCAGAAAGATCGGAAGGTTTGGTGGAAGATGTCTGAAGACTTGGTTTTATTTCTTATTATCCTACACTGCCCTGATTGTTTTTTTCTAAGTCAAGTCACTTTTGCTCATGAAAGTAATTGGTGAGGGATCTCTCCCTGCCCTTACCTCTACGAATGAGCCTTTTGTTAAGTTCTCTCTTCCATTCCCAGCTGAGGAGGGGAGTGAGTGATAGAGCAACACCTGGTGTTCAGCCAGGGTCAACCCATCATGGAAGGACACATTCCCATTTCAGTTTAGGCTACCTAATTATGTTCAGAGCTTGAATGGAAATACAGATGAGAATTGCAGTTCTAGATCTTCACAGAAATCCAAGTATTCTTCAAAAGAGTAGCAGCATCTGTGGCAATGATGAGCCTCACTGCAGCATTAAAAGCAGAAAGCTATTTCAGTAGCAGTTCATTCATAAATGTTATTGCCAATTGTGGAGTATGGATAGACAAAATTATCAGTTACATAGCTTCAGTAAAGGAATATGGCCCTCCTAATTTATCAGTGTAAAATTAATGGAATGGCCTTCAAAGGCACCATTTTAATAAAAAATCAAACAAATGAAGAAAAAAAAAATCCTAAACTTCTGCTAAAAATGCCAACAAAAAGGTTTTATCTTGTTATTCTTTTAAGAAGCTAAGTTATAGTATACTGATTGTAGCTTAGTTGAACTTTCTATTTAAAAAAATCAATTTCACATTAGGAATCATTTAAATTAAACACATTTTTCAATGACTACTAGCTTTTATTTCCAAATGTCACAGTCAAAATCAAACACTCAGGGCAAAAGGTCCATGCCTACAAAATAATAGATTTCTTCATGTATATTTCCAATAACATTTAACAGAAATCAATGTCCATGGTGATTGTTTAGAGATTGACAAAAATAATACATTGTTCATATTTCAGTAATCAAAATTATTCTCCTAAAAATCAAAATAATTCTGCATTTTTTTTTCTTTTGCTTACAACACAGTTTTATTCTTAGTTTTATGATGAAAAGAAAATTAAAATGTAGGGTATGTATGTACTGCTGCCAGAAGATTTCTGAATCTGGTGAAATGAATTGCTTATGCTAACAGTCAGTTAAAAGGAACATAAATCTAAATTTACAGTGACTGACACCTGGGCCTTGGTAAAGGATTCAATTTATACATACTCACTATGCATTTCATTACTGTAAGCTCTCTTTATAAAAGACCTCACCAAACAAAAGCAATCCTCTTTCTGACTTAGTAAACAGCCACACCTAACTCCTCCTTTCAAAAGCACTGGCCATGCCCATGGAAATTGCTGTTCTCTGTATAATCACTGGCTCATGCTAAAAACCCATGCTTCTTTGTGATAATACTTCTTGCATTATTGAACCACGTGATAAGACAGGATGTGTGTCATCTTACCTCAGGTGGCCTGTTAAGTTTAAAGCTGAAGGCCAAGCGACTCAGCCATCTGCACGTTGGTACTGCTTCTGTCTGATACTTTCCCCCATGCCTCTAGTCTAAGGACTTACCTTGGTTACCAAATGTCCCTGAATAATATATATATAATTAAAAATAAAATAGAAAGTGCTGTATTAAACTTACAGCAGCAACTCTCAGAGGTTGAACAGACTTGATGTCTATACACAAACTCGCAGTTTTCTTAAACTGTGCACAGCCTCATGGCCTTGAGGCCTTAAATGCAAACTGTAACATTTAATACATATGTAACAGAAAGTGTAACACCCAATTAGTTTTGTTTTCATTATATAGTTTATGTACATATATAAGTATAGTTTTGGGGTTTTGATAATCAAACAGAAACAGAGAAACAAAGGTCAGATGGATGAGACAGAAGAAAGTTCTTTTATTTATTATTTGTTCCTTTTTTATCTTTTTTTAATCCATAGTTACCCATCCTCATTACCAAAATATGACACCAGCATGGAGTGTATCAAATGCAGGTTACAATGAATGAACTCCTCAGAAGCAAGCATAAATCTTCAATGACTGAATCCCACGCATCATTTTGCTCCCAATGGGAATATATTACCCATGCATGCAAGATGATGTGTACTGTTACTCCAGGCAAGAATGAAAACATACCACAAGCATCATTCATCCACCCATCCCAGTACACCTTCTACCCAGCCTGATGGCTAAAACAGTCAAGTAAATGTTTTAGTTTGTTTCTTTTTTTTTCACAGGGACCCAAATCTCTCGTTCTAACGAGTGAACTGAATGTGAATCTCACACAATCTCAGAGATTGTATCCCCCACAGGACTACTGTAAAAAGGATCAATTCTGAAAAATGAGACTGCCTCTTGGGCTTTCACAAGTACAAGTTGACAAGTAGAATTTCCCAACATCCAGTCACTGGTGAAATGCCAAAATGTTTTTTTGGTATATGCATATTGAACAGTGTCAACCTTTGAGGTAAAACGTAATTTCTGTCCAACACACCAGCATCTCATTCATGTGCCTGCTTACCCTATGAAAAATGTATACATTTGCCTACTCATTGGGAAAGGGAAAACATAGTATTACTTTACTGCGTGGGTGAACACTTTAAAAGCACTTTGCCAGCTTTCTGTGGTATCTAAGTTATTCTTAGGGTAAGTGAGAGGACCTGATCTTTAGCCAGCCAGGCTTTGGAGCAATACAAGAGGCACAGCACAAACCTTTTGTTTCTTTGGCCCTTGTGATCGAAGGGGACTTGCAAAATCTGGTCTAGTTCCTCCTTAGCAATCCTTTGAGTGATCTCCCTTTTACTTTTTACCTGGATTATTAAGTCCCTTGTTCATTAAAATTCATTTTTCAGGCATTTTTATCAAATTTCTGCTTCTTACCACCAGAAAATACATTTCTTTGCAAGAACAGATGTCTTTTTATGTTACAGTTTTTATTTTTATACTCTTTTTAGTGTTCTGTTATCTTCATTCATAGAATGTGTTATCTGGAAAATTTAGAGTTAGACAGAAAAAAAGCTTCCAACAGGGCATGGTGCAATGCTTATTTTAAAAATTATAGTAATCTCTACAGTCTGTTGTGATATTGTGGATTTCAGTCTTCAACACCGACAAAAACAACATTTAAACAGCCCTTAGAAGAGAGAGCTGCTCTCACGTATGTTTCCCTGACATATTTCTCTCTTTTTTTTCCTTGTAGAAATAGCACCCAATCTCAAGTCAAATTTAATGACAAAATGTCATACATGAAGCCATAAAAACTTAGCCAAAGGGACTTCTTTCCTTGCAAAATGTCAGAAATTAAAGTCTGTAGCCTCAAATCTGATTTCCCATTCATACCACCTGTCTCGTTCTACTGACATAAAGTTCCCCAGCTAACAGAAACATGATGAAACTTTTTTTGTGTGTACTTTGGGAATAAAAGACTAATAAAGACAGATAGAAAAAGCTAATATCATCAACATTTTATTCAGGACACCAAGGAATAGTTTCTGAAGCACTTGCTGTTTTGTTTGTTGGGGAGAAGTGTAGTACGGTACAAAATGTTACCTGCTACAGTTCCTTCCTCAGCTGCAGATCTCCCCAGGCATCAGAGAGCATGTGCTGAAAAGAGAAAATCTGAAGCTTTGCTGATTGCCACTGGAAAGCAGTGCTGTAAATCACAGTCTTAATGTTTCCTTTCTCTGCCTTGACCACATAACCGCAAAGAAACAGTCTGAAAAAGAGCTGGAGGATTTTTTTTAAGAGAAATACCTTAAGGAATAGTCTGTAAAAAGAAAAAGAAAGACCCTCAAAAGTAAGAATCACATA
The DNA here is from genome assembly GCA_026261815.1 of Monarcha castaneiventris obscurior. Lineage (NCBI taxonomy): Eukaryota > Metazoa > Chordata > Aves > Passeriformes > Monarchidae > Monarcha > Monarcha castaneiventris. The sequence goes on from JAMPIT010000379.1 coordinate 3,992,286, forward strand.
CAGGAAGTAAGGGCTGTTTGTAATGGGCATGTAATAGGCTCATTAAGCTGCACCTCTACAGCAGGAAGACAGGTAAGACCCTTTTCCCCCAGGCCACCATTAACAGAGAACAGAAAGGAAACCCTAGAGAACTTCATCAGTTGCAGAAGAACAACAGTTTAGGGAAGAAAGAAAATAAAGACATGATGGTGTCATAAAAGGCTAACAAAGGTACATGGTGCAGGTTGCAGGAAGGTAATAGACTCATGTAGACCCAGATAATTTGATTTGAGAAAGGTATATATCCATCTTACAGCCAAAGTGAGAGAAATCCGGGAATATTTGTTGTCCTATCCCGTCACTGTGTTTATATTGTTACTGCCATTTGTACATTTGGGGTTTTTTGGTTTTCTTTTTTCAGACCCCTCATATCATAGCAAAGTCATATACTCAGTTCCTGTTGCTATATTGCTAGGACTTCATGGCTACATCTGCAGACACAGAATGAAGTCTCCCTTTCACAGAATCAGAATCTTTAAGGCTGGAACAGACCTCCAAGATCATCGAGTTCAACCTTTCACCAAGCAGCACCTGGTCAACAAGCCCACAGCACTAAGGGCCACATTCAGTCATTTCTTGAACACCTCCACAGATGGTGATTCTACCATCTCCCTGGTCAGTGCATTCCAATGCTTGACCACCCTTTCAGTGAAGAAATTCTTTCTGATGTAAGTCTGAACCTTCCCCAGTGCAGGCTGGGGCCATGTCCTCATGTCCTGTCGCTGGTTGCCTGGGAGAAGAGACCAAACCCTACCAGGTTACGCCCTCCTTTCAGGGAGTTGTAGAGAGTGATAAGGTTCCCCCTGAGCCTCCTTTTCTCCAAACGAGACAATTCCTGTTCCCTCAACTGCTTCTCATAGCACTTACTCTCTAGACCCTTCACCAGCTCCACTGCCCTTCTCTGGTCACTCTCCAGCCCCTTAATGTCCTCTTGAAGTGAGGGGTCCAGAATGAACACAGCCCTCAAGGTGCAGCCTCACCAGTGCCGAGTGCAGGGGAGGAGGATAACTGCCCTGGTCCTGCTGGCCACACTACCCTGGAGACAGGCCAGGACGCCATTGGCCTTCTTGGCCAGCTGGGCACACATCTGACTCATGTTCAGGCAGCCGTCGACCAGCATCCCCAGCTCCTTTTCCACTGGGCATCTTTCCAACTGCTCTTCCCCCTGCCTGTAGCTCGGCACGAGGTTATTGTGACCCAAGTGCAGGACCCAGCACTTGGCCTTGCTGGACCTCATATTGTTGGGCTTGTCTTATCAATCCATATTTCTTTGTGTCTTTCCCAGTACTCCTTCTTTTCCAATACTCTTTATGAAGGATTAATCTCACTTACATTTAGCTTTCTTAAGTTAATTGTTTAAGCACTTATATAGCCAAGAAGGGAAAGGGGAGAGTGAGGAAAGAAAGAGGCAAAAAACTATTCTTATCCTAAAAATGTCCATAAAATGGGTGTCATGAGTCATTCTCTAATGGACCTTTTCCATGTTAAGTGTTCTATGTCTTATGAATTACCGATGGATTATTTGCACGTACTACTGGTCTTTGATACTTTCAGCCAGCCAAAAAAAAACCCAACAAATTGCTCACAATAAAACAGGCATGGTGACATTTTGATGGCCTAATTTGCTATGAATGCTGGTATTTTTAATAGATAGTCTAGGAAGTGAGTGTCATGTGAGTCAGAGCCCATGTATGGGTGAGCAAAGATTTTGCAGTCATAATGAACTGCAACAGAATGGCTCTTCGGATGTGGGTAGATCTCTAAAGATTACTTCGAGATTAATTCTAGTTATATGTCCAGCATTGAAATATCTCCAGAGAACCAAAAGCAAGTGATTTCCTGGTGTTAACTGCATAGAACTGCAATGCAAACGCATTTGATCTGTGTTACAATCATTTTCCCTTTCTACAGGAATAAGAAGAATGGAAAATGAGAAGATAGGGCACATTAACAAGTTTGGGTTTGGAGATTAGAATGATCTTTAAAGCTTCATAGTGTGATAAAAAATATCACTAACAACTTGCCATTATAGCACATCTGTATCTTGATTCACTAGGGAACTTTATCAGATCCTGATTTTGGTAACCAAACAATATTATTTGTGTACCCTGTTATTCTGGTGCTGCTCTTTGCCTCCTGTGCTACTTACAACTCAAGCAGTAAAGCTAAAAATTGTGTATTTGGAAAAATTGAATCTCTGAGTCACTCCAAGGTACTAAAGCAAATTAAATGAAAATTGGAAGAGCTAGAATTTTTTTCACATGAGTGAATAGTTTCTTACAGAATAAATACAAGGCTGTTTGAGTGGAAAAAGCCCTGATTGCCAAAAGACAGGAGAAAAGCTGTTCTATTTTACATATAAATGAAACAGAGTAAATAAAAAAAATTGTGTTTAAGTCACAGAAACAAATTGAAATCTGGTTTAAAAAATGCAAGCAAACATAACCAACAAAACCCTCAAAAGCAAATTTTGTTCTAAATAATCTGTGTCCTGTTCAGTTTGTTACATTGAAGGATTCTGTATAAAGACCATTGGATATGTATCCAATCAAACTTCCTCTGAAATTAATAGAAAGATTCCCAGTTTCACTTGTTTTTGTTTAAGACTAAATCTTTAGGATTTTAGCTAAGGCCTTATTCAAACTCTTCTAAAGAGAGTTAGAATCTGCTTTACCTCCCTGGTCTTTAGATTTCATCTTCTAAAATGCTGAAGTGATCTAAAATAGGAAGTGGAGAAATTACATTTCTAAATGTCTTAAATGTTTTATCTGTGATATGTATTTTACTCCTACCAACATTTTTTTCCTTGACATTGATTGAGATCTTATTTCTACACTATTTTATAAGTTTTTATCCAGCACCTGTAGCAAATCAGTTACAACATGCTGCCATTTTCCCTGGACCAGTGCATTTGTCTCAGAGCATCTTTGTGACAGTTACATGTTTCTTTTGATCCATAACAGTAATGTTAGGAACATTCAAGTGTGTGATTGTATTTTTGCAGAGCTGAGTTGTGAGACTGATGCAGAGCTCTGCGCTTCTCTTTTACATTCTTTGCTCTTTTTGTGTTGAGGGTGATGTCCAGCTGAGTTTTTGTGATTATGAGTACGTTATCAGTACACTGTAATTCTGCATTGATTTGAAAAGTTAGCAACATAGTGAGTGATTTAGAAGGAAGAAGAAGGAGGAGATCCATTATCTCCCAGGCAGGGCAGCTCTTCTGAAGTAATTATCTGGGGTTTTTTTCCAAATTTCCACCATGCCACAAACCTTTTAAATCATGTTTTGCTGAATTATACTAATATATATCAAGTCATATGACACAAAATACAAGCTAATGTGACAATTCCTGTTGTAGCAGAATAAAACTTCCCAGAGTTTTGAGTTACAGTTTTTTAACTTTTAATCCACTGCCCAAAAACAAAGGCTGGTCAAAACCACCTTGCCATATTCTACATCTGATGCACATATGAACTTTTTGCAAAAATTGCAAAGTTTCACTTGTCAGGTCTTGCACACTTTTTCATTGGAACTTTATTCCCCTCTCATACTGTAAGATATTTACCTTTCATTAAAAAATACAAATGGAAGATTTAATCTTCCAGTTTTAAAGCTGTACTGCAGAAATAATTTTCTCATTCTGCCTCTTAGACCTTTCTGCCAGAATTTGCATTTAGATTCAACAGTCAGTGAAATGAATCCAGAGCCTCCACATCTCCAAATAGCATTTCATCTGCACTTTTTAAAGGATCTTTGTCTTCTATCAGGTGATATTTTGAAAGAGGCTTTTTTTATAATTAACTTAATTATGTCTTCCTAACATATATTGAAATGGTAGGGACCAAACTGTAATCAGCTTGTGAATACATTTTATTCCAAATACACAGAGGGTCCAAGATGCTTGCCATCACCCACATTCCTATGTTTTTTCTAGGAAACAGCTACAGATTTGTCACACTTCTCAGGCAGAAGGCAGTATTTTCCTCTTTTCTGTAATACTTTGTATACTTCCCTACTTCTGAAGATACAATTTCCTCCTGAAATAACTTCAATTAAAGTTATCTAGAAGATGTCAGCAAAAGTAAACTAAGGAGACTTGAGCTAAACTAATGCATTTTTTTAAACTGATAATGATGAGAAGAAGTTTATGAGAAAACAGAAGCTTAAGTCTTTTTTGAGGCATGCTGAATGAGACAAGCTAAAAGTCTTCTCACAAATGTAGTTCCTCCAGCTTGTTCTGATGAGGCATCTGAAATTTCTTTTTCTCCTCCCTCAATCATGGAAGGTCTAGATTAGATATTAGGAAAAATTCTTCATTGGAATGGTAGTCAGGAATTGGAACAGACTGCCCAGGGAAGTGGTAGAATCACCATCCCTGGAAGTACTCAGAAAAACATGTGGATGTGGAAAATGGTTGGACTCATTAGTGTCTGAATTCCCTTCAGCCAGTCAGAACACTAGATATCATGTATTTCCCCCACAGATCTGATTTTTCAACACAATTAAAATATTGGACAATCACTAAAAATAAGCCAAAATAACCCCCAAAAACCTTCTCTCCCCTTCTCCCTCAACAAGTCTGGATGCTTCAGTGAGCTAATTATTATTACATTTAAAATAGAAGGCCAGACATTTCCATTTTTATGAACTGTCTTGCTGCTGTTACTCAAGGCGTGTAATCTTCAAAGATCTTTGCCTGTGAGATCAAAACGTCCAATTTTCACTCCTCAAAAGTTGTAGAGCCTGACACTTGTTGGGTTTTGAAACAGAAAACAATTCAGTGTCTAACAAAGCGTTTTGACCATCTGTAACAATGGATATAAAGAAGGGAGGCTAGGTGGGGAGATAAATATGGCTACTTAGGTTTAGGTTGAGCACTTGGGCCACGAAGCTTGAAGAAATCCAATTTTTCAGTTCATCTCTTCCCATTATTCAAAGGTCTCCTAGCTCTGCAATTTCTTTGGTTCATACTCATGTGAAACCATGTTAAACTAAAAAATGCAGAGGCCGGAACCCAAAACAGGAGTTAGAGAAAAGGTTTATGAAAGCAGTCCGTGTTCTCAGGCACTGGCTTGGACTGCACTCCTCTCCGGTGGTTTTAGTCTGTAATCTGCAGTGGCATATTAGGTGTTCCTACAGAAGTGACACAGTGAAAATGCCATACTGAAATACTTCGTGTACATTTGTATGCTTCTGAAGCCTATCCTTTGGAAACACATAAATTAGGCTTCTTGTCTGTGTTTTTCAAACATTAATGTAGGAACGGGCAATAAAGCAATATTAAAAAAACTTGGGGAAACTTGGGGATGGTTATGTTAATCAATAGGTGCCACAAGTTCAGACATCAGCATTGCCTCCTGCATAGCTGTGTTTTTCCAACTTTGCAGCCTATGATATCAAGACCAAACCATCTTTAAAACGCTCCCACAATCAAGGAAAATGGCACAGGGAAAGGCAGCCTCCACAATTTCAAGCTGGGGTGTAAGTCCCTTTAGGGATATTACCGGACCGTCCCTGCACCTATACGATTCTTCATAGTATACAGCTGTTTCTTTAAATTTCCTGATTAGGTTTTTTAATATATCATAAGGCCTGATTGTTCTCCAATGAAATCAGTGAAAATACTGATATTGATTCCACTGGAGACATGTCAAGCTCATACATAGTTTCTCCTTCAAATCCTAGAGAAATTTAATTAAAGGGCAAGTTAGCAGCAAGGAAACTTGAGAGGAAAAGCAGACTTGATGAGCTTATGGATGGAGATCAAATGGGTTTGCACCAATAGCACAATAATTTCTACAAGTAAATTATTTTATACTTCCTGCATTCAGCTCTTGGGCAGATGATGGCACCTTTTTGCCTTTCTGGATGTGAACTTTGCAATCAATGCTCTGTTTTCGTGTAAGAGCAAAAATATTTCATGGTAATACCTCAATATAATGCTAATTTCTACTGATTTGCTTAGTTTTGGTGAGGCTTTAAAATCTTACAGAATAAAGTTGTTAGAAACTTTTAATGGCTTTTACAGGACCTAATAAACTGCTTGGCTTTTATTTTTTTTTTAAGGGCATTTTTTGCATTTCTATATTCCACTTAAATGCAGCAAGTTAAGCCTGCTTCTTAGCCATTCAACTTGCTACATATCAGCCTGTGAATTCAAACAGCAGGAGTAGCAATGCTGCTAGAAATGGTTACACAAATTCTTTCTGTGAAGGAGATATTTTCAATACAGATTTAATGAAATGCCTACTTTGAACTGGGATTTGCAAGGAATGTGCAAATGGCTTGAGCAACCTTCATCTGCACACTGTTATGCTTGCTAGGCTTGTAGGTGACTTGCCTGTTAGCGTGTGTGTGTAGCTTTAAGTGTACAGGGGTAATTTAGCAGGTGAAGAATTTAAAAATGTAAGTGCTTATCAACTGGGCTGGCAGAACTGCTCCATTAGCACATCTGGTAGAGCTACTGCTTTGAGATGTGACGTGGAGATGGATGAGCTCCAGAGTAACCTCACTCCCCACAGGCTGCACAAGCCAGCAGGACTGCCTGCCAAGCCCACTAGGTTCATTAAGCTCAGTAGAACCCTGCAGGAAAAACCAATTTTAAAAATACTTTTCAAAGGCTCCCTGGGTTTAAAAGTTCTGGATCCTTTTCCATTGCACCATGCAGAGAAATCTTTGCTTCTAAAGCACAGTTTACATCTCCTGAATTAAGAGAGAGAAAATACCTTTTTGGTCTATTTAATGCACATGACCTGGCACTTCTGTTGGAAGTAATTTGCCCTATTTTTCAGCTTTGGTCACCTAATCCTTGATGGGAGACTTATGAGTGACCAAAAAGTGATCACTTTGTTGAAACAATCTCTTTCCCTCTGCAGTTCCAGAAATGCTTCATTTCCACACCTTAAAAAGCCAGGCTGGATTTCCAGGAGTATACTCTCTTACCATAATATTTTTGGAGGTGCTAAGAGCTCAGGATTTTATTGGTGTTGATGCTGTGGTGTTGGGGATGGGAAAGAGGTTACCAGCCTGGTGCCAGGAAGAAAAATCTTTCTTCAAATTCACAAAATGTGTCATTTAAGGTATGCAGATCTTTTCTCCTTTCTTATTCTATTATCCACATTGACCACTAAATTCTTCCTGTTCTTCCCCTGCAATGAGGTACATATTTAGACTTTCTTAGACTAAGTATGGATGTGATCTTGTTGTGCTGAGTACCCTTTTAGTTTTACTTCCAAGAGGATGCAATTCTATAAATTGCCCAGCTTCTTCACAGCAAAGCAAAATGTCATTGAACACCTCAGGTAATGAAAGATTAAAATCTTATTAATAGTTCTAGACCTCACTCTCAGTACTATATTGACAGTCTGTGCTATAGGAATTGTTCATGCATATCAGAAAAATGATGGCTGAATTTTTTTAAATATACAGGTTCTGCTAAAACTCAGGCAATAATATTCCACTTTTTAAATTCAGTATTTTTACAATGGGGTGTTGTCGTATGCTGGTATGCTGTTGCTAACCACCCCCACTAATTTCTTTCTAAAAAACCTATCTTTTGTGATATCTTTTAGAATATAGTGTTTCTTCTTAGTATTTGAGTTTGCTAAATAGGGAAAGAGTTGATTTTTAAAATCTTATTGATTTTGAAATAAATTTTTCCTCTAACACATTGCACATTCATAAAAGTTATGTGATGCAAGTTTTTTATGAACTTCAGTGAAAAGATGTATATCTGGCCAATAAAACACTACAGAAGTAATGGAAATAACAAATTGTGATGACCTATGACACAGCTGTCATATGAAATCATAAAACCTGATAATCTGAGGGATTTAAAGAAATTTTTAGAAAGAAATGTATGACAATATTGAACCTTGTCACACAACAAAGATCCTTGGGTTTATTGACCTCAAGAGCAGCAAAAGGAGTTGTTGACCAGAAGTAACAGATATAGGGTTTAGAAAATTGCATTCTTGTAAATTTCAGTCCTTTACTCCAAGTTTCTGTGAACAACTGTGAGTAAAAATCTTGGTTCTCCTAAAGTTAATTTGGTTTTAAGAGAAAGGAAGGAAGGAAGGAAGGAAGGAAGGAAGGAAGGAAGGAAGGAAGGAAGGAAGGAAGGAAGGAAAAGAAAAAGAAAAGAAAGAAAGAAAGAAAGAAAGAAAGAAAGAAAGAAAGAAAGAAAGAAAGAAAGAAAGAAAGAAAGAAAGAAAAGAAAAGAAAGAAAGAAAGAAAGAAAGAAAAAGAAAGAGCATGCTACTTTCAGGCAAGTATAACTGTATTAAAACCCTTAATTTATAAAGAAAAAAAATAAAAATTAAGAGCATATGGAAAAGAATAAGTCACTTGTGAAAAATATGACTCAGATTTTGCAGCACTACTGGAAGGTGCTGAGAGGTTGTAATGATGACTCTGGCAGAAGAAAATGCATAGGACACAACAGAATGGATGTTCAAAGCTATGTGTGGGAAATGAATCATGTGATGCCCATTAGTGTCACTGAGAATTTTGCTGTGAAAGCCCCATGCATTTTTGAAAGTGTATTTATAAATTTTTAATACAACACTTATAAGCAAAATTTAGCACAGGCACAGGGAATCTATCCTAATTCTCTGTACCTTCTCTGTCCTTACACTTTTGTTTGTAGGAATTAAGGCTTCAACACCAGGCCAGATCTTTTGTCTCATCAAGCTTGTTTAAGGTTGATGGATTTGTCTGAATTTTGGATACTTTAAAATAGGATTGAATGACAGAACAAGTGTGTGCTACCAAAGTTATTGTTTCATCCCTGGGAGCTTCTGCTAAAATATCAAATTTTAAAAGTGTTCCTGTCTTACAAAAGATTTTGACAGCTGTCAGGTCAGACACTGAGGGTGAGAGGAGTGAAATCAAAGCTATCTTCCTGTTCTTCTTGCTCCATAGATTCTGTCTGATTAAATGACTCTACCCAGATATGCAAGTAGTATACAGAAGAATCTCTTCTTGTAGTATATTTTTTTAGTCAAAGTGAGAAAATAATTGGGCTTTCAGAATTCTCAGGTTTGTGCTATAAACCAAATCCCACTTCTTATCTCAGCATGATGTGAGGGACAACATCATCTTAGGTAAGCACAAGTCTTCACCAAACTCCATGAAATCTGATGCTTACATTTGTGAAATATATACCCCACTGGAGTCAGCTGGGCTTGTTTAGGATGACACGATTTACTGACATGCTGCACCTTGCAGGATTGAAGTCAGTTTATAGGTAAAAAGATATTGGATGAGATACATTCCTCTTTATTGACAGGAAAGAAAGTGTTTAAACATACTGGAAGGACTAAAAGATATGTGGCTGACCAGGCTTGAATTAATTAACTTGCCCTACCTGGAAAGAAGGAGAGGGAGGAGGCAACAAGCATGAGAGAGGGCTTTATCTTCCAGATTTGGAGCATGGGAGTGATCCAAAAAGAAAAAAGGTATCAGCAAGGGTCTCTCATTAAATAGACAAAACCAATATTATATCACCTGTAAAGGCCAAGGAAGGTAAAAGACTGACGATAAAGAGTCCTGTTAAAAGAATTAACATTATGATTTCTCAGGTAGGATTCCTTGGTACTACCAGTATTATGCTCTGTCCCTGGAATTGTTCAAGACAAGACTGGATGGGCCTTTGTGAAATCTGTTCTAGTGGAAGGTGTCCCTGCCCATGGCAGTGGGGTTGGAACTGGATGGTCTGTAAAGATTGTGTTCAACCCAAACCATTCTGTGATTCTATGACTTGGAGAGGACACTGGTGACAAGTTGTTTCCTGTGTGCCAAAATAAAGCCGGGTATACGAAATAACTTCTACTAGTCAGACTGTAGAAGAATTTTTTTTTACTTATGGCCCATTGTGAAGTAGCTCAGATGAGAACTAACAATGAACAGATTTGACACTAGAGGAAGAAGATTTCTGTCAGATGCCTTTGCTGTAGAGGAGAAGGTTGGAGGGATTCAAATCTGCTTGAATCTACTTTAATATTCAACGCAAAAACCAATTTATTTTCTACCAGCAAGAAGGGGATACCCAAAAAAAAAAAAAAGAGGAAACTGTATACTTTTTATTTACCCAGGATATTTTATTCTGAAGAGCATGGTGGGTTTAATAATTTTCATTCAACTCTGGCAGAAAGAATAAATATAAAAAGATTGCAAATAATTATGAAAGAAATGAATACTGTATATTGATGAAATATAAATATCTAGTTAGAAACTGAATGCAATGGTGACTGTAAGCAGAAAAAAAATTGCCGTTACGGTGAGTAGAAAGTTTAGTGTTGAACAGAAAATTTTTTTAGTCTTTGAAGTTATAAAATCAGTCTTAAAATCTTGAAAGAATAAGGATACCATGCAAAGACACCCTATAATCATTGAGATCCTGGGCTACATGTCACAGGTTGTTGGAAAGATACAGAATTAAAAATTAATAGATGATTTTCAACTTCTTGAGAAAAAAAGACCACAAGTTTCTGCCTGAAGGATTAAAGGAGAGAAGCAATGGTCTTTTACAGCCAATGTAACCAGTAACACAAAGGGAATAAAACAGCATAGAAGGTGGGGCTCTGAGTGTGATCCAATGTGATACCACTTAAGTTCATCTGCTGTGGCCATCCTCAAAATGTAAATGGCTCTCTGACATCTGGGAAAATTAAAAAAAAAAAAAAAAAAAAAAAAAAGACTACAAGAAGATGCATCAAAAGTAAAACTGAGCAGGAGTTGTCACATCAGAAAACTGTGCACAGTATGAAGAGAGGATTGATAACAGCATGATTGGCACAGAGAAATTTTTCACGGAACAAGTGGAAAGCATTGCAGCTGAAGATGAATGGGTAACTACTCTGGAAACAAATGGAGCATTTATTAATTAAGTCAGAAACAGGTGCAGTGGAAAGTATGGTAGTCAAAACCACAATTAGCATTGGCAGAACAGCCAGACACGCTATTTAAGATACTCTGGATACAAGAATAGCTTCTGCCCCAAAGCCAAACACATCAGGCAGAGGTGCCAATAGTTAATAAATTGGGAAGGCAAGAGAAAGAGAAGAATGTCGTTCAAGTGTATTAGAAGGAGGAAGAAAGCACAAATGAATCAAAATATGTCAGGTCTTCAGACTCACCAGGAACGACACTGAACTGAAATAGTTAAGAAAATGTTAGGAGATCTTTTCCAGGGAAAAGAAAGATTCCTAAAAGAGCAGAGAATTGAGCTGGGAAAAAAATCCCAGTTATCCCAAATTATTCCTATCCTTAGGATTATAGAGTAGGAAAGAGAGAGAACACAAAAATAAACACAAGTAATGCCTGAGAGTAGGAAGACGTTTGGCCAACAAACTGTCAATATCCCTTTCTTTTAGGACAAAAGGAAGTAGGTTTAACTTATTTATGTCAGAAAAAAAAAAACAACAAAAAACCCAAACCCAAAACAACAAAAGACACCCAGAAAATCCAAGCAGTTCTGAAAACTGCTAGAACTCCAATTCAAAGCTATAAAATTAATTGGAATTGTGTCCCACATTATCTGAGGAAGACGGTCAACCAGACCAGAGGCTGCCTGCACAGGGAATAAGCAAAAAAAGTTAAAAATATTCATAGAGGGTAGGCTGACCTACCCTCATGGCTGACGAAATGGAGAGGGTAAAATGATGCTTCACAAACATGTTCAGCAAATGTGTGATTCAAATCTTATTACAGAGTTGAAAAAACTTCTTTCTTTAATCCCAAGAAACACAGTGAGATGCCAGAATATCTTTCCATCAAACATTTTTCCTTTCTGAAGTCTTCAACAACATTCCTTTAGCTGTTCTTTACAGAAACTCTTAATCTGTTTTTTTTCTCACTTATTATAGTATCTTTGATATGACCGCTTCCATTAGTCATCAAATCCAGATAATCCAGATTAAAATTGATATTTTTGTGTTGCGCTTTATGTTTGCATCAATGTGGACTCAGGATGCTCATTAAAATTTTAAAATAAACATCTTTTTCAAAGACAAAATAGCATATAATTGCTTTAAAAAGTGTGCAGGTATATTTGCATATATGTATAATTGCTAAAGTTTTAAGGAAAATACTTTATCTGCAGTCATGTCAGAAGATAAAATAGGTATGTTGTATGATGTTGACAAAATAAGTGGCAAAATTTGAAGAAGCACATCACAAATGTCATAAGACCTGATTTAAAATGATCATATTAAAACTATCTTATTTTAGCAAGCATATTCTTAAGATTCTATTTATTTTACCTTTTTTTTCAGCATTAAGACTTTGGATGGAGGACTTATAATGAAAAGGTTTTTCCAGGAATTCAATGAATAGAAAGGCATGAAAATGATAATATTATATTAAACATTGATAGGAAATATATTTCCAGAGTCAAAAGCATCCAACCTGAGTCTTCAGGCTAAGGTCAGTAAGTTTTTCTGACAATTTTCAAGGCTTATTTAATGTTCCTACAAGAAGGAATAACAATGAAGGTTTGTGTTAACATCTAATACAACTCTAAGCATGTCTATTTGTGAGGTGAGATGCTTTCATAAGCTTCAGCAAACTCAAACAGTTGACTTTATCTGTTTATGTAGTCAACAGTAAGCTCTATTCCCTTCCTTCCTGCCAAACCTGACTACTAATTGCTTTCTGAACATTTACACATTGTCAGAAGTTGTATGAGACCAAAGATGGAGCAATTATTTTCTACAGGTTATTTTCAAAGAAACCTTACGGAGAAATGTCACCCATTAAAGCAGCACAGAAAATATTTTCAGAACCACAGGGACTGCTTAAAAAAACTCCTGAAAGGCACACAGTTATGTCAAGTCCAGAAGCTCAAAGGCTTTGGATAATATTTAAAAAGGAGAAAGAAGCAAATAAAAAGCTTTTGGGACTCTTTGAATACACATATGAGAGACACAGTGACCACATAAAATGCTATTTATAAAAGTAGATTCATCTTATGAATGAGCTGGTCAAACTGTGGTATGTGGTACTGAAGTTATGCTAAAGAGCCATTTGCTATTTTAACTCCATAATTTATTGTGAGCCCATAATCCATTCTTAATCCATTCTGAGACCAATAAAAATGAGTAACAGAACCTGAACAAGAAAGCACCAGGAGGAATTTATGAGTCAAGCATCTTCAGCCTACAGAACCTGTTGCAGTCCTGCACTGGGTTTTTGTGGTCCCCACAACATAGTGGGGCACCCACAGGGAGAGATTAGAGCAGATGCTGGGTGATGTAATCCAGAAGAAAAAACAAACTGACAGGATTAAGTGGAAACACTGTTTCATAACTATTTTGGAATAAAAAAAATGTCCTTTATCCAAATAAAAATTATATATCCAAATAGCTTCCCTGTTCTAGGGAAGACAGAAAATCTCTGTCACGAGAAACCCTTACATAGTCAAAGAATAGAGGCGGTTATTTTGAACCAAATCTAATCTCTTGTATCTTATTTAATTATCACATAAACTATTATTGTAATTTTAATTTTATTTTAATTATTTAATTATCATATAAAATTAAAATTGCTATTGATATTTAAAAAGAAGACCAGGGACTTGCTTAGATTATTTTTGAAGAATTTATATAGTATCTATTCTGAATTTCTATCTGAACCACAACTGCAAAATAAAAGACCATTTGTGTGCACCTCATGCATGTGTTTTCAAAGGCAATTTCAGTGCATTATGTGAACAAGTCCTGCAGTTCCCCCGGTTTCTTATGTTGCCAACAGAGCAAAATGAATTGAAAAGAGATGTGAATCATAACTCCCTGGTGAATGACATTCAAACACTGGCACCATTTATGAATGATGACTGTAAGTTTCAACACTTTTTAACCACAGGAACCTGGCCTTTATCACTTTCATAAATGTGTAGTATGTCCTTACCATTAATATTTCACAAAGAGGGATTTTTCACTCAAACATACTCATTCTGATTTTGAAGGAAGATGGGAGTTCAAAATTTCAGACAGTGAAACAAAACTTAAAATATTTAATCAATTGAGCTCAAACCTTTATTTTGCTACATTTAAAGAATTCAGTGGACAATTCATCAGGGAGAAAACTGCTGATCCATGTGATAATATTCCCATAGCTGAAAATATCCTCCCTCTTCTCTTACATCTTAATTGAAAAAATAGAGGGTTCAAATGCAGATGGGCTAAGAAAAGCAGTGGGTCAAGTAAATAATGAAGAGTAGTTATCTATGGAATTTCTATGAATGGAAAACAACAGAATGAGAATTTATGTTTTGTGTTTCTCATCAGTTTTCACACTACACACATAAAGGTAAGAGGTGAGGGAAAATGCTTTATGTCCAGTAATGCCTTTCTCAGTCAAACAATTTCCAGACTAAATTAGAAGTCAGACTTCAAGTTTCATAGGTATAAATCAAAGGTAGGTCTAATGATCTTATAAAATACAACTAAAAAAAAAAGTACAAGTGACTGGAATTGGGGTTACTGTAATTGTGATGAAATCTTTTTTTTTTTTTTTTTTGTTCTGAAGTTATTTGGCAGTGTGCAAAAACTTGACTAAGAGTTCCACCCTGTTTCCTTTGGGGACCACCTGCAGCCTGCATAAAGAGCATTAACAAATTAGTACTGCTCTGGGAAGTCTCAGCCAAAAGTCCAACAACAGAGAACTTTATAAAAAATTTTTAGGGCTGAAGAATCATAGTATAGCTCTAGTAGAAAATCAGGGGGGTTGGTGGTGATGCTGGCAATTGGACTGGTGCTATGTGTTTTTCTTCTTGCCATTCAAGAGCTGTAGAAACCTTTCACTCACCCCAACCTGACCAAGAAGGCCAGTGGTATCATGACATGTATTAGGAACAGCACTGCCAGAAGGCTGAGGAGGTGAAACTTTCCTTCTGCTGATGAGGCCTCATCTGGAGTGCTGTGTCCAGTTCTGGGTTTCTCAGTATGAGACACATGGAGTTTCTTGATCTTCTAACACAGGAATACAAAGATGATTGGAGACTGAAGCACTTCATTTATGAGGAAAATCTGAGGGAACTTGGCCTGTTTAGCCTGGAGAAGACTGAGAGAAGAGGATGGAGGAAGACTCTTCTCAGTGGTGCCAAACAATTAGACAGAGGCAACAGGCAGAGAATGATGCTCCGGAAGTTCCACCTGAATATGAGGAAGAACTTGTTTACTGTGCTGGTGACAGTGCACTGGAACAGATTGACCAGAGAGGTTGTGAAGCCTCGCTTGCTGGAGATATTCAAAAGGTGCCTGGACAAAATCCTGAGTATGCTCTACGGGATTTTGCTTGAGGAGGAGGTTGGACCAGATGACCTCCAGTGGTCCCTTCCAGCCCTACCTGTTCTGGGATTCTCTGAATTCTATAACTGTCATATACATAAATCCCTTTAAACTCAAATGTCAGCTAAAAGGCTGACAGGACATTGAAAGCACTTTGACCTGGGATGGGAATTAGGTAACTGTCTAACAATGTGTTTTTAAAGCCTGTCGCTAAACTTCACTCAAACTCTTCTCTTTCCCTGGGCACTAGTGGAGCTGCAGAGGGGTAAATAAACAAAAGAGACAAGAGCTGGTTTGCTGCATTATAAAATATGGCACAGCCTGGCAGGATAATGAATATGTTATTGTTTCATCAAGAACAACCAAATGTACCTGATTTAAAGGGGATGGAGGGGAATAGGGGAAGAAGAAGCTTTTTATAATATTAAGCCCATGAGAGTTTTTCCTTGTAAAAGTCATTTCTTCATTAAAACTGTAATTGAAATGGGACGTGCTGTTCAACAAGTTCAGTGTTTTATATGTGCCATAGAAATCCCACGACGTGTCTAAAAATGAAATTCATATTAATCACTGACGTCCTAATCCTCTTGATATAAGATCTATATTCAGGGATATGTTCTCTTCTGAAACACCAGAATCAATTCTGAAAATGAGATTTTAGATTAGCTCTTTAGATAGCCTACTCATAGGCTCATTCATATGAAATTTGTTATGTGCTTTCACAGCATCTGGGGATAAAGAGCTTCTCACAGTACCCGCATTTGTCATACATGGTTAGAAACCTAAGGTACCATTCATACACTTCACTTTGTAGTTCTTCTGAAAACATCAATCACAATCTGCCACCCTTTCCTACAGTGGTTGGACAAGTCACTGTTCTGAACACAGCATAAACCTCAAGGTCATTTTTCCCTAATTATTTTGGTCTACACTAGACACTTCATAAAAAGTTCATGAAAAGGCTTGTGAAAAAGACAGGCTTTTAAAAAGAGACATTTTACTGTCTGACATCTTTACTTCCTACGCATTGCTCTTTATTTGTTCTTTTGACTGCATTTTACAGCAAGATGCAGATTCCAGTTTGCATTAGAATTCCAACAAAACTAGCATCTATATGTGTTTTACTATAAGCAGTAAAGGTACTGGAGCCTACCTTATTTTCTAATTCCTTTCTCTTTCAGTCCACATTCTTCTGAAAGGAATTTTTGATTAAGAAGTTCTCCTCACAATTCACAGTGGCAATACAGGTAATAAGAATGTGTAATGTGTGAAAAGGTCTTTCACTAGGTAATCTACAATACTGGGGGAACATTTCAAATACATGCAAGAGACAGTTAAGCCATTGAATTTGGTTTCTTTTCAAAGGAACAAGGTAGGCTAGTAAAATACAAATCTTTAAATCCATAAAAACCCATGAGGCATAGTTTATTGAACAGAAAATTCATAGCATTCCAAACTTCCTAAAGTCGTGTCAGAATAATTCTGTCCAAGTTTTACAAAGCTGAAATAGGCATAATAGCATTTCTGTTGTTGTTTTCATATTTCTTTTGAAAGTAAATTCTTCTGCACTCTTTGCAGAAAAAGCAGAAATGTGAATAATATGATGCAAATGTACTTCGAAGATGTTTTAACACCTTCAATATTACATTTGCAAAATCTCTATTGTCTTAATCACTTTCTTTATATGCTTGTAAAAACCACAAAGTTCCATGCTTTTCACAAATATAGAAAACTAATCAAATACAAAACCACACCATGCGCTGTATGGATCCCATCTTGTTTGTAGTTTAAAGGATCAACTAGAACAAATATCATCCCCATTTTGGCAGGAATTACAAGCTAACTCTCTCATGCATCTTTTTGGAAACTAAATAGCATGTGTCTTTACAGGTACTCCAGGTAAACTGCCAGCATCTGGGAATAAAGAGATTTTTCTTTGTTAACTATAATAGACACTCTGTACAAGTATAGTCTTTACAGCCCTCCAGAGACACAAATTAGAGAAAATTTACTTATTCCATAAAACTGAGGTTTTTCTAATAAATTGCAAAGTACTTTTTATTCTTCAGCTGCCTTCAGTTTATTATTAAATTATAAGTTATTATTATGAGGTCTTTACCTGAATGTACTGAGTCCTTGAACTGGAGATAGAACTGGAACCTCAGATGTTAAAAAACCCCCCAAAAACCTCAAATCAAAACAAACAAAGAAACCCCAAACAAAATTCCACTAGCCAAATTACTTTAATTTCTTTTTATTTTTCTTTACTGAAAATTATGGTTTCACTCCTGAATTTTACATCATTTCTCAGGAACAGTGGCTAGAAATTTTCAGGAGATCTATTTGTTTGCATAAGAGGTAGTACATGCTAAACAGAATGTCTCATTCATATTCCTATCATCAAGAAATCTTCTCTTTTGTGCTTGCAAAAAGAGCAATGTACTATTATTTCTGGGTGGTCTCTCTCTAAAATGAGAACAGAAAGATGCACAGTAAAAAAAATAATAGATCTCCTGATCGCCAGGGTGATTTCAGAGAATCATGGTGGACATTTAAAGTCAAAAACTTTTATACCAGCAAAAAGCCGTCTTTTGCCCCATGCTGGTCAATTTAAAGAACAATGCAGTAATGTCAGTTTATTCTAGGCCACAAAATCCAAGCTAACAGCTCATTAAGCCATAAATTTCCTTCTCTCCACATAGCTAAGTTAATTTATTCTAAATTTCTGAGAACTTATACTCTGTCATTCTACCTTCCTTTTCCATTTACATCATGGATATTTAGCACCTCCACATCAGAGTGTCACAAGGTATAAGAGCAGAAGATAAGCTTAGCACAGAGAAGGGAACTGAGTTAAAGAGAAAGCCAGAGTTTTATTGAGGGACTAGCAATCCATCTTGCTCCACAAACCACAGCCAGGGGCAGATATTTTTCTCTTGGAAAGACGTGTATGTGTCTGAAATAACTCATTCGAAAGCTGCTCCCCCTGAACTAATCTTAATTGGAAAAGGGCATTGTTCAGTCTGCCTCCACACAAAACACACCAACAGAATCCCTCCTGATTCAGGCTGCCTTTGCCATCTCTTGGTCTGTATTTCAGTTTTTTCTGTGGAAGAGTCTTCCTAAAAGAAATGCATTCAAGCGCATACTTAAGTTTTCACACCCTCTTAAACCATAATGGGAAAGCTTAAAATTAAGCTCTAAAGGTCAGATTTTCAAAGGAATCAATACGAGTTAGGCATCTCACCTTATTAAGCATTATTTGAAAATTCCATCTCTGCATTTTGGCAGCTAATTTTTTATCTGTGAGGATCTAGACCTAATTACTTTCCTCCTCATAGATGACCTCAAAAAGTCTAGTGGTTAATTGTTTTCCTGATTTAGGGCATGAGCGCTGTGCCCCCTACATGATACTGAAACATTCTAGCAGAGTTAAGGACACTTTTGTGGATTTATGATGCTTAAAATGTAAATGTCAAATCTATTACAGAGATCTAGGGGCTGCAAAGAGGGTAAATAGTCATAGTTCCTTCAGTTAGTGTAGAAATGCATTGATTTTCATGTGTTGAAGGTCGGATTCAAATCCTTTAAAGCTGAATTAGTTGTCATTGTATTTGCTAGCTGTGAGAATGTCACACAACTGGCTATACAACTGCAGCACATCTCGACATTCAGCTTTTGCCAGAAGTGTTGCTCTTAAAAAATACGCATGCATGGTAGACCTGTTTCCCTGATGACTGGCTCATGTGAAATAAGACATTCTGAAGGCAGGGGAAGGAACATGAGGGACATCAACAATCATAATTTCACAAGTGAGAGAAGCAACTGAGTTAAAATAGCCTCCACCCAAGCATTTTAAAAATATTAATTATTATTAGTTGCAGAAAGGGAATATTAATTCAACTCTCTATAATCTAGCTGTTACACTTTCTGCACAAGACATGTTGTATGATGACTTTACACAGATATGCAAATACAAAAATGTCCCCAGGCTTTCTATATCCACCTCTGAATTCTGTTGGAAGTGGTTGGTTTGTTTGTAAGCTGTGACACTGTCCTCCCTTCATGCTTTCCTCTCTTGGGAAGAAGAAGTCTGGGTTTTCATGATGCTTTTGCATCTTCACAGCTTGAGTGGAACCTGATTCTTCAAGCCCATGAGTGTGTGAGGAGCTGAGAGGATCCAGTAACCTATGCAATAGGTAGCTGAGCACTGTGTGAAGTCAGGAGACCTTTAAAAAAAATAAAAAAACCCTACGTGGTATAAATGAATGTACATCTCTGTGAACCCAGGAAGTACATACTACCAGTAAAAGCCTTTGCAGTGGTGATCATGTGCAAAAAAAATAAAAAGGGGGGTGCTTGCCAACTGAAGCTGTTGAAGTCTAACATAAGGTGATTGAATCCCTAAAGGACATAGAGCTCTTAGTTTTATACCACCTTATCCACATCCTCAGAAAATTAAGTAAGAGGTCATGGAAGCAGAGGCAGACTCTCAGTCATACAGCCTCTCCTGGCAGAGACCTGGCCCAATGGTATGGAACCAGCCCTTAAAAATCATCTCCCATCCCTAGGCTGTCTCTGAAGAACACATACAGTAAGTTGTTCATCACTGCATGCTAAGCCAAATCTTCATTTCCTCCACTTGGTTCAAATGCAGTCGTCGCCATCCTTAGAGTCGTCACATCCTTAGGAGTGAGTGCACAGGTGAGACCTTTAGCACTATGCCCTTCCCCTGCCTCAGAAAGTCATACAGGACCACTCAGGGTAGCTACTTTTAGAAGAACTGTTAAGTTTTCTTAACAATGCATTCTCTAATAAGTCTTTTACATCAAAAGTCTTTAAAAATTTAAACAAAAATAAACCTTCTTTTTCTCTTGTTAAGACAGCAGTGACTGCACAACTGAGCACTTCTCTAGTGGGTTACAATTTTAATTCTGAGAGATTGTGTGACAATTAATGACAATAAAATGAAAAGAACTCTAGCACATTTATATAATTATGAACAAACAATAACAGAGAAAATTTAAAGAATCAGTAATGCAGCCAAATAGGTTAAAGAAAATATTTACATATCAAAAGGAATTATCTGAGTTTTCAAGATCCTCTGTAGACCCAGTATAAAAGGAGGAAAACATAAATTCCCCTCTAATATACTCTGGTTAAGATAATAGAAAAGTAATCAAGAACATGAACCTTGTTGGCTGATCTGTTATATAGGAAATACAAAATTAACCACATGAAATCATGGAGTAGAGCATGTGAAAATTCTCAGCAGCTTCTTCCTTCTATTTAGAAACTTCTTACAGCTCGGTCACTTCTCCAGCTCCTTCAAAATAAAAATTATTCAGAATCTCAGATTTTCCTTTTGGAAGATATTGCCACAAAGCTTCAAACCAAGGCTTACAAACCAGAAGGTAAATGATGCTTCTCCAAATATTTCATTAAATATGAAAACCACTGAGATTTCTATAAGTTCTTTTTCCTAGTAGAGAAAAAAGAGATCACTTGTTCATTATGATTCTTACAGGGTTTGCAATTAGAAGGCCTGCCTAAAGTCAGCAAAACAGTGAAGGAAATATGCCCAGTATTGCAGGACTTTAATGGAAGTATTCATACCTCTCGCTGCTCTTTCCCTAGAAAATCATTTGAATGAGAGCAGAAGAAAAAAGATTTGGGCAGCTGAGTCACTCTCCACGCTAGACTGATCCCATGGCTCACTCTCAGCCTGTATGTTCTCTTATTTTCTTTTAACAATGTTCATCAGGTCAATTAAAACTCTTTGCTTCAAGGGAATGTTCTCATTGTCTTCCAAGAAGCTAGGGATTTACATGAAAAAATATTCACAAAAGCATTCTGATCTGAATGCTAAACATGCCTATAGTTATTCTAGGTATTAATATTTTAAGATTCTTCCTCGTAGTAAAGTATTAATTAATTAGTTCCTTGACAAGACTTTTGATGATCAGGTAATGGGGATATGTCTGGTTCTAACTGATGCAGTAAGACATTGCTAGTCTGCACTAAAAAGGTCTGGGGTTTGTGAGGGTTTTTTTCCTTATTTCTCTTCTGCAGTATTGAGCCAGGTTATTGATAGAACATATTCAGTTGCTAAAAGAATGCATTTTCCTGGGTGGTCTAAGCAGCACCACTATTAGCATAATAGGGCCGGCCCAGTGCTTTGGCATAAAAATGAGTCATGTTTCATTTAGGAAAACATGGAAGAAAAGTACTAATAATGCCCTGCAGAAACACATGATGTGATTTTTATGAATCACACCTAGCAACTTATTGCGAGTTTGTATCAGATGGGTTTCTGTTTAGGGTTCTGCTAATTTAGGAAGCTCTCTACACTAAGAGATGTCCATTTAGAGCCTGATGAAAAATACATGGGATGATCAAGTGCCAGGTGATACCAACACTTGTAATTTGTCAAGTATTTCAGATGACCCAGAAGCAAGACCTTTACAGAAAGTGTCTTCTTTCTGCTTAAGAAATTTTACACTACTTTTCTGTTTTATAAGCTTCCCTGCTGGTTGCACCATTAACCAAAGATAAATTCCTAAACTCTTACCCTAGGGGTGTCTGCTGTCCTCCCCACAGAAGGACAAAATCTTTTCAATAAATGGACTCAGTACAGATTGCAGATGGATAGATATGCAATATCATCTTTATTCCAAGAAAAGTTGATGGAGTATGAAAAAAAATCAGATAAGTCATCTATTTTGAGTTGGTGATGTCCCTTCAAAGCAAGACCAAACCAGCTTAAAAGCATTTCAAAATTACTGTATGCTTCCAGGGTTTCCACATGGCATTTGAAAGAGTATTTACCAGTTTTCTAATTGTAGTAAATTTAGCAGGTTTTTTTGTGTCTTCTTGCCTCACATCATAAAAAAACTTTCTATTTTTAACTTTTGATAATTTCTCATCTAGTCTGGTTTTTCACATGCACTCCTATTTTAATCTATTACTCTGATACTTTCTAAATTACTATTAAATCCCAGTATGCAATTCACATACATCTAAGTAAATTACTTGCCTTAAAAATACAGATTTCCCTTGGTGTTTCAACACAGGAGCATCTCAAATGTATAAAGATGACAAAGAACTCCAGTGCCCAAATTACCAGACTACAGGTGATATGCACTGCATTAAAAGCCTTGAATTTGTAGTTATATTTTATTCTGAATAGAGCAATAAAAACTGCCTGGCATCATCAAGCCTGTGAGTTATTGTGAGCATGAAGTGAGTTTTGAAACCTCGAGACAGAGGGTAACCACAATTGCATTAAACTAGGGAATTGAGTCAAAGATGTTCCCATTACTACTGCACTGATACAACAAAATGAAATATGGAGCTATTTCCACATATCTCTGCCGTGATGAATGACAATATAAACGCAGATGTACCTAGCAAAACACAAAGTGTTTGAGTTATATGATGGATAGAAGTTATGGGGAAACTCTGATTCTTTTAGATAAGAAGTTTAAAAAATAAGAAATGGAGAAATAATTATTCACCAGAATGTTCTTAATAAATTCCAAGGAATAGTAGATTGAAGCTGAAGATGTGTATTGCTCTACAAAGACTCATAGTACAGATAAAGAAGTCTGGGTGAAATTGCAATAAGTCATTGACTTAACCATTTCACTTCCCAACTGGAATTGGTTAAGCATTCTCAATATACCAAAGAATGCCCTATTAAAACTTAGATATTACATTTATTCAGGGGACTGGTTATGCAGATTAATGTTGATTCGTTTAAGAACAGAAAAAATGGCACAAAAGCTCAAGTTAATTTAATGTTAAACATGAAAAATTGAGCTCTCTGAGGAAAATGAGCTTGTAGAGAAAGAGATTTCTCCTCAGGCATTAGCTTGGCCATATTGCAAGCAATATCGTATTAAGATTGCATTTATGATATTAAAAAAAAATCTAAAGCAATTTGAATTTAATTTGAAACATAAGAAATAAAGCCCATCACATTACTATTCATTGATTCATTGATTTTAATGCCTGAAGAAAAATTTCCAATCACTTGTACTAACATCACAGGACACAGAACTCTGCACAATAATTTCTGCATCAAGTTTGTAATTTATAATAGAGCATTATAGGTATTATTCTGTGTAAATCTCTGTTATTCTATGTCTTCTAAAAGGACCTCTAAAGTTCCCAAATGATTAAGCTGTATTCCACATTATTAATGTGATCCTATTATTGTTATTCATGCAGCACTCAGAGGCCTGGGCTGAACTCATAGCTTGACTGTGGTCAGCACAGCGCAAACATGTTCCATAAAACCAATTTCTTTTTCAAAGAGAAGATTGGTAACCAGTGACAGACAAAATAGAGGCATATGATATGCCTGAAGGTCAGAGGCAGAACTGGAGACCTGCTCTTGTGTCCTAGGTCCAGAATTACACTGCCATGAAGCAGTCATCTTCTCTCAAATGTTATCCATTTTTTCTTCAATTTATTGACTCTTCAGGGCATTTTCCCATGAACTGAATATTTGTTGCTGTTAATTTTTATCTCTCCCAAAAATTGTTGTTCTGGTTCTGTTTTTTAAAAGAATAATGAAAATATCAACAATCTGAAAATAATGGGCAGTCTGAAATGGCAGGCTGGACAAATGCTACCCTCAAAGGTACATTTATGAGACCCAGCCTCCCCTATTAATATTGCTTGGTGAGCTCTGTTCCAAAGCTGACAGAAGTGTAGTGTGGCACTTTTTTTGCCTTCATCAGATTTGTGGTTGTATCAATTATTATTGCGGTAGTAGCTGACAAATTTACTGTACTGGTTTTCTTCTTGTCCTCAGTGCTATTGCTCTGCCTATTTCACACTATCTTTCAACAAAATGTTCAAAATCTTGAGTATCATACATCCACTTCCTGAATCAGTCACCCTGAACCAGCCTGCAACAGTTCTCTCAACAAGAAATAGTTCAGCCTAAATTGTATTTTTATAACAAAAAATCATTAATAAGTCATTATAGACACTGAACAAGAAATAAAGGGAGAGAAGAATAATCACATTTGTTTCAATTATTCATATTTGTATGACGTGAAAAGATTGTGCACTTCTGAAACATAATAAAGCCTGAGAAAAGGCAGCCTAATGCAAAGGCAGCAGGTTTCCAATCCGGAGAGTACATCCAGATCTCACTGCTGGCTACAGACACAAGTTATGCCAGTTTTGTTTCTGTACATCTGTGACAACTGCCACTGTGTGCAGTATGTGTGCACCTATGTGGTTCCCTCTGGAGCCATGCGTTTGGGGACACAGGAGTAAATGGACAAGGGGTAATGGCTTAAAACTGGAAAAGAGCAGCTCTAGATTAGGTATTAGGAAGAAATTCTTTACTATGAGGGTGGTGAGATGCTGAAACAGGTTGTCCAGAGAAGCTGTGGATGCCCCAACCCTGGAAGCGTTCAAGGCCTGACTGGCTGGAGCTCTGAGCAACTGGAAGGTGTTCCTGCCCATGGCGGGGAGCTGGAACTAGATGACCTTTAAGGTTCCTTCCAAACTAAATCATTCCATGATTCCATGAAAGGTGAGAAAAAGAATGCTAAAATTGCAATAGAAATCTGTACTTTGACATTTCTAAGGAACAGCACATAAGAGATTATTGTAATGGGGGTAAAATAATTATTTTAATGATGAATTATATTAATAATCACAGGAAAATGCAGAATGAACTTTCTATATTTCAGACTATTAAATACATGACCATGGCAGAGTAAAACTAGGTAATATGTCACACTGAATTATTTTGTTATTATTATATCATAAGAAAAGAGAACAGAAATATATTACCTAATATAGACTCAATGACTGTTTAAGGTATACACAAATTAATTTTAAAGGCCTAGAGGTTAGTCAGTAAGTAAAAGAATTTGCAGAAATTGTGTATTTTGTCACAATTAGTCTGCAGAAATACTATGAACAATTCAAGGCAGGTAATGCGGTTCTAAATTTAGGAAACTTGCGGGGTTGAGGACACTTCATGTAATATATTTATGTATGTACTTTTATACCGACAAGTTCGCTGTATGTATGTGTGTGTTTGTGCGTGGACACACTTTATAGATGAGTGATTTCGGTTTTCTTCTTAGTATACAACCCATATTTGCAAAGAGTGATTAATTCAGATACACAAAGGTTCATTTATCTATTATACTAATACAAAAGTTGCTAATTTCTTCAATTTCTAGCATAATGAAATTCTGAGCCTGGAACTTCCATAGTCTCAATTCAGATGG
Source organism: Monarcha castaneiventris obscurior (assembly GCA_026261815.1). Taxonomy (NCBI): domain Eukaryota; kingdom Metazoa; phylum Chordata; class Aves; order Passeriformes; family Monarchidae; genus Monarcha; species Monarcha castaneiventris. The sequence goes on from JAMPIT010000379.1 coordinate 4,017,880, forward strand.
AAAATGGATGTTCAGTTTTGGGGTAAAGTTGAGGCTCTGAAATCAGTGGGCCTAAGACTTCATTACTTGTATTCAGGTCTACCTCAGGCTGGTATTTTACAGCAGTTAACGTCTGAGATGATTGAATTGAAAAGCAATTCTCCTTTAACACATAATTCATGTGGGATTTTATACACATCCATTTTTAACAAATGGAAACCAATTACTGAGTGCATTATTATTTTGTAAAGCATAGCATGTATTAGGAGAGAAACTAAACAGATTTACAATGCTTCAGATGGGAAAATACATGACTATTAGTGAGGGATTTCAAAACTTTCCCATTTCTTTCCTTTATAGTCCAGTTAAACTCAGTGGAAAGAAATGAATTGATCTTTATGGCAACTGACTGTGAGCAGAATATGTTCCTTAACTCTTAAGAGTATTGGCAGTTTTTAATTTGTTTCTTTCTTCAAATTAAATATAAAAAATTTACATCCTCTCCCTCTCTCTTTCTGTCTCCCTATAACACAGTGAATATAATGAAAACTGAGTTTATGTGGTCTCTTGATTTCCTCATCTGTGGAGAATGAATGCATATTGATCAGTGACAGCAGGTGCAGTGGAAGTGGGCTGGGTTTTGAGGAAATGTAAATCAGGTGCAAATCAATTTAAATCAATAAAGCTATGCCAATTTATACCAGCTGAACAGCATTTCTGTATTTTTTCATTATTACAAAGAAATCAAAAGTCATTTCTGAAAAAATGAATAAACAATAATTACACTATGCTCAGATTTTAATTAATGTAAAAATCTGGCCTGCAGATTAATTTAATTAATGCTTTTCTTTGACATTGTAGTGTTTTGGGATATACTAGCTGCTTTCCTCTCAGTTCTTATGTAAAGTTACCAGGCAGGCTACAAGAGAACCTCAGAATGTAATGATTCAAAAGCATAGATATAGATATAGATATAGATATAGATATAGATATAGATATAGATATAGATATAGATAAAAAAAAAAAAAAAAAAAAATAGATATAGATATATAAATATAGGATGTTTTTTCACTAATTTCTATTGTATACTGAAAATATAATTTTCTGGCATTTAGAGTATTTCATACAATCATAGAACGGTTAAGACTGGAAAAGACCTCCATGATCATTGAGTCCAATTACTTAAATTGTTCTCTAGAGTACTAAGTCTAATTTTGCTGATATGACAAAGCAGGACAGAATATGAAAATAATGTTAAGGGAAGGTTTGAGAATATAATCCCCATAATCTACATGATAATTATGTTGACACCTTATTCCCCATTCATAAAAATTAGAAAAATATAATTTATTTGTATTGAAATGCTGTCTCTAAAAGAGTTTGTAAATGTATTACCAAAGAAAATGGATCTTTCTCTTCCTGTTAATTCTAATTTTTGAGACTGAATTCTCCTCCAGGTAACCACAGCTACTTTAATAATAGTGACCTTCTTTCCATATCGCAATAAAACAATAACATTTTTCATAATGAAAAGTTCATTTCAGATAAGTTGTTCATTATAAAACTAAGGAAAACATGTTACTAAGAAAGTGAGAATATAAAATACTTGTCAAATGCAAAAACTTGCAAATTTTCTTTTGGGAAAGTATATAAAGGATTGTCATATAAATGCTGGATTCTTAGCTGTAGGCAAAAAAAGTAACTCATTCTGTTTTAAGAGTGGTGGCATACACTGAATAGACAATCAATTATAACTGACATTTGGTTAGGAGTATCCATTGAGTAGAAGATGAGCGTTTTCCATTGTCAGTTGCTGATCAATTCCTTCTGTGAATCTAACTCAAAGATTGTATTTTTATTCTAACTTCCTTCTAGATGCAAGCAGCCAACTATAATTAAAATGAAGCAGCAATCCTAATAATTGTCCCCTATTATTAATGCAGTAGATTTACTTGGTTCACTTTCATGTCAGTGGCTGTGCTCTCAATGGTGTGATGAAAGTGCAGACTTTTACAAGTACATAAAAACTTCCAGAATTTGACTGTGTAATGACACAATGCATCTCCTGTGAAATGAAATCAAGGTTTTTCAGCTATGTTTCAGATCAGTAGTGTCAGTATGAACAAGCCACACAGAGGAAAATACTCAAACTTAAATGTCAAGGAAGTAATGCTGGCCGCTGCTGTAAGTTTCTGTTTGGTACTTTGGTGCCTGCCTTTAGACATTCTGGTTTGAAAAGGTTGTCTTTAACCTCCAGCTATTGTAAATTCACCTTTCATGTGAGTTTGCCTTCACAGAAGTAAATAAGAATGTTTCTGTTGATATAAGGACATTAAGAGCAGTCCATGTATAAGATAGATTTCATAACAGCTTTTTATTTCTGCCTGAAATTTTTCCAATTAATAATATTAAAAGAGGAAGAGTAACAATTTCCTACCCTTCATTAAAAGATATGAACTGATGGAGAAATCCAAAAGAAACATTACAGATCTATTAATAATAAAACTTTGATGTTTTGAACTCTGATTGTGGTCTTAATGAACTTCATCAACCTCTGTCTTAAAATAAATGACAAGTTTATCCACATTGCTTTGATAGAACCTGATAGAATCTGATAGAACACAGCTCCAGCTGGTTTCTTCCAGCTTGCAGAAACTTATTTTACCTATATTTTTTTACCACAGAATTTACCTATATTTTTTTACCTTTTCCTTATCTGGTATTGATCTTCTTTATGTCTGCTCAAGATTCATTTTTCTCCTTTTCCTACCATGAGATTAACTTTCCTTCTTGTGTTATATCTTTAAAATCATGCACAAAACTGCTGAAAAAGTCTTAGCACATATTTGCACAAGGCAGGATGCTTGTTGTGTTGGAAACATTAACAGGATTCAACATATTGTAATGAAGAACCTCAACCCTAGAAAAACAAAATTTTAGCATAAAATTTTTTTTGTTGATACAGAACTAGTAGAATAAATTATTTTGTTTGAAAAATTGTATTCTAGAAGAAGAGAAAGGTCAATCTTTCTAGTCTGTTTTATACAGGAAGATCACATATGCTCCACCATTACCCTCTCCAGTCACAGAATAGCATTTTTCATTAAGCTTACTCTAAAGATCGCAATCTTTTTTCAAGCATTGGTTTCCCATTATAACCAGCCAATAAAATAGAGTTTAAAAGGGAAACAAAAGAAATTATTCTTTTCTAAAAAATCACAGGATTTTGTCATCAAAAGACAGCAGTAGTTGTATCCCACAAGTGGATGTTATAGCAGGACCGGAATGTGAATGCACTCCAATGAACAAAGCAAAAGAAAGGAACTCTTTCTCAGACCAGTTTGTTAGCTGCCATTCCCTTCCATTGAAAGGCAGACCTAGCCTGGAAAGAACCACAACATCAGTAGAAAGGACTTTACTCTGAGAGCAGAGTAGAAGGGGAGAATCACCTCTCTCAACCTGCTGGCCACACTTTAGATGCAGCCCAGGACACAGTTGGCTTTCTGGGCTGCCAGCACACATTTCTGGCTCGTGTCAAGCTTCTTATCAACTAACACTCTCAAGTCTTTTGCCTCAGGGCTGCTTCATCAGCACACTAAAATCTTCTACTCACAAGCAATAACATTCCTAGTTGCTTTATATACCTTCCTGAATAAGAGATCTAACAGAGTAGATTCTCAGCACCAGCAACTCGCCTGAGAGGACAGAAAGCTGTTTGATACTGCTTTCTGTCTCTTCTAGAAAATGGTGAGCCTGGGTTTGAGATAGGAGTTTGTGTAGCATGAAGGTAATTGGAGGTAGTAAGCAAAGATTGCTGCATGATTAAAATATTCAGTGAATGCATTTATTTTTAGTCTTGGACATAGACTGTGACTAGAGTGTTAAATTAAACATGTTTGGGATCATTTTCTAACACTGAAGACAGCTGGCATAGAATAACCCCAGTCTATACTATCAAATTCATTTTTTCCTTAGCATGTTCCAGCCATTCTCAGGATTTGCATGGAAAGTGTTAGCTGGCCTGAGACAGGCTGTACAAGGGATTTTTTCAACAGTTAAACAGTATAAACAATCAAGTTCCAGTGTCCAAGAACTATTCACTTTGTTAGCACTTTAACATATTAATTTGATTTTATTGTGAATATTTAATATAAAGGGTCAAATTCCTATTCTGTTCCTGCTCTGCATAGGAGCTGAGAGCAGGAGCTAAAAATTGTTGGGGGGGGGGGGAGTTATTTAGGTAAGGAAGCCAACTTTGTTTGTTTTTCCAGGTTTTTTGCAAAGGTGACAAAGGAATGGCAACAGAATCACAGGGATTTAGCCTCTTTCTTTCAGGCACTAGTGAAAATAACAACACACAAAACTTAGGTCAGAACAAAAGTTGATGTAGCTTAGCATCCTTCCTATGACAGTGACTAACAGAAGACATCTGTGAAATGGTGAGAGAAGAAAATAATGACAGTTATTTTCGGCATATGTTTTCATATTTTGCTACCAATAAAAGAGTCAGATATGGCATGACCAGTAACAACCAGTAAAAGGGTTGTAACCTGAATAGTCAAATTAAAGAAAAAAAATTTCTTAATGAATGTTGTACATTATTCCCCTATTTGCAATATCTCAAGCTATGGAAGGGCTAAGACCCTCTCATTTAGAAATTATATATGTTTCCCAGATTCTCCAACACATTCTCCTGTGATGTGCTTTGTCTCTTTCTAAGCTATGTGCTTACCAGTTGATTGGTGCATGGAGAGCCAGCCTTGCAGGGACAAATGTTGTGTTCTCTGCCAATGAGGATACTAATTTCTTTTTTTTCAATACCAGTGTTTACTAATCTTGCAATTTGCTTGACACCTCTGTTAAATTACATTGGGATTTAACCCTAAATTCAAAAGGTCTTTGGAAAAGATTGACTGGCAGAGGAACAGATGGGCTGCAATTCAGGCAAAAATATCATCTTCAAAAAAGTTAATTGAACATTACCAGCTAGATATAGTCATAATCCCTTCCCTTTATATATGCATATCCAGAAATAATTTTATAGGTGCTTCTATTTGCGTACAATCCATTACGTTAGTATCTTAAATAAAGATTCTTCATAGCTTTGAAAATAACATATGTGACTTCAAGCTAATAAATAATCAATTTAACAAAAAACTAAAATAGCAAGACAGCCATTATTTTCTCTGTATATGACAGGTTGAAAACAGTTAGTAGGCTGCCATGCTTGATTTTTTGAGAGACAGCAATGGGGTCACATATGTCCTATCAAGCGAGTTTTTCTGCAGTTGCAATTGATATTCCTAGCAGCCTTGGTAAATGAAAGCAACTGTCATCCCCCTGATACCTGCTTCAATATTGTTGAAGTGAGTGGGAAGACTCCTACTACCTTCAAAATTATCTGAATTTTGGCATATTTTCAAAGATGTTGTTTTCCATCAAATAGTAAAGTTGTAGGATTGAGCTAGCTCTTCTGCTCAGGAATTACCCTTCCAAGTCCTGGATTGCCCCCTCAGTGAGTTTCCCTGTCACATCCTTCCTGGTGTGGCAATGAGACCTCAGTGGAAATTCTCCTTCCACATACATCCTTGGAAAGGAGTGCAAGGGCTGGGAGATTACTGGGGTGTTCTCTAGTATGTCTGGATGACCAAAGTATAATGACTGGCATATGCATTGAAGAAAGCAGAAAATTTCTGCCAGCTGCTGTAGACACAGCCTGGGGATGCATCTTGCTTACTCTTAGAGGCACAGGCTGGATCTTTGCACTGAAAAACACTTCAAATGATCTACTCATTAAAAATACCATTTATATTACCTGTTTATTGTTTTACCAACCAATTTTACATCCATGTGTAGCTAATACATTAGAGTACTGAATTCTAATTGACCACAACACAGCTGCCCATTTAAATGGATATCCAATCAACAGCTGCACTTAACTGTTTTATTCCTAAAACCAAAATATCCAGAATACATGATATACTGCATATTCAAACCTAATAAACTATCATAATTTTGCCAGCTAATAAAACAGTGCTATGGTGTCTATGGGTTTACCATACAAAAACAGAGAATCTTTGACTCAAATATTGACTTAGTCAAGTTCATCCATTAGGCAACTTTCTAAGACCAAATTTGTTCCTGTATGCAGTTCCAGAGAACAGCACCTTAATTTGGTCAACACCATGGATTTTGAGGAAGGGGGCCTACACTTAAGAGAAGAAAACATTCATACTTACATGGGAAAACACTATAACAGACCGTTAGTTATGTATTCCTTCAAAGAAATATATTTTGCATAAAATTACAAAACATAAAAGACAAGGCATTGCAAACATGAATACGAGACTGAAAAACCTTTTCAGGAATGTTTTGTGCACTTCGAACATTTTACATTAGCTGCACAATGATTTTTTCCAACCTGATAAACTCTCTTTAATAGACTGCAAAGTTCCCACCTCATTTACTTATCTTCTCAACTGAAGTGAAGAAGAAAAATAATTTAAAGGCCAGTAAACTTTCAAAATATGCTTTATGGAATTTACTGTCATTTTAAATAGAAAGAAATTAAGGCTGTATGTATCCTGGCTAGATTGCTGATGACCATGAGAACACCTGTACCATAGGTACAGGCAGAACTTTTCCTCTCAGAGGTGTTATCACAAGGACACTAGATTACCTCTCTTTCAGCCCTCCTGGAAATAAATCATCAGAACCAGGTGCTACTACTTTATTGCTCAGTGTCCTGAGAAACAGATGCAGTAAATTCTACTTCTGTGACCTTTTCAGTATTCTGTGTTTTGACTGAGTGTCCATTCTAGTCACAGGTTGCTGAGGTCACAAACAGAAGAAGATAGGAATGGCAAGCGAATCAAATTACAGAATACTAAAAAGGTCAGAGTAGTACCATTTATATTACCCTTCACAGAACAGATGAGGCAGAAAAAGTTGTACCTCCATCTTACAACAAAAATTATAATGATTCAGTAAATAGCACCAGTGACAAATTCTCATTTGTGCCAAGGAGTTGCACTGTAAAGAAATAGCTATAGTATCCAGTGTTTACATTTGGAAGTATGATCCTGTTATATTTTAAAATTGAGTCTTTTGGAAGTTCTGTTTTGCCATAGCATCTTTCATTTCAGAAATAAATATTAATAAAATTATTCTGAAACAAATTTTAAAATTACATTCAACTAAACCAAATAAATTGGTGTTTCTATATCCATGTCATGGCTTTTTTCAACTGCAGTTGGATGCACTATTTTTTATAAAATATTGTGGATTTTGAGTGAAATCCTCAGGTAGCAAACAGTCCTCTTAGAATTTAAAAAAACATCACTGTAAAACATAAATTTTGCTAGTGTAGTGTTGCATTTATGTCAATCAGTACATGTAATTAGGGTTTTGTAAGCAATTGGCAAATCTCTCCTCTTTTAGTTTAAAACCATTCTTCCTTGTCCTAGAGCTACTCGCCCATGTTAAAAGTTGTTCTTCCTCTTTTTTATAAATCCCATTTAAGTATGGGAAGACCATAATCTCTTCTCCAGGCTAACAACCCCAACCTCCTCAGCTTGCCATTGTAGGAGAAGTGTACCATCCCTCTCATCATCTTCAAGGCCCTAATCTGGACCTGCTCCAAGAGCTCCACGTCTCTTTTTTGCTCCCAGACTTGGTCACAATATTCCAGGTGGGGTCTCACTCAGGATAGAGTAAAGCTGGAGAATCACCTCCATCGACCTGCTGGTCACTCCTCTTTTGCTGCAGCCCAGGATGTGGTTGGCCTTTTGGACTGCAAGTGCACACAATTATTACGTTTCCTGTTTACCATCTAGTCTCTTGAGAGTAGCTTTTAAGTTAGATGTGGGGGGGAAAAACAACCAAAAAACCCCAAACCTGCCTTCAGCATTCAGTGAGCGTCAGCTATGAAGGTCTTTCGTAGGTAGTCTTACTTAAAAGATTACACTTTAAACTGTGATTAGTATCCAAATAATGATAATGAAAAAAATAATTATCTTACCAGGATAGTAAATTTTGCTTAAACATTCTCAAGAATTTCCTCAGCCACTTTGACTTGGTCAGCATAATTTGACATCCACTAAACGATCAACAAAGTTAACTCAAAAAGTAGTTCTCTACATTAAGCAGTTCTCTGCTTAACATAATAATACATAAGTAAAAAAAAAAATCCTCCTGTTTTTGTTATTGTTGTTTGACATACACATCCACCACTGCTTTTCAACCAGTAAGTCTTGGCACTCAGGCGGTTTAGAAAGAAAAACAAAACAATCAGTAGGATCCCAAGAGATTGAGAATGTTATTATAATCCATGACAAAGAAAAATCTCACACCACAATCCTCACATAGCCCCATTCTTCAAGGTCAAATAATCTCTGCCATAAATAAATTATAAAGGCTTCTCAGAAATTCTGGTTTTGTCCATAGATTTTTTTGTAAAACTAAGAATGTCAGGAACACTTTATTTATGTCTTTTTCATTTTGAATGGAGAAGATATTACTTTACATAAGCATCAGTTTATCTACAGTTCTACACTGTCACAATATTACTCTGGGCATACCCACAGGGTGAGATGATCTTGGAAGAAGTTTCAGTCCTCTGAAAGCTAAACCTATATGAACACATTGCCCACTCTCTCTCAGCAATGCCTGTCAAAGCTTTTTCTGTCTCTGTCTATGCTGGGTTTTTTTTCCCATTGTTTCATCCTTCTTATGCAGTCCCCAGTTAAGGTTGGAACATCTCATATGTAGTAAAAAGATTTCATTTTTTCATGAGGGATATTAAGTCTTTTTATTTTTTTCATGCAAAATAACCATCTCTTTCATTGTTTTTTGGTTCATGTTACTTCTAATAAATAAATACCATTAATTTGTTTCCTAACTATGTTTCTCACTTTGTTTTATAATTTTTATGAACATATATTTTTCAGTCTAGATTACTCTATAACTGTATATAGGGAGTTTCTTTCAGAGGGGAAAAAAAGCAATTTTCCTCTACAAGAGCTTCCATGTTATGTGATTCATAAACCTATCCCATAGCAACTGACATCAAGATTTATCACAGCCAAATGAAACATGGCTAGATGTACCAAATATTCTTTGGACTTTATTAAGAATTTTCAAATAAATAAGCAAAATAATGTACTTATATTGGAGAATTCCTGATATATGTACACATATCCAAACTGAATTACTGGGTAGTTGCAAGAGCAGTTCATGAAGTACCCCATGAAATCACACAAATAGGCAGTTTGCTTGCACCTCAGTTTGGAAATCTAGTCACATACCTTGATAAAATACTGATTAAATATCAGGATGTTTTTAGATTCTGAAGATGCTATAGATCAATTTAACCAGCTTGCGTTGGTTTAACAATGACTAGAGAAAAAAAACTTTAAAAAAATAAATGTCTTCCAGACTATTTACCGTGTATGTATGTGGGTGTATTTGACATCTGTACACTGAAATACGGACCCTGAAGAACAATTTATAGCACAGCAATTCCAATTTCCCACTACCCAGGAGATATATCACTCCTATAAAAACATATTCACCTGAAAATCTGAAGTTCATTACCTTTACAAATATAAACTAGAAAAATCCACTTAATTATACCCATTTTGCTTTTCACCCTGATCACTCAACAGTGTTTGAAGTCATGTAGAAGTTCAGGGTGGATACACAAAACAAGACATCTAAATGTTGACTGTGCCTGGCTTTTCAAATGCCAGAGTCCAGCAGTTTTAGGATTCGTAAAACAAAGCTAATCTGGGGAGATGATATTTTCTCCTGATTATCCTGATTATCCTCTTAAAGTCCAATCCCCTCTCTGGTAAAATGTCACTGAAGGTAATATCATTATAACATGAATTATAATTTTATGGAAAGTCTCTGATTTTAGATTAAAGAGGTTTGATAAAACTAAACTGGTGCTGAGGTCACAGCACATACCTATGCTGGAATGGAGGCAAGGAGAAATAGAACATGAACAAAAACACTTATGTGACTTACGTGCAAGAAATCTAAGGTCACAAATCAGCACCTGGTACTTCTGGTCAACACCTCAGGTATATTTGAAACCCCCCTGAACTGAGCTGGAATTAGAATATTGTAGTTTTCTCTGGTTTCACCACTCTGCACTGAGTTGCCTGCACTGCTGATCTATATTTCTACAGCCCAGTTGCAAGCAGCAGGTTAAGGAAGCCTAGTATCCACCCTGACAGGAATAGCATCTCTAGATATACAACCATGATTTTACATGGCCAGCTTCCCAAATTACTACTGGTTTGAGAGCAGATGCCACCATGGCCTTATGTTCCTCCCAGTGGTGACATGTCTCGAGTAACGTGTGGTCTTCAGAAACAAATATCAGTCTTCTAGCTTCAGAGGAGCAGAGATATAGTAATTTGGGGATTACAGGCTGGGGATCAGAAGCTGACAATGAAACACCTGCAGGGATGCAAAGCAATGTAACATGTTCACTGCTCGAAAAACAGAGCATGTTTTCTCCAGTTATCCCGTGTCAAATAATTTGCCCCATATTAGGGATAATTCTCCCTCCTTCCAACATTCTCTGGAGTAACACAAGACCGATTCTTATTGAAGAATATATATGGAAAGCCAAGGTATTATTTTGACAAAGGAATAGAAAGGAATATTATATCTAGTTGAATGATTTAACTGAAGTGGGTTTCTTTTAAAGATTACATTGTTCATGGGGGAGGAACGAGATTTAGATCTCTGAGATTTAGAGACTGACATCCACACTGCCCTGTTATACTATGCTGATACTTAAGTCTCTTGTTAAAATCCAGTGAAGCTGGAAAATGAGAGAAATAAAAGAAAATGACAACATACTGTAAAATTCCTTACTGATTTCAGAGGCCATTTGAAGTTATGTTGTGCAGATTATATGTATATTTAAAAACCCCACAGTCATTTCTTAAAATAAAATATGAGGTAAAATGGGGAGAAAAGGAAAAGCAGATACAGCTTTTTAAGGCTTCTATTTTATGGATTCAGATGTGTTTATCCTTTAAGGAAAACATAAAAAGTAATTCTCCTGACTGACACTTTATTATTCTCAGGTTCATGTGAATTTCTGTAAATCCAGAGTAGCAGCTCTCCTACTATGTTTTCTTGGTTGTTTTCCTTTTATTCATGACTTTTGGTATTTAATTCCCTTTAGTCTTCTCTTCAGTCTTGCTTGTGACCATTGTCCAGGTTCACTGGACACACATTTGTTCACTGATGTAGTCACTCCATCATGGTCTTCTACAATGGAGTGCCTACATCAGTGGACAAAGGAAGGACTACAGAAGTCCTTTATCTAAACTTCTGTAATTCTTTTTACATAATTCTCCACATCGTCCTTCTCTCTAGATTAGAGAGAGATGGATTTGATGGGTGGACTGTTAGATGGATAATAAAATGTTTGGATGATCAAGTCCAGGGAGGAGTGGTCAATGGCTCAGAGTCCCAGTGGACGTCAGTGACAAGTGGTGTCCCTCAGGGGTCTGTATTGGGACCAGTGTTATTTTATATCTTTGTTAATGACACAAGATTGAGTGCACTCTCAACAAATTTCGAGATAATATCTAGCTAAGTTGTCCAGTGGACACACCTGAAAGGCAGAAAGCCATCCAGGGACCTGGATAAGCTTAAGAAGTGGGCCCATGGGAATCCCATGAGGTTTAATAAGAGCAAATGTAATGTCTTGCGCCTGGGTCAGGGCAACCCCCAGTACCAGTAAAGTTTGGGGGATGGAAAGATTGAGAGCAACTTGGCTGAGAAGGACCTGGGGGTGCTGACGGACGAGAGGCTGGACATGACCAGGCAACATGCACTTGCAGCCAAAAAAGCCAAATGTGTCCTGGGCGGCTTCAAAAGCAACAGGGGCAGCAAGGTGAAGGGGGGAATTCTGCCCCTCTGCTCTGGTGAGACCTTCATTTTTGTTCTTGTTTTTGCACTCTTTTCCTTTTCAAAAACTTTTATTCTTCCCCCTTTTCTCTCCATTTTGAACTTGAGATTTTACTTCTTCATTCCACATTTCTTTTCTGCCACTTTTCTTACATCTCTTGTTCCTTCTACCTACCAGCTTTTCTTCTTTCTGTCTTTCATTGAAAAGGTCAATTTAAAGCATTATTTTTACATTTTGATAAGAAGCTCTTTTCCGTGTTATGTGGTCCCATAAAAGGGTGCTGTGGAGTTTTATGTTATCTATTACATGGGTTCAAATTTAAAATTGTTCCTCCTACAATTAAAAAAAAAAATTAAAAACAATTTAAAACTGACAACTGCAAAAATAAATTAATTTTTTCTTCATTAGGAAATACTGTCATAACAAACTCTGACTTAAAGGACAAGGAGAATGAAAGGTAAAAAAACAAAATAAAACAAAAATAGCTTCAAACTTTTATCTGGTCTCCTACACCCACTGCTATATTTTTTTCCACAAGGATCAAGCTCTCAACATTTTAATTCTTAATAAGGCATTAGAATATTAGCCTGACTGAGACCTTGATCCCTTTACAGCTGTCTCTAAATTGGAGGAAATATTTTTCAAGATGTAGAGCTTTTTTTCCCTGCAAACCCCAGGACCCAGTAAGTTATTTGCAGTTGTATAAACATAAATAATAACTTCATAAACATTAAGTGACCTCCTCTTCCACACTTTCATATCAGACTCTGTGAGTGCTTTAGTCCTTTAGCTTTGGTAGCAAAATATTACCCTGAAATTGGCATTGTAAAATGTTTGCAGATACATCCTGATCTGGGGAAAATTCATAACTAACAGTTATTTTTCATCCAGCTCCACTATACTACAGATAGCTTTAACAAAGTAAACTATAACACACATAAAAAGAGATAGGACTGCAGTAATGATTAAAAAAGTGACTGGAGCATGGACCATACAGAAACTTTCCATCCTTCTTGAATGTTAACACTGCACTGAAGTCATGCTTAGTACCACAATAATATTACAGCACTCTACAAAATATATTACCTTTACATAACAATGTAAAATGTCATGGTGCATGAGAGATCAGGAAAAGTTACAGACAGTCTAGGTGCAGCCTGTAATGGTTGTGAAGATAACTTTAGGCAGATTTGTAAATAGGAAAAGATAAAGAACCAGTTCCATGCCTTCCCATTAAAAATAATGTGGTGTCTTTTGCAGGAAAATATCAAGTACAACACAAGTAATCTGTGATTCTATAGGGTAGAAAGTAATAAAAAAAAAATTAAACAAACAGAAAACCCCAACAAAAAACCCTAAACAAACACAAAAAAAATCCCAGAAAAACCAACCAACAAACAAACCCAAAACCAAACAAAAGCACAAGAAACCCCCTTTGCCTAGAATCACAATGAGAGTAGGTCATGAGTACTGAATGTTCCTTCTTTTTGTTAATTTAATTGGGTTTTTCCTCAATGAATTTCTAGTTACATGGAGATCACAAACCAGTTCAAGTACTGGTTATATCATACAGTATAATTTAATCTAGTTTGCATACAATAATGTAAAAGGTAAAACTTGTGCTTTAAATTATGGCATCCTGAAATAGAGAGGTACTAATCCATCCCTCCTTTTCCACCAATATATGCTGTGAGCAGGGGTTATGTAAATTTAAGTCACATTGGCACCACTTTGTTTCTGTAAAAGCTGACAGAAAAAGCTTAGTCAGAAGGGGCAAAGAACCCTGCTTTAGCTGAATTGACTACAGGGAGCTTGCACTGAAGAAGATTTTGAAGTTAATAAGAGCTACATGCACATATCAAAGACAGACCCCCTTAAGCATAATGCTAAGGCAGGAGTGTGCTCAACTATAATGGCATTATAAACCTAAGCTGTAAAAGCAGTTACCCCACTGACTAACATGAAATATTAGGTTGGTGGGATAAATCACATCTTATGCTTAATTCACTGGTAAATTGCATTAGAGGTATACAGTGTGGGAGCAGAGAATGCACACTGAGTATAAAGCCTTGTTCTATCACTTAATTTCCTGGAATACTGAAAACAGTCCTTTGAAATTTGCTGGTGTGTGAAATCCTCATACCTGCACAATACTATGGCCTATTACAAAAAGAGCACCTCATTATCACATCACAAAGAGTCCTAACAGAAGAAAACCGTCATTCTCTCGCCTTTCACGCAGCCACCCCATTTGTTTAGACATATTCAATGCCAACATTTCTGAGTCAATGTCTGGAAATATTTCTAATTGAATGACCACCAATTTTGTACAAAGGGCTCTGAGAGGGCAGCCGTGTTGGGATAAAACAAAGTGTTTAGAAGAGTGTTCAGAAATCTGTCAAGCCAATGTGTTCAGTTTATCCAAGGTCAGCTGTATTTTGTTGCCTCCACCTGCCCCTCTTCTTTCCCTCTTCCATCTATCACTGATGAGGTCTGTGTACCCTGGCAATGGTTCAGACACCAAAACTGAGGGCTCCACCATGGCTGCTCTGGAGTGAAACAAGAATCTGTTCCAGCTCTAAATGGCTTTCAAATACATCAGTGCTTGAAGTCCATGTTACCTATAACTCTGTCATCAAATGGGTATTTTATCTGGAGCTGTTCTAAGGATAGCAAAAAGTGACTAATGTTCAGGGCAGAGCAGGTCCTAAAATATAAGTTGTAAGCCCCACACCTTGGGAGTGCAAGTAGTGATAACGCTGGGACCCTGAGATCATCAGCATTCACATCAAAAAGTGAATGGTGCCATTAAAATTTCACTCTCAGTTTCTGCGTGGTTTAAAAATCTTGTATGTCTTCCTTTTTATTTCTTTCTTTGCTGTTGCTCCAACTCCACTTTTTTGCATCTTTCAGTAAATACCAGGACCAGCAGCATGGGATACTTCGACTTCTGCCCTGTAAATTTCATGCTTTGTATAGGACAATGACTAAAGATGACAAATATTTTCTAAGTTGTCACATACAATCAACCGTCTTCATACGCTGATTTTATATTTTTCTAAGGACTGTGGCAACAGATGTTAATGTGGTATAAATGAACACATCAATTTTCTCACACCTGTGATGACAAGCATTAGGGAAGTTTACTCGCATTTGGCTTGACACCTGACCTCTACCTGTCATTCTCTATTACATCAAGTTACTGTACTTCCATATCAGTGCTCCTAAGTTTTACTATAATCTGATGTATGGCATAGTTCTTGAGAAAGATTAAAAACTACTCTTTTATGCTTAGCTTTATTTTAAAATGATGCTACAAATTTGATCTTTCACCAGCACTTAATAATACTTTCTTTTATGAGCAGGAAGATGCAAATGCCTCACTGGTTTTACCTTAAAAGATATTTTCATATCATCTATTTTAAAGCAAAGACACTATAAATGGTGTTGAAACATCAGCTTTACAATTGGAATACTAGCTAAGTCAACAGTGTTTAAATTGACTATTCTGGATTTAATACACTGGCTTCTCAACATATTAGTGTAATGATAGCACTGATTTATAACAATCCTGCCTGTTGCTTGCTACATCTCTTTTGCATAAACTCAGCTGATCAGAACAATGACGCTTAGTGAAAAAAAGTCATATTTCGTTAGTGAGTTTGTTGGGTTCCTCCTCCACCCACCTCCCCAAATTTTTTTCTTCATTGACCTGCTCCTGGCAGTTGACATCTCCTCACAGGGATGATGTCCTCTGTGCGTTCCTTGGTAACCCTTACACAGACAGTGCACCTATGGAGATGTTTCGCACTTTCACCTTGTTTGGCTTGATGGGTAAAAGGCTCAGAACCTCTTTGTATTTCCTAAAAGCTAAAACACAGCAGCACTTAGAGGTTCTGCAGCAGCAGTTCGGCCAATCAATATGTGTGTATGGGCCAGCTAATCAACTCAGGTGTAGCTCTAAATCAGTCTCAGCATTTTATATCTCCTTATTGACACGTGCCATGTGGAAGGAGAAGAACCTGGTTGTTTCATGGTCTGATTCAGTTAGACAGAATTTCACTATATACACTGCTAGAAAGCAGACTCTTTTTGAGAACAAGACAGCAAACTGTAGGCCTCAGAACTGTGTCATTCAGTAGCTCTTTTAGGAATAAATAATGAAGATACCCTCAAGAATAAATGTCAGCCAGTAAATTATTGTTGGGTCTTTCAAAGGTGCTGTTTTCATCATGCCTTCCATGTGTATGCCACGGCCCTGCTGATTCACTGCAATACAAGTGCACGACTTTATCCTGTGCAAATTTTTGAAAATGCATGTTAGTGTGTACTCTACAGTGTACTACTATACAGTGGTAACACCATTTTGAGACTGGAGTGACTAACAGGCCTTCCGAAGTTTATGAGACACTATGAGGTTTTTTGCTCAGAGCCCATGGTTTGGAGCTCCTCAGTAGAATCAAAGGCAGTGCCTAAATACAGTGGTCATTTCTACCTCTAGAAACATCCACACTGCTGTTGAGGTTAGAGCATCAAAGAGTGCAGGACATACTGGGCAGTTAGCAACTCCCTTTCTCCAGCAATGCAGTAATTATCCTATCAACTCATAAAAGCCTGACAAAGACTTTGCAATAAAAATAAAATTACCTGGGAAAAAGTTTTTTTCCCAGATTCTGGAGTAATGTCTTAGTATCCCAAATGATTATCATAATTTTTTTCAATTCCTTTTTTCTGTTACACTAAAATTGATGTGCTGTTTGGAGAGGGAAAAAAGGAATAATAATTTAAAGTAGAATCTCCCACTGAGCTTGTCACCTTGGTCCCCCAACATCCTCTTAAAATACATCAAGTAATAGCACTGGCAGTCTTAACTTTGTCTCTCCTTTGAGATTATTTTAAATGTTAGTTTGCTGGTTTACATTTCCTCTGCTGAATCTGTTGTTTGTAGCCAACTTCTTCTGTCTTCTGTTTGGAGCTTTCTGCTTAGTTTTGCATCTAAATTTCACTTCTAATTTATTTCTATATAGCTCTAACTCCCCAGTGCTGCCTGAGGACATGAAAAGATGATACAGTACCATTAGTGTATTAATGTACAATAATACCGAGCTTATGGTATCAAAGTAATCCTCATTGATTGGTGTCTCCAAAGACATGAAATAGAGAATAACTACATTAAGAAGTACAGTTTGCCTCCAGCAGGAGCTTTAGCTGCAATTGCACTACCAGGGACCACCTCAGTAGCTGCATTTGGGAGGGCAAGGGACATCAGAATAGCCTTCTTGTTCAGGGAAAAGTTGCTACTTTCTATTCTATGTTTATGTAAGTGTTTGCTATGACAGCTCATAGAATGTTTTCATTACATTAACACAGCTTACTGACCAGGGCTAGAGGATTTTTTGGTTTGTTTTTGGTTTTTTCTCCCATGGTCATTAATTTTTATTTTTCTCATCTATTTTCATCTGCTTTCTGCTTATATTTGCCCTTTGTCCCTCCCATTCTGTCATTCTCTCAGCCCACAAGAAACACTTTAATTACAGCTGCAATAAAAGCACAGCAATACCAACCATATCTTCAATCTCTTGGTCATCTATAGATTTTGATCACAGACTCATAATTAGCCAGAAACATAATCCCAAACAAGTCCCTCTCTTTTTATTCCCGGATAAGGTATGGAACTGAAAGAAGTGCTTACAAGAAATGCAACATTTTTATAGGCAAAGGAGACACCTTTGGAACCTATACAATTTTAGAGAAGCAGAAAACTTTAGTCTCCAGAGAAGCATCATGTCAGGAGATCCCTAGAGGAAGTGGTTGACAACAATTTCTACGTCACACCAGAGAGCAGCAGGACTGGCTGTGTCACACATTTCAAGAATCTGGGACTCCAGGGTGACAAAATACCTGGCATGGAAGTAGTTTCATCCTCACAGGAAGCAGCCTTATGATATACTTCAGCAGGAAGAGCAGAGCAGGTCCAGCAGCGGTACTAGGGTCACCAACAACCCAGGGATTTCTGGGTAAGTCCACAGGAATGAGGCACGCCGGAGGTCAGGTGGGAAAGTCCAGTCAGAAGGTAAGGATGAGCAAGGTACATGGCAAGCATAACTACATTGGCTCCTTTAGCACCAAATGAAGGACCTGCATATAAATGCAGCTCCCAAGCAAAGGGGGAGTGATGGGGACCAACAAGGCTTATCCCAGCTCACCCTTCAGAGATGCCTAGCAACTACCTGATCCCACAAAATCTATGACATGCCAAAGCTTCTATGGCACATTGATATCTCTCCACTTTTTGAGCTACTCCCATTTGGGAACACCTGAATGTAGACTGAGTATAGACTGTATTATTTCATATGGTTAAACATGTAAATCAAAATGGAATGTGATATTAAGTCAAATGCATTTATCAACATGACTATCTACAATAATCAGACTTATAGCCTTGTCAATAGGAAAGGGAATTATCTGAAAACCTTGCATTTATTGAAACCATGTTGACTGGCATTAAAATGTTTTTAATTTCCAATTATTTTGTGTCAGAGTCCTTAATTTAGACCTCCACTATTTTGCACAATTTTCATTAATCCTCCATTACTGATGTCAATATAGAGAGCTCTGGGTCACCCCTTTTGCCAATCAAACCTTAGAATTAGGTTAACTGTCCTCTAAAACCCTTAAACTTTGACAGCTTTCCAGGATTTTTGAAGGTAGCAGTAGGCAGATCTTCTGTGCAAGAGTCATCTAGTTTTCTGGAAAGAATAAAAACCCGGTAATTTTCCCCACACAGGTGTATGCTCCCATATCACATGCTGCATCATATGCTGCAGCTGGTTCAGCTTAAATCTTTCAAACATTCCTTCCCTTTATCCACAGTTTTCTCCACTGATAAGGGAAAACTTACCAGTCTCTTCTATAGAGACAAATTCTGATACTGACTTCTAACCCCTGCCTTTCAGTCTGCACTCTGGGAAGTTATTACTTGTTGATTAGATATTCACTCCATTGCAGGTGGGATGCTTTCCACAGGATCCCAAAAAAGCTGATAATGATTAGCAGAGTTAGTTCTTCTACACTGGGATGCTGTATTTTGTGAAGTTTTCCTTGCCACCTTTCTCTTCAAGCCTGTTTACTTGTCTCTACATGAGTGCCAGGACTTCATAATTCACATGAAAAAATCAGCGAATTACAGCCTCTGCACACAACCAATGCTCTGTCCAATACTCAAATTTCTTATCATCCTTGCTCTAGACATTCTTTTAAGAACCAGCAGATCCTTCGTTTCCTCTTTTTCTCATAACCTATCTTGAAGCATGTTTTGTGCTTCAGCAGCCTGCAATCCTCATTCTTTTTTCAGATCTACTGGAAAGAGACTAGCATACCTCTCTTGTTACAAAGATCTTACTTATTTCAATCGTTCAGAAATTCCACTGACTTCTAGAACTTCACATGGCTATCACTAGGTGTACCAGACCAGATCGCAGTTACCTGTGTCTGTGTGAGCTGCTGTGAGCAGCCCTTCACAAACTTGAAAAAAGCTCTGCAGGGCTTTTTCCCCAAAAAAAAAAAAAAAAGGAGGAAGGAATTACTGCATTTTTCCTTTGTGCAACCTGTGCTGGCAGTGCTCTAAAACCTGACATCTGTTACCTCAGGTAATTTCATAACCTTGATGTCCTGATTATTTCTGGAACAGACCTTTTATCCTGTTATTCCTCTCACAACAGTGTCAAGGGTTGTACTTATCTGCCTGAAATGGTGCTGGATGATTCATTTTTTATCTTCTGTTAGGTTCATCTTTTATCTCAGTCCATTCAAATGATTCATCTTCATGGCTTCATGAAGTGCTGAGATTCAGAACCGAGAGGTCTGAGTTTCCCAGGAAAGGAGCTGTTCTTACTTCAGGGTCTGATTCTGTCTTTGAAACTAGACACTTGAGATGTAACTTGCCAAGATAAAAATGTAATTGTTGATTAAGTAACAGTAACAAGAAGCTAATAAACCAACCTTAAAATCAATAATAATAAAGTAAATTAACTAATAAATACATCACTATTTTAAAATTAGAGTTAGTAATTTTTTCATACCATAAGACACAATTCTAAATCTATGAATTATTGTTATGAATCATAATTACTACTGAACTACAAACTCATCAACCTTCCCTTTTACACCTCTTTGTACTGGGGTTCAAGTCTATCCATCTTTACCTTTCCCCTCCAAGTTGCTTGGGCATAAGCTTAATGGAGTGGGTGGTGCAAGCAGTTTTCCCTTTGGTACCCCAAAGGCCTTGGGTCCACAACTCTATTCCCAGCCACAGGTGTCCACAATAATACTTGCTAAAGATTCAGCCTCCTTTGTCCTTTACATGATTTTTTATGTTGTTTATAATTTCTTCAGTTTCTGAGCTGACCTTTTTCCCTGTTGTCACCTCCATTACTATGTCCAACTCCTCCCCAAAAGACAGATTTCCATAAATTGCTTTTTTTCTCATATGCATAGTACCTGTTCAAATCACTGAACATGTTAAGCCTAACAAATGTCCCTCAATGAGTCCAAAGGAACCATTTTCATCTTTGGCTTTCAGCAGCTGTTTGCTGCTGCGCAACAATTTTGATCTGATTCTGTGATAGAAGTCTGAACTTCTCAGTCATGTTTAAGATGTGGAGGGGAAGCGGATAATGGGATCAAATTGCTTTCTTTTTTTATCAGTCAGTCTATGTCAGCTGTCTCAAGAGGAGTCTTATCTGAAAGCTTCCATGTTCCTTCACTAATCTCAGCCTTTGTTTACTACTGTAGGAAAGGTTCCAGTTTAAAGCGCTCCATCTATCAGTTCCCTCAGACAACCCTTACCAGCATCTCCTAAAACAATTTGTAAGTACATTTTCTTTCTCATTCACATTGTCTGGGAAGAATGTTTCCTTACCACTTTCCTCCATGCACTTTTGTCCTCAGGAGGCAGGTCCTACAGCTACTCCCTAATTGCTGCCTCTATGAGCCATGTGGCTTTCCTGGTCCACAGAGCTTTAAACCATATGAGACAATTCAGTTATGACATCTGCTTCCAGGGAACCTCACCTCATCAAAGTAATCTGAAATGTGACACCTAAAATCCGCACTGACAAATTAATTGATAATTTGTATTTGCAATGAAATTTTCACTTTTCAGGTATCTCTAACAGTTTTCTGAGAGCATTTGATAGAAACAAAATGTAAGCACACCAACATGAGTATCAGAAAACAAATCATAGAGATAAGCAAAAGAGATTTTCTTGAAGTCCAAGCCCAGGAGACAGAAGATGCCATTACAGAATCTATAAAATAATGTCCCCTCTAAATTGCACTGAAACTTGAACAGCTTTAATAATCTAAAATGCTCCCATTTTATGGCATGGACTGGAGCTATCAGCTTACTTCACAGAAAATGATGTGGAGTCTTCTCAGGTCACTACAGTACACTAGGGACACAGGCAGGAGAATATTGTCCATATATTATTTCCTGTATGCGTATTGATTTATCTATCTTTAGTACCCGATTACCAAACCATTAGCTGAAATCTATTCAGGAAAAAACTACAATGTCTGATAACATAAAGTACCTGAAAGAGATGACAGGAATGATATCAATTTCCTTGTCTGAATTACCTCAGGGAACTAACTATATTATGCTCTGGAAGTACCTGTGGTCACAACCACCCTTCACATGCATCTTTCAAAGTGGATTTCACTAGGATTAAGAGCAAGGAGAAACTCTTTTGGGAGTTTATCGATTCTTCTCAGTTGACCCAGTTCCTATTTTACTTACACATTCATATCACATAAAGATATTTTATCTTATTTAAAAAGTTATGTTTCCTGACCTTGCCCATTCTATGGAGAGCTTTATTTGGACCTTACTTGTCATGACACAGGTAGTCTTCTAATTTTTGATACCATGTTGTCAGAGACTGAAAATAGTTTATGCCTCAAACACTGGTATAAAGTTTTGCTCATTATAAAGAAGCTACAACCAAAGAAGCCTCCCTAAATACTGGGACTTTGAACTGAAGGTCAAACTGCTAATTAGATAAATGGAAACCCATTGTTCACTCATCCCCAGCTGAGTTTGGGGTGGGGGCAGAGCACAGCTCACAGAAACCAGGTTTACACAGACCTTTCCCCCCCAGTTGAGGGGGAGGAGGAGATTTGAGGTATGTGGTGTAACCTCTGGTCAGAGGCACTGAACACCCATCCTCCGTTACACAAACTGGCCCAGCTGTGGAACTCCCAACCCCACAGGTCACATCCACGGGGCTTTCACATGAGGGGCTTGGCCCCACAGGACTGCCTGTGATGCAACAGACTCAGAGTCTGCTGTGAGAGACTGCATCTCCCGCCTCCAGGGGGACATGCCTGGACAATGCTACTTGGCTTGAGGGTATATTAACCCCTGGGATTCTATGCTTTCTGGGGGGACTTTCACCATCAAGAAGGCCAGCTAGAGAGGATCAATGGAACATTGCTGGGATCCATGGAGTGGTGATATTTTTCTTATTCTGTCCCTGTCACTCTTTCTGTCTCCCCCACCTATTTTCTACTTCTTTCTTTTTTTTTTTCTCTCTCTCTCTCTCTCCCTCTCATCAAATAAAACCCTTAATATTGTCACTTGCATATGGTCTCGTTTGCACCTTAATTCAGGCAGAGGCATTTCTAAGAGCCTTAATAACTGTATTACAACGTGTGTCAACTCAACTTAGAATGTTACCATGCGCAAAACTGTATTTTGTCAACATGGCAAGGAGATGCTGGTAGATATTGTGTGAGCTGAATTATTTTTGGTAAGGAGTACCTGTGCTCTTTCATACAAAGAACAGTATTGAGAAACAGCTCTAACAGTCCTAATATAAACTACTCTCAGATTGCAGTGAGCAGAATTTAGAGTTCGTAAATATGTAGAACAATAAATAAGTCTTGTCAGAATTAAACCACCATTGCATTAATCAAATTTTAAAAGGAGTGTTAATGGTGAGGGATGTTAACTTTAGAGTTGGAGATTATAAAAGAGAAGACTATAGGCTGTTACATAAAGAAGTAAACTGTTTGAAACCACAAAAGAGAATACCTAAATTAAACAATATATTACTGTATAATATTGTATGTACTTAGACTTCTCCATAAATTGCTTGTTATTTAAATTTGTGTTCACAAACTTCAACAATGAACAATTTTCTTAATAAGACATATGATATGTGAATCAATAACTTATGTGAAATCTTTCCTGCCCTGTAATAATATTGATGTCCATGAACACCTTACTGAAATTGCTATGCCATTTGACACCAGATGCTCAGACAGGGATGCATTTAGAATTGGACCCAATAAGTCTACCAGGCCCGTGACACCTTGTCATGTTCCCATTACAGCAGAAACAAGGAGTATGTCTTTGGAATTGACCTGTTAAAGTTCATTCAGAGCTATATGCTGGAACTAAAGTGAATTTGGTGGAAACTGCTGAAACAAAAAGAAAAAAAATATAGAAAGTCCAATGAATTTATATTTTTTCTTCATCATAGGAAAGAGAGAAACATGAGAAGGATAAAAAGCGGATTTTTTCTAGTATGTTTTACTTCTGAATGTTTACACAGATCTGAATAAAAGTAATTTTTTCATAGAGGGATGATTTTCTGTGTGGTCAGTAATTCCCTGTGCTGATTTACAGGACAGAAAAAGCCAATCCAATCAGCAAGTCACTTTGGTGTGTGCGTACTGTACAAGCTGTCTGTGAAGTGCTGCCTCTGCCACTGGATTTAAAAAGCAGAGAAGCTTCAGGAGTTTTTATCCCTGCATGAATGCTGGCTAGGGATTTGAACAGAAAAGAAAACTGCAAGAAGAAATTGGTTGGGACAAGAAGGGCTTCTGTACATAATTCTTATTAATTTGAAGATGAAATGCAGTCTCTTAGAAAAAAGATACTGTATGATGGCTCACTCAATTTGATTATTGCTATGGGATTCAGCCCCATTTTCTAAGGATTAGAACTGACTTCCCAGCATTGCCTATTTACTAGGAACAGAATTACTGGAATTTTTCCTTCTAGAGACAAGATGCGTAAAGAACAAAAGGAAACTCAGAAGAGTGAAGCTCTCTGTTTCCCAGTACATAGAAGAGCTTCATGACAGCTCCAAGGGTGGAAGAGTGGCTGGTTTTCAATATTTTTGAACCTTCACTTTGCCTTTGAATGGGGTTTTGGTCAGGAAATCTAAACTTTATATTAAAGGAAAGACAGTACAAGGTATTGACAATTACATTTAGTACAGGACATATGATTTTACTTAAGTAAAAATAACTGCTTAAACCACCAAAATAAAATTTGTACTCTGGGCAGTGTTCAAAGATTTTGTTCTCTTTCTTTTCTTAGTTAATAAATCGCAATATGTGTTTGCCTCCATATCTCAATAAAAAGTCATGATTTCTAAATTTGGAGTGAAGAAAGGGCTCATTGCCAATTTCTGTGTCAGAGGAAAGCAAGAAATATTTATATGTCATAGACTTAGGGACAATATTTCTATACCATTTATGTATATTTACTCCTGACTTCTTTGGCCCAGCTGCTCTGTAGCTTTTTTAAGTGATTGGGTGAGAACAGTTTCCAAGACTTCGATTCTATAATTTAATTCTGCCACGGGTTTTCTTTTAAAAGTGAAGATTTCCTTTCTCATTCTTTTATTTTGCTTTCTCTTCCTCAGTAATTTAAAATATTTTTATGAGTACCAAAACTTAGAAAAATATACAAATGTGTTTCCTTTGCCTGGTCGTAAAGATATTAGTTTTGGACTAAAATACTTCCTTTTAACTGTATACTGTTAATTTTACTCTTATGGGTGATTCACTCTCTTCAAGTGCAATTAGCTACTACTCAAATGCAAAGGTCATAAAAGAATGGAAGCATGGCTGCAGCAGACAATACAGGAAAGCAATAAGTATCCCATTTTTAGACCCAGAGGTTGTCTAAGTTTAAATGTACATGGCTTCACAACCAGGAAAGCCACACAGTCCAGTCTTATTGAGTACAAAATTTTAATTACCTTCATAGTATTTTCTGAAGCTTCTGAAAGACCAAAAAAGAAATGTTATCTAAAGATGTCATGTAAGAGATATATAAATCAAAAATATGCAGAAATCACTAAATAGCCTCATTCATATAGCAAGCATCATATAGATTGCATGAAATTTGGGGCAAAGGTGGGTGCAGCTCCTCAGGATAAATTATATGGGTTCTTTTAATTATATTAAGTTTACTGTGTTGTCTATAGATCTACATTTCCAGTAGTACAGTTCTGCTCACTCAGAGAAAACTGCTAAAGAAAATTATTAAATATGTACTAAATACAGACCTAATGATTTTGAATACAAGCAGGTAATTCATGTGATCTAGTAAGAATGCAACCTGATAACTACAGAGAAAAAAAATCTGTAGTTTATTGATAAAAGTACAAATTGCTTTTTTAAAATTTCAGGTATAAATTATTTTATCTAGTGTAACTAAAGGGAATACGTGAGTCATCTAAGATTGCTATATTAGCAATATTCATAATATTGCATATTTAATGTTTTGATTTTTTCAAATTATTATGTTTGATGTTGACCTAAATTCTCATGAGTGATAGTCAGCAAATTTTATGATGACCAAAAAAATGTTCAGAAAGAAAAAATAATCTATAGCTTCTGTAAAGAAACACATCATAAACTGATGCAAATTATTTGACAAAGAAAATAATGTAAAAATACCATGAAAATAAATTTAAAAATGTTTCTCTAGAGAACTTTAAGATCTTCTCTAAGAACTTTTTTTATAGAGGCTAGATTCTGCAAAAGTTTGAGGAGATATCTTGTTATTATAGCTATATTTGCTTACATTGAAACTATAAACAATATTTAAAAATGGAGTACTGTTCTTAAAAAGACATATAATTCAGCTCTCAAGTTCTGCAAGACGTCTGACAGCAGCAAGCCACAGTCTCCTCCTTTCTTTGTACACAGGCTTTTGGGGAAAGACCAATAAATAATTTTTCAAAATACTTATATCCCCATATTCTCTCTGGTTATTCCTCTGTCAAGTACCTCTGGAACCATATTTTCTCCATTATTTCTAGGAGGTTGATGGACCATGTTACTAGCTATGGCAGCCCAAACAGTATTCAAATGTTTCAGTCAGATTCTTCAAGTTTTTTCTAGCACATACTTTATTAAATTGTTGATGATACAAAGATTCAGTGTAATAAAAATGCTTCAAAAAGGTTTCCCTACCTTTATTACTTGTGAAGAAGGAGATCAATCATTCCTGAACTTTGAAGCTCTCTCTTTTTTTCTTAACCATAGCTCTCCTTACACTAATGTTAGGACTACCTTTACAAGTACATGTAACGCGACAGCCTTACTTCATAGAATCATAGAATGCTTTGGGTTGGAAGGGACCTTAAAGACCACCTGGTTCCAACCCTGATGCCTTCCTTCCCCAGTGGGTCGGGACACCTATCACTAGACCAGATTGCTCAGAGCCTCATGTGATGTGTAGTCCTTTTCAAGAGCGCATGCCAAAAAGCCAGGCAAGATCTATCTCTCCATTAAAATGGAAAGGTTAGAAGAGAATTCCTCCAATTGCATCCTCCTGTTAACCGTGCTCTGTACGATCTTTCTTAGCCCTGGTATAACTTTGTCTTTTCCAGGTGCCTACCTGCTCCTCAGTCTGGCCTTTATTGTATGTGGAGGAAAGGTTTGACATTCAGGAGGAAATAAAATGCTGGAATCTGTAAAAAATTAAATTTCCCTCTATGGATGGAAATGCTTCCTGATTAGCAGCTCCAACAAAAGAACAACTGCAAAAGTGCTGCTAAACTTGTTTCCTGTCACCTTTTTCTTCTAGTCTTATAATTAGCCAGTGATGTTTCTTCATAAAAAGAATGAGAAGAGACTTTCACCAAAATCTGCTATTAGCAAGTAGATTATTTTGTCTTACAGCACAATTTCTTCATTATGAAACACCTGGAATCACCTACTACAATCAATGGTTGACCAACTGTCCTGGAGAATGCTACCCATACTTCCACCATCCAAATTAATTTGAAAATATTTTGACTGTCAGAAAAGTCTGGAGCATATACACTTTCTGCCTGACATCACTCAGGTTAAAAAAATTGACACTGAGTGAAATGAAATTAATTTTCCCATGTCTGAAAAAGGACTTCTCAACCGTTATCTTGGATCATCCAAAAACCCAGGGTTCAGAGAGGACAACATCATGCAGGAGGCTTTCAAATGAGTTATTGCCAGGGATGCAACTGGAAAAATGCCTAACAGGTAAGAATTCACTCATGGTTTATTTGAGATTGTCATATGAGAGCTACAATTTTTTTCACAGCATAACTGTTGGCATGCAGAAGCAGAGGATGTCCCCATTTTTATTTGAAAAGTCACAGAGAAGTTCTATACTTGGCACTGCTAGTGCCATAAATCAGCCTCTCTTGCTGGGAGAGGCCCTTTAAAGTTCTTATAGTCCTTGCAAGGAGCTTGATAGATGGACGAGGCAAACTCGCAGTAACTGCTTCTTCGATAGTTGTTTATTCTAGTGTTATCAGCTTAGAAAGACACAGTAGAACAGAACACGACAAGAGAAGGCGAGAAAATGGCGAGAGAAAGGCTGCTTATCAAGATTCCAAGGCCTTTTTATAGGTAAATTATCCAATTAAAAATTGAAACGACAGATATTTTTACTTTTCATCCAATGCTCAGTAAATCACTCCGACACGCAGGCCGGAACTGCGGCATTTTTCATCCAATCATCCTAAAGTACTTTTACTGCAGAATATGGAGGACTAGAAGAAGAGAAAAAGAAATATAAACTACAAGGGTTCCTCCATTTTGGAACTTTTACTATTTATCTATTTACTACTTTAACAAACCTAAAACTTCTAAATTCTTCACCCTGTGACATCCTTACATCATATTCTATCACCTAGTTCACATCCGTGTAGATTTTAGCTCCTCCCAGATGGTAGGGAGTTTTCTCCATGGATAAAGGTCAAAAACCATGCTGTCCAGGGGGGTTTTTCTCTCCAAAACAGGCAGAGAAATATTCCCTGCACTCTGGGTTCCCACATATACTGCTTTGAGAGGAAAGCTATTGGAAGCAAAATAAGGTTAAATTTTAAAACTTTGTGGAGGACCATAGGTGGCCACTTCTCCATGGATGTTATCTGCCTTTCTCACTGCTTTCACAGCAGGGACCAATGCTTTTGTGCTTTTCTTCCCTTTCACTGAACAATTATGGTCGTTTTACAGCTGAAAAATGTGGTGATTTGCTGAAAAATGTTGTGATGAAGATGAGTTAACCAGGAAGATAAAAAGAAAAAGGCAGGGCCTTCTTGAATCATGAAGTGTGGTTCAAGACCCAGTTTTGAGTTTCTAGCTTTTCTTCCAATGAGCTCATAAGTCTCTGTATATGTAGGAACTATTGAATATCTGTCAGGTTCACTACTCTTACCTACACCTTCCAGGATTACCACCTGGGGGAATTACATCTAATTTGAAAACATCTGCAGTAAAGGTTTGTGCAGAAAAACTTGACACAAGCTTACCCTCAAAATCCATTTATTAAAAAAAAATTCTAACTGAAAAGTACTTGTCAGTGTTTCATCCTGGAAGTACAGTAATCCTTAATTTAGCAAGTCTCCATTTATTTTGAAGAAGATTTTGTATGCATAAAAATTAGGAAAAAGCATTAAGGAAAAGTGAGAGGAATATTCCTACATAATATTCCTACTTCTCACAATTAATCATGTTAATAGACTGGAAAATAAGGTTTGTGCTAGAAACATTAGCAAAACACTGTGAAAATGGTACGCTAATGGACAAACATAGTTTCTTCTTTCAATGAAAATTAAGATATTAATCTGTGGAAAATTTTTTGTAGATTATTTAATTATCCATAATTTTTACCAGATATTGCATTTTATATCCAAAGATAAAATGGGGGGGAAAAAGCTCTCTCTGAAGCTATTAATATAAGAAATAATCTAGTTGTATCTTGTTGTTTTATGTTGCCAAAAAAAAAATATTCTTTCAGCTAACATGTCTTAGTATTAATAATTTACAAATAAAATTTAAAAAATGAAAAGCTCTGTTCCAAAAATGTCAAATAGAATATTTAATCAGTCACAAAATACTTTCTGTATTTTTAAATGTAATTTTCCTAAACCAGCACATTTTCACAAATATCCCTCTGTGAGCTCCATATTCTTTGTCAAAAAGTGATGCACTGGAAAAGATCTGACCATATCCAGAGAGACAGGTTTGGAATGAAAGTAAACAATATTTTGCAACAGCCTAGAAACTCTTGCTTTAAAATTTATTTAAATTGTATTAAATTATGAACTCTATTTCCAATGGATTGCACAGACTGAAAAACCACAAACAAAAGGGAAACAATCTTTTTGTTCCACAAAAAAGGTTTCATTCATCTTTTATTAATCATCCAGGAAAAAGGATAGACGTTAAATTTTTAAGTGAAACAACCATACAAAAATGTGTGCCTTAATCAGTTTCCTTACATACAGAACATTCCCACATTCATTACTTATATTAGTTTTTGCATAATTATGAGGGGTTTGGTACTTTAACACCTATAAGGTTGCAAATACATAAGCACCAGGAAACTCCAGTGAAATCGTAGAGTTTTCTGATTTGTCTTTCAAATTATATCTTCCTTTTGGCAAACTTGATTTGTTGACATTTATGAATACATGTATGCAAGTGTATCTGGAACAGAGTAAACGTAGGTTAGAGCTCTTCCATATACAACAGCATCAAAAGTAACATCAACTAATAACAGTAATAATAAAAATTTCAAGAAGTTCAATTCTAAGAAAACACTCATCATACCCCTCCTATAAATGAAATAACTTGTTTTTAAAACATTTCTCTTTCTGAAGATGACAGATCTGAAAGTTCAATCTTTCAGCAGATAGCCACTGTGCATAAAGATTTCCAGAATGGAATTTTCTACCTCCTAGTATTCTCAGAGTAGGTGTTCAGTGCAGGCACTTCAGATCAAGCAAGCACACCCAAGCTAGCTTTAGACTAAGCAGTAAGTGCTCTGGCTGCTAACACATCTCTGCTGTAGATCAGAGATGAGCTCAGGCTAAGCAACGCGTTGCTATGGCTACACTGATAGCAATACCCAACCTAGTAAGTGTAAATCTAACATATGTCTCCTGCTATGAGACAGAGCCTCGGTGACTGCCCTGAAGCCATGCCTGAATACCCGCTCTGTAGGAATTCAATTTTGCAGAGCCATTGCAATGCGATTCAGAATCAATGGTCCCACATGTACTCCTAGGAGTATTATTCCCTGATTTCATCAAGGCAGTGTGTGGTTATATGGTAGGTCGAATATATTTGGGTTGTTTTCTCAGCAGTTTAATAAGAGAAAATGAGATTCTTCATGACTAGTCTTTTTAGCTGTCTTGAGCCTCAGAGTATAACTGATTAATGGCTATGCTATCCAGTCTCCTGATTTCGGATATAATAACAAAACTACACAGTGCTCTCCATGGCTCTCCACACCTGCAGGGAAAATTGAGGCTGTTGTCTGCCATTATCCAACAAACAAGTAAAAAGTTACTTTAGTAGGAGTGAGAGAGCCCAGGGAAAACCCTGATTTTCTCTTTTCCTTCTTAAAGGAAAAAATAAGTTTTGTAAAGTACATCATCAGCCTCTGGTCCACCACTGAAATGGCTTAGCAAACCCATTTCATCCACAGCTTTAAACTGTTATTTTTAAACATCTTAACAGATGTGAACTGTCCACTTGAAAAAAAACCACACTGATTTCAGTGTAGAAAATGAAAATCCCCTGAGGGGTGCAAATATAGAAATCTTTGGGCCAAGCCCTAAACATGCCAAGCCTCATACTAAGATCACTATATATGACTAGTGAACTATTAAGATGGTTTGAGTACACTAAAATATATCTTTTTAATCCTTTCTCTTATATTAAGTCCAAAAAACTATGGTGGGCAAACTGGAAAACTCAATAATCAAAGACTAGATGGCAACTAGTAGCAGTTTAAACCTTTATTCTTTTTTCTTCTTTTTTTTTTCAGTTGTGTTTGTCCTTTTGTTAAATTTCTTGTGCAAAAAAAATGAGTCACAATGGGTTTTTTTCCATTTAGCATACTCAATGAAACATCAGTTTGCAAGCATTAATTTAAATGGGTAGCAATTACTTTATCTAGAATCCCCTCTACTTTTCCAAAGAAAGAGAAAAATAATTTACAGCGTAAAATATTAAGACATATTCAACTTATTACTTTTCAAATTATCTCTAAAAAGACTTACAGGAAAGAAGCATCAATTTAAAAGTCTTTTTTAGACTGTTAAATAGGATAATGCCTGTCCTTCCAAAAGAAAAGAACAGAAATTAGTTGAGGCTTTCTGAAGGAGTAATTTCTTTTTCAGTCCTAGTTCCCTGAAAACAGGAAAGGACAAAAAATACCCATAAGGAAGGAGAAATATGCTTCTCATGGTGTTTGCTTCACTTGCAGTTTATATGTTAAAAAGAACAAAACAAAACCAAAAAACCAAAAAAATAAAACAACAGCATTTTTAGCTTTTCAAAGATCTGCAAATTTGGACCAGCATAATGATGTGGTTGATTGGGAGTTTGGCTTTTTTGTTTTTCTGTGTTTTTTTTTTAAATTCATTTTATCTATTGTTATGATCACAGATTCACAGCAATGTTATAACAGGTGAAATCTGGTCCGGGTACGCCTTATTAAGCACAAGGAAAAACACCCAACAAGATGTGAGACATGAAATAAGAAAGGGAAGGAACTAGATATACAAAGAAGTGTCAGAAAGAATCAGTATCTTATATTAACATTATGTTCAGGATTTGGTTTTAATTTGTATGTAGGAATTAAATTATTGAAATAGTTGTTTTCCCTTTAAAAAAAAGTTAATCTTAAAAGAAAAAAGGCATTTTATTTGAGGGATCCAGCTACTAGATTAAGCACATTCTTCCCCTGTAAGAAGGGTTACACATTTAAGCTTCTGCTTTACCTGATCCTGGCAAAAGCCTTGATTTTATCAATCCTGCATCATAGGTAAGTCCTTCATATTTGACAACCGATGTAAATTTTCTCTAAATGTCTCCTGTCAGAATCTTTCTATTTTAATAAATGAATACTCACTGATGTAGAGAATCCTGAACTCTCACACCCTAATTAAGTGGCTCACGTTATCTGTCTGCTACCTGTCCCCAAAGCTACGCTATCTGTCTCCTTTTTCTGGCTCAAGAGATACTTAACAGAAATGATAGAAATCTGTAAAGTGTAAGATCCTGATTCTGCAGACCCATGTTGAGATCACACTTCAGGAATGTAAAATATCTGTTTTCAAAGGGACACTGGACTATTAAACTTGGTCCACTATTTCCAAGGTTGGTATCATTCATAGCAATGAATATTCCACATCTTAAAAAGCATTTTTTCAGTCATCTTGAGAAATCAAACCTTAAAACTCTTTTTTTCTGAACATAGATGATGGTTTTTATTAACTATTCTGATTTCAGTAATTCATCCCTTTCCAACAAGTAGTCACAGAAAGTTTCGTGACTTGTTTTAGTGGCATCCGATTTACAGATCTAGTGAAGAGATATTTTAGGATAACTTATTCAATCTCACAGCTTCTGCAGTGTATTCCTGTAAATATGCAATAGTAGAAGTGGTGTGCAATACTGATTATCTGTCTCCACCACCTCCAGAAAAAACTTCAGGAACTTATTCTTTGTTAATCAAGCTATATTTCTGTAGCTTCAGGAATATAACACTTCAATTTCTAGGAAGGCCTAGTTTATTTTCTTATCAAGTGATATTTTTGAAACAAGATAAAAAAACTGTAACCTAAAAATAAAAAGTCAAATTCTGTTTGTTTCAAACTTTTCAGTTTTAAAATAATATTTAGCAAGAGAATGAACTGGATTCTGATAACCTTGAGCAACTTAAAATAAAATCAGCTTGCATTTGGGAACTTGCTTGTGGGATTCCTTTGGTGTGTCTGAAAAGAGAAAATTATTATGAAAGATTGGAATACTATAGAGCTTTAGGAACAGAAGAACATGCAGATTATTTGGGGGGTGGGGGTGGGGGGGGAAAGACCTGTTGTAAGTGTTGGAGAAAGTAGGTGTGAAAGAGCAGAATGAATGGATGGATGACTGACAAGCACAAGTGAACAGCATTTCAGACTACAAAAGAAAACTTCATATGAAAGTGCTTTATTCACATGGTGTTAAATATATCATTCATTACTATAAACAATATAGAAGAGAAAGTGGTGTAAAGTATCAAATATCCCAAATCACTTTTCTTTTTGAAATACAAATTAATGATTCAGAGATTATTTCCATAATGTATCTCCAAAGTGGTGGAGTTATGAAGATGGTCCTGCAAAACTGAAGATATAAGTGGTAATCTCTGAACTTTTTTTTTCTTTCTGCATGAATATTGACTTTTTAATGCCATACTGCAAGTTAAAGGTATTTTGGGAAATGTGGTATAGGAAGGATGGTCATTAAAACCTTGTGACTATAGGGCTGTAAAAGACTTGCATCTGTGTGGGTTCATAGAGTTGAGTTGAGGGGAGAAGGAGATTAGACTGGGATGAGTTGGAAAGAATTTTGTCAGGGAATGTGAGAACTTTTAAAGCAATCTGATCAGAATACACAGCCAGAATGACCTTGTTGAATAAAGTGCAAAGGTGATATTTTTCTTCTAGGAAGTAATTTTTTTGCTCTTTCCAGAAAAGTTAGTAGCTCACCTCTGTTGGTGCTTCTATCCCAAGCAAATAGCAAAATTACCTTTAAGAAAGCCAAATACTTCTGAGCTATTTCTAATTAACTTTTGAATTAATATGTCCTAAAACTGCCAAATTAAGACAATTCAAGATTGGATTAAGCAGAGAATGTTGAAATATGTTCACAGGTCTAACAGCAATAATAAGGATGGCTATTATCTGAGGGAACAACTCCTTACCTTGGGGGAGGTAAACATGGTGCTTCAGGTGGACAGTCGCAGGCTTCAGTGATCTGAAAGAGAGGTGAAGTATTTTTATATGAATTACATCGGAGCTTTTTCTTCCTCTTTTAATCCTAGAGGAGGGCTGATTTTATGTTCTGACTAAAAAGCCCATCAAAAGATGAGACATTTTTCAGAAGGGAAAACTGAAACAAGGATTACCACATTAAAAAAGCGAAGTCATCTGAAGTTGGAAAACAGTGGGGAATTAATGCACATGTAAAGCAGCAATTCCAGAATGTTTCAGTAAGAACCTGTTGCTCACCCACTGAGAGCTGTAGCACAATTACAAGACAGACCTTGAAAAACTAGAGGGCATCTCTAAAATCTGTCTCATTATGTGTTATTTTCAGACATAGGACAGGATTTGCAAATTATATAGAAAATAACAGCTATAGTGAATCCTGGGAGGAACTGCTCTGACTAAGTGCACGCAGCATGAGCAAAAGCCAGGAGGAGTTGGAAGCCACTGTGAAACAGGAAAACGATATAGTTGCCATCATGAAAACTTTAGTTGACTTACACAATTGCTGCAATGGGTGGCTATAAACTCTCCAGAAGGGATAGGCAAGGAAGGAGGGTTTTGACTGTCTGGATCTGAGTGATGGTAATGATATGGTTGAGGGTTCATGAATAATAATGAGGGGGAAGGCCAATAAGGCAGGTGTCATGGTGAGACTCTGATATAAATGACGCAATCAGGGTGAAGAGGAAGACAAAATAGTCTAAGAGCAGCTGGGAGAAGTCTCACATTCACTAGCTCTTGTTCTTGTCAGGTATTTCAATTTACCAGATGCCTGCTGGAAACACAATACAGCAGAAAGGAAAGAGTCTAGGAGGTTTCTGCAGTGTGGGGAAGAGACTATTCTGGCACAGCTGGAAATTGATCCCCCCTAAACCTGTACTTTTTAAACAGAAAAGGACTTGTGGGTTGGAGGCCAACCTGGACACAGCATGATAGATTTTGATGTCAGAGAAGTAAGGAGGGGGGCTCAGCAGAACTGTTACCTTAACAGTCCAGAGGGCAGCCTTTGACCTTTTTAGGAGACAGTTTGACAGGGCCCTTGAGAGACACTTCTGAAGGGCAAAGGAGTCCAAGAAAGCTAGACATGCTTCAAAAAGGAACTCTTAAAAGTGCATCCAGGCCATCCCCATGTACCAAAAGCCAAGCCAGTGGGGAAGGCCACTGGCCAAGCTGAACAGAGAACTTTGGCTGTAATTCAGGAAAACGGAGAGAACTTACGACCTTTGAAAGAAGCAGTAGGCAGTTCAGGAGGACCATGAGGATATTGTGAGGTTATGCAAGGAGAAAATTAGAAGGGCCAAGGCCCAGATATAATTTAATCTGGCTGCTGCCTTAAAAGACAATAAAAAATGTTTCTATAAATGCATTAGCAATGAAAGGAAGGCTAAGGAATAACTCCATCCTGGATGTGAGGGGAAAAGGATGAGGAAAAGACTATGTACTTAATGCTACCTTTGATTAGTTTTTAGTGGACAGACCAACTATTCTCAGGGTACCCAGTCCCTGAGCTGGAAGACAGCAACAGGTAGCAGAGGGAAGTCTTGACAATCCAAGTGGAAATGGTCAGTAACCTGCTACGCCACTGAGAGACACACAACTGTATGAAGCAGAATGGGATCTACTCAAGGGAACTGAGGAAGATGGATGTACTCACTGAGTCACTCTCCATCCTTTTTCAGCAGTCCTGGATGACTAGGGAGGTGCCAGTTGACTCGAGATTAGCAAAGGTGACAACTAGTTGGTGGCTGGCCACAAGTGGTGTTTCCCTGGGCTTATGATTGGGCGAGTTCTGTTTAATATCTTTAGCAATGATCTGGATGCGGGGATTGAGTGCACACTCAGTCAGTTTGCAGACAGCTCCCTGTTTGGTAGTAGAGTTGGTCTAATGGAGGTCAGGAAAGCTCTGCAGAGAGATCTGGACAAGCTGGATTGATGGTCCAAGGACAATTATATGACACCAAAAAAGGCAAAGTGCTGGGTCCTGCACTTGAGTCGCAACAACCCTAAACAGCTCCACAGGCTGGTGCAGAGTGTCTGGAAAGCTGCTGGATAGAAAAGGATCTGGGTCTGCTGGTCAGCAACATCTGAACATGAGCCAGCTTGTGCCCAAGAGGCCAAAAAAGCCAATGGCATCCTAGACTGTATCAGAAATAGTATGGCCAGCAGGCTTTGGGAAAGGATCATCCCCCTCTACTCAGCACTGGTGAGGCCACACCTTGAATCCTGTGTTCAGCTGTGGGCCCCTCACTGCAAGAAAGACTTTGGTGTACTGGAGCAAGTCCAGAGGGCAGTAGAGATGGTGTAAAGTCTAAAGCACAAATCTTACGAGGAGTGGCTGGGGAAGCTGGGATTGCTTAGCCTGGAGAAATGGATGCTTAGGCAAAATCTATGGGTAATTGATAGCCAAGCCAATTTGCTGCAGAAAGTGTGTTTGTCAGTGATGAAGGTAAAAAAAAACCAAACCAGGGATGAGACGCTAACTGAGTGGTGAGAGTGTAAAACATAATTAGTATCATTATGATGTTTTTTTAGTTTTCATTTCTCTGGGTCATGAACAAATTTACAGGTGATTATGTGTTTCCCGTGATGCATCTCCTGGGCAGCAGCAGAATCAAAATGCCATGTGACAAATTACTCTCTAGGACCTGTATTTCAGTGGACAGTTGTCAAATAACACTTTCATGCATATGTAGGGGTAAATATTTGGGATTTTTTTAAAAATTTAACAATTTTTAAAACAACAAAAAACAAATTTATCTGTACCATCTCCAGAAACATAAATGAGGGCTGCTTGCAAGAACAGCAGGAATATATTATCTGCAATTACCTCACTTGGGCAGTAAATCTGAAAGGTAATGTTTGCAAAAAGAGCCCTGTAAGGGGTGTTATCTTCTATGGGTGGTGTTGCTTATGGGGTTAGAGAGATGTCAGGGATTACCAGAAATTTTAAATAAGGGAAGTGGAGAATGATTCTGAGCCTCGGGGATTACTTTTCTCTCAATAAACTCACATGTAAACCCAGTTACTTTTGTCTCAATAAACACAAAGTTGTAAAATTAATCTGAATTACATCAATTACAGTGACTACAAGGAACTGTCAAAGTTTTGGAGGGACATGGTGTCCCTTTGATGAATGTTTCTTAAACTTTCTTGATTTAAAACACCTATTTTTACTACTGAAATAAAAAGGTGTGCTGCAGTGCTGAAGTTCCTACACCCTGTTGCCTGACTGGTGTGATGCACAACTGTACCATCACAAACAAGTACTTATTTTCCAGAAAAAATAGCTCCACTGAAGGTAGAAATGGCCCAGCACTCAGAATGAAAATCTGTGGGATATCTCAAACTCTATGGTTTCCGAAGATTGTTTGACACAAACTAGCAGTTCTAATAAGAAAAGTACTCTGACGTTGCGAGTCAGATGGTACATCCAGATTGCAGAGAATGACAGGACAGCTAAATAAGACTGTCAAGTATTGTCCTCTGAAATTTGATCTATATTTTGTTTGTTTACATTACGTGGTGCTTGGTTTTTTAACTCTAAAGGTTAAGAGGCAAGCATAGACAAATATCCAGGTGGATGGTTTGCCACAAGTCAAAGCAATGGCTTATCTTGATAGGAATATGTGGTGTGGATTTTTTATTTGGTTGGGTTTTTTGTTTGGTTGGTTTTTTTCTCATGAGACACTGTTTATGCCTACATTCCTGCAAATATAGATGTCCAGAATCCTTATTCTCTTGTCTGGAATCATGATTTTTGATTACACATGGATATTTTAAATCACTCTACTAAATAAGAAGCAGAATAAAACATTAACTTCAGATTTCTCTGAAAAATTACCTTTTTTCCCCAGATTCTCATAATTTTCCAGACCTGCTTTCCAGTTCCTTCCCTTCTAGGGAAGCTAGAGTCCAGAGTATTAATTTGGGGAAATTCATGTAAATTACCATTGATTTTTCTTCTCTGATATTTCTCATTAAGTATTGCTTTTTCACTTGAGACTGAAATGACTCATTTGAGATGTCTTGGTTTTAAAATTTCCCACCAAACCCATGTATTTATCCTGCAACCTAACGAATTCCTGACCTAAGAGTCCTAAAATATTCCTTTAGTGGCTGAAAAGTGGCACCCTAGATGCAAAGCTTTGGAAAATTGGCATTCTTCATTAATACATTAAATGACACAACTGAGGTATATTGGTATTTCTAGATATTTTCAAGGTCTTGAGAATTTACTTTTCTTGAAGGTTTTTTCTTTTTTTATTTTCTTTTTTTATTTTTTTTTTCTTTTTTTGTTTTTAATGAGGGGAAAATGCAAAATGTAAAGGAATAGAATTGTTTTCTTCTAAGTTGTATTTAAAGAAAAACTGAAAAAAAAATTAAAGAAAAAAAATGCAAGACTTTTTCCAGAAGTAGTGTCATACCTCACGGAAAACTGCAAATATAAACAGGGTTCCATTCTGATGCCTCTAAATACATCAGAGAAAATACATTCCTGTATATTTAAATGAGTTAAGAATCTGTTTCTCATCATGTTGAATTCATTGCTACTGAAGGTAACAATGTAATAGGGTATGAACTATGATTAATTAGAATGGTAAATGCTACCTTCTATAGTATTCTATGTAACATGAAGTTAATTTTATTGGAATAGTTGCATACAAGATTTGAGTCTGTTATACCTTCTCTGAAGTCAATGAATTTACTCCAGCTGAGAACTAGGTTTCTGTAAAAATAGCTTTCATTAAAAGATATGGTGCCTTGTATTTCCTCCTGTCTTTTACAGTGTAATGAAATTTCCATTTCATCTTGCCCAGTCTTTTCTTTTCTCTGACCTGGGTTCTGTTCAGATAAAGTTGTTTTCTCTTTTAAAATTCAGTAGCAGTCTGGATTTATTTCCTGCATGTCTGATGTTCATTTTCACTTTGTACTTATGCATCTTCCTCAATACTAAAATGTATCTTTATTTCCTCTCAACAAATGTCAATTTTCAGATAACCTGGTACTGATCTAAAATCTTTGCTCAGAAATGTGTATGTATCTCACCATTAAGGCAAGCCACCCAAATATATTTGAAATAAAAATCAGCTGAGAATCCTTTCTAACCCTGTTTTATCTTCTTGCTTACTTATATATATATTTCTTATATGCTTATACTCTGTTAATGAATAGTGGTTTTGTATACTTATGTATTCCCCTTCTCAAGAATGGAAACACAAACGAATTCCAATCTTCATATTTATCGTGGTCCAATACTTGCTGTCCTGGTACTGAATTTCTTAATACTTTGTACATTGTGTTTTATACATTGCCATTGTTTTCACTTAGTTCATCCGTCAGAGTTCTTTATTCCCTTTTTGAATATCTTTCAATGTATATGCCCTCCTAGTGGAGCATTTTATGCACTATGTAACATGAATAGGAATAATTTTCTTCAGTGCTGAGATGAGTAAACACTAACTCATTTCTTTGCCTTGTGTTCTAACTTTAAACCATGTTTGGTTTTCCTTTAGATAAAATGCACTGGTATTTTCCCACCTTTTCTGGAATGCAGAGGTTTGTCATGCAGTATGTGAAGCATGTGATGCTCTAGAAGAAGACAAATATGAATATATTTGGAGTTGCAGTGGCTTGATTAATATTGCATCAACATCTTGTTTAGCAAATAATATTCTTATGCTCCTTTTAGAATATTTTCAGGGTAATAATTTCTCTATTGCAGGCATATTTTTTAGCACTAAAGTTTGTATTAAGAGAGTTAACACAGCCACAGGATAGAAATATGTCATCTGTGTAATATACTGCCCCAAAATAGCTTCTGACTGCCATTTACTCCAAAGCTGATAAATCAGATACAATGACTTCTTATTCCTGATTGTTTTAAAACATTTTAAATGTTGCATTCACTTGAGAAATTTATGGGAAAAAAATTAAGGAATATTTTCTTCTTCCAGAAGAGGAAGTGATTTTAAGAGATGATATTGCATCTGCTTATCGGACTAGGCTCCTGCTCTACTGTGAGTCTAATCCGATTTCAACACTTCATGTCAGTGTGATATTGCAATTTCTCTCCTGCTTTGTAGTTCATACAACATCTAAATACATTATTATTAATGTATGCCTTGTTCTAGTTCTATTTCTATTTATTAGTTCTAGTTCTAGTTCTAGTTCTAGTTCTAGTTCTAGTTCTATTTATTGTTATAATCTTGGCCAGAAATAGATTACTGTATTTGAATTTACTGAATTCTCACAAAAATTAAAAAATATTATTTGTATTAAAAAATTCTATCTCGTGAGCAGGAGTATACTATGACTAAAGTCAGCTACATGAACATTTTTAGATAAACAGTAAATAGATCGGGAAACTGATTCAGCTCTCATGTTTGGGTTTTTTTAAATTCAAACAGACCTTAGTAACATTTATAAATTATATGAGAAATAATCTCTACACTTGAAAACGTAGGAAAATCCCTAGACTTCTTTGAAGACTGAAAAGGAATAAAAATAGCAGTAAAAAAATATTTCAATAATAAGTAGTAGCACTTAGCAATTGACTGGCTATTTAATGACTGAACTGAAAAGACTGTGCTTTTTTATACATACATTTTGATAAATCTGTCATTTATTTGTGGTTAGTGACCAATTTCAGGCACTTTTAAATGCAGAAAAGATTCCATTAAGTTATAAATTCATTAAAGTCCCTGTACATAAGATGACATAATACAAGAAATGTTTAAAACGCTCCATAATTAAAGCTTCTAACATGTAATAACCTGGCTTTGTGTTTGACAGTTTTTTACATACATTAAAGTTCAGAGCACTGCAAAGTGTTGTGTCAATAATAAATTAATTTCTAATGTCTTGGACTTAGTGTCCTTAATATAGAAAGGATCATGACTGCAACAAAATTTATATTCTAATTCTTGAGTTCAGTGCCTTCCTGTTATTTTGAAGAACAAAGGTCATAATGCATTTTCAGTGTCTATTAAATCATCAGGAATTTACTGAATTAACTATGTACAGACATTATTTGTAGTGTTACAGAAGTGTTATACATACTGGTAAAGTACAGAAAAATGCCTCCTTGTGGTGTGATTTCTTTTGGGGGTCGCTTTTCTGCAGTGGTCATAGGCCTCTCTGGTCAAAAGCTTTTTCTGCTTTGTGCATTTTACCATTTCTGGGGAGTACAGTTCACTCCGTAAATAGCAAAAGCTCATCTGTCTGGGATGGACCACAGGACCCATGGCAGGATGATGTCTATTGTCTGTTTCTAGGTAAGTCAGCCTTAAGAGCAGCTTCAGTGGAGACCAAAGGTGCCAAGCCTCTCTGTTGAAACACACAGGAAAACTTCACTGATTCCTCCCATTCATTGCCTGTTTGGGCAGCCAGGCAAAAGAAATCTGAAGACTTGATTTGTATTCTTGGTTTTTTTCTCTTTTTTTTTTTCTCAAGAAAAATTGGCTGCAAAATAATCACTTAACAATTTAATGTGTTAATTATTGGAAATTAACAGTTAAAAAACTTACAGCTTCCTACAGCAGACTTTCTCTAAGGTGGGTTTGCACTTGCACTGATAACTCAGCTTTTTTCCTGACCTTACTTTTCTGAAGCTTTCATTAGTGGGTCACCAATGCCTCATGATAATTGGAGGCAAATATGCAACCTTTCTAATACTGCTGAATCTTCAATATCCCATTTCAAGATTTTAGGCCATGTTGGAAGAGCTGAGCAGATGAAAGTGACAAAACCCCAGACATATTATAGTGAAGTTATAGGGTTGAATGAGTGACATCAGCATTTAGCTCCATTGTACCCAAAGATAGTGGTTCAAAAAGTCTTACATCCGCCTGCTTGGTCAGTGGATATTCCTGGACCATGGGAGTTTTTTGAGTTGTAGGTAAGTCAAGGAAAATGATCAGTCTGAAATTGAAACACACAATATAATACATATTCTTTCTTCTGTTTTTCTGTCTGAATTAATAAGATCATTACACGAAACACTGTAATATAAAAAGTGAGTTTAGGTTCATTGACTCAATTTGTTTAGCAGCTGGGCAATAACAGGCGAATACAGTATAGAGAAAGGTTCAGATAAAATTCCTATTTGATAAGTATTGTCATATATTTCTTCTTCTCAGCCTTTTTTCATTACACATTTTGATAGAAAGTTTCCATGAAACTTTCCTTTATAAACCATTCTTTATATTCACATATGATGGAAAAAACTACTTGAAAAAAATGCTATGTAGTTTTATTTTAATATAACATTTAAATTTTACTTTTTAATTACTCTGCACTTTTTACATGAATACACTCATTTAAAATACATGAGAACTCTAAATATGTGTTTTGAAAGCAATATATGTAAAACATATTTATTCTAAAATATAGTGATCTATTTATTCTAAAAGTTAATACATGGTTCATCTGTTTTCTAAATCTGCAGTACACATAGGCATGCATTTGTATGGTACAATCTTCTTTATGCTTCTTATTAAATTAAAGCAGGCACTGGGGAAAATTAAAGTAGGGAATGGTCTTTATTCAAACACATGATCCATTTTTCTTTTCTTGTAAATCAGAGTCTATCTGATCTCAATGAAAACATTCTGAACTATTATGGAATAGAGGCTACTCAATACAGAATCAGATTGATTTTGAAAATCAGGAAAGTTTAAGATAATGATCTTTGACCTAGATGTTGCTTTTTATTTCAGTTTTTCCAGTATTTGAAAGCTCCTTTAAGTGCAGGAAGAAGTCTTCCTAATTTTTAGTGCATCTTCCTGATACTGGAATTTGGTTGTCTTCATCAATACCTGCTCTTTTACACCTAGTCGAGAAGATTTAGTTGGCGATTTCTAAGGCAGAAGTGAATTGCTGCTTTAGGATATCCTTTGACTTTTTGCATGGCTGTTTCGTTCATAACTATGTACTTTCTTAAGCAAAGATTTTGTAAGATCTTAAGTTAAAGATTCCCATCCCAGTTAAATGTCGTAGGCATAGAATAAAAAAAAGCATTAACCTGCTTAAACTATTTTTACTTGATATATATAAAGATCAAGATTTTATTAAATTAGTAGAATTAGACAAAATATATCTACTAATGTTGCTTTACATTAATTTCCTTGTATCATAAATATCAAGGGAAAATTTTAAAAGGACTATAGTTAATCGTAAGCTGCTTAATCTTTTATTAATATATATATATGCTCTCTATAGATATGCTTACTATATATATTTTGTATATATACACACACTTAATATAAATAAACTATATAATGGTAAGTTACTTAATAGTAACTTAAACTATTTGAATATATTATGTGTGTAAGCCAGAAGTTTAATAACGGTTTGAGAAGATATTTCCTTATCAGTTGAGATTGAAATTAAGTGCAAACACCCTAAAATAAACTTAAAAGCCAGTAAATAAACATTAGAAATAAATACTGATTATTAATTGCAAGAGAAAAATTAAAACTGGAGAGTTTACCAATTCATGATTATTTCTTAACCTTTATGGATATTACGAAAAATAAGAAAGTCATAATAGCAAACCATAATAATTTTGATCATACTATGCTTTGAAAATATCTTAAGCTACCTAGTTGTCTTAAGATCCTTAAATGTACCTTCTATAAATAAGAAGGAAAATGAAAAAGACATTCAAAAATATTTATTCTCTTTTACTTACCACAAGAA
This sequence comes from Monarcha castaneiventris obscurior, assembly GCA_026261815.1. Lineage (NCBI taxonomy): Eukaryota > Metazoa > Chordata > Aves > Passeriformes > Monarchidae > Monarcha > Monarcha castaneiventris. Next base: position 4,061,623 of record JAMPIT010000379.1, read on the forward strand.
CCAAGGAATTGTTTAACAGTGTTGAAAAGTGACATACCACAAAACTTAAGAAAAAATCTTTTCCATTCCAAAGAAGTTACTCTGCAGTTACTTCTACAGATCACTGCACAGATCAGAGACATAACAATTTTTATTTAAATATGGTAGTCAACATTAACTATTATACTGAAAGAGGTGTAAAATCTCTTCTTTCAGGAAATAAAGTAACATTTAGGTACAGGCTTGAGGGCAAAACCATCATGTGGGGAAAGAATTGTCCCATATGTCCCTATCACTTGCTAATCTCTTTACATCTCCATTGGAAGCATTTGGCACAGGACCAGCAAGATCTGCTGAGAACCATTTCAGATTCCAGAGCAAAGAATATATTTAGGCTTTTATAGCCCTTTTATGATGTCGTTTTCACTCTTCTACCCTCAAATAAAATCTTTGTGTAATGGGATGTATCAAAATAACTCCTGTCTTCTACCTTATTCAGTGCTATCTGTCTTTTGCTTTTTAAAGCCAAAAGGATGTTGTTGTCATCATGAGTTAGATCCAGGCAGATCCTGTATACTGTAGTGGTTTCTAGTATATGGGCATGCAACTCCCTGTACACTAGAAAGATTTTCAAGGTTGTTGAAAAATATCAGACTTGCAGAGATTATTAGATTTCTCATATTTCTGAAAAAAATAGGGAAGTTGAAAAGCTGAGTTTAAGGAAAAAATAGCTCTATATTTGTCTGAATTTTTTTCCTAACATGGCATTGAATTGACATTCAGAGCCTTGAATCACAAATTTCTTTTTGATACATTTACTTGTTATAGGAGGCTACAGATGAAGAATATTTACAGAGATTCAAAAAACTGTTTAAGAAAGTATGGTGAAAACTTACAATGACATTACTAAATACAAGGGTGACACTTCTGATTGTGATCCCTGACTACAAGTTTGCCACGATTTGGGAAAGAAGACTACATCACTTTTTCTCTTTCTTTTCATTTGCTACAAAACAACTTGGTCTTTTTTTGATATTGCTTTTATATAAACTTGCCATTTATTCTGGCGCAGTATTTTTATTTTCTGCATAAAAAATGTAAGGAAAGCTACACTTACTTCATTATGGAAAGCTGACCTGCAAAGCTTTTAAGTTGAATAAATGAAACTAAATTAACTGGAAATTTGCTGATTGTAACAAACATTTTGTGAAAAGTGCGTGTCATCAAAAAGATTAAAGGAGATAAAGTACAGGAAAGATAAATCATAGTAAAGTTAGGAAAGGAAAATGGAAGCTAATGAAATTTTGAAATTACAAATTGAGGTTGATTTTTGATGTATGTTCAGTTTTTTCTCTCAATGCAAATTTTTAATTCAGTTCAAGGGAAATAAGACTTAAGACTGTTTCATTTTTAAATTTCAAGTAGACCACTGATCACACTCAGTTGCCTTTTAAAAATCCATTATTTTGACTGGCACATAAAGAATGACATTTAGCCAGAGTATGCCTTTCTGTGAATATTTGGAATACTCTCTTCTTCCTGTCTTTGAAATCCTGTAGAATAAGATTAGTGTTATAACAAGCCATCCATACAGTGATTTAGCAGTTCAAGGATTGCCTCTTCCTCTGTCAGAGTCTGTATATCAAAGATCATGAGACAATTGCATGTACCAACAGCATGGAGCATTCAGCCTCACTGGTCACAAAATCATTCCTTGCTTGTGACTGAATATTAGCAAGAAGGCATGGCATTCAGCACTCTGCAGAGCAGAAACTTTAGTGAAGTGTGGACATCCATAGAAAATTAATGAAAGAATAAACCTGCTTCCAAAAAGAACAAAGGAAAGTGTGATTTTCTGTTGAAAAACTTTAAAAATTTAACTATGGCTTCTTAGCTGGACAGCTACAAATTTTTCACAACAGTTCAAAGCCTTGCTTTCCTTGTGTCCTTGCTAAAGGAGAAAAGGGTCTCAATTAGGTGCTGAAAAGGTATAGAAATGGATCATTAGGGTCCAGAAAAGATACAATTTTTTTTCTGTATTGCCTCTAAAATTATCATCAGAAAGTACAGAGAGTAATCTAAAATATTCTGCTTCTTCTCTTTGTTAAGGTAGTAGTATTCATTCCAATATGCCTTTCTTTCATTTTTTGCAAGCTGGTATGTTTCTGATTAAATTTATGCATTGGGTCAAACTGTGGGCAGCTCATAACACTTTAGTTAGACTTCCTTTAAAAGGCATACTAAAAGACACAAATAACTATTTTTTAAAATATTGTTAAATGTATTATATGTAGAAGAATGCTCCAAATGAAAATTTTCCTTGTGATGAACTTTCCTTAAGAAAAACATGGTTTTATGGAAGGCTTGCTAAAACTGATAATAGCTTTCAGTTGGTGCCTTTTTAATAGTCAATGGATGCTTAAAATGAATAAAATAAACATGTGACAGGAAATGAAAACTATAAAAGGGTATGTAAATTTGTTTTAAACTCTTACTTAAGTATAGTTTCCTGTCTTTTTTTTATGATGATAACTATTGCCCCTTCTGATGCGAGTTAGAAATAGCCCTCATTTTCTCGGCATGTGGTAGCTCTCAAACCTTGTTTAAGAAAATGTGTTCTGGCTTCTCCATTTCTATTCTGCACATGTAAAGATGAAATAACTTTCATCAAAAGTTAGACCATTATATATTCAGAAAGGTTCCACTGGAAATGTGGGCTTTCACTGTCACAGATATCTTTATTCCCTTTATAACATCTTAGAAAAAATGCACTGTGCTTTTGTAGGGTGCCCAGGTATTTTACTTTCCATCTAGCAAGAAAATGTGATCTTCTCATTGGATTGCAATTAGCAAGAAATCACGTGCAAGAAGAGACATCTATGAGATTAATATTAACCAAGTATCACCTAAAACATTTAATTTTAAGGAAAGCATAAATAAAGCTCCATCTTGTATTACAACAGAGCCAATACTTTTTCCCTAGCTCTGATATAGTACTCTTTAGCCTGATTGCTGATATTGACCTGAAGGCCCAACACATCAGTGCTCAAAGCCATGAAAATATCTGTAGAAGCTGGTTCCCTCCTTACAGGCAGCAATGTGCAGTTACATATCATGGCATTTCAACTCCAGTGTGTTTTGAGGCACTTGCAAGGGCAAGCAGAGGACAGGATGGGATGCAACTTGTGCAAATCTGGTTCACGTTCTCTGGAATCAGAAATACGAGTGTAGCTGCAGTTTGAATAAGGCTGTAGTCAAAGAAAGTGAGTGCAGATTTAATTCAACAGAGGTTTAGTTAATATCAAAGATATAATAATATTTGGAGCATTTGTCAAAGATGGCAGACTGTGAGAGGTGCATTTAGTATCATCCTAAAATTAGTACTTGATTTATCAATTCAGTGTGTGCAGAAGTCAGGAATTTCCCCACTCCAGAATGCAAAAACTATGGCTTTGGCATTTTGTCACCATGCTTAACTTATTCAAGCAACAGATGGAAGGATTTGTGTCACTGCCTTGTCCTGTTTCCACTCTGCAAGAATCATAAAGCAAGTAGGGAGGTCTGGTCATGTACTGCCTCAGTACAGAGCAACATGTTCAACTCCCATGCCTACTGTTCAGCTGTCAGTTCCTGCAGCTTTTGATCAACCCCTGTGTGAAGGCCCAGAACATCTGTTATAATTTGAACAAATAATGAAGTTAAAAATGGAATAGCAGGTTAATCTTTTCAGTTCCTCAGTCTTTCTTAGATGTGTCTTTGTTTCTGTCACTCCATCACTTTCAGTTTTCTTGGCATCATAGCAAGATGACAGCTCTCTGTGATGGCATTGGCATGTTCATACTCTTTATGACAGTTGTTAACAAAATATAGACTATTAGAAAAAGATAGTTTAATTTTGCAGACTTTTGGTTTTTTACCCTATTTTCCACTCCACTTCCCTAATCACACACAGAATTTCCTCTGAAGTTTTGAGCAATGTTAAGGTCACCAGAATGGTCATTATCACATCACAGCTGCCAGTACTAGATATTGGCTATGTTAATTACATTTCAGGCACACAGAGCCTTCCCAGCTCAATCAATTTATTAAGATACTGTGGCACAGTGTGCTCCATTGCCATGCAGTGCTGTAGGAGAGTGGTTTGCAAACCCTGGAGGTGAGTCTGCAAGCAAGATGAGAGCAAGGGTCCCAGCAGCTTTGTTCAAAAAACATCCCTTCAATCAGTGTCACAGAGAGCAGAAGCAGGTGAGTCAATATGCCAGGAGGCTGCCTGGGGAATCCTGTGACATCATGGCCCTGTCTCTGACTAGAAGTCTTTACAACTGCTTTACAACTGCTTCCTGTATCTCTGCATGATGAGCATTTGCAGGCTTCTGCACAAAATTTAACAGAATTACTTTTCTGAGTGGAACAGATTCTCACTAGGTGTCAAATCCCATTACATTAAATTACACCCAGTCTAAAATGCCTTTCCTCCTTACTTGGCCATCCCAAAATTTTAATTTCATCTACATTTACCTTTTTTCTTGCACTGAAGACCTTTGGTAAAAACCAGGCTTACTTGTCTGGTTGTCAACGACAGGAGTATGGTTTTGTTTATCCCATTATTTACTTTTCCTAGCTTGGTCTGCTCAGGGAGGGGATTTGGAACCATTGCAGCATGATCATAATTAATTATTTTAATTGTTTATTTTTAGTCAAATTATAAAACCGTTATTAAATGTTAGAACAGTATTACATAGAGGCCCAATGTGAAAAATAACATCGAATTTGAAGTTGTTCTTGTCCTGTTTTCTTTGAGCCAGGAGAATGCAGATTAAATTTCTACCGTAATTATGTGGCTGTTGGTTTTATTTTGGTTTGGGGTGGTTTGTTTTTTGCTTTCTTTTTTGGGTGGGGGGGGGCTGTTTCTTTGTTTGATTGGGTTGGGTATTTTTTATTCTTGTTTGTTTCCCCTAAATGAGTGAGATAAAATATGGTTATACCTGCAAATGGCTTCCAAAAGTTTTCCTAAGCTATAGCCTGTTATTTCAGAACTTCCAGCACTCTGCTGTTAGGGGTTTTCTCCTCTTTTTTTTTTCAAATGAATTTAATAAACATGAAGAAAAGCAAATTAATTTAAATTACTCCCCACAACACTACCTAAATTTAGAGAATGCAATTAACTGTGATGTACACATCAACACATTTAATTCTGTAAAACACTTATCTTAGGTAAAAATATTGCCATTACTAATTAAAAAAACATAATCTGAAAGAAATAACTAATAAAAATAAAATGAACAAGCAAATTGTATTAAAAAGTTGAAGGAATGCTGTTGAACAGAATTAGAGGTAGGAAAAAAGGGAATTCTAACCTTAAGAAACATTTTCAGTGATGCTTCTGTTTTATTCTCTACAACATGTGTTGGTATGTAGTTGATTCAATACAATCTGCTTATCAGAAAATATTAGAAGTTTACAATTCTGCCTCCTCTGCTGGAAATAATTTTTTTTTTTTTGAATTCCATACCATGCAATATATTTATCTAATGTTCAAGTAAATCTTTAAATCTCTGCTACCATATGTGAAATGTGCTGCTGTTGAGATCCAGGACCTCAACTGCCTTTCACACATTTGGTTTTTTTGTTCATATAGACTAGAGCATTCCACTGCAGTGCAAGTTACTCCAGCTCTAAGCCTGTCTTTGCCATTTGTCTGCTGTGTGAGACAGAGATGACCTCCTCTCCTCTCTATTTCTGGTTTCATCGAAAAGCTCCAGAAAATCACCAGACTTTTCCAATGAAGGTACAGAGAACTATTTTTGCAGAGTACATCACTCTTGCCATACATAACATTAACTTGCACTGATCATGCCTCCGGAGTGGATTTTCTTCTCCATATAAGACTTCCTCTGCTCCCTGCCTCTTCACAACTTCATCTTATCACTTCTACTTATGAACTCTTTGGAACAAATGGGCATATAATTTTACAAAGCCTGATAACATGGACAATCACCAGACTCTAAGAAAAACTTGTTTGCTCCCATTCACCTACATTTCATACCAAATTGCTGACGCATAGTTTTGTTGAAGTGGTTCCATTCTTGGTCCCTTATAAATTTGTTGCACTTTACATGGTATTATATTGAGAAAATTTCAGAGAAAAACAAGTTTATGTGTTTCAAAAACACTGACATTCTGTTGTGTTGCCTGTATCAAAATCTCTTACTGTCTCTTTTTAAATTTTACACCCAAAAACTTTCTTCTCAAGATTTTTGTAGAGCCCTGGGTGCTTCACCTCCAAAAATACTCTATATCTTGTTGTGCTTCATCTACTTCCTCGATTTGTGATATTTTCAAAAATCAGTGTAGATCAATGTAGAATAATCCTGCAACACCTTCACTTACAAATAAATTTTAGCAATAAGTATAAAATTGCAATCAAAAATCTATATAGTTCCTTTAATAGTTAAAATGGGTTTTGGTTTTATTTTTCACTTATTTCCATGACCTGTGAAACTCACTTTGCAGGTACAGAATGGGAGACCCCGGCATCAGATTTTTCTAGCATTGGCAACTGGAAATCACAGATAAAAGACATATTAAGAAGAAAGGTGCTTTGCTAGTATCCTCTGTCAACCTGCTGTGTTAGGATAAAAATTGTACGAAAGCTTTATGCTCTATGTTCATGCAATAAAATACACTGTCATAACAGCAATGTAAAGGGAGGCATTATGATTGGGTCTTTATCCTAGTACTTTCTATGTTTTGACTGATCAAAGGTCATTTTCTACAATACACAGTACTAAAATGTTAGAATTACTCTGGGTAATGATAATTGCAGTATTTTAGGGTGCTGACATTTAATATATTTTTAATTAGTTTAATAGTTGTCATTATGTGGAGACAAACTGTTCTTTTTAGCAATCATGATTTGAGTGTCTTAAATTTTATGTCTGTCTGCAAAAAAACCCTGAACTTTTTCTGATATTTTGCTGCTCTCAGTGTGGGGAGAATCAAGGCCAAGTGTACAAAATTTTATTTTATAAATTTATTTAAATACAATAACTTTAATCCTGAAAATTCTTTTGAGACATCAAACACTGCCAAAAGAAATAGGAGTTGAGCAAGATGCTTCAAGTTGTTTAGATATCAGCTGCACTTGAAAGTTTCCCCTTTGTCTTTTAAGTGAAGTACTGGGTTCTGCTGCTTCTTTGATCATGACAAGAGGTAGGTATGGTATTTAAATCCTGTTGTTTGGATATTTATATCTGTGTATAATCTTAGCACATTCTTTATAACTGAAGGGTCAGGATGCCTGCTAAATTTTCTGATACTGAGATGCTTTTGTCTGTTCTATTATGACAGGAACCATGAAACATCACACAAATCATTTTTACTGACAAAGCACGACTTGCAGCACTCATATTGTAAAAGTGAATTCCTTCAGCCTGTGAATGTCAGTGGCTACTTTCAAGGACACAAATTATCTTCTGTGAAATCTGAGTAATTTATAGGACAGAATAAATTGTGATGTGGGTTCAGTTAGGTGCTGCTTATTCAAGAAAAAATCTGAATAAATATTAGCATATCTGTGAGACTATCCGAATAGTAAGCTATATAGCTACTATAATACATATAAGAAATAAGAAATATTGTAATATAGTTGGTGGCCAGGACTAAAATCTGGTAATACTGTGAAAGACACTGTAATCTAGTTTGAAATAGTGCCGTAATTTGACATTTCAGCAGTATCTTCACAATACACTGGGAAACCCTACAGGTTGCTTACATGTCAATTGGGAGCTCCTAGCCTCAGTAAAGAGACATTAATCCTTCCTTGCCTATACATCATGTATTAACATGCTTTCCACATCTGAAAAGGTAGCTGGAGTTTTTTGTAATACTAAATTTAAAAAAAAAAAACTATATATAGAACCATTATCTAAAGTGCATTTTCCACTTTGTGTTGTTGTTGTTGAAAACTTCCTTTTATTCTCCATTTTTAATTTTGTTTTCTCTCATTTTCTCGTACCAGTGGTACTTCATTTCTGGTACATTCATTGTCTTCATCTTAGGGTCTTTTATGTTTTGTTGCTTTGTTTTTTGCTTTTTGAGGGGGGAAGGGGGTTGGTTTTGCTTTATTTCTTTTTTCCAATTGAAATTCACTGCAATACATTGTGGCACAATAGGGAAATAAGGAGGGGTACTGTCACATTGCCATTGGTGATGGAATACTTGATATGGAATTGCTTGCTACAGAAATAGGAAACATCATTAGTTTTCTCTGATAAAGTCTTGAAATGAAAAATTTATAAGTGAATACTAATTTTTTCAAAATCTGAAAATTGCTACAACAGAGTTCTTGTTAACGTATTCCAAGATCCCTGATCCTAAATGAAGGTCTGGGCTATGGATCTTTGGAACAGTCTTTATTTTCTTTATCTCTTTATAGTTTTCCATTTAACAGATATGGCTGTCTATTCACTGAATCCGTCTTATTACAAGCAGAGTTCTTTCCTTTTCCTGTCGTGTTAACATAATATTACCACTTCAAGACCTCGGTCCACTCCTCTGAGGTTGCTTTGTAGAGTCTCTGTGTGCAGACTCAAGGTATAGATATATAATCTGCTGCTTGTGTTTGCTGGGCAAAAGAAAACAGTAATTGATGTAAACAACCTCTGTTTACCCTTAGCTCTTTGTTGCTTGCAGTTCTGAAAGAGAAGAGCAATGCATGGAGGTGAAGCACTGCAGTGCAGAGGAATAGTCAATCTGCCCCTTTAAATAAACTTACTTCTGCCAATAGATAAACTCAGAGAGTTAGAAGGGGCCTTGAGGTCATCTACTGAACTCCTGTGCTTCAGGATTTCATCTCCCACTGCAAGGAGTTACTCTAAGGAGATGGCTCATTTATCTTTATCCTAAATACCTCCTAGTGACAGAGTGCACACTGCTCCTAACTTTTACAGGTTTCCGCTAATTTCTAACCTGAAGATCCCAAATGGAAGTTAAGGTCCTTGCAAATTCTCCCATTCACCTGGATTACAGGCAACAGGCTGTCCTTACAAATTTTTCCCTTTATGAAAAATAAATATTTAAAATTGTATTAACTTTGAGTGTCTGGGGCAAAAAAGTACAGCAAATTCCCAAAAAGTACAGCTGCTCACAATAATTTACTTTAAAAGGGAAACTTCTTTCATGATTTCTTTTATATGATAGTTCTTCTAATGAAGTCTTGCAAAGCAACCCAAAAGGGGAAAGTGCAAGTAATTGTTTTTTGTAACTGTAACTATGATACAAATGTTGGTGTCCCATGTCCCAAAACAGTCCCATTTTCAATGAGCACTTTGAGAGAGATTCTTTCAATATGTTTAACAGAAAATTGGCTTGATTTTACATATGCTGATGTGCTTGCTGCACATAGCATTAAGAAAGTTGGAACACATTGAACCTTGACCAGGAGATCAACAACAAATGGAATATTTATTATATCCAACTAAACAAACGGTTTCCTGGAGCCAGTAGTGACATAACTGTCTCCTTTGTGTTATGTCTTTAAATACTGCATGTCCTAGAGTCTCTTAATTCCTTACAGCAGTTAATATGATGAGATCCTCATTATACATAGTAACTAGTAAAAAGAATGTGGATGGTATCACTTTAATCAAGTTTATATCTAGAGAGCTCTTATTTTCCTGCTATAGTTAGGGTTTGTTTTTATTCCTGTTGAACACTGGACAGCCTTTCAGAGGACATTGTAAAAGATTAGACTGTAAGATACTAACTTGTGAAAATGTGTCAAATACATGAAAATTTAAGTATATTAAATAGCTATGTTCATTACAGATTATAAAACTCTGTATTTCCATGAAAGAATAACAAAGTAAAGAAGAAAAGACCCAACTAAATTTCTGTCTGTTAAGCACCAGATGTAGCTAGTCAGAGAAGGAGCTGGTGCTCTTTTCAGTTGTTACAAAGGCTGCAATGAAGCAATACAGTTTCATGTGGAACTGGCTAGCTCATGATATGATTCAAATGTAATTACACATTGCATCCCAAACTTATAAAGGACAAAATAATCTTGGATTATTTGACAGATTCAAGAATGTAGGGTTTTGTGAGTTTTCTGAGCTCCCAAAGGAGGCAGTCCCACAGCTACATTTATAAAGGGACTTTTCTCCTCAGGTAGCTAGAACTGTAAATCAGAGCATGCTCAAGCTATAGATTATTTGATGAAAGCTCCAAATTGACTTCATCTTTTAGGATTAGCCCAGTTTTGAGTATGTTGTATGATATATTCAGTGGGGGATTCTCAGCTCCTGCAACACCAACCTTTCAACATTCAAGAAAATGTATATGCTTATAGAAGCAAAAACAATTTGAGCATGTTCCAAGGTGCCAGAACCCTCATATGGCAGTTAAACAATATTTCAAAGACCAGGAGCAGATTATTACCAAGATCAGCAAAGGAAAACTTCCATTAAAGTAACAGTAGGCTGTTAAAGTATGCATGCAAGCATACTTTAGCTTACCAAAGAGTTTCTGCTCCATTCTGTTTGCTCATGTAATACCTTTTTACTTGCCTGATAGTCTGTCTTTTATTATATTTCATTCAAGTAAAATTTTCATTGCCTTCAGTGAATTCACAGGGTAAAGACAGCAGATTTTACATTCAAATATTAGACCTGAAAAGTAATTGCAAAGTAATTGCAAAGTAATTGCAAGTGAGGCTGATTCTTACATATGCTTTCTGAACAAATCCTGTGCAAATTTTATGACATTTATATATATTAATTTTAAAATATCAAAATTAATTTTTGCTTCCTCTTGCGAGGGAAGAAAGGGGACATTTTTTTCCATGGTATGCATTTTAAATCTATTAAGGATTTATCACATTTCTGTTGTTACACACTTTTAAACACACAAAGAATTTCTGGCACAAAGGAATACTTTTATTCTTCACTAAGAAAGAAACAACTCACAACAGTCTTCATCAGTAAAGATGCCATTGAAAAATGCTGCTGTATGAACCTGGCAATAACCTGTCCTCACCACAGATCTACTTAATTGCTTCTGCATTTATAATAGACAAAACAGATGATTAAAGCTTGGTGCACTGAGCAGCAATCTTTGGGAATTACTTAAATTACTTTTGTATAATACCTTAGGCCATAATTATAAAGGTTTATGTAACTTGCAAATGATGCAAATCATGTTTTCTGCAAATATTTAACAAAACACCAGCAGAACAAACTGTGTTTCTGAACAACTATAAACTGCTCTTCATTTATTTGGGGCATTCCATAACTTAAGCTAATTATGGTTGTTAGCTGTAGATAAACACATTACTAAAATACCCTTTAGTGCCTTCAAAAGAAGAAATATGAAAGTTCTACAGTTATTAAATTGCTCATGAAAAAAGATTGAGAAAATATGTCTCTTTCAAAACTTGGAACAGAAGAGATGCCCCCAGCACCTGTAAATTGTCATTTCCAAATTTCTATTTTTAACAAGACAATTATTTGTTTATAGCCATAGAAATTATTATGAATCCATATTGACACCTTGCGGATAGCTTGGTCAAATGCAGTGAGCAGGTTTCCATACTTACTCATTTTGGAATATATTAGTCCTATTAGCTAACTCATAATTAAGCACTGGGCACAGTTTCTGTTTGAAGCTCCTGTAGTAGTTCTGTATTTTATGAAGGGGTTGTATCAAAAAATACAGTTTGTAGATACATAAAAAAAAAAAAATAAAAAATAGGTGGGAATCAACACCTATAGAATATTGGTCTTGCCAAAACAACTGTTTAACATCACATTTCTTTTTATTTACTTAACTTTAGATGGGAAAAAATCCTACTAGAGCAATCTACCCTAACCACTAAACTCCTAAGCTTAAATGTAAGGATTTCAAACTTAAAGATGGAAAATTGAGGTTAGATAGATGGAAGAAATTTTTTATTGTGAAAGTGGAAGAGGTTACCCAGAGAGACTGTGGATATCCCATCCCTGATGGTGTTCAAGGCCAGGTTAGATGTGTTATTGAGAAGCCTGATTTAGTGAGAGGTGAATGTATATAAGATAACATTACAATATATATTTTTCATATCAGATTCGGAAATTCCTTTGCCAAGAAACCTTTTGGTCTATGGAACTGCAGAATCCATTGCAACGTGCAGAGCTGTACCATAGGTGTCTGAATGGCTTATAGGTCATTTTCAGAGCTTAAGGAATTAGCTGTCAAAAGCTCAGTCAAAAAGAATATTTTCTGTAGATAAGGACAAGAAAAAGGAAGCCATTTTGCTTTTGATAATGACAAGAAACATGAAGCAGTACACTGAAGAACAATAGGAGCTGAGGCCAAGATCCCCCACTACAGTTTTTCTCTTTTACTTTCTCTTTTTCTTTCTCTTTTTCTTTTCCTTTTCCTTTTTATTTACATTTTCTTTTGTTTCCCACACTCCAGTTTTCATTGCCTTTTTTTGTTTGCTTCTTCAAATAATGCATTCAGCTATCAAAACTATTCAAACCTCAAGTCTTCTGTTTCAAGTAAGATAGAGTATGAGCCATTCACTTAAGAGTTGGACTTGATTATCCTTGTGGGTCCCTTCCGACTACAAATATTCTGTGATTTGCTGGTAATTTTAGCCATATTAGTTAATCTAATGTCTAGAATAAAGAACTTCTTACATAAATTATATAAAATGATGAGATTAATATTAGGGTTGTTTTTAATAAACAAAGAGTTAGAAACAATCAGTGCTCTGCCACTTATTATTATGACCAAAATCAGGGTTTTTTTGCATTCTTCAGAAATTTCTAAAAAGCTTTGCTACAACCAGGAATACTCTAAAATTTTAATCTCAAGTGTCAATGTTTCTTTGAGCAGCATTGTCCTCTGGCTGTTGTTGTTTAGGATATGCTTCTCATTTGCTTGACAATGAAACTGTATAGTGATATTGAAGTCTTGAGGAGGGACAGAGAGGTTGAGCTAATGCCCACTGGAGTTCGTATCTAGTCTAACTCCATGCTGCATGGGTTCTGTGATGGTGCCCTAAGGAGGCCTGAACCCTGACTTTCATGATTTAGCAGGGAGAGGGACAAATGTCTGTCATGCAGAACTAAGAGGACCCTCACATGGAAGAAAGTGTATCTGAAGCGTCTCATTTATTTGTTTTGTTTGTGGTTTTTAATAAAATAAACATATTGATTTAATAAGTAGCTTATTCCTTTATTCAAGTATCAGATAAAAACTTGATCTGAGTATCTGAATATATTTATGCTCTGTGAAATAGATTTCATACATGCATACGATGCAGAAACATGTCAAATTATGGCTTCAGTATTAAGCTGGAGTAAAACTTTGACAATGGACCTTTTCCTGTGCTGGCAATATAGAATCAGCTATATATCAGGTTAAACACTGAAATCAGTATCTACATATTAATGCTGGTTTTAACCTTTTTTAATGCATTTCAACAAATTAAAACACATGTTATCCTAGGTCTACCAAGTGTTAAGTAGAAGACATTGATCAGCATTTTCTTAAGCAACTCAAATCTTTGCCTGAATTCCTTCCATAGATTGGAAGAAACTCTGCTGATGTGGAGCTGTGAGAATTGCACATACAGGATACATTGTTCAAAAAACAACCAAAGACAACCTACAAAAATAAATTCAAATATTTTCCAGCAAGGATTTGTGAATTAGAATTTTTTAGGATAGGTATGATACATATTTGCAAAGATAAATGACTCAATATAATTTTTCTCTATACAGTTACATACATAGCTAAGAGCAAAGCATCTGCCCCTCTAAGGATGCTATGTGTTGAAGACTGGAAAAGCCTGCACAGCAGATAGGCTGAGAAAGAGAAGGCAGGTGAGTGATCAGTGTACATAATTTCTAGTTCTGCTTTTCATTCAAACCCCATTCAAACAATTCGTTTAGGAAATCTAACTCCTCTCTATAGCTGAACTGGTTTACTTCAGCAAGTCAGGCGATATGAGCTTGCTACACTGAATATGGGCTATCTATTAGATTACTGAACCATGACCAATATCAGTAACTAACAATATCCAGCAATTAACTTCTCCTTTTAAGTCATTAAGGACTTCAGATAATGGCCTGGAAAATTTAATAGCTTAAAATGTTGACACAAAAAAAAAAATAAAAGAAAAAAGTTATAAACTAAATATGATAGTAGTTTTTAACTGGCAAATTTCTTCACATTTTCCTTGTTCCGTTGAGTGCTTAGAGTTCCTGAAACACTTCAGTGCATGTTGCATGCTTTCACTTTCAAGTGTCAATGCTGCACAGTAATACCATCTCTCATGCTGTCAAAGTACTGAATTCTTCATCTACTTGGCTGATAAAGACCACATGCTGTTGCATAAGTTGCTGCTTGGAAGATACCAGTGCCTGTCTGACTCCACTCCAGTCTATTCAGGGGACTATGTTAATTTTTTAATGGAGCCAAACCCATTGGCTGTCCTTGTGGACGTTTGGAAAGGTGGTGCACAACGAGCAAGGGTATTTCTGTGCAGGTCCAGGATCAGTGGAAAGTGGTTCATGACAGTGTCTAGACCCAGCTGGCATTTTAAGTATTGGTAACAATGAATTTTGGGAATGAGACCTAGACAGAATGGAAAGGAAAATGAAAGGTATGAAATATAAGGATCAGATGTTGAAATGCAGTGTGGTTTTGGTAAATATTTTTGAGTACAATACAGGAATGAAACAACATGTTAATAACACATCAGAACACACATAAATATATCATTTAATGTGGGACCTGAGCATAAGAAAAACTTTATGGAACATGGGGTGGAGACTGTCTTTGTCTGGCTGTGTTGGAGTTCACTTTCTTCACAGCAGTGCATGCAGTGCTGCACTTTGTGTCTGTGGCTAAACCAGCGCTGGTAAAACAGCAGTGTTATGGCTATTGTCAAACAATGCTTGCACAGCATCAAGACTTTTGCACATTCTGCCATACTCCTCTCCTCCCAAATGAGTAGGCTAGCACAAGAGGCTTGAAGGATAGCTAGGATAGTTGACCCAAGCTGACCACAGGGATGTTCCGTACCATAATACACCATGCTCAGCAATAAATCTTAGAAAGAGGATGACCAAAAAAAGTAAAAACAACAGAGAGACCTCCAGGAACAGAGAAGGAGAAGAAAGATGGCAGAGTAGATTTTCAGAGTAGTATAAGGGAAACCCACAATGGAACAGACTTTGGCTAAAGGATTATAGCCCATGGAAAACTCTTACTCAAGAAGAGGAAAAGTGGCAGAAGGAAGAAGAAACAATGGGAAGCTGTTATGTACTGACCATGAGCCCCCACCTCACCATTGTGACTCTTGGATCAATGGGACAGGGCATCTATATTTGGACATCTGGATGTGCAGTATAAAAATGGGGTCCTGATTGATGGGAGGACTTGACCATTTATTCAGGTTACCTATGAAACAGGCACCATAAGTAAGCAATAAAAAGTATTTCTGGATGGTGAGTGGAATCAGTATGAGTAGGTCTGGCAGATCAATTGCACTGGATCACTGACAAAATCCACCAATTCAATTACTGTATACTTATTGTGATGGAGGTAAATGCCAGGTGGCTGAAAAAAAACTTTGCAATCCATGCCAGTGCCCAAAACATCATTCTGGGAAAGTCCTGTTACAACATGACACCCCAGAAAGAATTAAGTTATATGATGGGACTCACCTCTGAAATATCCCCAGAGACACCTGGGCCAGGAAATACAGCATTGAGTGTATCACCCTACCTCCCACCAGCCCCCAGAAAGATTGAACACTGTTTGGGACTGTTAAGTACCAGGCAGTGAATGATGGGAACTGGGGAATAGAAACACTAGGATGCATATATTGGAGACACTCTTGTCTGGTCAGTATAAGAGGATCAGAGAAACAACCTGGCCCTGGCCAAACAAAGCTTCTATTCTCCTACTCATACGCCTTTCATCATTAACAGATCATAAATACGTACCTATATTGCTGGAAATCTGTAGTGATGATTGTATTGTCATGGCTGTATTTTGATGAGAGGGTTTCAAGTGCTGTGGCAATGCTAATACTGTGGTCAAACCTGTCTCTGTATCATGTGTTACTATAGTTCATCTTCAATAAGTGACTGTTCTACACTGCTGTGGGACATAGTCATTAAAGATTTTAAACCCTATTTTGCTGAATTCCCTTGTTTATCTTAATTCTCAAGTGGTTTTGGATTTTACGTTCCTTGTCTCTCTTTTCTGTATAAAGAATAAAATTAAAATGAACAGAAGAATAGTCTTTTAGTGTAAAATTTATCTTCCACTAAGTGATCATTTGAGCCAGTGCAGTCTTATATGTAGAATATAAATGAAGAGTACTTCTGAAAGGAAATATAGAAAAAACTATTTTTTCTCCTAAAAACCATGTACAAAGTAAGAAGAGGGGCACTATATTTTAACTGTTTAATGAGCTGTTAATGAGAATTCAAATGTACTACTCCCAACTTTGAATATAGAATTTTATTACAAATGTATGTGTACAATTAAACGGCTTCGACTCCTCTGAAATCCGACACATATAACTATATTTGAATATGATTGAATTCTAAAACAAAATAATGATTCCATAAGTAGAAAATATTTATAGAAAAATGTAAATTCACATCTTTTTGTTACAGCATAGCACAATATTCTCATAAGATACATGCTTATATGTATAGTATATATATACACATATTAATTACAAGACATTACTTTTTTTTTACTGAGTTACTTATTACTAAGCAAAATAATATATGTTTATAATAGTGTATTTAAATCTATACAGTGGAAATATTTTTTGCAAGTTAAATATGTTCCTTGATTCTTGTAATTGTTTCTGCAAATATTTTCATGGCTCCATCAAGACTGGAGTTCATATAGTTTTGGCTAGTATTCTTCAAACATTGGTCTTTTGGAAATAAATGATCCTAAAAAGGTACATGGCTACATAGTGTCTGTTTCCTTCGCATCTGTCTTTCATGGGTTTTGTCCACAGATAATTTAAATATCTAGTTAGGGTAGTGACAAGTCTTGCTGGTCTAATTTACATAAAGCAAAGGTAACCCAGGAGTAGATCAGTCTCACCTCTCATCAGCCTTACTCAGTGCTTATGAGCACTTACCTCCTCAGCAAAAAGGCAGTGATCAAAATGCAGATCACTCTATAAACTTTTGATGTATATTTAATTAGATATTTGATCTGAGTAATGGTTATGGAAATGTCTTGTTTGCTTGTTTATTTCAACTTGTTTCAACTGCCTTAGGGGGAACTTCGACTTGCCAGATGATAATTGGGAACACCATACAGCTGGCACAAACAGGTCCAGGAGAATCCTAAAACACCTGGATGATAATCTCATGGTATAGGTACTAGGGGAGCTGACTAGGAAAGATGCCCTTCTTGATTTGTTGCTCATTGAAAGAAGGGGTCTCAGAAGTGACGTGGTGATGAGTGGCCACCTTGGCCACAGTGACCACAGAATAACTGAGTTTAAATCGAGTCTGACCAGACGAAATGGGCAGGCAAAACTTCAACCCTGAACATGAGAAGACTTCATGCTGCTGAATTCCAACAGAATTCTTCACACTTGTTCAGGTCATTCAACAAATCTATTTGTCTTAAATGCTACATAAGAAGAGATTGTGTCATTCATAACAGGCACCACCTGCAGTTTCTGAGGAGAAATTAAATTATTTAATTATTTCTCTGAATTTCTAGTATGTACTGACTAAACTGCAAGGATAAAATAGCATATTATAAGATATATATCAGA
This sequence comes from Monarcha castaneiventris obscurior, assembly GCA_026261815.1. NCBI lineage: Eukaryota > Metazoa > Chordata > Aves > Passeriformes > Monarchidae > Monarcha > Monarcha castaneiventris. Next base: position 4,079,417 of record JAMPIT010000379.1, read on the forward strand.
GAATCAAAGACTTTTATGTAAGCTAGGAAATAGTCTCATACATATCCATGCCTTATGGGGAGTTTTTAATTAACAGATTTTTGATATATTGTCAAATCTCAAACAAGCAAATGTAAATGTCATATTTTCTAATTTAAAAATTCATTTTAATGAAAATTATCTCTGAGCATAATATCAAAATTCTACTTCATACAACTGAAGATGGATTTTGATCAAGGAAAGTGTCATGATTCTGAAATTGTCGATACAATATCTCTACATCTACTTATATGCAAGTTGCACTGACCTCTGCTCTCAGAACACATAATGGTTTAGGTGAAGAGGAATTTTATCAGTATTTCTTAAGATCTGATTCTTAGTAACTGTGCAGTTTTCAATTCAGAAAAGATCTTCAGTTCCAGAATTTTTACTCTTAAAGAGTAAATGTAATCAAGCTTTTGCAAATCTCAGTCCTGGCTTAACAGTTGATATGTATTATTTATCTTATATTGGTCAAATCTATTTGAAACCATGGGATTCAAATGAATGAAAATGCTATGAGCCATCTCACATAACTAATGCAAAGATTAATTATAGTAGAAGGGGCAAAAGTGAACTGATTTACATACTTCCAAATGTAGCAAGTGTAAAATATCCTTCAAAGTAAATTATCTCTGACTTGATGAGCTGAGAAACAGAACTGTATTTGCCATGAATTGCCTTTATCTTCAAGACTGAATATAAGAATGGCACATTTGCATAAAAATCTAAACTGTGGATCTCAACATTAACTGCTAATTGAATACTCCTGATTAAAATTTTAATCCTTAAAAGCAATTACATTTTCTTCTGAAGATATTTTTGATTGATTCCTTCAGTAAAGATGCTGGGAACTCTTTGGAAATCATTTTAACAATGTTAAACCGGTGCCTCTTCACACATTAGCCCCCTGGGAATGGCTAATTATGAGCACTATCTACAGTCAGGACTTCAGACTGGTTCCACATTTATGTGGACATATTTCTTCCCAGCACTGAGAACGCAGCTGGCAATTGAACAAAATATGCTGAAGTGGCAGGCCAGAACAAGTCAAAAACTGTGAACTTTCTGAGAGAAATACTATTAATTGTAGAAACAAGTTATTTCTATTTTAGCTGCTGCAGAAAGATAGGTTCCCACTTTCCCCTCACTTTAAAGTGCAAAGGAACATATGTATGCTGTAGTTCATTATTTGAGATAAAGCTGAGGGAAAACTTTTAGCCACATTTTATCATGAAACTCCAAAAGAAACGACTACAAACTAGTAAGGGACTTGAAGAGCACTACAGATTCTTGGGAGGAAGCAGGGGTGATTTTATGTTTTTGGCAAGTAGTGTTGATCAAATCTTTTAATCTTTTTGTTTGTTTGAGGAACAGGTTTTTTGTTTGTTGACCTGTTTGTTTTAACTAGAAAATGGATTAGTTAAAACAGGAATTACCTGCTCCTTAGGAGAACACTCTCCACTCCACTCTGTACCTTACTCTATTTATCTTTTGTTCTTGTGTAATTCTGATGGTAGTAGGGGTTTGCTGGATTTTAAACCCGAAGTCTGATTCGGGCAAAATGAAAAATCTTAGATGTAAGCCTTGTGAGGATGGTCTTGGCACATTACCTCCAGCACTACCAAGAAAGGTTTTCTTCCATGCATTCCATTTTGATGAAATTTTGTTTACTTTATTATATTTAATGCCTAGTCTGTCTTTGAACTGATACATCTTTGGTTTTTTACTGAGAATTCTGTATAGGATTTGCAGGGAAAATGGGGTTTTTGTTGGGATTTTCTTATCACAGCAGCAAATTCCTTTCTTCATAGAACATCAGGGGGTTTTTACTACCTCTTAAACTAGTAGTATCTTCTTGAAAGGTCACTGCCATTTAAACTGTAGTCTCAGAAATGTCATTTAAAGTTATGACATTGTCACTCAGACTATTTGGATGAAATTGAAATTTTGCCCTTGTTTTTGTCTTGAAAAATATTCTTAACTTCCTGTGCCCATTTATTTCCTCCAGATCAGGCATGGCAAATGAAAGGGTGGGTCTTTTTATTGGCTTCAATACTCCCTGGATAAATTTAGAAGTGGTTTTACAGTAATTATTTTCGTATCCCTCTTTATTATTTAAAGACCTAAGTGTTTCTGTGATTCCTCAGTGCACATGGAGTAACTTATTTTCTTCTTTTTCTTGCAAGGAAAAGATTCAATGTGAATATGTGTCTTATTACTACCACCTATTTTAAAATACTTTTAAGAATTTTAATGTTAGATGTTTTGTGGTTTGAGCTGGTACCAATGTATTCAGAGACAGAGTAACAGATTTTCATGCTGCGGGTTTTCTTTTTCCTTCCTTAATTTTCATTATCCAATACAGAACAAATATTACTTTGAGTTCAATAATAGTGATATGTGACAGCGTGGGGATGCATATAGGGCCACCAAGAAAAGGTTAAACCATGTCAAACAAGGCGAATCTTGTACTGAGGTCACTGTAATAAAAAGTTTGAAGTGTTCCAAATCCCAGGAAACTTGAACAATACAGCATTTTGTGTCTCTAGTTGGGAATGTTGCCTCAATTAAAGGTGATATAGTAACAAAACTATTTAACACAAAGAAATAGTTTCATAAACATCCAAGGGTCTATATTTTAATCTTACAAATCTTCCTTTAAAAGTCAGTTTCTTCAATGAATGTACATCAAGGGAATGGATAATTTTAGTCCCTGATACCTTACTTCCCAATACCTGATATTTGGTTATTTTCTAAATTTTTTTTTTTTTTTTTTTTGGTAGCAGATCTGAAAAATACAGCAATCCTTCCTCTCTCAAGTTATGTGATAATTGTATTGTTAATATTTTAAATTGTTCATTATAGAATAAAAATTTCTTTGCAGCTCAGAGGGAGTGGTTATAAAAAGTTCATGGTTATTCCCTTGAGACCTCTATGCTAATAGTTGAAATGGAGTATCCAGTAAAAGGGATACAGTCTGAATGTGTGGTTGCTACGGCTCTCAAAGAGTTCTTCAAAGAGTTAAAGTCAGTAAAGGGAAGGTCAGGAAAGTGTTTTGTTCCACTTTCTACCACTGTCTGTCTTAGAACACTGGAAATTCTTACTCGGTGAGGTGACCAGTTCTTAGTGGTTATTGTGTGAGACAGTAACAGCAGCTGATATTACTACATGCAATGATGAATAATGTGAACTCATTTAATATGTTGTTGCCATAGAAATTCCAGAGTTCTTTAATAATTAATGTATTCTTAAAAGTGAAAAGTACTTAATGCTTGTGTTTGTTGTGAGGAATTTATATTCAATACAGTTTTTTAAAGCTTTTATAACCATTCAGTCAAAAATAAACATAAAATCAAAATGTATCGACTCCCAAGAGTAGATCTTACCAAAAAAAAGTCCCACTAAAACAAATGCTAATTAGAAAACATTTTTGCCTTGATTTACAGTAAGCACAGAGATCAAACTCTTTTCTATCTGTACTGAGTAAGAGGAAAATTCTACTTTGAAATAACAAGGTACATGGTAGTGGTCGATAGAACACAGAATGGGAACTATTTTTTTAACATTGCTCTATAAAGTGTGGTTATAACTTGCTATTTGAGTTATCATTCTCTAGAAATTTTTATATACTGTCTCTTTTTACATGAGCATCCACTGCAGGCAACTGTAGTATTCTTCTTAAGACATTTAATATTTTTCAGAGTTATGCTGCTCAAAAGATCTATATACATTAAAAAATTATGTCAGATGCAGACTGTTATGAATCAGTTCACGGTATTATATGTGGAGGAAGAGAACAGCCTTGTGCTGTTACATGACATTCAGTAAATGTGTATGATTTGTGGTGTGGGTGAGAACATCATCCCCTCAATGCTCTTTTAAATTTGAAAAGTATATTAAAGGCAACTGCCATGGCTGTTTGGAATGAGGGCTGCTCAGCCATAATACCACAGCAGAGAAATGAGATTGCACGTTGCACCAAGGTATAAAATGACTTTTGTTCAGCAGGCAACAGAGCACAAGGCAAATGGCTATTTTGGATTTTCCAGGACATGTGATTGCAACTGGATTAAAATCCTGCCTTTTTAACTTTATCTGTCCACACCCTTTGCTAAAACAGGTTGTATATTCTAAGAGCAAGCAACAAATTTGACATGTACTTTTCAGCCTTCACTGCATTGCAGCAGTTTTTGTTAGGGGAACTCCTGGAGCAGTGTGGCCTTACCAGCACCATTCCCCTGCATGGCCACCTTCACTGCCTTGGGCAAACCCATGCTGCCTTTGGCCAGCTGTTAGATTTGCACGGCATATTCTGCCACATTCACCTCCGCAGTCCCTAAAACACAGTGGATGAAGGTCGAAAGAACATTTCGTGAAAGTGGCACTAGAGGTTTGCTCAGATCATATTTACCTTCCCTAATGGTCTGTTCCAGGTGGCTTGCAGAGATTTGACAAGAGAAGATTGAGGTCCTTTGTCTGTTGTGATGTAGCACTCTCTGGCACAGATGCAAGGGACATGGAGTAATTTTCTGTTTGACTTGTTCAGTTTTGTTTTCACTTAAAAGACTAGTAATATTTTGAAAACAGCAATAATGTTGAGAACAGAATTTACTGAAGTTTTTGGAGATTCAGAATGCTTACTCTTGATATGACCTGTGCTCATCTCTCAGGATGGCAGGTGGCAATCCCTGGTATGTCTGATTTAACCTCACACTCCCTCCCCTTCTCCCCAAGAAATCCTCTGAATTCATCCTTCTTTTTCATGAAGTATTGAGAAGATCTCAACAGTTAATTCAGGTATTTTGCTGTATGGTGCTCAGCATTAACTTTTTTGAAAATGGAGATTGAAAGGGGAACAGTTTTCAGATCATTGCAATACCACCAGTTTGGGTTATTATATTTTGATCAAAAGGAGAAAACACTGTTTGATGATTCTGAATCATTTTGTTGTGCATTTTAGGGATGGTATAATAAAGATGTGATCAATATTTTTAGAAGTTTAGTTTATGAAATTCCACAGCATCCACCGTAAACATTTTTTAATGAAGCATTTCTGCTATTTTGCCATGCATTGAAAGTTTTATTCTCATTAAGCTTTATGAATGACATTCTGGAAACAAGACACATTAATCAAAATGTTTGTTATAATATCAAATAATCTATTCACTAATTATTTACAACATGCCTAAGGCTGATCTCTGAACCTTCTGCATGGGAAAATCCTGTTGATCTGCTGTAGCTTAACCCCTGAGAATTGCTTGTACCTCAATGGTGAAGCAGCAAGGAAAAAGTAGGGAAGAAAAAAAAATGGAAGGCTTGATTGGACAATGATTTGTAGTATAAAATATAGAGAAACAAGATTTTTTTCTATTTCAATAACCTCACTTTGTTTTCATCTACAGAGAGTATAGTGGGCACCTCTATAACCCAATGGAACCGCTGTACTTATAAATTGATACTAACTAAAAATAAATTGAATCCCTAAATCACAGGTGTTTATTTTTATACCATGACTACACATTTTTTTCCATAATGGTTCAGCAGGAGTCATTCTTGCTCATTACTTGCTTCTGGTCTCAAAAGTTACCCGATTATCAACGCCAATAAAAAACCTTCTTCTACTATTGAATTCACATAGATAAAACAGTCAGTCCTGTGAGCCACAAATAATGCACTGAATCTCTTAACTGCTCTGTCTTTCAGATTTAGAAACACTGCTTTAAACAAATATGAAATGATGCCATATAAAAACTATTGGAGATTTAAAATTCTACCTAATTCTACCTAATCTATGTCTAAGATATGCCACCGTATTTTCAGCATGTGGTTTTACTCTTCTAGCAGTACGCATCCTAGAAGTGGCCACATATGAACTGCAGATAGAGAGCTGCCTCCTGTTTTGAGCTGTGCAGGATTATTCCCATTTCAGTGAGAAGCATGCTATTTCTGTATTCTATAGGCAGAGCTGCTGACAGGTCTGTGATGAATGGCTCACCATCTATGCTTCAAAATCCTTTCCTGAAATTAAACTATTAATCCACAGGGAAACTTCCAAGCAATATTGTGTTGCTTCTTTATTGTCATATTATACTGCAATACAGAAAGGAAACGCCCGTAAAAGTAAATTCTTTGCTTTGCTTGAAACCTTTCATTTTCACTGGGGAGCAGCTGCTTTGTGGAAATATTTTCTTCAAATAGTCATTCTGCAGAAATTTTTTACATTCAAGTTGGACTTGTTGAAATAAAAAAATAGTAAGAGATTTTCACTTGCTGATGAGTATCCAGTGAAGCTGTGGCTTAATGTAATTATTTCTTCTACAAGTAGAAGGAAGATCTTGAAGATCATCTATCCAGCCATCTGTTGGATAGAATGCATGTTGAAGATCATCTGTCCAACCATCCTGCCATAGGCAGAGACATCTTCCACTAGTCCAGGTTGCTCAAAGCCCCAATATAATCTTGCCTTGAACACTTCCAAGGACAGGGCGCCCACAACTTCTTTGTGCAAACTGTCCCAGTGCTCCAAAAAATATCCTCCTTATATCTAGTCTGAATCTACCCGCTTTCAGTTTAAAGCCATTCTTCCTTGTCTGATCACTACATGCCTTTGTAAAAAGTCCCTCTCCAGCTCTCTTGAGGCCCCCTTTAGAAACTGAAAGGTGTTTTAAGATCTCCTCAAAGTCTTCTCCATGCTGAACAGCCCCAACTCTCTCAGCCTGTCTTTACAGGAGATCTGCTTCAGCCTCCTGATCCTTTTCCTGGACCTTCTCTGGACCCACTCCAGTGGGTGCCCTTATGTTAGAAGTGCCAGAACTGAATGGATCAGACTTTCATGCAATAACAATTAGGACAGTGGTTTATTGATTTCAGTCAATCTGTTACCTTTGAGTTCAGTTAAACAAAATTTATAAAAGGAAATACATGAAAATGCATGAAACACATTAAACAATGTTATTTTCACTAGAAAAACTGTAGTGATGATCACACTTATTATTCTCCCAGACCCACCTTGACTGTTTTAGAGTATTACATTGAAATATTTTCACAAAATCCCAAATGAGACTACAAAGAGGATCTATATATTTAAATTAGTATTGGTTACTGACACTCAGTGAAACAGCTGAAATAAAGTGGTTAGTCTAACTTCAGCACTGGAAAGATATGCAACAGTGGGAGACAAGCATGGTAGTTGAAATCCAAGGAAAATTTAATTTTCAATACAATTCCAATGTGTGCTGTTTCTATTCAGCTTTTTCACTGATAAAAATTATACAAAAGTAATAAATTATATGGCTGTGTCTTCTAAAAAAAGGCTAAGCTGGAGACATGCATTTGGCAATTCAATATTTGTGGGCTGAGTACAAAAAATAGGTAGTGATTAGTTTCTGAAATATATTTTAGAAACTTTCTAAAAATACTGTAATGATGGAAGAATAAATACACAGCTGTTTAGGCACAATTCCACAATGGTTTTCCACAATTCCACAATATACATTCTAGGTTTAAGATGACTGAATGATCTTAAACTTCTCCTATCTTGTCACCTGGGAGATGGTTTTATCTTCCAGAATGGGGTTCTTCAGTGGAAGTTCATTCCAATCAAACAGAGATGGCCACTAAATCATATCACTTCCTAAATTATCACGAAAAACATTTTCCCCCCTAAATAATAGTTTATCATATTTTTTTACTCCTTTATTAGGAGATTCTGTTCCATATGGCAAATCTTATGGATATTTTAATATTAAATGAACAGAAGATGCTCTGTTTATGAAGATAGATTTCAAAAATCAGTATCATTTGCTTTGCGTAGAGACATTTGGAGGCAACAAATTATGAAACGCATGGAAAGAACTGAATGGCTGGTAAAACTCACATTTAAAACTGTCTGGGTGCAGTACACAGAGAATTCTACTTAGTCCTTAGTTTGCAAATACCATAGTGTGAATAAAAAATATCAAGTTTATCTAACTCTGGAAGGATGAGGAAAATGGAAGCAGTCTCTTGTTGCTCACTTGATGAGATGTTACTAAAAGGTAAACACTGTCTTGAATCCATTAAATGGAGTACTCCTGAAAATTTATTTTTAAAATGAGCAAGCAATACAGTTTAGAGAATTTTAACATCTGAATGCATAACAGGGAAATAGTTCTGAAAAGGAAATCTCTTGCTGGGTTCTGAGTTTTTGATTTGTGGAAAATTGAGAATCAAAATTGTCAGAAGTCACAGCAACTCTGTACAGATATCTTCTTTCTTCAAAGCCTCCAGTCTCTCAGTAGGAGATAGTGATTTGCCAAATAATTGTTCCCCTTGAGAGAAACCCTAAACCAAAACAAAATAGTCAGTGTCAGTCTTTTATTAAGATTAAACAACTTCTTTTCCCAGTGCTTGCCAAACAAAGCTTTGACTCCCAAATATATATGAATATATATCATACAAGCAGATGAGAATTCTCCATACTTCTTTTGCCCCCTAAAAAAATCTTTTTTTTCAGCATGAAAGGATCAAGTTTCAGGCTGAGCTCAGCTGTCCATCCTCCACTTGCTCAAGTGTACAGCACTGGCCCTGGGAGTTGCATTGGCCCAGTGGTGACTCAGGAGCAAAACCAGATTTAGCAGAGAGCTGGGCAGGCTGGCACACACATTCCTCATTCTCTCTGCAAAGGAAACAAGATACTAAAGGCATAAGTTAGCCAAAGCTGGTAGGTCACAGTAAGTCTGACCTTATCACTTCTCAGGATGGCCTCAACAGAGAAGGGACATCAAATTTGGGGTTTTTTTGTTTGTTTGTTTTTGTGCAGGTTTTTTAGTTGGTGTTGGTTGGTTGGTTGGTTTTTTTTTTAATGACAGATAAGAGAGTTTGTGACTAGATTGTTTGAAACAATAGCAGGCTGCAGAATGCTATGGCTCTCTAGTTTTGGAGAAACTTTACTTTTTTCATCATTCCTACTTTGGTCTTGAGTGACTGAGGACACAATTAAGACACCCTTGTTCTATGATTAGACATGTAGTCTAGCCACAAATCTAAGGTGACTTTGGAGGAGGATATTGGAGCTCATGATACAGCAGGATGCTTCTTTGCAGAAAACCAGAGCTTACATCATGGAAATTCAGTTGGTTAGTGTTCAGGAACAGCTGATTAGTGCCATTAAAAATAAATACCACTTTGGCTGTTTCTTGATTAAGGCAAGTATAATTTTGTACTTCAGGATGATGCACGGTAGATGAAAGTACCCTTACAACAACTATACCCACAACAATGTAAGAGCTCTGCCCTGTTTTTATGATCATGGCAAGAGTATTTCTGTTCGTGCAATTTTTTCGGCATATAGGCTCTGAAGTGTTCAATCATCCTCATGGCCACTCACACTGTTATTTGGGATTTCCATTTATCCTGTCAAGGATTATGTTAGGCTTCCCCACCTAATCATCATTATGTTGGCACATTAATTTCTTCTGAGATTGCTAGAAATCTCTAGAGGTTTTGCTTTCCTATAGGGAGTTCCCCCCCCTTAAAATGTTCTGGACTCAGGGCTGGCATTTTTCTTCTCTGTCTGAATCAGTTTGTATTTCATGAAATCGAAATGTTTTCCTTTGAACAAGCTTTTTTTACCAAATGCACTCCATCATGTTGCATTCCTCATTTATCATACCACCAATGTTTGTGTCACATGCAAATTATCTCAGCAATATCAACTTGTAAATAATTTTGTTGTCCCTTATTGTTTATATATAACTTCACTTAGGGTTTTTTTTCTTTTTTTTTTAATTTTTGTTTAGATTTTGGCTATATGTGAACAGAAAAACCCAGAAAAAAAAATTACAATTATTTGAATTTATCCTGTGTGAGCAATGTGACCATTCCTGTGTAGTAATTGTTGTATTTTAAGGTAGTAGTAGGCAAGAGTTTCTTGCTGTGAATGATACATGCTGGAATTCTGTTTTCATTAATAGAAGACTGCAGTTCATGGCATGGTTTACTACCTGTAGAAACATTTATTCAATAATTGCGTTTTCTTCAGCAGTGATACCTGTGATGTTCAGTACATCATCTTTTATGTTTTTCTAAACCATATTTCCTGTCGTGAATTGTGTGTGTGTGTGTGTGTGTGTGCCAAAGCATATTTAACATTCTAGTCAAGTAATTTTTAAAAGGAGAGGGGAGATTTCCAAAAAGGAATTTTGGGTTATTTTTTTCAAAGACTTTGAATGAATGCATTGAGTGTTTGGTTTCTGGTTATAGAGAGCCCAAACTGAACTTCTAAACACAGTAAATTTATTCATAAGAGTTAGTAAAAGGTAACTTCATCATCTGTTAAATAGCTGATTTGTGTCACATATTAGAAAAAAAATCATGGGAACAGTGATCTTTTATAGTTTAATACGTGGAAACAAATTATGCTTAATTACTCATAATATTCAATGAGGATACAAGCTTTGTGCTCCCAACAGGACCAAAAAGCAAGGACTAAGCACCAGTGATTTATTTTAAAAACAGAACTTTGCTTTTAGGGAAGAAATTCTATCATCACTGTAAGGTTGTATTTTGCTTATCAACTTCTGCCAACTCTTTTTCTATAAAGAGAAAGCTCCACCTGTTTGCTTCAAGTCCCTTTGGATCTTCACTCGTGAAAACTCATTGTGTTGTATTTGGTCCACAGACAAGTCTCTTTTTTCTTCTTTTTTTTTTTCTTTTCCTTTTTTAAAAATTATTTTTAAAAATTTCTTTCCCCTGGAGACTGGCACTCCCATAGTTTATTTCTTATCATCTGAGACTCAAGTTGACCAAACTTTGTCATTTAACAGGTCTGCAGCTTTTCTAGTGCACATAGAGAGAGCTTGTCAAAGAAGCTGTGTTTTTGTTCATCACACTTTTTTGGAAAGTATTTTGTCTGGCTTTGAAGGCTGCCTCTCCCTGGGCTTTTTTTCTTTTTTTTAAAAAAAAAAAACAACTTCATTTTTAAGCAAGCCAACACCAAAAGAAAAGTTTGGAACATTTTTTTTTAACTCTCTTTTCAGTTTTGTGCCTCCAGAAATCAATAAGGGCTTAACAGAGCCTTTAAGGTACCGGGCCATGCTGGGGATGGTGTGGATTCACATTCCTCCAGCAGGCACTCTGGGAGGCATTATGCCTCCAGTAAGCACAATACTCTGTACAACTGTGGAGCACTGCCTGCTGCTCCCTTCCCTAATTGCCGCTTCCTCCCACAGACAGCAGCTTCTGATGATTATCGAGAGAAGACCATGACCCCATTTCATCTGCACCCCTTTTAGAGTTGCTGCTGTTAGTAGCACTAAACAGAAGCTTTTTATGGTTTATTTTTATTGTACATATGGTACATGTCAGAGATTTACAGTGTTCTGCTTCCCTAAAAGGCAGTTCCTAAGAGCTTAACTGATTCATTAGGGCATATATGTATTGTTAGAGATTTAACTCTAGTACTAAAATAATTAGAACTTACAAAACAGGAATGCAAAAGCACCGAAAGATTTATTATTTTCCTTTTCCCTGCTCATTGCCTTGTAAAATGTTAACAGTATGGAGAATCTGATTTGAAAGCTTTTGGATTCCTACTTTCTGGGTAAGCATTGGGGTAAGTCACTTCTGAACATTCTCAACCCCTCTGATGAAATTTTCTAGATGATGTTGCAAATTTTTGGGGGGTTTTTTTGCTGTTCAACAATAATGAGTAGGGATGTCTGTTTTAGGTACTTTAGTCACCAGCTGCTAAAGAGGAAAAAAATAAGATACAAACTGAAAGACTGTGTTTCTCTTTAAAGGCATAAGAACTTAATCATCCTTCAAGTCAGAAAATATATAACTCATCTTCTGCCTAGAGAAAAAAGCTCTATGATCAGGAAAGAGCTGAAAATAAATAAAACCTGCCAGATGTGTGGGTTGTTTTCTTGTGTTGTTTTTTGTTTGGGTTTTTTTTTGCTTGGTTTATTTGGTTTATTTTTAAAGAGATTTGGGAATGTTCATTAGCTTTCCTAGTGCTTAATGTTTATTCATATTCCTTATCTCTTCACACAAAGGTCTATGGCATAGTTCAACTATGAAGAAGAAAGAAAGGACTGAGGTACAAGAAAACTTAGCAGAGGCAAAATGTGCTTTAAGGATTTATTTTGTTACAAAGAAGGAAGGGCTTAACACAGTAGTACTGTGAATATCTCAAAGTGCATCAGAATTTGATGACCATCTTTGGCACGAAAAAGAGATAAAAAAATGGGTTTTACCTCAGAAAATACTGAAACAAATCAATATAATATTATGCTCCTACCAGAAAATCAGAAAATAATGAACTCACTTTCTCTGCAAGGAACTATCTTTGGCAAAGGCACTTGTTTCCCATGGAAGATGCTCTTTATGTGGAAAAAAAAAAAAAAAAGAAAGAATTACAGTTATGGATAGTTATGCTGCCCCTTTCTCAAAATATGGAATATCTCACTATATGTAGCAGCATATGTGGAGTGGTATTGCAGGAGGCAGATGATCCAGTGTCCATGGAAATGGTGCCAAGGCTCAGGGCTTTGCCCTTCCACAGGGTCCTTCTCAAGGGCTGACAGTTGCTGCAAGCCCATGGTGTGCATTACACCAAGTTTGTGCAAGCAAGCACTTTGTGAATTGCAATCACCCAGGGTGAGAAGTGCTCTTATGGAGTTTTGTAAGGGAAGGAGTTCTCTGTCTTAGCTTGTAAGTGGATAAAAACTGACTTTGAATTGTGAAGGGATGTTTGCTTGTATAGGAGCAATATCCTCAGAGGAACTGTTCTCTTTGATTGTGAAAGATTGTTTTAATAATAATTCAACTGCTGCTCAGAAAAGATATTTTAGAACAAGTTAACTAGCTTTGAAGTCACAAATAGATATATTTTTTGATTCAGGTATTTAATATGGAATGTGCATTTAGCACAGTAGATGTACAGATAATTGAAAAAAATAATTCCTACCTTATTTCTTAGGTTTATAAGCCAAGCTGGTCAGTTTTTCAGCATAATACATCATTTATAATTTACTGAGCCACTCTGCAATAATTCATTATGGTTCAGTTAACATTAGAGATGATAACTTTCTTCTCCCATGTGACTACTTTACTGCAATGATCACTTTTTCTATAACCAGACTGATTTCAAGGAGAAGCTATGAGATCTAGGATAGACCCTTTTGGGGGAACAGGGAAGGGGAAAGGAGGAACAGAAAAAGCAGATCATATAAGTGGCACAGAATGAAGAAATTTCAAGTTCAATTTTCCCATTCAGTCTCTTTCCCAAGTAATTTCTTGAATGAATAAATATTTATTTATGAATAAATAATAGTAAGGAGAAAAGAAAGAGAGCTAGACCTCTTCTATTACGACAGGAGGATACCAGAGTATGTGTCCAAGATTGAAGTTCTTTCTTTGCCTTAGAACAGTGGATATTGCCTATGAAGGAATGAAACTCTCTCAGCCAAATTTCCCAGTCTTATGTTCTCATAGAAACTGAAAAACTGTTGTAGTTTTTGATCTACTTGCTTTTTAACATATCTGGTATTATTTTCTAATATCACAGGATATTTACTGTGGGTTTTTAAACATCCAGTCACTGCAATGTCAAACGATCTATCAAGTACATTTGAGGTTCTTATTGAAAGGCATCATTGGAATTTTTTGTTAAAAATAAAAAAAAAACCCCAAAGCACTTGGTTATACATATATACACATATAGAGATAATGAAAATAACAAAAAAATAATGTTTCCAACTACATATGCATAATGAAAATGTTTAGCTATTTGGAAATAAAGTTTAAGGACTGGAGGGAAATATGCATAGAAATAATTCTAGATTTTTAGTTATTTGTAGTGTTAAGAAACTTTCCAAATAATTTTTTCTCACTATTTGCTTAAAGTACCTGCAAAAATACCCTGATTTACTTTATCCTCAGAATATTAACAGTTAACAGTAGGGTGGTGAATGAAGATATTAAAAAGTTAGAAGTTATAGGAACATATTATTCTTTTATGTAATAATTATTAATAAAAGAAAAACCCACTTGAATAAATAAGAATATCTACCTTATTGCATATGCATATGCGTGTGTTTTTTCCTACATGGAGACTACACAAAAGAAAAACAATATTGAGGGACTAACTGAATAAAATAGTCCTTTGTATGGGGATGCAAAACAATGGGCATAACAATGGGCATAACAGAGTGCAGTGTTGTACTGAATGTTTCAATCATGATTTTAAATACACAGAATGACTGTAGTGTGTGATTAAAGTTAATGTGAAACAAATATGGAGAAACTAAACAGCTCTGAATTTGTGATTTAAATGAGTCTCAAGAGCAGAAGGTCTTGTCTGTGGTGGGGATCTGGTTCAAATTAAGATTTGCCACACACGGGTAAGGTGGATTTAGATGCATATGTCCTTATCCATCAACATCTCAGTCCTTAGCATCCTATGTCTGCACGCTAGAAGCCTCTATGTGGAAATCAACTAACAAAGAAATATTTTAGGCTTTTTTTAAATATTGCTGGAAGGAAATGATAAAGAGTTTATGCTGCTGTTGAAATGCTTTACATTTTATTTTGGAATAAATTCCGGAGCTGAGATCTGTCTCCCAGTTTCCTCTGGGATAATATAGTAATTTTCTCCACAGCTTAAATTAATGTGACTTTGGAAGAGGACCTCCAGTAAATCATCAGAGAAATATTATCTTCAACTGAGGTGAGCCAAATTACCTCAAGCAAGAATCTATTGCAGAGTGAATGAAGTTACAATTTAAATGCAATATCCTACCAATGTTCCCAAACTAAGTGGATAGAAATTATAGAAATAGAGGCTGACATTTAGATCCTTATTTAGGAATGCACTGGAGGCAGGTTGTTCTAATTCCAGTTGTTATAATTGCTGTAATTGACAGTCTTGTGGTTTGTGGGTAATGTTTTGTCCTGTGAGAAGTGATGTTTAGTTGCAGTAAACAACAATATTCCTGTCTGAGTTCAGGGAAACCCACACCACCTCCTAGAGCTAGATTAACTGTATTAAGGGGGCTTGTATAGACACTAGATGCCATAGTTCCAAGTTGTGTTTGGAAGTCATGGAAGCAGCTGCTGCCTGTAAAGAACAGGATAAACTTTATGAATCCCAAGGAGAGAGGACACTGAAATATAAATGAAAAAAAAAAAAACAAACAACAACAACAAAACAATGAAAAAAACCCCACAAAATAAAGTAAACCAACACCCAACAAGATCCCCCAAACTTATTTAGCAGTACTGAATGTTTTATTTGCATAGCCATCTGCTTTCTGCAGAGACCATCTCCGTCCTTGATAGTTCATACAGAAGATCAAAGAGTTAACTGCTGTTACCCCTAGTACATGAAAAGTGCTGGATTTTAAATGACAAGGCATTCTTCCTTAAGAGCTCCATATTTATATGTTGAGATTAAACTAAAGTAGCATCACCATCTGTTACTGTGCCATGTTGTGATTCCACAGCACCAGCACAGTGTCCTAGGGAGTGTCAGATAGGAAAACAGGAGGAGAAAGAGGACAGATGCAGTCAATATAGCAAAAGTACAAGTTCAATAAATCCAAAGCATGTTGTAGTTTAAAGACAGTCCTTAAAACTGAACTTAGAGCATCATGTTAACTGTACTATAAACCTTTACTCCCAATCTTTGTAATAGCTGCTTGTCTGCATTAACATAAACATGTCTCTGCCTTGTTCATTGTTCATTACAACTGATTTTTGTATAAGCCCAAGTACATGGCAGGTGTCTCAAAAAGCCATGCCTGCAAAACTTTCATTCTACTTATTTTAATTGCCTCACCTAAAACTGAAATACATGTTCCTTTACAAGGATGCTGAATTATGAAGAATACTTCATGGAATTCTAGGATTTTCCATTAGATTGCATAACTAGAAAGAAATCATGCAAATATAATCAAAATCTAATGCTAAATAGAGATCCAAATTTTAAAAAATGAGCAAAACTACCCATGGCTTAATGTCATTATGTAGATTGTGATCATAAGGGATAAATAGCATTGTATTTTTTGCCTTTTACTCCTGAATATATATATATTTTTTTTAAAGTGTAATTTTATGTACGTACATTGCATCTCTTTCCCTTTACACTGATGGAGGTGTAAGGCTTCCAGCAATCCTTAGGACAGAGCAGAGTGGCTAAACATCTGCCCTGTTGAAAAGGACCTTGGGGTGTTGGTCAGTAGAGGTTGAACATGAGCCAGCCTGTGCTTAGGTGGTCAGGAAGGCCAACGGCATCCTGGCCTGTATCAGCAATAGTGTGGCCAGCAGGACCAGGGTAGGGATTGTCCCCCTGTACTCAGCACTGGTGAGGCCACACCTCGTATCCTGTGTTTAGTTCTGCGCTTCTCACTCTAAGAAAGACATTGAGGTGCTGGAGCGTGTCCAAAGAAGGGCAACAGAGCTGGGGAAGGGTCTGGAGCAAAGGTGTTATGAAGAGTGGCTGTAGGAGCTGGAGTGGTTGAGCCTGGAGAAAAGGAGGCTCAAGGAAGAGCTTATCACTCTACAACCATCAGAAAGGCGAGTGTAGGTGGAGGTCAACATTTTCTTCCAGGCAACCAGCAACAGGACAGGACATGGCCTCAAACTGCACTAAGGGAGGTTCAGGTTGGAAGAATTTCTTCACTGAAAGGGTGGCTCAGCATTGGAACAGACTGCCCAGGGAAGTGGTGGAGTCACCAACCCCAGAGGTGTTTAAGAAAGGCCTGGACGTGGCCCTTAGTGCTGGGGTTTTGTTGACAAGGTGGCGTTCAGACAAGGTGGTCTCGGTGATCTTGGGCATTTTTTCCAGCCATGATGATTCTATGATTCTACAAGATTAAGACGTATTTGAATGCAGTCTGAATTCAGGTAATAGCCTCTTTGTAAAATTCCAAAATGGTCCATAAAAACAGTAGAATGCTTGTTCATTGCTGAAAATGGTTGCAGTTAATCCTGATTTATAATGCTCCCTATGCCACTCTTTCATGTATTTTATCCAGGGACAGTATACCACAATGAAAAGAATCACATATATGACAGGAGGACATGTGAGTGAGAAGAGTCAGTCTCAATTTGGAAAGAAAATCTCAAATTTAGTTAGTGTGGCAACGTGATTTTCTAGTTTTTCGTCTCTGTGCTTTAAGCAGTAAGTGAACTTTAAACAAGCATCCAGTGATTGATAAAGGAAATGTTAGTGAAAGTTAGAAGCACATGAAAGCTATCAGGAAGCAAACATGAAGGAAACGATTACAGCAAGTGTTTGCTAATAGCTTTGATGTTAATAGTATTTGAAAAGAAGAAAGTTGCCAGTGTTCAAATTCTTATGTTCACCTTGATTATACTTTTCTAGCGGCCAAAAGGAGCTACATAACAAGCTTTAACAAGCTCTGTGAAGTTTACCTTGAAATAAACTACATCTAAATTACCATCAGCTTAGGAACCTGGAATAGAAATAACTTCTGAAGAGATTTGGATAACAAACCTGGAAGCATTTTCAGCTTTAAGAGTCTCAGTTGGCACCTGGGCAGGCAGACACAGGAAAAAACACAAGCATAAGTTGGAACAGGATTGCCTACCAAGAAAAGCTGTTTGCATGGATCACACTTTGCTTAAAGGTGAGGACCTGACAAGGACTCCCTGTACTCAGATATTAAAATAAAATGGAAAAAGTAAGTTTGAAGCACGCTTTACAGAGGGTATTCTTCTGCTCATTTTATGTGGAATCAAGCAGGTTGCATGTCTGAATCAGCAGGATTTTTCATCACAAGCATCATTCTGAAATGAGGAGCATCTTCCTTTAGACTTGTACTATGGTGGATTCAACTGATAAAAGCTTCAGAAGACTCAGTGCAGGCTGCCCTGACACAAGACTTAGCATGGAGTGTTACATCTCCTTTGACCACATCTTCTAAATTTTGGACTTTTGATGAATATCTGTAGCCATCCTTGAACTCTCTTACTAATCAGAGTCTGAAACTGGAGGAACATCACTAGCTTCTTTTTTTTTTTTTTTTTAATATGTATATATATAACAATGTATATTTCCTGTTTGAAAATTTTGTTTACAAGTCCCCACCAACAGCCTAGGGTTTGAAAGCAACTTTAAAATAAAATATTCAAAATAGTATGCAAATTGTGAGGTAGAAATGTGGTTGCTCTTCTACCTTTGATTATTTTATTTTAAATGGATATGGGGAAATGTCTGTTTTAAATAAAAATATCTTATTATTTTCTAGGACAATTACTTGGGTTACAATGAACCATCTTGTAGGAAATAAACCTTTCCATAGCTTTTCCAGCCTGCCAGAAAATTCAGCAGCCTGCTGCTCTAATTTCTCTGAGGTGCCCCTGAGTTAAAATTTTTTGCCTCCGTGTTGCCAACCAAAAACATGCCAAATCACCATCAAAGAATTAAGAGATGTTTCTGTTGTGCTCCAGGTGCACTTGAATAAAAGAGTGGGGATGCTGCTTCAAATCCTGATTCTGAACTTCCAGCAAAAGCTTTTCCAAAAGCTAAGAGTCACTGTAATACTTCATAGCTCCATTGGAGGGATATATATAGTGTATGAATAAAAAGGGAAATAGTAAATATGTACTTGTTTGGCCAATATATCAGGTAGACACAGGAAACAAACATCAGAGTTCTGCTGATGGATCATTTACTCTCTATGTTCTTTGATGTCAGAGGCTTAAAAATGAAACAGAAGGCATGGCTTCGTGATGTTCTCCTAATGGACATAATACATCTCTCTGAATTGTAATGTCAGAAATTTAAGCAAGCTGGCAGGCAATGACCCAGCAAAAGAAGTGATGGGTTTGCCCTCCTGTCCATCACCAAAAACAAAGCAAAAAATCTCTCTCTGCTAAATTTTTACCAGCTCTGTATCTGCATTAGTTAATCTCTCCTCAGGTAAGTGTCTGATAAAAAAAATCCTTAAAACAAAAAATGTAATGAAATAGTCGACACAATGGCTTATAAAAGATTAAAATATTTGTTTACAGGTATTAACTCAGGAGCTATAAATTTGTCTCTGTAACAAGCTGACTAGTCAGAAATGAAAAACCAAGTCAGAAATCATTTGGTAGATGTCTGAGTCCCAGCAGTTTATTCTTTACATTATGGAGGAATAAAGAGCTTTGGTGAGCCTTTAAAGCTTTTGCAGCAGGGGCTGTAGGAATACACTGAAATTTTTAACATAATGTATCTGGCACTTTAATTTTTTAAATTTTCCATATGATTTTAATGTGTTGTTCTTTACTCTAAATATAAACTTTATTTTCCCCTCTATTTATCTTTCTTTTTTCTTTTTAATATCATGTTACCAAGTTAAGGTGGGTAAAATTTTAGAAGTGTTTTGCTAAAGCATGAGGCCCAGGTGGCACCACTAGTTTAATATTAAGATTAGATAGTTAAAGTAGAACCTTGTTCTGCAAAATCTTGTAGAATAGCTAAGATATTCTTTGTATGCTTCAGCCATTGTACATCTTTATCTGAGACATATCTTCAAGTAGTTTGACTGGAGCCCAAATTGCTAGTGGTTCAGTCAATACTGAGTCCAAGAAAATTTCTAGAAAAACATGCTTTCTCTTATCACGCCCTTCATAAATCAAAAAAAGCAAAGGCAGTGTTTGTCAGAATAGACTTGGTTTTATCATGTGTGCTCTAGTGGAACAAACACCACAATTACTTATTTCGGCAATGAAGCTTCTTGGTTTAATTGCATATTAAGTTTTAAAAGCTGTCTCAATTAATTCAAGTGTTTGACCACTTTTGCTTTGTCTGAACGGAAACCAGATCTTCCAGTAAGAAACTCAGGCCCAGGGAGAAGACTTTATCTGACCAAATCCTGCTCCACCTTTAAAATCCTAACCAGAGAAAAGGACTGCTCTTTTAGCTTGCCTGCCTTTTGCAGTTTTCTTTTTTTCTTTTCTGCTTGCAATTATAAATATATACTTTATGTATTGTGTCCTGTCTTTCATAGCTTCTCTTTCCATCTCCCAAAAGGGGAACTGCAATTCATCACTTACCTCCAGACCCCTTTGCCGTAGGGCTTACACTCAGATTAGCCAGTTCTGAGCATTCAACAATGTAAGGCAGTCTTGACAAAGCAGGTGAGGCTTTGACTGCAGGGAAGAATTTTCTCCTTCATTTTTATTCCCTAACTGATGTTTTTTTCCCGACCATCATAGGTCTAATCCTCTCTTCTGCCTCATCAACTTTGTACTGATATAACACATTCTTTTGATGGTGCAAGTCAGAGGTAATTCCAAATGGAAATTAATTTTTTTCATATTTACATTTTTTCATCTAACCATTTGCTTTCTTCTCCCATGAAAAGCTGTTACTTCAGTGCCATACATCTGACAATCTGTTTAATTGTTCAGTTGAACATGCAGAGGCAACACAAGTGGGGCAGTGGGAGTTGACAGACTTCCACTCATGCCCAGAACAACATATGGAACATATGGATTGTCAGAGAGTGAAGACGCTTTCATTATTTCCTGATATCTGTCAGTTTTCACAGTATAGAAACGGCATATATCTAAAGCCTGTTCTGGGGCCTTTTTTAGTTGTGGGATTAAATCCAGGTTGTTGCTCCCATATTCGTAGCCACTCAGCAGCACTGTTTATGTGAAGAGCCCTTTGTGGACTCATACTGGTTTGACTAGATTGCTACTGGAAGCTATCAAAGAGCCGTAAAATCCCCAGCGCTGGTTTTACCTTTCCTGTGGGCTTATTGACCAACATGACAGTTGTTTCACTTCACAGCTGCAGCTACAGCTTTTCCCTTTCAGCTCCCCAAACCACTCAGTGCAGGAATGGCAAAGCCTGTCTGTTCTGACCTGTGAAGCCTCTCTCATTTCTTGATGTCTTTGTGCCCGGGAGAGGATCTAACATTGGTACAGCCTCTGATTAGAGGTAGGGCCCTGGAGAATGGCTGACTCAAGAGCAGAAGTGCCCAAGCCAGAAAAACATTGATTTCTAACACGTGGATCTGAAATCTAATCAAATTTAAGTAATATCAGCCTGCGACCTTTTCTCTTATTAGTGAATTTATGCACAGCTTAGTCCCTGACTCCCTTAGCGCTTTGTGTGTGCGTGTGTTGCCTTCAGCATAATTATTGGAAAATTTTGAGTGCTAATTGAGCATGATTGAATTTTGATATAAATCATGTGTACGGTATGTGAGAAGAAAAGCGTGCTTGTGTTTTTCTCAGAGTGGCAAGGAATTGGGTAAGCAAGCTTTACCACAAGACATAGAATTCTGATTTTTCATGATCTAGTTATTTTTAATATAGTTCCATTACCAGGAGTCTGGTGACATAGTTCCATGTAGAACAGTACATGTTTCACTTAAAATCCATTAAATGTATAATCATAAGGCTCCTTGCAGCTCTGAAATGAAGCTCAGATAACACTGTCATTGATAAACCTTCTATTTTTGCTATGTTTAGCATAGCAATGAAATCTTGCTTCTGGTAGAAGCTTGACTAATGTCAAAACATCAAAAATACATTTTATAAAATTAGTTTTTTACACTTTCAGTGAAATCTTGGTTTTCCTTTTGGAAATAATATGAAGGTGATGTCCTAGAATACTTTGCTGAGTATTTTGATGCTCAATCTGTAGTCAAAGCTGTTGCTTTCTTTCATCCTTTTTCAAAAAAATTGTCTGTTAAAACTGATTATTTTTACACCTATTGGTGAAGATGCTTTAGTTTCACCACTGAATGCATGTATTGGTTAAGTAAATTAAAGAGATTTAAAATCTAAAAAATCATGCTTTGTTTCAAACATTCTCAAGCAAACAAGAATTAGGAATAATAAAATAATTCCCACAAAGCAAAATACTGAAAATTAATTTTGAAAATATTTGTAAATAATATATTTGTCTAGACAAAAATTTAGAAACTCAAATTGATTCATGAGATTACTTTTGCCCAGTTTCTTTGAATTTATGCTTATTATCTAAGCCCATTCTAGGTGCTCAAAGAGCTCTGTTAATTTTTCCTAGAGAAAAGTCTATTCTGTTTTCATTCTGATTTCAGATGTTTTGAAATTTGATAATCCTTTCTCCCTTGGAGTAAAATTACTTTAATTTGGAGTAAGGATGAATGCAGAGGATAAATTGTGAAATACCCAGGCTTGATCAAGTTTACTTAGTATAATTGAGCCTGAAGAGTAGATGAAAATCTAAACTTTGATCTGTCTTTTCTAATATAGAAGCTTAATAATTAAATTGATAGATTTTAACTTAAAGCAATAAATATAATTTGTGATTCAAGATTCCATTTTATCCTTGCAAGTTAAATATCTCAGAATGTAGGATTTTTAGCAAAATTAATTGTTAAATACTTCTTTTTAAAAGACTATTTTTCTAGGCAGATTATAGGTTCATTTAAAAAACATACTATACAATTCTAGTATTTAAAATTAATTAAAAATTTAAATTTTTAATCTAGTATTTAAATTTAATTTAAAATTTCAAAGATTAAGTCAGCTGAAGGTCAGTCCCTCAAAAATCTCTTTTTCATTCTTTCTAAGGACAAAAATTTATAAGAATTTTTGTAAGAAAAACAGATGCTCCATTCTTAAGCAAGTTGCAGAAGTGACCATGATTACAAGAGAAGTACCCTAAACCAGCTCCTCAAAAATTTTGAGTGGATAAGAACTGCATATATGCCTAAAAGTAAATATATACTTCTAAAGAAAATTATTTTATGACCCTGTAATATGAATTTTTAAATCTTATAGAAATTGTAATTAGCAGACTGAAAATTACTTGGATAATTCTTTTATAAGGTCAAATTAATTCCAAAGTTTTGTTTGGATTATGAGGGGAAATTTAGTATCAACAGCAAACATGAAGAAATATGAAGGGGGGATGTTTTCTATTTATTCATTTTTTCTTAGTTTCCACTGAAAACTCTAGAAATACCCAGTTCAGGATAACCTCTTACCTAAGAGGCTGATTAATAGACATCCATTGCTGAGGAAGAATCTGTCAATAGAACATCCCATACTAATATTTTCTTTTAACACTTTTTAATCTATTGGTACTCTGCTAAGACTAATATTTCTGCAGCTTTGTTTGTACTTCTTCATTTGCCATGCACAATTCTTACCAGGAGGACATTCAGGATGAATGAAGAAAGTACTGAAGAGATACTTCATCTCAAAAGTATAAAGCTCTTCAGCCAGGGGTAATGAAATTATCCTAGAGAGCACAAATGCTTTGAATAAATATAAAAGGCTGGATTTTAGACATAACCCATGCTGTCTGTTGTCTTTCTGACATTATGCAACTTAGTACTCTTCACACCAGCAGCAGTGCAGACAAGAGTATGCCTCAGAAGAACTTAAAAACATTTTTCCCTTCCAGTGAGGGAGTTTCTTTCCTTTTGTATCTTAAGTATCTCATTACTTGATAGTGCTCTGTTAGAGCCTAGAAAACAGATACCATTTTTCCTTAGGGCCAATTCATGATGACACCTTGCAAATTCTAGCAATGGAGTACATCTCCAGTGACTGTCACTTACAGTCCACAAAATGCAGGTTATGAGTATGCAATGGGATGAGTATTTCAGTGATTTCACATGGTGAAGAGGCTGAAGTCTGACTGCTTCAAATGCATTAGAACTCAACATTGTTTTGCAGCTTGCAGAGCTCCAAAGGAGCTGTAGTGTATCATTCATTAACGAGGAGATGAAAAGAAGGCAAAGTAACTATTCCTAAATGTAACTATGGAGAGAGTGGGATGAAACAGCATATAATCAGTTTTTGGAAGCCCTCTGGGAAAAATCCGATCTTGTATGACATGACACAAAATATCATTGAGATACAATGGATCTGAAAGCTTTGGGGTTTTGGGAATATAGGGTTATTAGTACCAGATAATAATAATATGCACAGTAGTAATATTCAATAGATGTTACAAAAATAACATTTAAAACCCATCACGGAGTTTTTGAGAACTTAAAATATGTGACTTTAGGCACAGCCCTTTTTTATAGTGCTTTATGCATTTAAATTGTGCTGCGGTTGGCTGTTGGATCAGATTGATATTAAACAGGTCTCGTAGAATGTACTTTTCTTACCAGCGTACAACTGAACACAGAATCGTAAAATATTTTCAGTTAGAGGGACCTCCAAAGACCTTCCACTAAACCAGGTTGATCAAAACTGCATCCAGACAGGCCTTGAACAATTTCAGGGATGCAGCATCCACAGCTTCCCTGGGCAACCTGTTCCAGTGCCTCACCACCTGAATCTTTCAGTTTAAAACCACTGCTCTCTGACCTGTTGCTAAAGGCCCTGATAAAAAGTCTCTCTCCATCTGTGTTGCAGGTCCCTTTAATAGATTGGAATGCTGCACTAAACCCTCTCTGGAGCCTTCTCTTCTCCAGACAGAACAACCCCAACTCGCTCAACCTTTTTTCATAGGAACAGTGTTCAAACCCTCTGCTCTTTCTCATGGCTCTCTTCTGTACCTGCTATAACTTGACTTTTTTGTGCTGGGAACACCAGTGATCAGCCATTCTATGATGTTTATTAGGAGCATTTGCTTAGTTTGCTTATAGGAAAAAAATCAATGTTCTTATGTCATCAAAAAAAAAAAAAACCACAAAAAAAAAAAAAAACAAAACCAGAAAAAAAAGGTTAGAAAGTTCAATTATTTCTAGTAGCTCGTTACCTGTACAGCTCACTACTTTCTTGCTGGACAGAAAATAATGAGCAGCAGATATCACCTTGGGAGGCTCCACAGAACCTTATCTTCACCATGCCTTTTGGTAGTTCTCATTTTCAGATAAATATCAATTTATTTTCCTTAGTTTAAAGTGACCCTATTATATTTTAACAAAATATTGTAGCATCAAAATAACTTCAGAAATATTATATAAAAGCCTTTGTTGTTAATTATACCATTGCTGTTAAAGAACCATAAACTAATGTGAAAGTCTTGTTGCCCAATCTGATTTAAGAAAATGAATAATATTCCTAATTATCAATAAGGATGCCAAAGACAAAAAAACTTCCCAAAAACTGCTGTCTTCTATCTCCAAATAAAATTATTCTTTCCTTTTTCATTTTCATTATAGTTGAATTATTGTTTCTAGTCAAGAATGCCTAAGGAGCAAAATTTCTCTTTTGCTTCTGCCAAACTAAAACCATATGAAAAACACAGTATTGTAATTTATAAAGTTTGCCTTTATGAATTTATAGAGTATCTGTAATTATATATATATATGTATGTCCATTTACTTTTGTCGTGAATTCAGTAGGCTTTTGAAGAAAGAATTTTTCTAAAGACAGAGGCATAAATTATATATTTTGAAATTCTAAATATTTAGTTTATGTGCTATTATCATTAGATCATCTCTAGTTTCCTGTTAGTAGGGAAAAAAAAATAACCAGAAGAATATTATATGCTTTTATGAAATAATATTATTTGAGCTACATTTTGATATCATATTAGTTAAAAGTTGCAGTGTTTCCTCTCTAAGAAGTCTCCTTTTGAAAATTAAAAAAAATTCAAGGGAAATTGAAGAGACTCGAAGGGAAAAACTGTAGCAGTACTCAGATCTTGTAAGATACCTGACAGTTATAAAGAAATGAAAACAAAAGGGTAAAAATATTATTTCTCAACGTTCACCTTTATCTTTGTCCTGGAAAAACCCAGACACAGGGAGATGCTGACCTGTCTCAGCAGCTACATGGGGCTGAACAAGAACAGAAATGGAACCTTGCTGGGCTTCTTTTCCAGTACCCTTTGGGGTCCAAATATATTGGATCCACCAATCCATTAAAATAAAATTCATATCTGTTTCCTGTATTTTCTTTTAAAACTGAAATTTGAACCAGACAATTAAGGAAAAAGTACTAAAAGAAAGCAGCCCACACTTTCTTAGGTGCTGCCAAAATGGCTAAAATTAACCCCCATGCTACTGGTTACCCACTGACAGCTGGATAAACGTGGAGCCAGTCAAGGATTGCTGGTAATTACATCCAAGGATTGTTGGTAATAACATACTGTGAGAAAGAACAGGATGTGGCTGGAGAAGCAGGCTGTACAGAGGTAGGGCATCTCTTTTCTGGGACAAATGTTCTTGTTCTAGTTTCTGGGGATAAGCATAACTCAGCACAGTGAAAGTGCATACTTGCTCTGAGTTTAGGCCCCAGGACCTGGACACTCCAGCCCCAGCCAGATTAATGCTGGAGCCAGGACTGGTGATCTCTTTTTCGTTATTTATTTTTTCCTTTCTGTCTCCCTCTCTTGCATTCGTCTCTCTCATTCTCTCTTCCTATTTACCCTACCCCTTTATCTAAAATCCACTACCATGTGCTTATACCAACAGGTCAGGGACCAACATAACAATTTCCATTCAAGTGTGTAATTTTTTTAATAATACTTTGTAAGATTATGTGGGGAAAAAAAAGCCTCTTGCTTTTGTCGTTCCTTTCAACCACATGCATCCACAAATCTTGGGTGGTCCCTGTCCCAAAAGGGTGGGATACCACAATTTGTGGAACAGTGCCATGTGCCACAAGTCACAGAGGATGTTAATGCTTTTGGCAGGGCTTGAATATACCTGAAGGACTCTGCAACGCATATACAGGGTATATGGTATGTAGTTAGGTACTTTCTGTGTTTCTCCCCTCTGTATGTAAACCCCAAAATCTGTAGCATAGATATGGAAATTGAAAGGAGATGAAGATTTCTTTATTTCAGAATGCACAATTCTGTGTTGCTATGGAAGTTTGTTGGCAATGTCCTTCAGAAAAAAAAAAAATATACAAGAGATATCACATCCAAAACTATTCATTTTTTCACAAGAATTTCAGTTGCTCTGGAAAACTTTGATGTCATAATTTCTGTGGCAAGTTGTGTTGTGCTTTCCCAGCAGAAGGATCAGAAGGTCTGGAGCAACAAGGCTGTCTTTCCTTTTGATTACTCCAAATGCTATATTGAAATACCTTTAATGCTAACTACACACTGAAAATTTGTCATTTGAGTGCAGCTTTTTGGAAAATAAAAAAATCTTTTAAATGTCACCTATGTACATAACAGGTTAACATTAAATAAATTAACAACTCCTTTATAATGTAAGGTTGCATCACTTGAAATCCTTGAAAATAGATTTTAAAAAAGTACTAGGTAAGTAAAGTAGATTAATGGTTAAATCTCTTTACACATTATCACTCCAAAGTCAATCTCTGTTTCCCCTCTGGCAAAACCACTATTCTTAGCTTGCTTTTCTAAAAGCTGTTGGGTTTTTCTCAGTCTGGAGGAAAGCTGGAGGACTAAGTGATGACTGGGATGGGTGACAGATTATTCACTGGTTTTACTGTGTTAGAGGCCATCCCCAGTTAGCACAGAAGATTATATTTTGCATTTGAAGCGGTACAGTAAATTACAGACCTGCCAATAAATAATTAAGAGGTTTCTGCGTTGTTTGGAGAAGTTAGGGGATTTTCTGTCTCTTGTGCTGAGTTTTAAACAAGCTACCTTTTCCTGGCAATGTCCCTCCCGTATCTATTCCCTTGTGTCAGTGAGCCTTAAATCACTAACTATAAGATCTTATATCCCATTGCCTGTCCTCATTTTCTCATTTCATGGTTGTTTTTTTCACTAAGTGCAAACATCCGTAGGGCATGTTATTTCCTTTCATTGCTTTCCCCAAGTGTTTTAGCCTTATTACTTCAGACTAAGATCTTTTCACACTCTTCTCCTCTTGTTCTGCTTGCTTAAATCATGAAGCTGCACTTTTTCTTTTACAGAGGATGTGCTTACTCTTTCTCTGCCTCAGTTAAACATTTATTTGCTTTTTGCAAAATAATTTTTGGATAGTTCATTTTCTTCCAGCACTTAAGCTGGTTAATTTTTCTCATTAAGGATTCTGAAGAAACCTTTCTGTTTGCTTTGTGATGTTTAGAAAACCAAAAATTTCTCTTTTCTCTGTCTCAAGGACATGCAGTCTGTCAGTCTTGGCACAAATTCATATTAGATTGTGTGTCTGAAAATATTGCACAAGATCTAATTTTTTATTCTGTTTTCTTTTCCTTTTTTATTTTTCACTTTCTTCTCTCAGGAGACTCCTACTTTGCCAGAGTAGCATAGGGGAATATATTCCTACATTTTGTGCTTATTTAGCAGGCTACATCACCAAAGAAATTTCTTGAAATTAGTACTGTCCAGGAAGTATCTCAATTAATGGTTAAAGTCTTGGACGAGTCTGCAAAATCTTCTTTTGACTTGCCCCATTCTGAACTCTGTGTCAAAAAATATATTGTTTTAAACAGAGAAGCACAGATAGTGATATCTGCATATTCCAACACTTTCCATGGATATCTGATATCATTATAGTGATTAAATAATTCTGAGTTTTTGTGCAAATGGAAATGTCCTGCTCATTTAATTTCTTTGGTCTATAGTGCTTAAAAAACAAAACCAAACATAAGGACATTTTTGAGCCTGAATTTTTATGAAATAGCCCTGTATGTGACATGACTTAGAAACTCCCAAGACAAAGTCAGTGTTTTTCAGATGCTTTTAATAATGCCAAGGTGATTATTTTTCTCTGGATTCTGACCATCAGAAAATACATTAGCAGAAAGCCAAGTGCTTTACAGTCTTTACCAGTCTCTGCTGGTTTACACACAGTGAGCAGTGATTTTTTTTCTAAGTTAAACTGTTGTTTAAGGAAAAATCCAGACCTTTTAATTCCCTAGGTATTGCCAATGAGTTGGTTAGAAATGTTGCTAAGCACCTTCACAAAGTCTGTGTAACAAAATGTCACTGGAAAAAGTTCCTCCTCTGCCAGGCTGAGTGTAATACTATCTCCTTTCAACTACATATCTCACAGGTAAAGAAGGGTTTCTTCAAATATATTGATGAGGTCAGAAAAGATTCATGAGGGAGAAAAGCTCCCTGGAATAGGCCATAATGGGACAGGAAAGCACAAATGACATGCCACTGTAGTCAGCACTGAATAGATGATTATGACAGAACTGACTACTTAAAAATATTGTTCCTGTCAGCTCTTCCTGCAGATATGAGAATGAAACTCCAAAAGAAGTGAAATAAGGAAACTTTTTAGATAACATTCAAGTTCTTTTCTTTCTCTTACAGGTTTTTTTGTCAGAAGCTAACATATTAAAAAAAAAAGTGCTGAAATAAATTCAGTAACTTGTTTTATCAGGAGAGATAAATGGGAAAATCATCGGAAAGAAAAATAAAATACATAAGGGAGAAAAGCATAATTTTAAAAAAAAGGATGGTTTGTTTTCCAATTCTTTGAAATTAAATTAATAATACCAGTTATGCTTCAACATCTCATTTTAAAGAGGTGATATCTTGGTAGAGTCACGAGCTTTTCCAGCATTATATGTAAGTCAGGGATCTGTCTCAAAAGCAAAGGGAATTAAGAATAATGTTGTTTGTGCAGGTTATTTTTAGGTTATTGTACATGTTCAGGTTATCTGTGACTATAATCTTCCAAAACAAGACTCATGGAAATAGGTAGAACCAGGCTTATTATTTTTCTTCTTTTTTTAAATCTATGATGACTTTGTCATTTTAGTAGTGCCTAGTCTATGGTGTCATAGCAGCTAGCTGAGTGCTTCACCATCAGTCAGAGTATTCTTCAATATTGGCTCTATGACAAGACATGATATGTCAGCAGTGGGCATTTTAAAGTTATTGGAAAGCATCCAAAATAAACTGCTTTGTGACACCAACCTCACATTTGAATTCAAATTAAAATCTAATTTAAAAGGAGCTCAAATTAAAAAAGCTCACTTAATTCCTTCAATTTGCAGACCTATTCCATTCCATTAGGCAGCTAATTTCTACCTGTCAAACACAGAATAAAAGTGTCCCTCTCTGGAGGAAACTTCCTACTTGTAGTAATTAGGTATGAACAACTGGGGAAGATGCCCATACTTTGATAGTAGCCCATGCTTAACTCTCAAAGTGCATCAACCCATGGGTAAATGCAATTGAAGTGACAGTTCAATAGTTTCACACTACAGAAGGCTAAAATGAGTTTACATGTTTCATAACTAAATACCAAAATTACTTTAATTTTTCTTAGAGAATCATGAAAAGTTACCTTTGTGAAACCCATTGATAAAAATCCCTTTTGTTGATCTATTAATCTAATAAGCTTTTAGAGACAGTATGAAGAGGTCTTGATTACTGTTAGAAGATAAGAGCCAGGAGAATGCAAGTAATAAACAACATCAAGGAAATAATAAACAAAATGAAGCTAACAGAATTCTGCAGACAAAATAAAATTGCTCCTCCTGCAATTCCCTTTGGATTGCACTTCCATTTATCTGTTTACTTTTTACCTAAGAGCATGTACAAAAGAGGTAAGAAGTAAAATGCATGCACAGTTTGCTGGAGGAAATGAAACAACTCTGTCACTTAAAACTACTTCTTTGTGCTTGCTTTAACAGTGCAATTTTTAAGAAAAGAGGAAAAAATTATGTTCATCAAAGTTCATATGCTTTTCATTGCCTGTTTTTACATAAAGATAACCCATTTCTGGATCAGATGGTATTTGAGTTGACTGTCCTTCAGTTTAGAGCAGACAGTACTTTACTCTTTTATAATGATATATATTTCATTATGGGGGAAAAGGGGAAAAATAATTACAATGATTTAGTACATTTCAATTTAAATCAAGACAAGTGTGAAGTTTGTAATTTAAAAAATCCAGTGGTATAAACTGATTTGGAGTTATATCACTGAATTATGGGGAAGAAAGCATTTGGAGTGGTGGAAAGATTGGCTTTATTTTATTGTCTTGTCCCTGAAGTACCTTCATTTTCTTACAATGTGAGCATTAAGCTGGATGTAAGTCCCCTTAGGGTTGAACACAAGCTTTGCAAAGTTTAAATAGGTAAAGCTCAGTAAATCTCGGCTAAGAAAACAAAAGCACCTTCTGTTTCCATATAATAGGAAGAAGAGTAATTTTTATATTCCTGCAGAGTGCGTTTTATTAAATTGCATAATTATCTTGGAAGTAAGTTACTAACAGATGAATGCACACACCAAGACTTCCACAGCATAACTTCAAGAATGGCATATTTGGAAAATAGCAGCCCTTTACTTTACATTTTCTGCAATGCCTACAAGAAATTTTGTTAACATTTTTAAATTCGTTTCATCAGTAGGGGGTTATGATCCCACAACATCAAATTAGCATAAGCACAACCCTGTTGCGTATAGTTGAGGACAGAAAGGCCTTGTTAGGAATTTATGTCAGCAAGAAATAATTGTTTTGTCCTAGAGGGGAACAAATTCTCAAAGGTGCACCCCAATTTAGCAGAAAAAGTGGGGCTGCCCATGCCACTTTTATCTGAACTCTAAAGTTTCAGATATTGATGGAGATGGTTTTAAAAAGTGATACTGGTTGGGATATAAATATAATCATTCTTGCTTTATAAAACAAATTGTATTGCTACTGTGAATGCTGAAAAAATACAATTAAGTCCTGGTACATTGCATACTCCATGCAACTAGATTTTACCTATAGGGATATTCTTTATTCTAAGCAATGCCTCAATTGTTTTTATTTTTTTGTGGATGATCTTTTCTTACTATGAATATGCATGTGTCTGCATCATTTAACTGTGTTGAAAACATCTTTGTCACCATTTTCTTCCACCAACAGACTTCTAGTAGGCAGTGAAAAAATAAATATATGTAAAAAAGTCTCAGATTGCTAGACTGAATAATATGTCTTTAAAAAGAATTAAGGTCATAGTTTCTAGGCATGGAATCTGGTCTTGTAGGGACCTGCAACAGCATTCCCAGGTAAGAACCTGAAAAGAAAGTATCATGGGAAGGATACATCCACTAGAATAGCAAGAGGAAGTACTTTCTAGCCGTGGTTGAAAATATGTTACATATAACAAAAATACAACTTTAGAGAAGTCTTTGTTTTAAGAGGTGATTTCAATCTCCAAAAAAAAGAATTTTGGAGATAGTCCTCTAAAAATAAATGCAGTATTTTTACATCAGATGAGTATCAGTTATAGCTTGTTTGCTTGGTTTTTGAATTTTACCAGCATTGGTTGTATGAATATATTTGGTTATCTATATTATATTGAGTATTTCTACACTAAAAAGTGTTTGTCGTATTTAAACCATATCTGCTCCTTAATGAAAATACAGAATTTTCCTCTTATGTGGGGAAAAATGTCAGTTCTTCATTTTGCCTTGAAATAAAAACAAATTCCAATACATTAGAAGATGGACAAAGAACTGAACAGGATAGGTGAAACACATCTTTCACCTTTCTTACAGATGATGGACATTGGCAATTTGGAAATACGTTTTCATAAAGATAGACTGAAAGCTGAGGATACCACTGTGAAAAATTACATGATATTGAAAGGCAAAATATAAAAACTGATCTCTGTATTTACTTTTTCTCATTTTAGATGTTTCAGTTTAAAGAAAGAATAGGAATTTCTATTGATTTCCTACAAATTTAAAGCAGAGACTAGCAAATACCTTTTAATTTTATATACACCAAACTTGTGGAATAAAGGAACTTTGCCTTAAGTAGTGGGACTAGAAATAAATATTGAGAAATGATAATGCAAAATTCATTTTTCAAGGCATCAGCAAACAACTAAATTCAGAGGGTTTTTTCTTTTGGGGTGGGGTTTTTTGCTTTTTTTTTTTTAATTTTGTTTGGGTTTTTGGCGGGGGTCAGGGAGTGGAGATTGTGGTGTTTTGGAGGTGTTTTTTTTGTTGGTCGGTTTTGGGGTTTGGTTGGTTGGTTGGGTTTGAATTTGGGGTTTCTTCCCTTAAACCTGAGGAATAACCTTCCGTGAAAGTGATACTACTCGTATTCCATTATCTTGTATCTTAAAAATTATCAGTGTTGGAAAGCCTGCACAAGAGTAAATGATCACTGATTTTTATTCTTACTTTTTCCATTACTTTCAAAATCTGTGTCACTGCTCATGTGTCCTTCATTCATGCCTGCTCCATTGTAAAAAGTCATATATGGCTCTAGTTAGGATTATGGCAAGGAAGAGCCTGTCCTCCTTCACAGATATGGGTAGATGTCCTGACCTTCTCTCCAAACTTTATTACTTTGGAGATTCTCTAGATAATACCTACCAAAAGAGGCAGTTTAGCGGCCAATTTCAGTAGACAATGAGAGAAAAAAAATGATGAACTAAACTGAGAACGTTTTGCATTAGTCACCTGAAAAAAAAAAAACGAGGAAAAAGTTTTAGGTCTGAATTTCCTGCCTCGGTCCTTTTCCATTTATTAGTAAACCACACCCAGTGATAATTCTTTGATCCTTGATTGTAGCCATAATTACATATTTTTTCTAACCCAGTACATTTTTACATGATATCTCCAAATAAAAATACCCACAGATTAATTCTAATAATCACAATTTACAAAGGCCATTCATATCCTGTTTAAAGCTGTGTGTATAAAACTTATTTTTCCCACAGCTTTATTGTTGCTCATGCAAATAGCAAATATGTTATAAAGATTGGATTTCCATTTTGGGTTCTTCTGACTTGTATACAGAAAGGATAGGTTTCTTTGTAGTTTTTTAAATGGAAAAAATGGCTTGTCTTTTTTATGTTGCTTCCTTCCCAGAATTTGTTATAGAATAATAATTCAGTTAATCTTTCAGGCAGCTAAAACTCCTAGTGAATGATGCATTGTGCTTGTCACTAAAGTTTTCCTTTACGAAAATTTTGGAAAATGTTATTAATTTAATCATGAAGTAGGAAATAATCAAATTGTGTGATGAAAATTAATGGCCCTTGCAATTTAAAACAAAGGTGGGTAAAGGCAAATGATGAACCAAGGAAATGGACCAACAGCTTCAAAACCACAGCACGTTTTCAGAGCCAAGAGCTTATTAATATTCTGAATAAAGCTATTAATTTTATTGAAAGGCAGCTAGCTAAAGCTGTTTGTGAAGATAATCTATGATTAACTTATACAATATAAAATAAAAAGCTATTTGCTTTTGTCTGCATTTTGTTAGTGACCTCCTGAATAGATTTTTGGGAAAGTCACCTTATGCGTACATTAGTTTTTCTACTGTTTAAAGGACTTAGCTTAGTTCTTTAATTCTTTCAAAATTTCCAAGAAGTTCTTAGATGCAAGAGACAAAAGACTAAACTTTCATGCAAATTTTAAGTTGACTTATAGCAATGAGAAAGAGGTTGGATTTTTTTTGAGATGAGTTAAATATTTGTGGCTGGTTAAAAGGTACAAAAAGCTATTTTAAATTAGAAATGCCAAATAGATGTAAATGTTACCTGTATACAGAATATACAGAACTGACATTAACAAACTAACATGAGATTGTTCCAAAAATAAGTTCAATTTCAATTAAAATTAGAGTATCCCTACACGTATATATTCCTTGTGATATTTGAGTCAGAAGCTATACAAAACTTTTGCAAATTTGTCATGTTCCAGAATCATCTCAAGCTACAGACAAATTAACAGAAATTAAATGAAGCTAGATGCCTGATTTGATTTCAATTGCAGCGTTACTGGAGAAATGGCTACAGCAATATTAGAGCACTTTAGAGAACCCTGATAATGACACACTTTTAAAATCTGCAACATTTGTTCCAGAGCACCTGGATGCACAATCTGATTTATGTTGGTAAATATTTATGGCAAATCATTCCTTTAGATCAATGAGATGTTTTGATTGCTAAGCCTTAATTAAAAAGCCTTATAAAAGTTCATAAAAGTAGGTTTAAATATGATGTTTGAAATCTCAGCTTCAGTACTGTTGTTAGACCTCCAGTACGCCACCTGGGGTCCTGTGAGTTTCATTAAGGACTGGAGACAGCACATTTATACTCAGGGACGCAATGAACTTTAATAAATCCTAACTTCCATTTTTTAAATCAGAATAAAAATCTAATGTCTAATAAAATCTTCTTGCTATTAGTAGTCTTGTGATATGTTGCTTTTTTATGGGTTAATTGACCTGGGATTTGTGGAAAACTATGTTTGGCAAATGAACTTTCAGTATATGCAAACTCACTTGTTTGCCAAAGTTTTAGGCATTGAGCTACAGTAGGATTATGATTGCTTCTAAAAGTCAGAGTCTCTTAGTTAATGATAAATTGATTAAGTATGGATTTATGCAAAACAGACTTCTCAGTCCTTGAATGGTTGAAGAATTCTTGCTAAAATACAGAAAGTTTGTATTAGTCCTGCACGTGAGATTTGGGTGAATGTCTGGTTTCCCTAGCAGGAAAAAAGATGAGAGAAGCTAATCTGCTGAAAAAGTCATGTGTGGTCTAGCAAAGAGAAGACCAAAAAAGCATCTTGTGCAATGGGATGTAAGATGATTTATTTATACATCTTCAAGTATAAATAGTGTGAATGATGGGTCTGCAAGTTTTTTGCATATATGGCTTAGAGGTAATAGAATTCTCAGACAGATATAATTGCTATATCAAATTTATGATTTAACTTATTAAAAAAGTTAAAAAGGCATTCTAAAACTTAAAAATCTTGTATCATTTTCCAGTTTTGAAAAGAGTTAGAGAAAATGGAAAGATTATGGTAAATAACTTCAGAGAATATTTTTAATGGAGATACTTTAAATATTAACCCTAAACTAGCCACAATTATTAGAGTATGCCTATTACAAATCATTATTTTATAGTGGTCAATATATTTTATATATATAAATCTATGTTGTAGTTGGTTTTGAGAGTGCCAGCAAAATGCCAGAAGCCTTCACTTTTTATAAACTTGTCAGGAGTATAAAACAGTAATTCCAATACTTTTGCCGTAACTGGTACTGCCACTAGCATTCTTCACACAGAAAAACCGGCTATAATGAATAATCTGGAAAAAGAACATTTGTTGTTGAATGTGATGCTGAGAAATACTTATTGCACTACAGTAGCATGCCATGTTCTGGATCAAAGTTTCAGGTACAGTTTTGCACTTTAATGTTTAGGTACGTATTCCTCTAAGCCAACAACATTGAAAATGAATTGCTTTATTTATCTTCTAGCAAATCTGTGATGGTCTTAGAACTATTTCTTGCTAAGAAGTGCCATGATGTTCACAGACAGCTGTCCTTTCAGTAAACCACACTGATGCCACAATACTTACTATTTATTTTTCTTAATCATATTAAATTAAAAAATAAAATTCATACATTTAAATGATGAAGATTTGAAAATGTTTCATGTTTCAATACAATGATAAAATAAGTAAATACCATCAGCATAATCATCATCAACATAATGGATTACAGTGGGTCATGGAATGATAGAGTGGTTTAAGTTGGAAGGAACATTAAATGCCATCTAGTCCAAACCCTTCCCATGGAAAAGTTCACCTTCCAATAGACCAGGTACCTCAAAGCTCCATCCAACCTGGTGTTGAATACTTCCACAGATGGGGCATCCACAACTTCTCCAGGCAACCTGTTCCAGTGCCTCACCACCCTCACAGTAAAGAATTTCTTCCATATATCTGATTTAAATCTACCCTCTCTCAGTTTAAAACGGCTGTTCCCTGACCTGTCACTTCATGCCCTTTAAGAAGCTTTTCTCCATCTTTCTTATAAGCCCCCTTTATATACTGGAAGGCTTCAGTAAGCTCTGCCTTCTCTTCTCCAGGCTGAACAGACCCAGCCATCTCAGCCTTTCTTCATAAGAGAGATATTTCAGCCCTTTGGTTGTCTTTGAGGCCTGGCTCTGGACTCACTCCAACAGAACTGTATTTCCTGTGCTTAGAACCCCAGAACTGGATGCAGTACTCAAGGTGAAATCTCACAAGAGAAAGCAGAGGGGAAGAATTACCTCCTCTGACCTGCTGGCCATGGTCCTTTTGATGCAGCCCAGGACACAGCTGGTTTCTTGGCAGCATCCCTATGCTCTTCTCAGGACATGTCCCTGGTTCCACTGTCTATACATTTCCTTCTTGCACTTTATTTTGGCCTTACTTAGACTTACACATGCTGGTCTTAGAACTAAGTGCTCTTAGAAACAAGTCCTTAAAGAGCTGACAACTCTATTCTGATCCTTTATCCCTGAGTTTCCCAGGTAGCTGCATCCGATAATTCCTTAAGCAAGTTCACTCCTAAAATTCAGGGTCTTGACTTTACTTGCCTGGCCTATATCCCTTGAGATCACTAATTACACTAGGTCATGAGAGCTGCAGCTCAGATAACCACCAATCCTGACCTCTCTAATTATTTCATCTGTGTTGATAAGCAACAGGTCCAGTAATGCTTCTCCTCTGGTCAGGCTTTCTCTCAGATTAAGCAATTATCCCAGACAGAGTCCAGGAGACTACCAGACTACCTACAGATTTCTCTGTCTTTCCAGAAGGGGTTAGGGTGAATGAAGTCCACCAGCAGTATCAGAGATTGCAAGCATGGTGGTTCCAACTCCTCCTCTTTGTAATCCATGCTACATGTACTGAAACATAGTCCAGTTGGTCTAGCAACCATGTAATAATTTTAGAGGAACAAGTCATAACTCCTTTGAGACATTTCATGGTTGTTTCTCTTTTGGTTCCCAATATGTCACCAGCTCCTGGATTTTCTATTGCTCAAAGTTCCATCCCTTTCCCCATTAAATCTATGTTAAAGTTCTCCTTATAAGTCTGTCCAGTTTGGTGCAAAAGACCTCTTACTCCACTTTGTCATGTGAATTCCATCAGCTCCCAACAGATCTGGATTCTCAAAAGTCAATCCATGATCATAGAAGTCAAAACCATTGAGTATGGCACCAGCCAGGCAGCCAAGCATTCACCAGTTTAATTTTCTCCTTCTTCCTGAACCCTCTTCCTCTGATTATGAAGACAGAGAACACCTGTGCTCCAGCTGTAAGGAGCTGAGTTATCACTCA
Organism: Monarcha castaneiventris obscurior; assembly: GCA_026261815.1. Classification (NCBI taxonomy): domain Eukaryota; kingdom Metazoa; phylum Chordata; class Aves; order Passeriformes; family Monarchidae; genus Monarcha; species Monarcha castaneiventris. The sequence goes on from JAMPIT010000379.1 coordinate 4,117,355, forward strand.
GCCTGGGACAGTGCATAATATCAAGCATAAATCTCCTGTTGAAATTCTCAAATATTGTGTTTCCTTTTGAGCTCCTCTTGTTGTTTGATGTAAGTAACCCTTGATGGCTTTAATATATTCATTGTATTCTAATGAAATGTTCTTTGTAGAATATGATGTAGCTCTTCCCCCATTAACAAAAATTAGGAAAAGGTCTTTCATTAGTAAACTCCTAATAACTATTGTTAATTAAAAAAAATTTCATGACGAATACTCTCTTATTATTACTTACATTCAAAGCAGGTTTATGCAGCCTGTAATAAAGACTCCAGCTGACTACTGCAGGTCTGGAATCTGAATTGTAATTATTTTTATTAATCTAGCAAGTTGGTCCTGGGAGTGTCCTGCACAATGACACACTTATTTTAGTCACTCTCCAAGCATTTAACTTCGTCTTGTGCTTTCTGGAAACGAATTGGCCTTGATGGTTTTAGAACTGAACATGTCTATATGATGCTGGAACAAAGAAGAAGCTGCAGGCTGAGACCCTGGAGAGCTGATTTACCCATCACTTTCAACTAGATAATAGAAAGCTGTTGACAAAAAAAAAAAAAAATTCAGTGAGGAAAAATTCACAAAACTGTCTATGAAATATGTTCTCTATTTTTGGCAAGATATAATACCTCATCTCCTGGATGATAACACACAATTTTTACCAGGCTAGGCACTCAAGAGGTTTTTTTTTTGTGCATAAGTTGAATTTTAATAGCTCCCACAGGGAGACATTGCGGAAATTGTCACACCATGTTTGATCACTATCTCCGTCTAGGTTTGACACTATGAGAGGGAGGAGACATACCTGCTACTTTAAAGAAAGATAAGTCCTCCCCATTCTATCCACATGATTGTGTGTAATTATTATCAGACCTGTTTGCATAGAAGCTATTCTCTATGGCAACAAGGGGAATTTATACTTTAAACTGTAAGGTTAGATTCTGTTTTATTGGGGGTATATTTTGCTAAGGCAGAAGCTAATAGTCATAAAACTGCTAATACTGTTAACAAAATCAAGTCCTTTTTTTCCTTTAACGTCCACTTACGGTTGTGAATCTTGGGATTTAACAGCAGACTGCACAGGGGAATACATACATATCTAGGTCAACAAAGAGAAGTAATTTTTTATTAATGAAAAACAAAAGTAAAAAGAGCAGTTTACTTTGCTTTATTCTTCTTTCAAGTTCTCTAGCTTTAAATTGCAGGAAAGGAGTGTTCCTCTTTGTTTTTCTTTAATACAAGAGATTTATACTATCTCATAAAATTTGTGCTGCAAGGCATAACAGCCCTAACAGAACCGAGAGTGCTAGGAAGGTCATTGAATAAGTCTTTAATTTTTTCTTCCAGTTAGACAGAAGCAAAATAATTAGACTTTAAAAGATGGAGGAACATACTAAAAAGAGCAGGATATTCCTACCCATGCTTCATATGCAGCTGGGAATGGAGATATATTTCACAGATTTCACAGAATATTCTGAGTTGGAAGGGACCCACAAGGATCACAGAGTAAAAGTCTTAAGTGAACAGCCTATACAGTTCTCATTTATAAAAAAAATGTATTAAAAGAGCAGGAAGACAATAGTCTCTTCAATTTAATTAATACTCTTAAAGGTAAGCTCTAAGTTGATTTTAGATGTCTAGCAGGATGAAAGCTTTTCATTTTCAGTCCTCAAATAAAGTGACTTAACTTACTTAACTATAATTATTAATTGTAAGTGTGGAAATTCAAAAATGTAGGTAATTTAGACATCAAAACTGGAAAAAATAAAGAAAGATCTCCCTCCAGAGTTCTGCATAATGGTGAAAGAGCTCTGAGACCATCTGTCCTATAGAACTGTCAGAAGGGAAGAGCAACTTCTATGCAAAGCATAAGCAAAGACTGACTTTATCAAGGAGTTTGTTCTAAACAACGTGAAACATTGTGCCCCAGTTGCCTTAATTACACTGCTGCATCTGAACACTAACTTCCCTGCGTGTTGCAGGGTTCCTGTGGAGTTCTTCTGTAACTCCTTTCCTTAGAAGTTTAGCAGATCTAAAAGATCCTGGCATTATCTCCACTATGCCACTAATGGCTGCCCTGGCTCCCACTGACACCAGTGACAGGTTGGGTAACTGGTGTTAGAGCCTCAGTGCAGCTGGTGTCTGCAACTGGAGCCTCAGTGAAGTGAGCCTGACTGCCCTGCACTACCAAGGCTCACTCAACGCCCTTGTCACACCAGTCAGGTGAAAGATTAAACATGGGGGCCTGTTTGTAGGGTGCTATAACTCTCTGAAGGTGGAATTTTCACTCAGGCGACATTTTATGTGTGGAGCCTGATGTGTTGTGGAGAGCTGGCATTCCTGCTTGTCTAAATCTCTTTTTCTCTCTCATTTTCATGTGTTGTATTTATGAAGACTTCAGTAAAGAAATCAGTGAGCAAGGAGGATATATACCATGTGGGTAGGACAGAGAAATCACCCTGCAGACAATCCAACCATCATTGCACCTTAAAGGTACATTTATTTGCCTGCTAGGTAGATAAGATACACATCCAAGAGAACTCAAGAACAAAGACATTCTTGTTTCTTCAGCTTCTGTTAACATGCTTTAGTATTTCAAACCAAGAAGATTTTTTGCTGTTGTTGTTTGATTTTTTAACGAAGTTGGGCCAAGTAATTTCAGAGTTTTGCCAGAGAGTGAGGTAATTGTTCCACTGGGATTAGAGGAATTTTAAGGACTGCTTAGCAGCAGCCACATAATGGCCTAAGGTCAAGCTGTCTTCAACCACCTCTACAATTATTTTCAAGGTGTTTCTGTAGAGTGCCAAAAGTTGAATATCCAGCATGAGGCATAAGTGAGATTTGGGAGAAGTGAAATTCTGCACAAGACTCCAAGCAGACTGCCCTCCAGGCTCTAGGGAACTGTCGAAGGGCTTGGCACTTTTCTGTTGATCTGCACACACCATCAGAAATGGAAAAAAAAAAAAGAAACTGACAGACTTTGCTTCTTTGGCAAAGTCCTAACTGTCTGCATACCCTTTTTTTATGTCACTGAAAAACAGATGATTACAAAATATAAAATAGTCAGAGAGTGTGCTTTTTTCACTTTGTATGTCTTTTGAGAGTGTTTTCTCTGTTACTTTTAATTGCCACAAGAAATAATCATGTAAATGCTAACTCACTGCAAACAAAAAATAAAATGCTAACTACCTGCAAAGATGAAAAATATAGTAAACTGGAAGGATCACCTATTTTATGTGTTAGTTAATGAAGCAAAAGTTCTCTGTGCCATAAGTTTGTTGTCTGTTGAGCCATCACTTAGGAGGTTCAAAAATCTGACAAGTTAAGTTTATACAAGTTGCATTAAAGAAATTAGACTATACAAGGGTTTTTAGTACTTGAGCTTCCTGAGAAATGGTCTTATAATAAGAACAGGTCAGTTTATCTCCTATTCTGTCAAGTATTCACCTTCAGTGAAAGCTTTGCATACATTTTAATTTGTCTTAAATTTATGCATAACTAGATTAGCAGTTTCTAGCAATCATTTGTTTTTCTTTTCTGCTTTCAGCCATCTCTTCTTTTTATACCACCTGCTGTATTTGCCTTCTGTTCAGAGTATGCTTTTGACAGTTACTAATAATGCAGATTAAATTTACTTACTATGACGGGCAAAACACTGTGTAAAACCAAAACAATAGAATCCTACATTTTTTCTCTCAGTTTAAGTAGTAGCTTAAAAGGCCGAGAAAAATTTGTAAGACCATTAATTAATTAACAAAGCAGGTGTCTTATAGGACTTAAATATAGACAGTGGAGAAAGCTGGCTATGGTGATAAAATATTGCAAGGTTTTAGCAGGCATATATATACATCTCAATAACGAAATCTGTATACAGGTCAGTTTTGATTTTTTTGGAGGTTATTAGCATTTGCTACTAATCAATATAGAAATACTTTTATGAAATGAAAATTAGCTTAAATTGGATGTTTTATTAGGCCATTTTTACTATTTATTTCTCATCTCTAAAGTATCTGTCATTACTTCTCATTCATGATTTTTAAAAAGCTAGAATAAAATTGTTTACAGCCTTTTAGATATGGCGATCAAGCCCAGACAGAAGCTGTGGTTATTATGCATTTTAAGATGTGGTTAGATGATGGCAGAAGCAGAAAGTGTATTAAATGGCTGCCCTTTGCACCAATGGATCATTGACCTACAGTATCCTCCATATCTCAGCCTGGCAAAACTCCTGCATGAATTGTAGCAGCCTATGCCTTTTCCATGCATTTAACTTAGAAAATGCATGAATTACAGTGACCATACAGAGAAAACCTATAGTGCCTCATACTGCACTATGATAGGATCGTTCCATAATTGGCATTGTTAATGGGAAAAGATTGCATTGTTGATTTTTTTGTTGAAATCTAGGTCAAGATAGAATAAGCATGTTAGACATAATTTAGCCCCCAGATGCAAATATAAGAACCCTTTTAAATGGAAATAGGAATCATTTAAAGCATTAGAGAAGAAAAGATGACCTTCAAAAAGATGAATTTCTGTAGAGACATAAATGGTATCTTATAGAATATGTATATAATAGTGATTCATAGGTAGTCAGCTATGCAGAATTCCAAATTAGCTGGAAATTCACTGACTGATGTATTTTTTAAAAAGGAAAAAAAAAAAGTTATGTGAATATAAAATTGAAGCTGTTTAAAGATGTTATTTTTCTTTCCAGATGGGGCCTCTTCCAAAGACTTTCATTAGACCTACAGATTGCAGTGCATAATGTTCTGCTGTAACAAGGGGAAGAAGATTTTTTTCACGGTGTCTACATTAGACACCTAATTTGGGAGCCTCAGTTAATTGCCTAGGCTCATTATATATCCAAAGAATAACAGTAAGCATCTCCAAAGGGCACCTCAGAGCATCTCAATTAGGAGGCATCTACCTCCATTTATTATATAGAGAATTGAGACATTTAGTTTTATGGATCAGTTTTCTTAACTTGTGCAGGGGCTGTGAATCTTCCATTGAGTAACCAGAGTTTTTAAGGAGGCAGGTTTCCAGAAAACTGGTTATTTGTCAGCTGCTGCAAAGATCCAGGTTTGTCTCCAGCTGCCATTAACACAGAGACATCAGCCAACACCAAGTAGCTCATTTAATGCATGTTGGTGAAGGAACAATAAAACCATCCAGACTTGGGTAGTAGCAAGATGGGGGTTTGCTGTTTTTACCTGAGGAAAATAGTGCAAATGCATGGAGGCACAGTCAGTAGAGAACATGGAATGCTAGCAGGGGAAAGGAAGCTGCAATAAGAGGGACTACAGCAGAGTCTAGGGTGAAGAGACAAAGCAGCAGTAATAACTAAGTGTTTTGGTTACTGCCATGGAGCTTTCAGAGTTTGTGAAGGAGAAATACTAAGAGCATCTGCTGCAGTAGGCTACAGTAAGTGAGTGGGTTTGGAATCTCAGAAGCTGGCACACAATAGACAAATAAAAGAAAAACAAGTGGTGGGAAAGAACATTCATGACAGAGCTCTGCAATAGCAACCTCCACCACTCATTAAAACAACTGGTATTATGCAGTAGTGGGGGTTACAAAGTTACAGAATTCTGATTCAAAAGAAATGGCAAAATGATCATTGTTGCATCTGGACCGATGAAGTAATACAGTAAAACTCAGGGACCGTGTTTTGGTACATAATTCTAGATTAGAAACTCACTTACATACCTTATAGACTACTCTGAGCATCTGAAGTAGCTACATGTACTCACTCTGAGGCATTTACAATAGGAAGATAGAAAAGGAAACCATCAGAAATTAATTAATACATATGAGAATATATTTTAGGGAATACTGGACTTCATATAAAAAAAAATAAAAAGAGATCAGGAATGTTAAAGGAAATGTTGAATCTGACATATTTAGTGATGACATATCTAAAAAATGTCTGAAATGCTTTCTGATAACTCGAGTGACAGAGATGCAGAACAGAAATTGGGAAATAAAATCACAAAGGAGAAAAACAAATGTACTTCCTGAAGCAAAGAGATCTGTGAATCTAGGCCTAAGCAATCAAGAAATCATAGAATTACTGTATATTTAGATAATTTAAAACTCTTTATACTTGATGCCAGGTGACAAAACTTTCTATCACAGTACCTTGGCTGATTTGGACAGGTCATCCTAGTGCACAGCATTTTGCTACGGGACCAATACAGGTAAAAGATTGCAAGGAAACTGACAGTCCCTCGTGTCAGAATGAACTGATATAAACACATATGCAATCCACATCAGAATGTATTCTTTTAATCTGTATTCTATATGCATTCAAAAGAATTTCTGCCTTCTCAAATAATAAGGTAATTAACTATTGAGAGGTGATACTAAAGCAGAACTCTGCCTAAAAACTTGACTTTCTACACTGAGAATCACAACAGAAACTGGGCAGAGGACAAAACTGGGATTCCAAAGCATCTGAATTTAACACTTGAGATATTCTGCAAGTTCATATGCATCATGAAGATATATATTAAAAAGAAATTACTCTATTATGTCAAAGTGCATTATCTCCACTGTCACTGAGTTTTGTTACCAACACTAGTCACTTTACTTAGCTTTGGTTGCAGCTACTGGGTACAGAGCTTTCCTAAAATTTACTGCTTCATTGCAAACCCTTTTTGTGTCTGTGATTTTATATCTAACTTACTTACTGAGACAGAAATTTCAGAGACTCATTTTCTCCTAACTAGTCTCAGTTATCAACAACAGCTTTTGTGACAATGATTTGGTACTACGTGACATTTCCAAAGAATTCTGTTTAACATGCAATAGAAGAGGACCTGTGCTTCATGGGGTCATGTTTTGTCACCTTAAGTCTTCAAGCCTTTAAAAATTTTGCAGTTGAAAGCAGTATTACAAAACTCATTGTTTTAATTTAAACTGATTCATGGCCAGGGAATTAAATACAGTCTTTAAAAACCCAAGATATCAATTTGAACTTCTGGATCTCAGAAGTCAGAGGAAAAAAAATGACAATTAGACAAAGAATAGACAAGACAGAGATGTTAGTAGAGCATTATAATTATTAATATTTTTGAAAGGAAGTCCAAACATCAAAGAAATCAGAAAAGAAATGTGCAACACAGCTAGCTTTTATCTTTTATTTGCTATGAGAAACAGCCCCCAGAAAGAACTTGGAAAGATTCAGGCACAATAATAGTATGCTATTAATAAAAAATACAACAGCAAGATGAAGGAAAAATCAAGGGACAAAGAAAGGTACATGAAAAAAGAAGAAACAAAGGAGACAGAGAGTGAAGCAAAGAAAAATAATTCTTTGTGAAATTTCGTTCCTATCCTTTTATTTTCCCCCATCCATCTTCCTTTGTTCTTTTTTTGTGATATTTTGAGATATGAAGATTGAGTTCCTCCTTCTGAACATTGACTAGCGTGCTGTGATTGACATGTCATCTGACAAATGTTTTGCAAAAATTGAGCTATATATCATGTATAAATTGTTCTGCAGTTGGCTTCATAAAATTGCTATGTTGCAGTTAAAAATCTTCTAGAAGCTACTCGCAATGGTAACATCATTCCACAGATAAAAACAAAAATGTTTTTATTTCAGACTGGCTGATTCATCTTCCATAATTCTATGAACAAATCATTTGAAGTTGGGTTGTAATAGACTCTGGTGTCATTTTTATTTTCCTTAATACCTTTCTTAGTCCCAGGGAAACATATTAGATAACATCAATTCCAAACAGAACCAGTTTTATCTCCAGTATTAGCTGCACTAAGTTCACAGAGGTGTTCCATTGTTAAAAAAATAACCAACCAATAACAAAAAAAAAAGCAACAAGGCAAAGCCCACACTTAATAGCACTGAAGTTAAGAGTTTAGCCTTTAAACACACATATCGGATTCATCATCCTCAAGAAACCAACCTTCTCATTCTAAGTCATGGAATCATAGAATCACAGAATTGTTTAGGTTGGAAGAGACCCCTAAGATCATTGAGTCCATCCATTAACCCAGCACTGCCAAGTCCACCACTAAACCATGTCCCCATGTGCCACATCTACACATTTTAAATACCTCCAGGGAGGGTGATTCAACCATTGCCCTGAGCAGCCTGGTCCAATGCTTGACAACACTTTCAGTGTTTTTTTAATATCCAACCTAAATCTCCCATTGCAACTTGAGGCCATTTGTTTTCATCACTATTTACCTGGCAAAAGAGACAAGAAAAGACAAGTTTGCATTATTTTGACCAGCTCAAGATCACAAATGCAAAAATTCGTACTTTCATTTACCACACTCTCAATTGCACTGTACAAGTTTAGCACCACATATATCCATTGGCCACTTCCAAATGGATAAAGAAAGGAAATATGAAGCTGGAACTACAACTTGTCCAGAATTTCTCCCCAGATAAAAAGATACTGAAAATCTATGAGAGCTTGCAATTTTAATGGATGTATATATTGTAAAAGGATGCTCTAAAGCTGCTCAAAGATCCTGTGGTCTCTTAAATGTTTGGGAAAAAATAACTTTAACTCAAAATAGGAAAGATTGGTGACACTGGCACAATGAGCTTGAAATCATATAAAGATGATAAAGCCTAAAAATCAAACACTTCATGAATTAGACTATCAAAACAGAGGATTTTTTTAAATTTTATTTTCTGAAGTATCTTAATATTTTTTGCCTATTGAAATCATGCCTTTTGGAAAGCATCTGTGATAATGCAAAGGAAGTCTCTTACTTATATTGGTATATGAAACTTGGGGTTAAAAAGGCATAAATGAAAACTGGAAAATAGAGGAAATCTTAGCTTACATAATTCACTTTATACTCAAAATCAGCAAGGGTCACACAATGTTTATTTGCTTTTTTCTCTAGGTAAAAATACTATATATTCATTTCCAACAGTGAAAATTTAAACATTTTTAAAAATTATACTCTTTAAAAAAATAGAGTTTTACTAATCTTTCTCCCCTTCTTTGTTATTAAGTGCAGAATTCCCTACCTGAAAGTGCCCACCAGGGAATGAAGATAGAACTCATAAAAGTATAACTGCTTGAATGCCATCAGGATAAACAGAAGCAAAAGAGGTCATTATTTCCTAATTATAGTTGTATGTACACAGGCATCAGATCTCTTACATCTTACCCTACATTAAATGGAATTCTGTGGGACATGAAAATTTTTAGCTTTAAACATGTCTTTGAACTGCAGTAATATGGTTGCAAATACTATATGAATATAGACAGACACTAGCAATAATTTTAAAGTATTCTAATTGTTTCCCATTATATTTGAGATTTTCTTTAAAAATGTTCTAACAGCTATTTAATTTATGTTAGGTGTGGGTTGGGGAGTTTTGACTGATTTTTGATGTGTTCCTTAAATGTGTTTCTCTTTATGCTAGTGTCCATACAACAGTTTATAATTCTTGTAATATTATTAGCCTGATACCAAGATTAAACTTTGCAAGAATCTAAATGCCCCTGAAAATTTCCATCTAAAGTGATAAAATCATAGAATATGCTGAATTGAAAGGGACCCATCAGAATCATCAAGTCCAACTTCTGGCCCTGCTCAGGACAGCCCAAGAATCACAATGTGTACCTGAGAATATTGTCCAAACACTTCTTGAGCTCTGACAGGCTTAGTGCTCTGAAGTCAGATGTGAACTTTGCAACCAATTGCATTTTCCATAAGTTTGAGCCTTGACTTTACATATGAACCCTACCACATGTCGGGTTATTCAAAATATGCATTCAGATTTGCTAGTCCCATCATTTTTTTCTCTGTTGTACTCTTGGAAAAGTACAGGTGAATCGTATTAAAGTGCTGCAATCTAACCCTTGCAGTCTGAGTGCCCCATTGTGGGTTACAATAACAGTTCGAAAGGGGGTTCTTTTTGCTCTTCAGAATCCTTTTGATTAGACTGAAATTGCTAGTGCATAATTTAGTTCTGGTGAATGGCGAAGAGAGAATCTTTCAAAAATTAAAGAGGAAGAGGAAAACACTGATTTTCACAGAAGTGCATTAAGGATTTAAGCATACATACCTGGAGTCTGATTTTGAAGTACACTGATTGTTTTCTTCTTTTGTTGAGCATATTCAGCTTCTAGTAAAATTCAGCTGAGTCTGCAGATTGTAGAAGATAATTTTTGACAGGTTTTCCTGTAAGAAGATTTGTCAAATATAAATAGTATAAGGTCATAAAGTAATAATTCTTTTGATTCCACAGCTCTCTAAAATGAATAATGCTGAAAAATACTTACAGATTACCAAGTTTAAATAAAAATGTGATTTATTATGAGCTTACCAAGAATACTGCTTTCTTTTTTTCTCAAAAGAAAAAAAAGAGTTCAAATGAAGCAGAGGACCTACAAGTTTTAATTATTAAAATTTATGCAAAGAGTTAAGTTCCTATAAAAACTTGTGCTCTATTTTAGAGAGCCTTTTCTGGGACAGAAACAGCATAAAAAAACCATTGCAAAACTCCATATTTCTACATATTTTCTGAAAGTATGTCAGTTGAGTACTTTACACAGGAAAGAAACAGTGAAAAGGGATGTTATTTCCTTCTATAGCTCTCTGAGATATGCCTCTGAAATTTTGGTCCAGCACAAACACAAAAAGAGGACATAAAGACTTGTACCTTAGAATTTTAATAAATGTGTGATTCATTTTATTACTGATAATGGATTGACCTTGATTTCCTGTTCTGATTTGTATGACACCACACCAGAGTTATAAAGGGGTACAGCCTTTTGTTCCCGGGATCAAAATTCACTGACTCTGCTGCTGCTTTTAAAAAACAGTTGAAGCTGTCAGCTGCAATTGGCAAAGGAGAAAACAAATAATGAGTCCTTGAATTGGCTATGATTCACTGCTATGGGAGACTTGAAATGCTACAGAGTATATATCCCAGTAGTAAAGCCTTAAACAGGGCTTCACAATGTTGTCTGTATTCTTAAACGTCAGTTTTTACAGTATGCTTTTGAAGTGTTAAAATGCAAAATGAATATTCTTTACAAAGAGTGGTTTTCATGAACATTTCTGTTGCACCTGCATTAATCAGGTAACAGTCACAGAGTCACAGAAAGGCTTGAGTTGGAAGGAACCTTAAAGACAATCTAGATCCAACCCCTCTGCCTTGGGCAGGGACACCTTTCGCCAGACCCCACTGCTCAGTGAACTACATCACGATGACGTGATGTGAGGTGGGATCAGAGGGAAAATGCCATGATGTATTTACAATTCTCACATCAGGTGATGCTGGACCTTGGGGAATACATCTTCATTCCCACAAAGTCAAAGTCAAACCCCAGGGACGGAGATTCATATTACGGTACAGGCTCCTATGTACAGTGTTGGCTCATGATGCCCTTTGCTCTATTCAACACTTCAGTTTACATGGGTGTTCAGAAATATGGGAAATAAGTACAACAATCACATTTTTACATAAACACAAAGGGCACCTAAAATTAATTGAAGAAGAACAATAAGAGAACTAGTCTTATTTAAAAGCTTTTATGTGAAGTGACAGGTCTCCTCTCATGTAAAATTAATGTCGTTCTTAAGTATAGATTTGATTGCTTGGCAGGACAAAAATCTGCTGATTAAAAAACTCAAGGAAAAAATTAGCTTATCTATCATTTTTTGTACAGTCATAACAAGGTGCAATCTTTGTGATTTTCAGCACAAAAAAATTCTGACAATTGTCCTATTTGTCTTTTTGAAAAGAGCAAAACTATTAGACCAGAAGGTTTAGAGCAGAGGTCTTAAAAATGCATCTAGAAGCTTATGCAGCAAAAAAGTTAAGAACATCTTTTAAAGTTATTAAAAACTTCATTTCAATAGCTAGGAGCTTCTTTCCAAGCTTGGTAAAAGGCATTCAGAATTTGTGCCTTTGTTCCCACCAAGCCTTGAAGGCTTAGAATTTAATTTAAAATACTAAAGTTTTATTTTCTCAAGCTCAGAGGCTCCTTAAAGCCTAAGTAATTCATAGGACAATCAAATTCCCTTGTATATGACGTGACATAATTACTTTTAAGAAAATTTAAAATGATGCCATGAACTGTGCTAAGTCTTCTGGCCTTCATCAACCCTTGCAGTAATTATCTGTCCCAGAAAAAGGCTTTTGGAGACAGGAATTGGTTATAAATCACTAAAAGCATTCTTGCTGTACTTTTTAATTAGCTGACTTGCAGCACTTATTAAAAGATAGATTTTCTTTTTGGCTCCTGCCTGTCTGAAATAAGTTTGATTAGACAAAGACTTCTTAACACCTATGAGTTGTTTTCAATCACTTTTATGTAAAATAATTGCTCTTTGATATTACAGTTTAATACATAGTCTCAATTGTGGCAGAAAAAACCCCAGAAAACCAAAACCAAACCCCAAAAGCCCCAAAGCCAGAGTTCAGGGCTTCACTACAGGTTTTATACACAACCTGTTTTGATTCTGAATTGCATTGTAGGTTCAAGAGGTTGAAACATCCTTTGTTAATATGTCAGTGTATATAAACTTGAGTTTATTAAAAATCTTCCTACTTAATACTGACATTACCAGCTAGCATTAACTTTGCTGTTAAAAAGGTGTTTATGTGAAATCCAGAATAAATGTGACATTAATAAAACCTACACTGTAATATACTGAATCTTTTAAGTCTGTTGTTTGTAAAGCAAAACTATCATTAGGATACAGCAAGGAAGCGTGCTTCATGCTGAAGATCTTTTATGATGATACATCAAAGAAACTGCCTGATAAATCTGATTCTTAGGTGATAGCTGCAGAAATCTTGCTAAAGTCTTGCATTATTTGGTATACCTTGAATATATAATGACGTGATATGGAATTTAAAGCTACTCAATAGGTGATGTAATTGGGTCTTCTTTGTTTACCAAATAAAGAATTAATATCTAGTAGGAAATAGCTAGTTTTCATTTTTAGCAATTTAACCATCTCAGTTTTATATAGGAAGAATATTTTGAGATGCAATATTTTCCTAAATTCTGTTGGTTCAATATTTAAGGTACTCCTTGGACTGGGTTAATAAAGCCTTCTGAATATATCACTGGAGGCAAGGACATCTGAGATTAAGTATACCACTAATAAAGAGGTTTTTTTACAAAGTTTGGAGCCAGTATTATATCATATATTTCATATTAATAGTAAATCCATGCTAATGTAGCAGTCACTAGGGAGAGCTTAAGAAACAATAGCAGTAGGAAACATAAAGCAAATGTAAAGGTTGATTTTTTCTTTGGCAGTTTTAATATTATTTATTTGGGACTCCATTTTCCTGATACTTTGTAGGAAGAAAATAGATGATGCTTAGGAAACTGAGAATGTTTTTTCTTATCTTCCTGTGACTGCATACAATAGCTGTAGCAATCCCTGATACACGTTCAGAAACACAAGGACCAATTATAGACTCAAAACTGATGGTGTGAATTTTGGTCCTCTGTCCAGGAGAAAAACAGTGCATTCTTGTTCCTCTTCAAAGCTTAGTGGCTCAGCTGAGGTAATGAAGGTTTGTGTTATGATATAAGAATCTCTTTCTTAATGACACTGTTTTGCTGTTTCTGTATAAAATTCATTTCTGTAGTAGCTCATATACATCCATCAAACATGGACTTTATGTCACTCACACGCTTGGGCTGTGGTAGGAAAACACAGCAAACTCACAAAGGCATTCACCTCACGGGTCTCTCAAATAAATTTACGTGTTGCCACATCCATTTTAGTTCTCTGCATATTTTAGAATAGAGACTGGAATTTGGACTCTTACTGAATGACTGTGTTACTATTTACAAATTCATGTTTCTTTCTCCATATCCTCTTCTTGGCCCAAAATTCTGTGAACACCTGTCCACCAAATGGCAAAGTTTCAACAGGAAAAGCAGCAGTGCCATCCTCCTGACCTATTTTGCCAGCCATATATTAATATAAATAAATAACTTATATAATCTCATGTAAAGGAAAAATCAAGCAAGCGTTCTCTGGAGGGTTACAGAGCTGTGGAAAAAGATGTATCTTAGAAATCCAGAACTCATATTCAAAGCTCTGGAGAAGCTGAGATACCAGGGAAAGTTTTTGCATGTCAACCTGAGGCAATAAATAGCCTTGTCACTGTGTTAAACTACAAGCTGATGCTGGTGTTATGTGATGAGCTTAGGCATCTAGCCTTGGGGTGCAGATTCTGCTCAGAGAAGAGGCTCTTCAGGACCACCAGCAGCATGCCCAACTTCCATCAGATGATGTGGTGTGTGCTGTAGATTCTGTGCATTCTGTCATCTTTCACTACTGTTTCCCAATTACACCAGATAGTCAGAGTAGCCAGAAACGTAGGACTGTTCAAGCATTGCTTTGATTAGGTTTGTACAGAGCATGTTTTCTCCAATTTAGATAGGACAGAGTTGGGTGTGAATTTCAGCAAATTTTCTGTGGCCTTAATCACTAAGTTTATTTTATTATTAGAAATTAGGAAAGAAAGGAAGAAAGAGGGATAATTAGATTTCTCCCTGCTTCAGGCTCCATCAAAGATACATTAAAAATCAAGCTACAAAGAGATATCCAACAGAACTTTTTAAAGATATAAAACTAGTTAAACAAAATGGATAAATACTTCCAACTTTTCCTAACAGATAAAGCCCACACTGAGTACTTTGAATTAATGCAAGAATGTTTTACATAAAAAATGAAACATAATATGAAGATCTAAGAATATGTTACCGTGCTTATCTATGTAAATTGCTTAACATCTTTCCTCTTGTACAAGACTTAAAAAAAAAAAAACTTATTTCACTGTATCTTCTTTTCTGTCAATTCCATCCTTTTTGTGCCTTTCATTTACACTTTCCTGACCTACAAATGATGGTAAATTCATCCAGCAGTCACAGCCCAGTTGCTCTCCCACTCCATTAAGCTATAGAGAACTTGGCCTTGCAGCAGTCACTCATCCGAGTGAATCTGCCTTGTAATTATGTATGTTGCAATTATTATTAGTTGATCACAGCAAAATGCTAATTCAGAGGAACCTTTTTATGGAACTAGTTTTCTTCCAGTCTTGGACTCTTTGAAGCAGAGGTGTCATACAATCTCATGGCATTTATATAATTTCTTTCTATCATTAGAAAACAGCCTCATCAATTTAGATCATGCTTTAATCATAGTCGTGAAGACACTCAAGGCCATGTGCAATTGGCTGCACTCCCTGTACCTGAGGGGATACAGCTGAAGGACCTGCTGGAGCACAGAGACTGTCACATCTCATTGTTTGGATGTGATTGACTGATGCAGTACCACAATGCTTTAATGAAAAACTTTCCAAAAACATGCTTTTCCTTAAGCAAATACATTAATTTTTTAAAACATTATGTTAACCTTTCTTTTTTTTTAAATCTTGTTTAGGGAAAGAAAAAATAACAGATAAATAGGCATCCATTCTGCATGAGAATTTTGATGTTAGGAAATAACCAACCATTAAAAATGTCCATCATTTGCAGTAATGACGCAATCTGCTACTCATTTGACAATTTATTCCAAAGAAAGAGAGGTTCTCATTCAGATCCTAGATACATTTTTCACTGTGCTTAACTGTTAGATTTGAAGAGGTTGAAGAGAAGTTATGATTAGTATCAGATACAAGTAGTACTTCTGATTTCTGAAATATTGTATTATTTTATGTTTCACTCTAGTTTTGCTGGGAGACAGTAACTCATACAGTATATGAGCTTTATGCTCAGGCTTTGAGATGAGTCTACTAATTCTACCTCGTTTTTGCACTTAATAGAGTTTGCCTTAGGAAAAAAAAGATATAAATAAGATTTCATTATTTAGGGTGCCCTGGTAAGCTGTTTAACAGAAACCAGTCCCTGGGGTGGAGGGAGGGTTTTAAAAAATGCATGAATTTGTGTTATAGACTTTTATCTTACATCTTAACTTGGATTTTGTCTCCTCTTGTCTAACTTCAAGAGAAGATTTCAGTGCATGCTAAGATTGAGGGAAAAAACCCAAAGTTTTCATTGAAGGAAATTCTGAAGGTCCATTTTTTACTTTATACCTGTTTAAGATATTGTTCTATTCTCATTCTGTATCAGAATAGAAAACTCTAGAGTAAATAAGGAACTTATAGTAGTGCATATCTAAAAGTGAAAATTATAATTTTTAATAGTGGTCAAAAATAATTTGTTCTTAGAAGACTAACCTAAATTCCACAGTATTCAGTTGCAGTCATTCTAATTGACAGTTCTTCTGTTTTAATAATTATTCTGAGGAGGTAAGAGCTGGAGGGTGCATCAAAGTGGAAGATTCAACAAAATGCAACATTGTCATTTTGCAACATTTGCATGTTTTAAACTAAGATGATTTTTAGTATATATCATAGAACCATAAAATCATAGAACGGCTTGGGTTGGAAAGGGACCTTAAACATGTGTTTCAACCCGCTTTCAATGGACAGGGTCACCATTCACTTGACCAGGTTGCTCAGAGCCCCATCCAACCTGGTCTTGAACACTTCAAGGGATGAGGCAACCACAGCTTCTCTTGGCAACCTGTTCCTGTGCCTCACCACCCTCACAGCAAAGAATTTTCCCCTAATATCTAATCTAAATACACTTTCTTTCAGTTTGTTCCATTCCCCTTGTCCTGTCACTACATGCCTTTGCAAATAATCTCTCTCCATAATTCTTGTAGACTTCTCTCAGGTACTGGAAGGCCAAAGCCTTCTCTTTTTCAGTTGAACAATCCCAATTCTTTTAAAGATAATCTGGAGGAAAAGAAAAAAAAATACACTCTGAAGCATGGGTAGGCAAATTTGATTACAAATTTCCAGTTTCAATTTTTAATTTGGGCTGGATAAGAATTTTCAGTTTTATAACAGCGTAATTAAAGGGAAGATATGGCCCACATTATCATGTTTGTCAGTAACCTCATAGCAAAGAAGGTATAAAAATGTTAATAACTCTTTTCCATTCAAAATTTATGTGTTAGAAGAAAGATTTCATTTTGTTTTCTCTTGCTATCTCACAGAAACAAAGGTTCATGCACATTTTAAAACCTGTAATGCATTTGCTATTTAAAATGCAGTCATTATGATGACAACATATCACAGATGGCAGATAGTAAAAGGGACAGTTCTGAAAAAGTACATTCCTAAACTACATTTATGCACACTGACAAATAAATACAGGCACAAGGTCAGTCTGTATATTCCCTGTTCACATTTGTGAACACTCACAGACATGGGAAGCACCATTACAGTCAGTGAGATAATTCTTCTGGATAGCTCTCGGCATCTGCAAAAGGTTAATCACTTGATAGAAATCATTTTATAAATGATTTGACAAAGAGAAAACAAGGATTACAAAGGTACATAATTTAGAGTAAATAATTTCATCAGTCTCACTTTTGAGGAAGTGGTATTTTATTAAAAATGAAACAGGGTTACTGCTGGGATAAATAAATAATAACAAAAGACAAAAGGGCACATTTGAAGGAGGATATAAATCCACATATCACAGTGAACCAAATGGTCTGTCACTGAATGGCATCCATCAAATAAAGCTCATTGATACTGGGGGAGGCTAATCATATTTTTATCAGAGTGTGCAAGAAACCCTTGAAATTCTCTTCTCTTTTTCTTCATCTCTATACTCTCACAGAATCACAGAATGGTTGGGATTGGAAGGCACCTCTGCAGATGATATAATCCCCCACTTTCCATCAGGAAGATTCACCTAGAACAGGTTGTCCTGGATCACATCCAGGCAGGTTTTGAACATCTCCAAAGAAAGAGATTCTACAACCTCTCCGAGCAGCCTTTTCCTGTGTTCTGGAGCCCTCCCATTAAAGACGTTTTTCCTCATAATGTGATGGAACTTCCTGTGTTTCAGTTTGTGCCCATAATGCCCCTTGTCCTGTCACTGGGCACCACTGAGAAGATCCTGACTCCATCTTCTTGATACATGCCTTTACGATTTTTGTATGCATTGATAAGATCCCCTCTCAGTCATCTTTTCCCAAGATAAACATGCCCAATTCTCTCAGCCCACTGTCTTCCCATAACAGTAAATAGAGATTATACATTTGCATTGAAATAAATGTCCCTCAAAGAGCATGAATATATACAGCTTCACTGTCAACAAAAACTCTCAAAATTTACAAAAACAAAGTCTTCAGAAAATCATACAAGCAAAAGTAGTCATATTTTAATATGCTCACATTTCAAACCAAATTTTCTAGGTTTTTTCCCACACTTCTATTCCATTTAACTGCTATATATATATATATATATATATATATATAAAATATATATGTTTTATTTTCTGAGAGCAATTGTTTGAAGTCATGATGATTGTCCAATATCTGAAGTTTATGCTCAGATGGAATTTGATTGTACCTCAGAATCAGAACAGGTTATGCAGGTTTGCTGGATCAGTGGCTCACTGTTGTTTCTTCTTGTTATATTTTGCTCAAACAACTCTTTCATTATATAAAATTTTTTTCCCTTATTTTCTTTATTGCTGAGAACTTTCAATGATATTGACTCCTACTAAAATTTAGGATAGCTTCTCTATCTGCAATAATGGTTTCGTACATTTTTATTTTGCTGAAACTACTATATTCTTTACTGAAAATGTAGGGAAAACTTACAGGGTGAGAGAACTTTCATAAAGACTGACTTAAAGTATCTGACAAAAGAAAAATGACCACAGGTCTCAGATTTATATTCAGATCTGGTATCTTCAGTTTAGTTTCTCCTACAAAAATAAAAAAAAATCTTATAATCATGGTTGTTTGTTAGTCTGGACTGCTGAACTCTTCAGAAGTACAGCTGCTCCCCAGAAGAACAGCAAATGCCCAGGGAATTCGGCCTTCTCTACAACGAACCATGAGAGCTGAGGTCTCAGGCCTTTTCATGGAGACTGTAAACATGTTCTTCATTTGGAATTCCAATGAAGCCAAGTTTAAAAAAAAGGTATTGAAACTCTTTATGAAAAAAAAACTTCCACTTTTTTTCCTTTACCTCTCTGTCTCTCACCCACCCCTAAAGAACATAGATAATTATTGCTGCAGGGTGAGAAAGCAGAAAGAAAGTGAAAGTTGTTAATGGTTTCTATTTTTACAAAGATATAAATGATGGTACCCAGTGGGACCATATAAGAATCTAGGTGAATAGACATCAGCAATCGTGTTACACAACTAGAAGGAGAAAGATTCTATCCAATGAAAATTATGAGAATATTTTATCTATTAAATAATCTTTTGGAACTGATTATTGCACAATAATAGAGGTGCACAATAATAATAAAGGGAGGGGGGGAATAGGGATCAAGTTTTTCCACAACTGACAAGCCACGTAGGAATACATAACATTAACTTTCAAGAAACTACCATTCTAATCCTGAAAAGCCATTAAAATATTGACCCAAATGTATCCTAAAATCAGTATAAATATGCAAGTGTACTGTAAATAAAGCATTTTGAGAGCTGAACTATTTTTGGACGTATAAACATCTTTTGAAATTTGAAAGGATCTTTTGAAGACTCCAGATCAAGATCTGCTCTTGTTTCTTGCATTGTACGCAGTCCCCTTTTTGTTGCTTTTGGCCCATCTGCACTTTGATCCTAAGGTTACACTTCAACAGAATAATCATCTTACAGGACAAATACCGTCCAGGTTTAAGACAGTGAACTCAAATGTTGTTGCTGCTACAGCATAAAGGTCAGTCCAGACAGCTGAATTCACCAGCATCCTGGGACAATATTCAGACAGCTAAATTGATCTGAGACCTGTGCAGTCTACTCTCGTTTTCAAAGGTAACCAGGTGAAACCAAGTTTGGATATAGCCACAAATCTGCACTCATTACTGGTTTTGAAGGTGTTTCCATATCTTAAAGATGCTATAATCTTATACACAATCCCCAGAAGTGTTAGCTGTTCTGGGCAAAAATCTCACAGGAACAGCTCACTAGTTTTGACTTAGGAGCCACGTAAGCAGCTCTTGTAGAAAAAAGACACTCAACTGGTCTGACAAACTGGTAATTAATAGGATGCATTGTAACTTGCATTCATAATCAGAAAGGCAAAATGATTGAGTCTAATCATTAATAGGGAGATCAACTATCTGGTGTTAGATTTCTCCTGCAGACAAACTTGGAAAGGCAATATATATATTTAGTAACCTCAAAATAAATCTTGTATTCAGGTTATTAAATTTTCCTAGAATGTATTTTCTTTAAAATTGAAACGCTTCCTTAGGGTTTGTCTTTTTCCTCATGAATATTTTGGCATGGCATTGCTGCTTATAGTGTTTACAGAGAGAGTTTACTTCCAGAATGTGAGTTTCTAAATAATAGTTTCAAATGCTGGCACTTGAAACCTGAATCCATACACTTACAGTGTAAAAATAGGCAGTGATACTTGTGTCCAGTAAAAACATTTTGAATTTCAAGCTAGGCACAGCCAATAAATATCTTAAATTACATCCAACAGCACCTGGATGCTTAGACAAGAAAACCAAGAAATTATATCTCTATAATAATAGTGAAAGATGAGAATCAGAATCAGTGGATTTACACTTAAAAAAATTAAATCAGAATTTAGTTCTTGCACAGAATGAACCCTCATAAACTTCCAATCTTGCTTTTTCTCTATAAAACTCTGAAAATCTCTTGCTTACATTGCCACTTGCTTCAGAAGTCATCCTCCTACTGAGTTACTTCCTCTCTTTGTGTCTCATCCCACAACCCTCCTTTTTCACTTTACCCTGCAACAAAATCCTCCCCCTGCTCAGCTCAGCACATCTCACTGCTTCCTTCAGGCTGAAGGAGAACACTGGCATCTCAGCGCTTTAGGCTTTCAGTGTGCTTGTACTTTACTTTTCTCTATCCCCATACAGTATGTAATTTTCTCTTAGCTATCTGCATGAGTGTAACAATTGCTAGTTCTATAAAACATTTGCTCTTTATTCTCTCTCTTCCTGTAAAACATTTTATCACAGTTTCCATAAAGGTCTTTACAAAATGGGGAGAAAGAGAGGCAGTCTCTGTTGTATTCATTCCTTCAAAGCAAAAGTCGAGCATATGCTCACACTTGCTTTCTTTGAAAGATGTGACGAGAGATTATACCTGCCATATGCACAGAGTCCTATAATGTTGATGGGGAGGAAGGTCATAACCAGCTTTTCATGAGCCCTTCACCCAACAGAGCACCAGGTCCATTCACAGCAGTGCAGCATTAATAGACTGCAGAGATTCAGCTGGCCATGTGATTCCTCTTAAGTGATTTTTATCCAGAGCCATGGCAAGCATTAAGCCTTTCTTGTTCACCTTTACTGACAATGAAAGGTTCAACTGCATCCTGGAGCATAAGTGCGACAGATAATGTAAATGCAACCAGAAATCTCTGAAAAGTTCCTTTCTCTCTTATAACTCATTATCTCTAATATTGTCTCTTTGTGTTATTATGTGTCTCCCCTCTGGCCACCCCTGCAAGCTGCTTAGACAGAAAAAAGAACCCCTTTTTCAAAATTATTTAATTAAAAAAAAAACCAACAAAACAACTTCTATAGGTTTATGGAAGAAAGAGAGAGCTCTGGATCCTCAAACATGGCAGTTAGCACAGGTTCACTTGAACTTTATCCATATGACTTATTGAAACTGATGTATTAAATTAAATCAATATGCTGGATACTACTTTGCCATCTACTATTACATCCAGGCTAAAATGATCTGATGCAGAGTGAATTCAGGTGGGAGTGAGACAAAAAATTCTATACCAGAAGGCAGCAATTCCACTTGTTAATTGATGGGTTGTTAGCATGACTTTAAACAACTTGGCAGCTGGCTGGCAGGCCTTGTTCAGTGGGTGAGCACATATGATGTACTGATATTTAAACGGATATAACCCACTTACAATCCATATAATCACATTTCTTCCTCACACTTTTTTCTATGTAGTCTTGTCACAGTCAAGATCAAGGAGTTACGGCAATGGAAGAGATTAAAAACAAAATGATTTCTGCACTCTTTCTCTTTATTTAGCCTGATAGCATTCTGAAAACAGTAAATTTCACTACTTGCCCTGTAAAGTTCTAGCTGGAAGACTAAGTTTTATTGGCCTAGAAAAGAGACCAAATACCCTTTTTCAGTATCACAAGTTGCTTTTCTAGTTCTTTCACACAGTAATGAGTTAGAAATAAGAAAGTGCTAGTCAAAAACCTAAAAATTGTCAAGCAGACAAAGATTAAGAATCATTGCAGTGTTTGTTCTGGTTTTCTTTCCATACGGTATTTACCACACATTAAGTTCACTATTGTCTTTTCATTCACTGCTTTGTGTCTATATCTGTTGTACAAGATCATTGGAGTGGTACAGAAGTACTTCACAGTCTTTATTTATCCTTACAACTACTGTGCACAGAGGGTATCTTACTCATTTTATAAGTAATGAAATGTAGCACAAAGAAAATAAGTGACTTTCTCAGTGTTGGAGAACAGAGAAAGAACTTGAAGATGTATACAAACCTGGACTGTGTGTTTCACTGGCATTATAGAGGGCTGTAGAGGTCACAGTTTCACCCTTCCCTTGCTTCAGATCACTCATATGGGTCCAGAGTACATCTACTTTGATGCTCAATGAACCCCTCTCCTCACCAGATGATTATCTTCTTTTACTGTGACAAGTTAACACTGTACATGGAAAATGACTAGATGCCATCTTATCTTCTTTTACTGTGACAAGTTAACACTGTACATGGAAAATGACTAGATGCCATCTGAGATGCTAACCCATGTTCAGCGACAGTCTCAGGAACAGGAGTACCCTGTTCAGAGGAACCTAGAGTTGCAAAGACTTGTTAATGATGTGGTCAGTGTTATGTCACTTGTGTTTGCTTCTGCTGTGCAGTTCCGTGGATGCACAAAACCACCAGCTCTGAGCGTCTCCCTAACCCCATTTGAGTCCAAATCAGGAACCTGCTTCAGAGGAGACTTATCCTGCCCTACCCTGTATGCTTTAAGTCACATTATGGAAATGTCTGAACTGAACTGTCTGGAAGATACACTCCAAGAGCTGTCTTCAGTACTCCTCACAGCACCTCACAAGACAGACAGAGCTAGTCCAATGCAGGCCCCCCTGAAACAGACCTCAGATGGGTACTGGTCATCAGCACCTAATGCTTCTGACTGCAGATTAACCTCTATGACACTGAACCACTTGATTAGGTAGAGCGCCCCTTCAGGCATGAGCTTTTTTTGCAAGATTCACAAATTGAATGAGCACTTATTTATAGGTCTAGGCAATGTCACTCTTACGTGGATATTCACTGCATAGTCTGAATTAAAATGGATTCCCAATGAGAACTCTTTTAAACAAACTTGATTATAAATGCATTTGGGATAGAAGTGTGAGAATTATGATAGTTCTTCTAATCTAAACAGTGTTGATGGAGAATGACCATGAGTGGTCTCCTCTGCCTTTCCACAGCTACAGGATAATGAAATACATTATTGTAGCAGGATGTTCTGCCTAAGTGGGGGTAAAACAGCTCAGACTTGGGCTCACACTGTTTATGGTCTTGAAGAATGCTGAGACCAGCCCAACTCTGCAATCCCAAACTTAAACATTCTAAGGATGTAAAAAATAGTGTTTCCTGACAGAAATTGACACTGGTGAGGATATGGCAAAGTTCCTGATAAAGGAACCAAGAAGTGATAGCATGGATGTCTTATCTAAAAATGCTGAGCTAAAGGCTGCTGAGCTGGCACGGGCAGCCTAAAAACATTTGATTGACAGTCAAGCACTTTATACTATAAAAACTCAGTCCCACTGTTTTACAGCACTAACCTAACGCATTCCTCCTGGAGGTGTGTGTGGAGATTCCTCCCTTGAGTGGGGACACCTCAAAGTTACTCTTCGAGGCTGAGTGAGAGATTTGCCCACAGTCATTGGTATGGGTAGGAAACATAAATCTCTACTTACTAACTATTAAGCTAGATTTGAAACAATTGCTGTAACAAATAGGGAATTATACTATTATTTCTAACTACATAAACTGTGTTCATTCTGAATAATGTCTTTTTAGTCTAACTATTATAATAAATTTTTAAAAAGTATGTTTATATCAACATATATTTATATAAAATAAACATAATATTTATATATGCATGTTAATATTCATAAAAGATAAAGTCACATAAAGGATCAATTATTCCTATATAGTCCTTTAGACATAAATTGTTGACCAAGTTTGGGACTTGGATTGGATCCAACCATAGCTAGATTCCTCTCTGGGAAGGAGTTTAGAAAGAGAGCAAGGAGGTGAACTTCATGACTCCATAGGACTGCTGCCCTCATAAACTTTGCCTGCAGCTTTCATTCTGTCTGTGACAGTTAAAAAGATGAAAAGCATGATCATGTTTCCATTAGAATGGTGGGGGATTTTGGTGCTAGCTACAAGGACTGAATATCTTCCAAAAGTCCTAACATATGGCATGCTCAATGGAAGTTCCATTTTCAGGGCATCTCAAAATTTCTCTTGAGCCATTAAATATGTTAGCAATCTCCCTAGTGAAGAATAACTGGCAGTGAGGAACTTAAAAACTTAGAAATAATATGAGATTATTAATTTTCTTAATTTACAGTTTTATGATGTAATTTCTCACCCAAATGGAAGCTCCACTCTTTGAGGTGAAATGTTTAAAGATGTCTGCACAACTGCAATAAAAATATTCAAGGTGATGAAAGACCAAAAATATGATGAGGTTATTGTAATTATGGCAGAGCTTGCAGGTACAAACCATCTGGCAGAACTGCTAATTTCATAGCAGCATATTCTCAGTGTGCTAACTTTGTCAAAAGCTTTGAAAGTCAGTATCCACTTATATTCTGAGCTACTGTTTTCAAAGGTCACTCTCTAAAGTGTTCACACAAAGACAGATAGAGTAGAAAAAGCCTGTTTATTCATATTTTACTTGCACATAAAATGCAATCCTGAATTTAACCAGGAGAAGAAATGTGACATCCATTCAACAGTTAAGAAACACTGAGCTGTAGCATTTGAGGATGCCTTTAAACATACTGATGGGACAGTACTATTTTAGCCTGGAATCATTAAGACCATCTCTTAATATGTATTACCTCTTAACTTTAAGCGTTTAATTTGACTGTCTGATGATACATACCCTATATATTTGTTTTCTTGCAGTGGATGAAAATTTTTCACAGGACCAATGATCTGTCATAAATTTTTGATTTAAAATACTGTAATAATTCTGAAGAAACACTGTAGTTACCATCAATTAATCCCTGACTCCCCAAAGACTGCTGCCTCTACAGACCACATAGCTCCCCAGAGAGAGCCTGAAGAACAGTGTAGTCAGGACCAAATTAGAAACTATTTCTGTTTCCTTAAAACAGAAGTTCTTTAAATTCATCTGCATGTAAACATATTTCATTTTTTACTTCTTATCTGAGGAATATAAATCAGATAAAAGGTACTAATTAATTTTTGTTAGAAAGGAAATTTTCCTTTTGCAGAAATCTCTCCTGATAGCAATAGATTTTTATACTGTATGGCCAAAGTAGAAAAGATGTCTAAATATTTCCATTTGGGAACTTTATATTTGGCATATGTATTTGCACTGGACAGGCACACAAATGAATGCAGTGACAGTTTTTTGCAGTGATTTTGGGGGGGGGTTATACCCAGTTTACCAAAACCAAAGGGGACTATACATGTAATTAATTTGTTTGCTTGTTTCTTCTTGAGCTTACCTATTCATCCACCTCCAGACAGATGAAGACAAATTATTTCATCTTTGACATAATGTGAATATTTCACCCTGAAATGAGTTTCAAATATTCAAAAAAAAAAATTATTAAAAAAACCTTAGTAAATAGAGATATTTGCCATTTGTAAACAGCATGTTTCAAAGATATGTCAGCTGGTACTCTGAATGCTGTGGAGAAGAAGAAAAATCTTCATTTTTTTTCTGTGCACAATTAAGCCTTCAATCCAGCCAATATCCATATCTGAAAGGCCCATATGTAGTAAAATATAGTAAGAAGTAATACTCATAATTAGTAACAGTGGGGTTTTTTTAACACAAATGTCAAATTCTTCAGTACACACAATAAATTCCACACTTAAGCAAAAATTTAAGAGTTAATTTCCAGGTAAATATTTCACTTAACACCAGAAAAAGGTTTTGGAAGAAATACATTTAAACATATTTTTCACCTCTGCTGTGATGGGTTTGTATTCATTCTTATAGAGGAAATAGCTGACATCAAGCTTGGAAGACTCCTGACTGGGAAAGCTTATAGAATAAGGGATACAAACAAATAAGATATATAATGAGAAAAGGAAAGGTTGGATATATAAAGAATGAATGGCAAATATCACTTGGATTAATAGTACATACTTCCTTGGTGGAGTAAACCATACACAGATTGGAAAATAAAATAGAGGAAATTAAGAATGGACAGAAGGATACGAGAAAGAACAATGTGGAACAAAAATCTGTGGAAAAAATTTAAGGAAATAAACTGAAGAATAAAAGATAAATTTATATCTGGACAAACTGCATTTAGAATTCTGGTATTTTTTTAACTAGCCAAAAGCCATGCATTTGATGCTGTTGGTTGTATACCTCTGAGATAGAATCTTTTTTGCAGATTTTCACAGATCATCCACCCTTTTGTCTGCACGTGCAGTCACAATCCAAGGCTGTTAGGAGTAAAGTCCAACATTAGTTTTCTCTGTAGTTTTTACTTTGTAACATATGGCAATAGAAATTGATTCAAAAATCTCTAACTGGAAAATCTATGGGAGTTATAAAGAAATAATCTAACAGAGTAGAAAAAATAGAAATTTAAAATGCCTTTACAAGTGTTTTGGCCATATTCATTCATAGCAAAACTCCGATTTTTCAACACATATTCAGTTTAGCAGAATATTACTTCAGGGAAGGCTTTTTTGTAAGAGGTAGCTTGAACCATTAGTTTTTTGGCATGATTTATGAGACTCCTGATTCAATTCTACTGGGCCTGCCCTGTCCTCTATTGATGCAAAAGATCTTCAGAAATAGTATGGGAAGTGTGGAAAAGCAGAAAAACTCTGCCCCTGAGCAGAATGATGGTTACCCAAAAAACAAAAACCACAAAAATCTAGAGTTAAAATAACAGCAATAAATATTTTTTAGGTTACTGATTTAAAGGCAACTGTAGCCCTCTATGCAAGGAGGCTGACTCTCTTATTCATTCTTCAGAAGTCAAACACAGGATAAAGCCCAAAATAAATTTACCAGCCCTGTTGCTGCTCACTAAAGAGCAATGAGGGTTATATTCATGGCCTCATCCTGCAAACAGGAGGATGATGAGGAGAGATGTGTGAATGTTTATAGGCTGACCTGGCCAACCTAACTAGCCTTGGCTCAGTACTGGTAAGGCAGGGGGGTTGTCACAAAAATAGGCAGTGTTAATGAGTAAAGCGACACTGAATGAGTGAGAATATGGTCAGTTGTTTCTCAAGGAAGATTTTCTTTAAAAGAGATTGGAAATCACTACCTGTACAGACAGTTGGTTTTCCAGGTCAGATGCAATTAAATTGTTCTGTCCTTTGGTTATGAGTATTCTTGTCATATTGTCTAAACCCATGTAAAATCAGGGTTTAGATTATAAATTGCAGGCTATTACACAAAAGTTGTGTCATTCAGAAGTATCCTAAGAATATCGTGTACAACATGACTTGAACAAGTCCACCTGGTATTGGGAAGCTTAGGTATGGCAAAACAAATGGAAAATTTACAATATTGTGATGAAACTCCATACTTTTCCAGACATCAAAGTGAAACACTTGGATAGATTAAAAACCTAATCAACTAAACCAGGATTTTGCATGGGGAAAGGATACAAAACAAAACAAAAAAGCAAACCAAAAACAACCAAAAACCCCTCCAACTGTGTGATGAAAAGATGGTTCACGTGACTATTAGCATCTTCTGCCATTGATAACCAAAGTAAAGATTAATCTGCAAAGAAAGCAACAAATAGCGTGCATTCAGGAAGAGAACAGGAGAAAGAAGTGGACTTCTGTCTTTCATACTTGCAGCATAAATTAGACAGAAAATATTTCCCTCTGCTTTACAAAGATGACAGATAACCTTCTGGGCATACATTCCAAGCAAGAGTGGACCACAGAGAAGCTGATTGAATTTTGTGGCTGACAGAGAAAAGTAAGAGGCCAAGGGAATATGGAGGAGCATAAAAGAAGGAGGTATGTATACACAGTGTCACAAAAGACACAGCAGTAAATACACTGTAAGCAGGAGACTACCAATATGCAGTTGATTCAGGGGTTTTGGATATTCTTAGAAAGAACTATCAGGTAACCAGCTGCTTCTTAGAGCTTTTGTCAGAATTTTTGGAAGGTTGTTCTAATAGGAATGTAAAAAAGCAATCATCAGTGCTGAAAGTGCTTCTGGGAGTTATAAAACATCAGATAAACTAATTCTCTGCTGGAAACGAAGGATATCAGAAGCTACATGCTGTATATGAGAAGCTACATTTGTTAAAAAGAACTTCCAGTAGCTGAAGAAAGAGACCATAAGTTATGCAATGGAGACTAAGTAAGTTCCTGACATGACTAATATGAAGCATAAGCAGAATTAATGAAAAAATGTGTCAGGATTGGTTTTCCATGCTGTGCTGATTTTGACAGAGATAATTTTCTCCATAGCAGCTAATAAGGGGCCGTGTTTGGGATTTGTACTGGAAACATTGTTGATAACACAGGGATGTTGTAGTTATTGCTGAGCAGGGTTTGCCCAGCATCAAGGCCCCTTCTGCCTCTCACATCATCCCACCAGTGAGCAGGCTGTGGGTTCACTAGGAGATGGGTGGGGACACAGCTGGAACAGCTGATCTCCAACTGACCAAAGGCATATTGCATACCACACGGCTCAACATAGAAAGACAGGGGAAGAAAGGAGGAAGGGGGAACTTTTGGAATGATGGCATTTTTCGTCCCTAGTTATTGTTGTGTATGATGCAGCCAGGCTTTCCTGGGGATGGCTGAACACCTGTCTGCCAATAAGAATTGGTGATTGAATTGCTTGTTTTGCTTTTCTTGTATGAGTTACTTTTACTTTACCTATTAAACCATTTTTGTCTCAATCCATGAGTTATTTTCTTTATTTTACCCTTCTGATTCTCTTACCCACCACATGGGTGGAGTAAGCAGACAGCTGTGTGGGGCTTAGTTGATGGTTGGGGTTAAAGCAGAACACATGCACACTATATACAAGCATTCTAGCTGTGTAGAAAAAGCCTGAACAGCTGGATGTAGTCCCTTTTTGTCCTTATTTGTAACAAAGGGACCTTGTTGCTTTTGGAAATTATTGAAGAAAAAATCACCTCTGAAAATTGCTGCAGAAATTCAACATAGATAGAAAAGGAATAATATTGTTAGATCTATACTTTTGTATGAAACCACTGAAGTACAAATGGAGGAAAGTTATTTTGTCATGAATTGTACTTACACGTTTCATATCATATTGCTTTTTTCAGAAAACTGAAGCTGGATGGAGTTGGTGAAAATATTCTAAAAATGATACAAAATCTCCGTGGAAATTCTCATGAAAAAAAACATGAGAAAAGTGATTGGTTTAACTTGAGGGTAGGTATAAAACTAGGTTGTCAATTCCACTGACCCTCCTTAACTGCTAAAAAGCCCAGAAACTTAAAAAAAAAAAAAAAAGTGTTATCATTACTAACTGGAAAGAGTAGTCATCATTTCTTGATAGGTGATATTTCCCTGAGTGGGCATTGCACAAAAATTTCAGCAAAAGAATAGCAAAAATATAATAATTAATTCTAAACATATGTGAAAGTACAAAGAAAAGCAAAACACTCTTAAAATCATTGCAACTCAGTGCAAAGATCTAATGAATTATGCTGAGCTCTTTGAATCCAGTGCTGAGTGACAAAATCACCAGAGATGCTAATTATTGTAAGAGATGTAACTCTCAACTGTTGCTCTCGGGAAAATCTGCAACACTTGTGACAAGCATATGCTACCATAACGTCTTGTGCAGAAGAAAAGGAACCCTTTGTTTCTGGTTTATTTGTTCAGGTACAGAGATGAGAATAGTAAGAGACCAAGTGTCAAGCAGTTTCCTGCCCTGGTGTATCATTAATCTCAGACATTATAAAATCTATACCTTACCCTTACAATTCATCACTCTCTCAAAGTTGTTGTGGAATTGAGTGATGCTTTAGTACAGGTACTAAAAAAACCACTGCAGTTAGTCATTTACATCAACTATGTAAATTTTAGTTGAACAATTTAAATTTGAAAAGGAATCGTGACTATAGAGATAATGTATTCAGAATGCTTTTGCCCATGTAGGAATACTATTTATGCTCTACTGTATTTCCATATACTGTTTGATTTGTAAAGTCAAACATTTATGTCCTTTATTGATATAATTATTCCATGTCTTTGGAGAATTAGTGAGCACTGATCAATAGTTTGGAGGTTAATCAGTACTTTACTTCTTGACTCCAGTTAAATTTAGTTCAATTAAACAGAATTGATGCTAATTACTGTCCTGATTGAGCAGTGGTTATTACCATATTACTGTTCACTATCAGAAAGCTAAATCAGTTCCCCAAGAGGCAGCTCAATAGAGCGGTTATAGTGACATAGCATGCCCCAATTAAACAGTCTATATTATGATAACATATTTACATAGAAATTTTCATGCTGATAAAAATTAGAAACATGTATTACTTTCAAGACTAGACAGCATACAGCCAAGACATAGATAAGTGCACACCAGTGTAAAGATGGAAAAATTTAAAAATTGATCCTAAAGCAACACTCCATTACACCTGTGAATAAAAAGGGTTATTTCAAGGTTCAGTTCAGTAATAAACAAAGAAACCTCTGCCCACCTTGCAGTGGAAAAATTGAGAACCTGCATTTCTGAAGCATTTAAAAAATATTATTTTTGCTAAGCGTTTCACATACAAACTATGTTCTAGCTCTTTTCCTCACTTTCTCCACATTTCTTCTTTCTGTTTAGGGGCTGAGGGGTAGATGTAGGTGCTGGGATTTTACCTGTGCATGAAGAGTAATTTGTGCTACACTTTTAAATAAATGGGATAATAGTTCAATACTTCTTAACACTGTGACCATACTCATTTTTTAATTAAAAAAACCCATAAAAATGCATACAGAAGTGCCACAAAAAGAGAAATATGTCACAATAGTATTTGCTGAATTATTTATTTGATTTTGTTGCTTTCCTCCCCACACTCACCTTTTCTGAAGGAAATCCAAGCATCTGTAATAGCTAACAGTGATAAAGGAGCAACACTATGTTTTCAAGCTGGGTAGAAACATTAAATAACTAATCCTTCTGTCTCTTCTCTCGTAAGTTAAAAGAATACAATTACTCAATGTTTTTGTATTCAATGTGTCAGATCATTTGGTGAATACAGCTCTGCTTATCCAAATGTATATGGATAAAGTGAGATTCATTTATCAGTTCAGCACAAAGCCTATACATAAGAAGATAAAAATATTATTATTCTTCCTACGATAGCTCTCTCAAAAGTTATGCTGTCCTAAGAGACCTTCTTCTCCACTATCTTTGGATCAAAACTTTTTTATCTTTCAATATTTATGAAATATGTGTTATATAAGAGTACTGCACTGATATGTATTTGTGGCATGGGGGGAATGTTTGATTTGGTTGGGGTTTTTTTTTAACTTAATTCAAATCTTTCACATAAAATATTCTATTTTGCAACAACTATTATTTAAGTTTCAGGTTTGACATAACTTGCCAGGCAATAATTTACAGCAGAGTTTATCTGAGTTTTCTAGTTATGATTCTTATGGGCAGACAAAGAAGGTAGCTGTGTGCCCTTTGCCAGCGTTCTTCCCCATACCTTTATTTCAGAGTTAGGGAAATCATGGAAACCAAAGAAATAAGAAATAAACCCAAACCTTAAAAGCACCTTACCCCCATCTCTCCCTCTTCCCAGGCTTTTCTCACAGTTTTCTCTATTTTTTACCCCCTAGAGGTGCAGCAGGATGGTGAATAGGAGCTATGGTCAGTTCATCACGTCTGCAATTCCTTCCTCCTTAGAAGAAGGACTCCTCACACTCTTCTCCTGCTCCAGCATGGGATCCCTCCCACAGGAGATGGAAACAAGGATTTTGGTTGATCAAGTGCTGGAGGTAAACATCTTTCAGGGTTTGCAATCACAGAGATGAGCCGCAGAGAAGAACAGGTAATAACTTGTTGCTATTTCACTAAGACTGAAAATTTAGTTTTTAAATTCTGTAAACATTTAAATCACAACTAAAATTAATTTTGTAAAAATACATTGCAGTGGGACAGAGTATAAAATTTAAGATGAATTTAAGATATGAAATTCTAAGAAACGCCAGTGGTTGGATATATATAAAAATACTTTCTAATTCTTTCTTCATTTCCATTTTTAACCATCATGTTTCATACATATTTTTGGTGTATTTCCAATGTTCTCAAAGTATTTTGCTTTTGATCATTAATATACTTTGTTTTCAGATAGTATAGATTATGCTGCTGGTTTATCCAGAGTAAAGAGACAAAAGACACATTAGGAATCAACCCAAATGCAGACAGAATCCTTGCCAAGAGACAGCCTTGCTCCTTTTGAAAATGATAATGAAGGTGGCCCAAAAATGTTGGCCCAAAGCAGACACCAGTTTGGATCCCAGTTCTGCAGTCTCTGTTTAAAATGTTTGAAACCCAGATAATGAAGCAGACGTGAGACTATTGTAGCGCAAATCTCAGCCCTTCCTTCAGAAAGAATCTAAGACAACAAAGAAGACAAAATACACCCATGCCTTCCTCTCTTCTTGCAAACTTTCTACTGGAAATCAAATTCACAATGAAAATTTCATTCCTACTGTTTCCTTTTTGAATTACATAAGAGCAACTATATGACAAATATGCTCATCAAGCTCCCCATAGATGGTCCAGACATGGGTTTAGTCAAGTCAACCAGACTCTTAATACAACAAACCTTTTCTCAAGCGTGAAGAGATGATGATAGTTGTTGGATTGCCAGTCATCACTTTTATTTTGACAGTAATGGCAAAATACAGACTTAGAGCCACCCTACAATACTAGGTTTAGATAAACTGCCTAG
The DNA here is from genome assembly GCA_026261815.1 of Monarcha castaneiventris obscurior. Taxonomy (NCBI): domain Eukaryota; kingdom Metazoa; phylum Chordata; class Aves; order Passeriformes; family Monarchidae; genus Monarcha; species Monarcha castaneiventris. Next base: position 4,150,616 of record JAMPIT010000379.1, read on the forward strand.
GTTTGACCTTCCCTGTCAGATTTTTTAGAATTTGCCTTGCTTCTGAATAAAACCAGAAGAGCATTGGTTGAGCTTCTCTTTGTAAAAAAAAATCAAATATATATATATAGGAAGTGTTGAAGTTATGAATGCATAAAGAAAGATGCTAAGTGCTTAATTTAGGAAATGTACTCAACTTGAGAAATGAGCAACACAGGACTGTTGGATAGGCAGAATAAAAGCAGGTTCTCTCAAAAGATTTTCCTAATTCAGGTAATCTTATAATAAGCATTAATTCTTTCAGATGCTTAATTTTACCACAAGCGACTTCTGAACCTTTGGAGGTGCACAGAGCACAAACTGTAGTCAGGCTTCTTCTCTGATGTTTAAGTAATTTAATTAATTATTATAAACCTGCAGGAGCTTGATGGATTTATAAGAAAAATATGTGCCTTTAATGTAGTACTTACACCCCTGTGGGATTGTTCTAGTGAATAAGTCTTTTTATTGGCAAAATTTACTTTGTTGAGTAACTGTAATGATTTGCTGTTTTCTGAAATGATTTTTTTCTCCTACTGCCACCCATTTTGTCTATTTAAGAAATAGTCATGGCTGATAAAAGCATGTTAAGATAGTACTTTATCTACTTTAAAAGTGTACTCAAAAGTATATAGATTAGGAGCTGGTTAGCATAGAGCTGTGTAATTAAAAGTTATTTTTAATACTTGTGGGTTTGAAGCATTATTGTTCTTATATGGGAATCAATACAAATACATTATTATTGTTCATTATGAGAGCAATTAGGTGAAGGAGAACACACATTTTTATATGCATGCATCTTGAGCACTTGGCAACTTGAGCTACTGCACAACATTTGCTGGTTTTGATGGTTCAAATGCATAATTCTTTACTCTAATCTAATGTAATAAGGTAATAATTCACTTGTTTACAGAGCAAATGTAACAAATACAGAAAAACTGCCTTATAATGGTGAGCAAGCAGATATGACAGATTTTTTGCCCTCCAGTGGTGTATTGTCTTCCTCTGTTACCCTGTAAGGGTTTTAAAATTCTTCAAGGACCCCTCAATAGTACTCCTCTATAGAAGAGAAACCCATATTGGCAGGAGACTGATTAAGGCATTCTGCAGTCTAGAGATTATGAATAGGAAGAACTGCTGAGATAAATTGGAAGAGCAGGTAGTGATGTTCTGATTTATGTGGGTACTGCAGTAGACTTCAGAGTCTCTAGTATCAGAGTACAAGAATAAAGAAGCTCTGAATCTATTCTTCTGTTTCCATATTAGTATTTTTTTTCCTGCGGTTTTTTTGGTTGTTTTTTTGTGGGGGTTTTTTTTTGCTATTTTTTTGTTTGTTTGTTTGTTTCCAGGACATACTAATTTGGTATAAATACCAAAATGTTAGTGAAAAAATCATGGGTCATTTTGTTTTCTAGAATAAAATATTTTATCATCATCCTCAAGGCCCTGGTTAGCCCAAGAAATAAGTAATTATGTAGTAGCTGCATCTATATTTTGTACAGCACAGGGTTTAATTGCTGGATAAAGCGATACTCAACTTTTTTCTCAACTAGCATATTGATTATCTCATGCCTTTAAATGCATATTTAATTTCAAGAGCATCCTGAATCTATTAAGCATGTGCTTATCTTTCAGTAACTTTAAGCTAAACTCTTCATGTGGCTATAGTTTATTGCAAAATTTATAAGGTTTCAGCAAAATCCCAGTGAAGTAAGTGAGTACCTCGAAGAAATATGCCTACAAATGCAAACTTTCAATAAAAAATAAATTTAAAAAAAAAAAAAAGCAGGTGATTCAATCTAATTGCTCCATAAATTATTCTGGGCACATAATCGACTTTTAAATAACAGCACCATGAGGCTTCACACTGGTCACACTGGTCAAAAAGCTGTAGATTTTACCATTTTGAATTATGTGTATTTTGCCAAGTCAGTGTACTTTGTCTGTGGCAATAGACCTCTTTGGGTAAAAGATGAAAACAATAATTTTTGAAGGTTTTATGATTTCAACTAACATTGGCTAACATAATTTTTTAAATTTGAAGACTGTTTGCAAAAAAAGGTATTCAAGTGTTAGCTCTTGGTAACAATAGCTCGTCTTTAGTAATTTTTTGCTGTTGTAGTAACACAAGCCTTCTGCTCTCTAGCAGCAGTGGAATGAAGAAGTCTCCTATTCACATTTCTCCATTCTTTTGAGTAACCTGTGACAATATTAGAAATCACTACAGCATGCATTCAGGAATATCTGTCAGCTGAACCATCAGCACAATCAGTTTAACTATTTACATTGAAATTAAAGGACCAGCAATACAACATTCCTTAATACTTGAAAGTATTAAATGTATTAGTTAATACATTTCCAGGCTATGGTATTTTGAAGCTATATAGACCACTCCTCTGAAATATTTTGGAAAGGATTCAGAAAAAAAGAAATCATATTTAAAGCAAAGTACCTAGAAAACCCATCTTTGAGGTGGGCAAGCTTTTATTCCTTCTATGTTTTGCATTTATTTTAATTTGCATAAAATAAAGAGTAGGACCACATGATAATGGTACACTTTTGCAATTTTTTTTTTTTTTTCTGAGGTAATTTCCATTCCAAAAATAGAGTAGCAGAGGCCAGGTGCTTTCTGAGGGCTGGGAACAGCGAGGGAGATCCCAGGGCTGCAGAGGGGGCCCACCCCACTGCCTTGCAACAGGGGGAGTCCCAGCCTGGCCATTGGGCAGCTCCTTGGGGATGGGGGTAGACCTGTTGTAAAAAGGAGCAAGATTGCCATTTTCTGGTTCTAGCACAGTAAACTTTAATCCAATTTAATGCCCCAGACCACACTAGGGGGTGGAATAGATCCTAAAGCTTAATGCGGGTGGCCCAGGGTCCTAACCCTTGATCAGAGCATATCTCTCACAAGACAGTTTCTGACAAGCACGTATGCACAAAATACCATAGATCAGAAACTTCCACGGCAACCATTCTGTGAGGGAAAGCTTGCCATCTGAAAATAGACTTCATCCACCATAATTTTCAAAAGATGAAGCACATTCAAGTACACATAGATTATTAACCTACGAGAAAAATGTAACTTTGTGTAAGTATAAAGTTATTCCAACGTCTATGCATTGAGACTAAGCTTTGACAGGTCAATGTGAACTGCATTTGTTATAAAAATTATAGTACTTTAAGGTTGTCTAAAAATATACACTAGCTGACAATTTGAGATGGGAATTCATAGATATTGCAGCAATCTTGCAGACTGCTGCAATTCTAATACCCTGAGCTGTTACAAGATTTATTTAGACTCAATGGTAAGGAAATGACTAATAGCTTAAGAAATTCTTACAAAAAAGGAGGGTGACAAGAGAACCATAAATGTTCATCCAGATTCATTAAAAGATCTTTGAAAACAGAAAGTTAAAAGGTTTAATTGTAAAAAAGTTTAAAAATTTCCACCTACTAAGGAGCATGAAAGGAAATGATGAGTTTGATAATATTTAATATGCTCAGGGTACCCCAAAAACATGAGCACCATATATGCTGCAACTTACAGTTTCATTAAAATTGTTGTACTAGAAAAATATCTCCATTGATTCAATGGCTCATTAATCATTTTTACTATCAGTGGAAGCTACACTGGTGCAATTGCAACTGAATATACGTGGCTATTGGAAATCAGGGCTGAAATGTTACTCCATCAAATGCCAAAACATAGAAGTACCACATTAAAGTGCTGTAAAAGCTGCACTGATTCTGGATACATTTTAATGGGTCCTTTCTTGTTCTTTTATTACTCTGAAAGCAAAGCAAGCAAACCCAGTATGCAGATTATTTAGCTGAAATGAGAAGGGTGTATATGCACATAGTCCTAACATTTGTTAGGATCAAAATCTGAATGTGGGATACCTTGTGCCTACTAGTGGCTTATGACAAATGGCTGTGGATTTCAGATGTTTCAGTCATCTTTTGATATTATTAACATAATTTATTTATTATTTACATTAATTTCGAAGAGAGTGATTTTTATCCACTTTTTTTCCCATGCTCCTCATTCCTCTTTGCTCTTTGTCCCCTTCTATTTGCAAACCTCAAGAGTGTGTTTCATGATACGAAAGAATGCATGCTTCAAATCACAAAACGTTGATTTGGGATTGGATAGCATTATTGTTGGCAAAGTGTGTTGCCCCAGAAGAATGGAACATGTCCAGTCACCAAGTGATTATTAAGTTTCCCTGAAAACAAAACACCTTTATATAGATCACTAAGTGTGGAAAGAGATAATTAAAATCAAAGTGATGGTGGATATGCTTATTTCAGTTTGACTGCCTCAATAATTGTGTGTATATATATATACATATATTTGACTAAAGCCTGGCCCAAGATTTTTTCCCTTTGATGTCTACTCAGCCCTGATGAGGCCACATCTGGAGTGCTGTGTCTAGTTCTGGGCTCCTCAGTACAAGAGAGGCATGGAGCTCCTGGAGTGGGTCCAGTGGAGGGCAACAAAGATGATTAAGGGGCTGGAGCATCTCTTATGAGGACAGGCTGAGTGAGCTGGGCCTGTTCAGGCTTGAGAAGAGATGACTGAGAGGGGATCTCATCCCTGTACATAATTATCTGAAGGGAGGCTGTCAAGAGGATGGATCCAGGCTCTTCTTCATGGTGCCAAGCAGTAGGACAAAAGGCAATGGGCAGAAACTGAAGTACAGGAAGTTCCATCTGAATATGAGGAGGAATTTCTTTACTGTGCAGTGACCATACACCAGAACAGACTGCCAGAGAGGTTGCGGAGTCTCCCTCACTGGAGATACCCAAGAAACATCTGGACACAATCCTGTGCAGTGTACTCTGGGATGACCCTACTTGAGCAGGTAGGTTGGATGACAAGGCACACTTTGGTCCCTTCTAACCATCCCTATTCTGTGATTCTGTGATTCTGTGATTCTGTGATTCTGTGTCCATACATAGCAGTACCAGGACAGACACGGCTTCTCTTAAGGGACCCCACATGGTCTGTGGCTGAGTCTCTTCTGTGGGATCTGTTCAAGCTACAGAGTCACTTCAGCCTATTAAAATGCCAATTAGAGATAATTTAATCATAGTCTAGAAGTAGGAAAAACACCAGTAAAACTGTCATCCCAGCCTAGAAGTTGAAAATAAAACAAGACAAAAAAATGAAAGGGGAAGTTGAATAATATATTCAAATATAACTTAGTTTCACACTTTTAAATGAAAGCAATTTGCCAGTAATTATGGTAGGTTTTTTCCTCTGACAGTTTTAAATGGTGATTGAATGCTTTGTTTATGCTGTCTAGTTTAGATATTATTTACTTTAAGTAATTCCTGTGCCTTTTGTTAGACAGGCAACTAGACAGACCAAGTGGGTCCTCTCCAGCACATTTCTCTTTAGCCTATTTCTCTTCCTGAAAGGAGGAGTGTCCTTGAATAGGCAGGAGCTTCTAGTGGAGAAAATGCTATAAAGGAACAAAGACATTTGAGATAACTTACTCTGTCAAGCACAGGCTAATGGAAAGTTTTCCTACCTGTTACTGTAAAAAAGATGAACAATGTGCTTGTCTACAGCAGCTGGATACAGATGGACAAGAGCCTGCTCCTCCTGCAGAAAAACTGATCACCAAAGTGGTATTTACTCTGAAAATTGTTTTTATCAGTAGAGCTGAATTAATAAGCTTTACCTATAGGCAAGATATATGAGTTGTACATCTGGCAGTATTGCATGTCTTCCAGGTAAAATCTGGCTCATAATATGCGTCCTTAAAGTTACATCATACAGCTCTGAGAAGATTTATCTCCCAAATTACAAGAAAGATGAAGAGAAAAAAGAGACGCTTTTCACTGGATGTATTTCCAGGCTGTTCTCACCCATAAAAAAATTCACAAGATCAAATTATCTCTATGAACTAGCTAGCATTTCAGAAATCTGTGCCCTTAAAAAAAGAAACCATTGTTTTATATATTATATAAAGACCTGAATTCAGCTGCATGGAGAAGGAAAATTTAATTCCTGAGAGGACTTTCCATCCCTCTCCCCACCCCATATTGGAATAAAAAACAAAGATTTCAGACCTCTGTAGGAAAAGACTTGTACCTCCAGCACCCAAAACCCTAGCAGATCTCATCAAGAAAGTCACATTCTTGAAGCCCAAGTTCTGGAGTAGACCCTTGGACAGTAGGACATTAATTCACGAGAGACTTTGAAACCATGTAGGATTTGCTATAAAGTTCTATGAAACTGGACGTATCTGATTTGTTGAATTGATAAATAGCAAAAATAAAAATGGTTCTTGCTCCTTTAAATGACAGAAGACAACTACAAAGTTTATTGAAGTCAATGGGAAGACTTGAAAACACTGGCTATAAATGTTTGTAACATGTGGCTTTGGTATTTGTAAATTCCCTCTGTGGGTTTTCGTCTTTAACTGCATCCAGCAGGCAAAATATTAACATAGAAATAAATTAGATAAAGATGTCCTTGTGTAATTTCCATTCAAATTACACAGAACTCTGCCCCGGAAAATGCATCTAGTGAGAAAAAAACACCCTCATATTTATGGTTTTAGGACTGCAAGTCCAACAAATCTCAGAGTGATTCATTACAAAGCTAGATATGGTCTTCAGCGGAAAAGCTTCTGTAATTTATTAAGGGAATCATTTACTTGATTTTTTCCACATATGTCAAGAGAATAAAATAAAGTTTTTAATCTTTATTGATGTTTTAGGTAAAACAACTACAGCATGCAGACTCAGTGGCTTTGTTCACCCTGGAATTCCTGTAGAACAGTCCTTTGCTGAGAAAATTTAATGCCTATTTCTTCTTTGCTATTCTTCCTTTCTTGAATATGAGAGGATGGGGCTTGGATTTGGTGGGGCTGAAGAGGCTGGTTGTTAGGTGCTTTTTTTTCTTTCTTTGCCCCTGCTCCCATGGAGATTAGTAATTCTATCCAGCACTAAATCAGTGAACAGGAGTTGAACTTTACAGTAGTAAATAAATGATAAAAAATTGCACATGGAGGTAGCAAAAACTAGTTTCACTATTTTGTGAAGCTTCCTGCTACACCAGGAGCATAAGTAAATATAATTTTGGTGTCCTTATCTCCATATTACACACAAGTTGAGGGTTTGTCAATATTCTTCTAGGCTCTTTTGAACATTTATCAGTCAGCATTGGCAGCTGTGACAGGATGACTGCTCACTGAATACCAAATGCAGCAATACAAAGCTCTCATTCTTCAACAAGTTATTACTTTGAAACGATTATTTTTAAGATAAGTTTTCTACAAGTACTTAAGTCAGACTTTTCACCATCTCTGAGTTCCAGGAGGATGTAAAATACTTTGATGCAAATTGTATCTGTAAGCAGTATATGTAATATGAATCTTTCTGTGTAAGTGGATCTTAGTATTGAAAAAGAATTTGATTCTTCCCTAACATATCAAGGTCTTAGATGTACTATTCTTTATTCTAATGCTTATAATTAATAAACTTTAAATATTTTGGATGGAAACTCATGCAGAATGTAATGGCATTCTTGGATTAACACATGGTTTTTTACATATTTATCAAAAATCCAATTTTACTTTTATTAAACAGAAAACCTGCACCACACTGAATGCATAGAATGTCAAGGTTAGAGGTGAATAAATTCTCCAGGACATGGAAATGCTTACTTCCAATAACTTAGGAGCTGAATGAGGGTGCAGTGGGAAGAAAAATGCTTACCCTACAGAATTACAGATGTGCATTTGGAATAGAACAGTTTCCATACCATCATATATTTTTGCAACTGAAGTGGTCTTTGTTTCTGTGAATTCTCCACTGCTGAGGAGGTGAATGAAAATAACTCAAGAGCTAGAGATAAACCATGTTCCCATTAAAGAAAACACATTAAAAGGATCACATTAAAAGGTTTTCTACTCATCCCACAGCAAATAAAATGTAATAATGGCATGAATGCAATGCAGAAATTATCTGGCTGTTAAAAAAAATTGACTGTTTTTGTTGATTACAAGATACACTTTTATAACACGTCTTGGACATGCAATTCCATCAACCATATGAAAAAAGATTAATTAATTAATTGATTACATTCATTTGGGAAGATGCTGGAAATGTTTTTTTATATAATTTAATTTCCATTTATTCTTGAAATAATGTACTCTAATGGTAATAACTAAGATAATCCACTTCCTTTTCTCTTACAAAAAGAATCTGTTTATGTAATAAAGAAAATGTGGTTTCAGTGTCTGAAAAAAGAAATTGCAAAAGGTTTCTTGGGAGTGGGAAAAACTCACCTTTTAAGAGCTATAGAAGCAGTATATGGTATAAAATGTTCCATATAGCTAATGGCATTCTTCTAGGTGTACCTCATACAATATTTGTCTAATTTAGCAAATGACAATGATAGTATTTTTTCCCAGTTAATATTTCAAAAAGTTCCTACTGACTTATCCATCAGCACTGGTTGTTTTCTGCATTCTTTAGTTTCATCACTATTTTTTTTTTGGTTCCAATTAGTATTGTTGCTGCTTCTTAGTTGAGTAAAGGTTATCCTTAAACTAATTTTTCATGACACTTCATGATGTTGGAACTCAAATACATAAAGAAAGAAAACACAAAGGGATGCATATATCTTTAAAGAAAATTCACTAATAATGTGAATTAATACCTCTGCAAGTAACATTTACTCAACTGTAGTCTTAATTACACCTTGAAATCTGTAAGCTTAGGTTTGTTTCTTCACTTAATAGGCTTTTTCCCTTTAATTCAGCTTGTATTTTACTGGTTGTTTCCAGACCTTTATTGTTTAAAAGGCAGAAGTTTAATTATTTCTTGGTTTGCATGTGAAAACAGCATCATTAATGACATTACAAAAAGGAAAACATTCTCTCTTTAAAGTAACAAGGGTTTTGTAGCCCAGTCTCTAAAAAATTAATCCTGCATCTGCTTTGTTTTATCCTGTTTAGCATCTTTGTGCTTCCTAACTGATGTGCCACAGCACATACTAGTAATTAAGAGGAAAATGGGGCTGATGAAAACCACTGATTTTGGATTAAAAACAATTAATTCCTCCAACTGTGAGCTGTGTGTTCATATTGTTTGTTGTTGTAGTTATTCAGGAATCAGTTGAGTCATTTATGCAAATATCCGTGTATCTCCGAGAGTTCAGAGGATCTTTGAATGGGTAATTAATTGTGGTAAACTTCTCATTTAAAATGGATCATGCATTTTCCCACTTGGTCTCTTTATCATCATAGGGCACAGCAGCCATAGTCACGGACTAACACTTTTGTTAGATAAGCAGACTGTTAGAACTGCACACAGACCTAACCTGAAGCCAGCACAGTCCAAATGTAAGATGAAAGGGCACATGCAAACCTGGGGGAACAAAGAGAACATAAATCTTACCAGGAAATTTCACTGACATATCATCAGGAGTGTCATTTTCAAGCTTTTTATTAGAATTTGCATGGAGGGAGAGAATTTTGAAAGATATAAAGGGGTTAGTCCTTCTACTTGTCAAGACATGGTCTTCCAAGTGTGAGAATAGTGTCTGTAAGTACTTGAAATAGAGGCAGGCATAAGCAGAAGTGGGAGCCAGTAATGAGTGTAAGGTGACAATAAGGAGGGAGGAACATAGCTGTGAATGGCTTTGAAAGTGAGGAAAGGATCTTATGCTTGATTTGTTGGAAAGGGACAAGCAACAAAAAGAGTGGGTGGTATCAAAGCTTAGAAAATGTTCTTCAGAGCAGCATTAAGAGCAGGATGGAGCTGTACTTATCATCAGACAACTGAGGTGACAAAAGCCTGAATATTAGCTGCATCTGAATTTCCAAGTCCTTAAGGATACCTGACTTTGAAGGAGGCAAGGGATATCTAAATTATACCTCCTTCAGGGCAGTGAAGGAAAGGATTATAAAGGCTTGGAGGAAAGATCTCCTGGAAGCAGGAGTGAGGTTTTTTCTGGTTATTTTTTAGTTTAGTTCAACTGATCCAGAGCAATTTCTTTGGGGTCAATTCTGCAATAAAGAGGTTCAAATTGAAGTTTTCTTTACACAAAGTTGCTTTCATGAGCCAAATGACATTTTCATGGACAGGGTCATTAAATTAAATAAATTTTGATTAAAGAGAAAGTACATTTTCACCAGAAAACCATTCCAATGTAAAACCTTTAACTATCTTAAAATGAATATTTTGTAAGCAATCAAATATCTGGCAGGGATTATCCAAAAACTTTTTTTGAGTGATGAGACATTTTGCATGCAAACAAGACTGGGTCATGAATAAATTGATAATCAAAAGACGCTGCATTTGCATATTGTTAGTAATGACTAAGCCATCAACATTTAAGAAAATGTTGTAATTTGCTTTCTGAATGTAATTTTTTCTTCTTTTTGTTTATGAGTACTGCACAAACTGTCAAAAATTATACTTTGTAAAACTGTAAACTTTTATCTGTGATGCCCTTACCAGTTTTTTCTTCATCACAACTGCTTTTCTTTTTCCTTCTGAATTTCTTATAAGAAAGGCAGTATAGCAAGCACATAATATTAACTGTAACCTAGCTTACAGAGAATAAATGTATGAAAAGAATACTGTAAGTAAAACATCTTTGTATTATTTCTTCCTTTGTGCACTATCAAGGACCACAGCTACAGACAGGATTTGTATATATTCTTTTAAGTGACCTCAGGTCGTTTTAGGCAATTTAGCCAAGACTATGCAAGAGTAATAAATATGGACTCAAATTCTGTAGATAACATTGAGAGAGCAAGAAAGAACCTGAAGAAAATGGTAATCCTCTTCCTCATCATTGAAGCTTTGAATCACAAACTTTTGTTAGTCACTAGAGCTTGCTACTGCAGTTCTGGTAACTACCACCTTTACAGTCCTAATCTGTGATTAAACTGAACACAGGATTCAAGGTGCAGCCTCATCTGTGCTAAGTACAGAGGGATAATCATTTCCCTGGTTTTGCTGACAGTACTAGTGATACATGCCAGGATGCCATTGGCCCTCTTGGCCACCTGGGCATGCTGTTCATGTTCACCCAGATGTTGACCAGCCTCCCCAGATCCTTTTCCATCAGGCATCTTTCCAGACACTCTTCCCCAAATCTATAACACTGTGTGGGTTTATTGTGACCAAGTGCAGGACCCAGAATTTCACCTGGTTGAACCTCATAAAATTGCCCTTGGCCCATCCATTCAGCCTCTCCACATCTCTCTGCAGAGCCTTCCTGCCCTCCAGCAGATCAACACTCCCACCCAGCATGGTATTGTCTGTGAACTGAGGGTGGGACTCAATCCCATTTTCCATATTATTAATAAAGTTATTAAACAGAAGTAGCACCATACTGAGCCCCAGGGCACACCACTTGTGAACAGACTGAATTCCATTTACCACAACTTTTTTGGACATGGACATTCAGAGAGTCTGTTATCCAGAAAAGAGCATACCCATGCAAGCTATGAGCAGCCATTTTCTCCACAAGAATGCTGTGGGAACCAGTGTCAAAGGCTTCACTAAAGTCTAGGTGACACCCACAGCCTTTTCCACTAACATCAAACAGCCTTCATGATGCACCATTACAACTTCTCTATGGTTTAACTGACTGCCATATTCACTAGAAATTAAAAAAAAAAAAAAAAAACACTTTTCAGAGTATTTAAGCTACTTTTGGAGTATTTACACTATTACTTACTTCCATCTTACTTAGTATCCACTGTTCAAACAGCCTACTTTTCTCTTTATTGAGAAGCATTTTTCAAGCATGGTTGTTGTCATGTTCTTTATCTTTTGCTGTCTCTGGATATGGGGGAACAGTTCTGTTGGGGTGTGTGGTTTCCTGCGTTGGTTTAGCAAGCCACAAACCTTCCCAGAGAGCACTGTGGGGCTGCTTCAGGGAGAGCAGCAGCTCCGCTTCCCATAGTCCTTCCCGACAGCCCCATGCTCCTTCTCCGGCTCGCTGTCGGCTCCGCAACAGTGACAATAAAGGAGGCAAGAAGAGTCTCTGCATGGGGACCTCAGGAACTTTATCCACACAACAACAAGCTGGCTCTCAAAGGCAGAGAGACTGCATGGTCAAGGAGCTTGGGATATTATATGGGGATGAGGGGGGCGGAGAGTGCACGTGGACTAATGGTCTCAGGGCACATGGGCAGAGTTGGGGAACTGGAACCAATAGGGAGAACCTGAGGGTGTGGCGAGGACTAGGGGCAGGGAAGGGAGGACAATGTGGGAAGGGCAGATATTTAGTAAGAAAATGTCTCCTGAGTGGGGAAGTACGGCACTACATAGTTCTGCTACAAGTGATAGACTTCACAAAACAATTTTCTCTGGTACTATATTTTCATGGGGGTGATTTGAAATATAAGTGTCATTTTAATTGTCAGATTTTTTTTTAGATTTTTAGAGTCAAAACTTGCATGTACCAAAGAGAAATATGTCAGCACAGTACCACTGATCAATTAATGCAAAAGATCTTGCTCTGCCCCTTGCATACCTATCTCGTCTTTTAAAACATGCTCTAAGGGACTCAGATCTGAAGCAGGTGGTACAAGTGTAGGTTAGTGGGTTACAGCCTTTAATTACCTGTGATATCCTGGAGGACTAATGACAATCTACCACACAGATGCCTGCAGAGATCATTACTTCTCCTTTTCAAAGACTAATTACTCTAGCATGATGAACTATATAATCTAGCATATAGAAATTATTACTTCAGTTTAAAAATCAAAAATCAGGAAACAAAGGTGTTCTGCTTTTTTTTTCTCATTGGTTTTATTATGTTTCTCTTTGATTGATGGTTTTGCATAAAGATTGAATTAACATATGTGAAAATGCTAACTGTAATATGTTCATGAAGTACATTCACTGGGGCCTTTTCATCTCAATTGCTTGAGACACTGGTGCATGGGATCTTTCATATTACTGGGTGCTAAATGAAGTAGGTGAAGCCTTAGGCAACACAGTACCACAGAATTACCTAATGTGACTATATCCTAAAGCAATGCATGCCCTGCTACATCTTATGACTAAATTGTCTCATGAATATGCAAAATGTGGTTAAATTGTGGAGAATGCAAAATTATTTACAATTCAAATACCATCACCCAAATGCATATTAAAATTAATGACTTTTGGATAAATGCTAATGAGTAGGAAATAATTCTGCTTAAAAAAATAATATTCATACATCAATAATTGATGTATTTTTCTTTTGAAACTAAGTAACTTCATTTCCAGTTAGAATGGAAACCATAATACACTAGTTATTTGTACTAAATGGTCTTTTATCAGAACTTATATTTGTGCCTACATACTGCTTTTCTGCTTCTCAGCATGACCTCAGTCAGAATTATTTTATGCATAATTAGTTTTTGCACATAGAGATCAATACCTTGGCACAAACACTATACACAACTAGAATGGGCATGCCAACTGCCAAGAATTCTTAATACAGGTATCGACCAAAAAGAGAAAAGTAGATGTGTTTCAGCATGTTTGTGTGTATGTGTACTCTTTGGGGGGTTGGATGAAGTTCTGAATGATGAAAAAAACCCACATGAATTCAGGAAATTTCTGAAGTTATCACTTTAAAATGCACACTTACATTCAACACTGAAATAGTGTAAGTCAACATCTACCATATGTGATTCTGCTTTTCATATGACAGTTTCTTCTACGTGTGGTTTTGTAATGGATAAGAAGCCAAATCACTGGCTGCCAGTGTGCAAAATGGTTAATTGCTTTAGTTCAAGTCAGATAATTTAACATGTAATATGGTTCAGTAGAAAATATCCTAAGTAGGAAAGAGATGACTGAAAAAGTCAATCTGGTCATACAGACATGTTCATAAAAAATTAGAATCACTGAGAAGCATGAAGAGAGTTCCTTTTTAGTAAATATACCATGTTCTGCTTTTAAAATTCCCAGTTAAGAATAGATTAAACATAGCTCTTGAATCACTTAGGTGAACAAATGCAAGAACAGGAACTAAACGAAATAAGAGTATCCTCCATTTCACTTTTCATTAAAACCGAACTTTAATTTCAGCTTTAGGGAACACAGGTAAAAAAAGGTCAGATTTTTGTAGGTAATGTAATCTGCAAAATCTCATTACTGCATGATGGTTTGGGCAGACTTTTTAGAGAGACCAGATATAGCAGTCATTTCCAATGAAACACTGATGGAAATCCACCTGTGTTCTTGCTCAATTTTGTCTCCCCTGGGACTCCCTGCCATGCTAGGCTCTGGTTCCCAGGAGCACTGGCTGCTAGAGGAAGGCAGCTCATGTGCAACCTTCTTTCTGAAACAATTGCATGGAATGAGGCACCTGGGAACAAACTGCAAATTTCTGTTCCTCCTACACCAAATTGGTCAGAAATCTCCCTTTTTTAAAATCCCATGTCTGTGTTGCCTGAGGCTGCACTGCCCATCTGTGGCTATGGATTTTAGCCAACTCTTCCTTACCATGTATATTAGTTCTTCTCCTGGCTACATACAAAAAAAACCCCAAAAAACTACTCTTCCACCATCTTCGTAAGAAATAATAAAGTAACACAATGTAGTGGGTTGAACCTGAGTTGATGGACAAACCATCAGCCACACTGCCTGTATTTCATCAAAAGTTAATTTCCTCAAGGCACCAGGAAGCAAATGACACTTTACAGCAATTCCCCATTATTGTAAATGCTCCACTCCCTCATGGATTTTTGATATTCATACTGTAGCTCTGGTTATAGGAGTTAAATACTGTTGCAGCCTAGCAAATCTATCTTGGTGATTTTAGTCTGATTGTTAGTGTTAAAGCAAAGACCATTTTTCTCACAAGACTGATTAGAAACATACTTTCTACCAACTATGTTTCCTAACATGAAAATATTTCTGATTTAAGTTTTGTTAGTTCAATGAACAAAAACTGAAAAACAGTGAAGAGAAAATGATGGAGAAATATTAGTTTATGAGAACACTATCCCACATCTCCAGATTTTTTCTTCTGCTGCATACATCAGAGTAGTCCTGAATTGTGATTACACGCAAGACTTAGAGTCAACATATTGGCACGAAAATTCCTTGAAATTAACTGTAAAGGATTACTAATTCATATTCTGCCATGATATTTTCATAGCCTATTCACATTGCCCAGTGAAAAAGGAATATTGGTGGACTTACATTGTGATGTTTTCCTTCTACATGCGTTAACTAATATCTAAGGCTGACCTCCTGGTGCATGTTCCATAAAGTCAAGATCACTTCAACGGATTTGTGATAATCTGAATGCCAAAGAATCTGAAGAATATTATAAATCACTTTCCGACTAACATTACAATGATGTAATAGATGTGGCCCAGTGGTGGATACATTCCACACTTTAACTTCAGAGCATCAAAGAGAAGCACACCAAAAAATAAAAACTGTTCCCCCAAACAAACCTCCCCCATTTCCTTCGCAAAAAAACAAACCAAAATAAAAACCAAAAAGAAAAAAAAAAAAAACCAACCCAAAAATTCAACAATAAATAAACAAAAATGTTTGAAAGTACACTGTGGGGAAAAAAACCCAAACAACCCACACAGAAAACAAAGACAAAACAATAACAAAGTCACAGTTTCCAAATAAGTACCTTCGCTTTTGTTTCTTATTAAAACTTAAGTACTTGAAGCCACTTAAAATGATCAGCACTTTTGCAGTTCACTTATTTTAAGAAGTGAAAATAAAACTATACTCTCTATATGGAAAATATAGATATTTACAGTATGTATAATTCTATACACTAATTTTCAATTCTCTTTTGAATGTGTTTGTGGAATGCTGCAGAATTTTGTTCATGAATGAGGCAGGGCAACGTTCAAATCCAAAGAATCCTGTCTGTATTAAAATTAAAGTAATAAAAAATATTCTGCCTATGACCTTGGCAAGCCTTTCTTGAATACATTTGGCTTTCCAACATTTCCTACAAAAAAAAAATATGTACACGATAAAAATATTTTAAAGAAAATAAACTAAGCAAAGCAGTTAAATGACTTCTTTCAAGGCAAAAAGGAACTCTCCCGTCTCACTTTTTTACTGAAAGGAAAGGTGTCTGATTTAATTCTGTATTTCATGCACCAGAAAGGATGCTTTCAGTAATCCAAATCTTTGATCAGCTAGAAGCTGACAGGAGACCATGCAATCCTTGGAGACAAAAATAAATGAAATATCTCCAAACAGCTGAAAACCAACTTACTCACTTAGGGGAGTGATAAACCAGGTTTTGAATTTGATTTTGTTCATGATAAAAGTGCTCTAGTAATCTTTAAAAAAAAATTACAGGAAGGACATAGAGAAATCTCATGCACTTGGTAGGTCATATCAAAAAGCAACAGGTATAACAGATTGTGAGGCTGAATGATTATGTTACTCAGAAAATGTGCTGTAGTCAGACTTCTGCAATATAACAAATTGATATGTAAGTGGTTACTTTCAAAAGCTAATTTCTCTGATCTGAAGTCAGTTTTATATACAAAATGTGAACTGTGGGTATTGTGATCCTGTTGTTTGGTTTCTCCTTGCAGTTCATGTCTGTATTTTGTTATTTTTAGAGTGGAAATATGTTCAATTTAATACTAAATGAATATAAAGTAGTTCCATCAGTGTGTGAGAGTGTGATTCAGTACACTACTGAGAATAAATAAAGGAATTAAATAAGGAGGCATTTTGGCTATTTTTTATGGTGCAATGTGAATGCAATGGAATGAAGACTCAGATTCTTTGTAGTATTTGTTTTGTTTGGTTGGGGTTTTTTTCCTTTTCTTGATAGTTCTAACCTAACACAGTGTGTGTTCCCTCGAAACACTGGAACAAAAGAGAATGTGGATATTGTATCATTACATCTTTTCAGCAGCATTTTGTCAAAATTTTGTCTGAGGAAATAGTGTATGTAGCAGTAAAATCTGAAGGCACCAATGGGAATTGCAGAGACAACATTGGTTGAGTTAAATCCAGAGTTGCTAATTTAGCCATCATTATGCTACTCTGAAACTAGCTGAAAACAGTAAAACTGAGGTCACTATTGAGAGGCTGTTCTTGGCCTTCTGACCTTGTAAATAACATTCAGGGATCTGGATGCAGCAGCAGTTTTGTCTTGGTTAGACTGGAAATCAGGTTTGCTCTGTCCTGCTCTCAACTTCAGAAATGCCTCCACAAAGTTTAGGTTGTTGCACTAAGGTGATAACTTGATGGAACTTTTGAAATACACAAGGTAACTCCTTGCTTGTCCCATTTAAAATTTTACTTTTTTCATTCCAGGGTAAATGTTCAATACTCTGAATTACTTTTTCTGTGTTTATCATCAAAACTCCAAGGATGAAAGGACGCAGGGGAGTGTGCAGGGATATAAACCAATAGGGATCAGCATGAAGCCATAACTCTATGTGTGACCTAAGAAACCTTCATGAGAGTCAGTGCTAATTAGCATTATGCCATGCCAAATTAAAAAGACTCTGCAGCTTTAAGTCCCACCTTGTTCCCGGAGCAAGTTTGCTGGGGCAGCAGCAGGCAGCATGGTGCAAATAGTATCCAAAGTCTTAGACAGCAGGATGCTTATACTTGCATCCCAGAATGTTTGTCTTGAGGGAAGTAGAGGAGAGAAGTATAATAAAATGCAGGCACTGAACAGATTGGAATAAAGCATTTGCATTTATACTTGTCAAAACGTAATCATATTTACCTTCATGGTAAAAACTTGTTAGCCCTCCTGTTATGATTCTTCAACCATATTCAAAGAAGGTTTCATAGAAACTTGTCATTTAATAATCCCAAAAAGGAAGAACAGCATATGCTCTGTATGGAGATAGAAATATCTGAAGCACAGATGAGCAAAATAACCTCTAAAGATTAGATGACTTCTCAACATCCAGGTTAGATAGCAGAGAATGGACTACTACTCCAGTCTTCTGACTCATAAACCATTACATTCCTGTGTGTTTCTCTGTTCTCTTATTAGTTCTCTGTGATGTGCTCTCACTGAATGGGAGCTGTAAACTAGCACAGAGCTTTTCATTTATATAACATTTCCCCAACTATAGACGAAAGGTTTATCAAGAATCCTGACTTCCACTGAAACAGTTCATAGCAGCACTTTTACATTTGTAATCTGAATGTTTAAAAATAATTGTTCATGGTAAGGCAGCAACCAGAGATGATAAATAAAAGAAATTATGAGGTACATGTTCTGTCAGCAATGAAAATAAGCAAGTGAATGGTGTGACTTGTCACTATATTGTTGGCACTTTGGGAACAAACCCCTAGGGATCAATTAAAAAATGTGGCCCAAATTATGAAATGAAGATCTAATAATGAGCTCTAATTTCTTCAGCCATGATATGCAGCCTAATGAAGAGAAAAAATGGAAAATGTTGCTGATACAAGAGTTTTTATGCTTAAGTCCTCTACATTCAAGTAAAGAGGCAAAAAGAATATACACTAAGAACTAGATTCATTAGAAGGACTAAATGCCTCTTTATGCAACTGTTTCCAAGAAAGTGTATTTTGCTGCAGATTCCCTGGAAGAGAAGACTTCTATTTTGGCTAGGAGAGCCTTCTGAGTAAAGGGAAAAGAAAACTGAGATAAGAGTTAGACACTTCCAGTTTCCTTCTGGTTATGGATGTTTTCCAGGTTTCTATCAAGTGTGCTGTGAATCCAGTTCTTTAGCAGCAATCCCTTAAAATGGCCTTATCCTGCACTTAGAAATAAAATAGGTTGTCCCAGGGGATATGGAAAACCTATGTTAAAATGCAAATGGGAAAGAAACAAAGAAAGGGCAAGAGTGGAAAGAACTTTGTGTGCTGTTAGCACAGAAGAGATACCAGGTGCTACCTGAACACCCAGAAAATATAAATTACAAGCAAAGTATGGAGCCCTTCTGTTAGGTAGCTAAAGAAGAAGAAAGGAGGCACTTATATAATGAGAGGAACTATGAAAGATGCAGGAATGGACTCAGAAAGGGATAAAGTACAATCCAGAGAAAGATAAGATTTAAAAAATACATATGACATGTAGTATGCAAAAAATTGAGTCATTAGAGTAAGAAATGATAGGATGAGGGCAAGATTTAGAGAATGCCTGAAATCCTGCTGGAAAAAGTACAGACTAACAGTGAGAGGAAACCTGAACTACAGGAAAGACTTTCTATACTGGAAAGGATGAAGAGATTATGAGTTAATGATGTTGGGCACTGGAGCAGGCTCCCTAGGGAAGTGGTTACAGCACCAGCCTGACAGAGTTCAAAAAGTATTTGGACAATCCTCTTGGCCACAGGGTGTGACTCTTGGGGATGGTGTTGTGCAGGAGCAGGAGTTGGACTTGTGGGTCCCTTCCAACTCAGAATATTCTACGTGATTGTGTGTAAACCATGCTGTTTCTGAAGGACATAGTAACGAAGAGCAGTAGTGAGAAAAAGTTATGAGAGGAAGCAAGAGATCAAAGGTGGAACTTTTAAGAGGAGACAGAGAACATTTAGGTGACATGACACTTGGTTATATGTGATATGTGAAGCTATATCTACAGTCTCATGACACACATATAACTACAGCAGACCTAAATCAGCAAAACACCAACTGACTTCTGTCTGGGATTTAGTACATGATCAGCTTGGCTTTTGTCTCGAGTGACTGTATTTGAATAGAAAATTACTTTAGTTGTTAACAAATTATTTCTCTCTATTCTGATATCTTTGCTAGCATTGTTTTGGATTTTAGTCCATCATGGAGGAAAGGAAGAATAAAAACAAAAAAAAACCTAGGGCAAGTTAAGATCTATGTAACTAACACAGAGCTGTTGGTAAACATAAACACAGTCATAACTATGTACAGAATTTCAACATTATGTAAATACATCCAGATAAACACACAAGGTCAGGCATGATTTGTTTTTCAAGAGGTTGAGGACCTCTTGAAGGAATATAGTGCAGCTGAAAATTTGTAGGGACCTGTGCAGCTGCTGAAAGCAAGTAATCAAGACTGTGGGCATATAGCGAACATTTGCCAAACTGATGGTACTTTAAACTGGCATAACCACTATACTCAAGAAACAAATATGGTGTGAGGACCAGCAGTATAAACTTCCCTATAATTACATCCCTGAGGTGTGGGAAATAATGTGGGTGGAAGAAGAGATTCAGACTGTAAACCCTTTTTTTTTCTTTTTTTTTCTTTGTAATCCAAGCAAACGCTTAGATAAGTAGTAGATCTCACAATTTAGAAGTGTGCACTCTGTAAAGTAGACTTACAATATTAATTTTATAGAGGATCTAACAACTATAATAATGACGTTAGTGTTTGTTGGTTTCAGCCAGATTTGGACTACTGACTCAGACAGAAGATTAATTTACCACCAAACTTTTTCAAGTAGTGTAGAACATGAAGACTTAATTGATTATATTTTTCATAAATAAAACAAGACAACACTGATGAAAATTATCTCAGTTAAATTATTTTGTATTTCCTAAACTAACAGTTGTTTTCTGTAGGTTTATCCTAGCAGCAAAACCATATTTCTAATTTAGCCAGTAAGGATTTTTTTGTCCTTAGCTCCCCCTAATACTACAGGGATAAAAATAAACAGCAGTAATGAAAAGGAAAGAACATTTCTATGTAATCATTTAATTATTTACTAAAATTATTATTTTATTACCAATTAATTATAAAATATTAAACATAAAACAGACTTTCTAGAGGAGTTTTTCAAAGAGTTACCATTCAAAAATTAAGAAATACAAAAAATATTACACCCACATTACCAATATCATAATCAGCTGAGTATGCTTATTTTTTAACTCTGCTTAATATCCTGAGTCCAAGTGATTACCATTTCAGCTCTGTTTTGCCATATGCTGTGTTTGCATTTTTGGGTACATCATGTATGTACCATACTGTTCTCAGATGTAAAATAGTAATAACTGTAGTTCTTTACCTCAGAGTCATGGTAATTCTTCATCTTTTAATATTTTATTTAGCATTTTACCTGGAAGACACTCATTGAGGCATTTAACAAAAAATATTTGTGTCACAACCTTTATGGAAAGGAAAGCAAAGGAAAACTGAGACCTTAGATGACAGACCTACATCAACCTTGTTCTTGTCCATTGTTTTAATTAAATAAATGGGACTTCTGTATGTATTGTGGACATCAGCTGAGGATTACACAAGCATTTTTCCCATGAAAGTCTCCTCCACAACTTCATGCACACCACAGTACACCAGAGACTCTCTTGCATTGTATCATCTTCTTGCTTTAGCAATTGGTGCTTGTTGAGAATTGGGTTCCAACCCCTATTGCCAGTATTGCTGATCAGAATCAGCAAGCTCACTTTGTTCTGTGGGTCAAATCAGACTAGCTCAACCAAGCAGCACTTTCCTTTGCAACAGAGTAGATTCTCCATACTTAAATAACACCTTTTACTCTAAGATAGTCCCTCTAAGGTAAGTCAACTGGTTGGACCACATACATGTAATGCAGAATCAATTGTGAATGTTAGTGGAAACCATGTAAGCACACATGGCACTCTGGACAAAAAAATAGTCTGGTTTTTCTCCCTCTTTTTCCCATTAAAAAAAAAAAAAAACACCACTGAAACAAAAAACCAAAACCACCACCACCACCAAAAACCAGCCCCGACACATGAGGGAGAGATGCATGATTTATCTGCCCCCAAAAACTGGAAGCTCTCATGCCAGCTTAGGTTTTTCCAATGGACCTCTTCCCATTTGAGTTCTAGAAAACTTACATAAATTTTACTTCAAAATAGACATTTTAAATATAATTTGTTAAAAAAAAATTATCAAACTTCACAAGAAATAAAGGCAGAAAAAGCAAAATCTTTTATCCTCTGCACAACCTTCCATTCCTGCTGAGTTCAGCAGGTTTTATTCACCCAGTGAAAGCCAGAATGTTATCCAGATTTATAACTTTTCCCAAAATTTGCAGAAATTTCAGACATTTCCCATGTAAAAGATGTTGTTAAATAATGTAGAAGTTGACTGAGACTAACTATTGTGTATGAGAGCAAAGCTTCTGAGTATTAATCCAACAGAGGCTTTAGAGAATTCAGAAAATTGTGGTGGATTTAGGTCTGAACAGTTAAATGAGAAGAGAGGATCACACTCTATGCAACTGCTGCAATAAATGGAGCTCAAGAGAAAAATCCAAACTGTCAACAACTTTACCCTAAACAGGCAACAAATGTGGAGTGGGTGTGAACAATGAGAAGAATGGATCAGCCTCATTAAAAAAAAAAAAAAAAAAGTGAAACAAAGAACATTCCTGAAAAACAAGAAGTGTACTAAGAAATCTAGGATATAACACAGAAAACAGTTATGGTGAAAATATAATCACTGTTTCCAAAAGAACAATCACAAGAGAGCAATAAAGCTTTTTAATCCCCCCCTAATTTTCAAAGATCTATGTTATCTATGGAAACAGAGATATAAAGCCTGCTAACCTTAAGAATATAAAAAACATCAAAAGCATAAAAGGTCACATTAAGTTCCAGAAAAAGCTTGAAGCTTTACCTTCATGTTAGCAAAAGAAAAAATCAGCTTAATTCTTTCATGGTAGTGACTTAGAAAGAAGCTTTTTAAACCAGTCCCCAAAATGTAAAAATGATATTCAAAGACAGGATGTCATTTTTCAAAATCAGATTGGAACAGGATTACTTAATTAAAAGAGACAAATTAAAAATAGGAAATAGTACAGCTGGCGCCTAGGAAAAAAAAAAAGGGTGGGATGTGAAGCACGTCAGTAAATGTTAAAAAAAAAAGAAAAAAGGAAGAGACTAAAAAGTTCTCAGTAGACGTGGACATCAAAAAAGAATAAATGTGGGGATTTGGAAAATAATTTCTTAAAGACATGTGGGCTGTAATTTTAACAGCAGAAATTGCATTAAGTATAGACAGAAAGAAAAAAGAAAAAGCTCATTATCAAATATTAGCTTTGAAGTATGGGGCTATGACAAAGGTACTGTACTGGATGAAAGCCAGCAATGTTCAAGGCTTAATAATTCAGCATTTCTCTCCAAGGCACTCTCTAAAGCTGTATCAATCAAAACAAAAATGCATTTAGAAATAGGGTACATGTGCAGAGCAGAAGACCATGAAAGCAGTCTGAATATAGAAAAGCTGGAAAACCTCCTATCCAATTCACTTAAACAGAAGCTCTCGTTAAATGTTTGCTGAATGTGTGCAACTAAGCTTATGGGCACTGTAAGACGACAATATGTAGTCTGTTATTTTTTATTTTATTTTTCCTGATGGACTGGGAGATAACATCTTAAGAGTCAAATAAAAGAACTACAGTGCATAATATTGAAGGTTTCACAGGGTTCAGTATGTCCTGTGGGACTTAATTGCAAGGCAGTTAAGGTGTAAAGTGCTCACAATTCCACTTCTTTTTTGTTTTATTGGGAAAAGGTTTTTTATTTCTCAGCTCAGAGCTGCATAGCATGGATGAGGATGCCCCATCAGACTGTCCTGAGTCACAAGGCACTGGGAATCTTGCAGCTGAACTTCAGGCTGTCTCGCACTAATAATTTTCCTTTTCTAAAACATTTTAAAAACAAGAACAAAGCACTCCTGCTACACTTTCTAGGCTAATTTCTACAAAGCTACTGAATAGGAACAGACAGACAAGAACATTTTTTCCAAGCCTCAGTTGATAATTACATTTCTAATGAATGGCTGTGAATGCTGAAATTTCTGAAAATCAGGCTCTTTGTCCTAAATAACAAACTGTTCAACCAAGAATTTTCCACACATGAAATCCTTTCCTGTCTGTCCTACAATCAGAAAGACCATAACTTTCTTCCTCTGCCCCTCTGTACTCTTTGTTTATTCTCTGTCTACTTCCCGTTTTTACACCTTTTCTGCTCTATTCCCATTTTTATTTCTCCTTCTTCTATAGTGCTATTCTTGGTGGAAGGCTATTCCATATACCTGTTCTGTTGAACACAGCCACTAATGGTATCAATTCCTTTTGTTTTCTATCTTCTCTCCATCAGAGTGAATAAAAAATATGACAGGTGTCTTAACAAATAGGCGTTTTTTTCTACTCCTCAAAGCATTGTGACACACCAATTTGATTTCAGAAGCACATGAAATGAACACACAAATTTAGGAAAATCTACATTGAACCCCTATTCCAAAAGGAAAGAGTGAAGAGATAAAACTTCTTTCCTTTGATAGCATGTTGACATGGTCCAGATTCCTATTTGCCAGCAGGATGGAAAATAGAACTATACAGGGAAAGATTTGAACAAAGGAAGCTGAGGTCAAACCTTGTACTATGTCAAGGACCTCAAATATAAAAAGAGATGTAGCTCCATGCAGCCCAAATAGAAAGAGAATGAGGTAAAAAACCTGTACATGAACAAAAAGCCCAAATCCGGTTTAAGAATAGATATTTTCTTCAATGGACTTTCTTCCAGCTCACTTTTATTTTTAGGAAGTTGGTGTCTTACCAGTCACTGGAGCTGGACTTGCACAGAGTAACAGTTAGTTACTACATACCCAATGCAAGTAATTCTATGGAGATTTTGGAGGGATGTGTTCCAAGTTTGCAGAGATTATTGTTTCATAAATAATTTTAAATTACACAAGAAGTAGCTCACTTGTACAAATAGAAAGTTTCCACAAAATACCTTGTTATTAGTTTGCTTAAGTTCATTTCAGCTCTTTAATTAGGCATTCAGCTCCCTTTTTTTTTTCTCACTTTCTGTAATTATCTGAACACTTAGGGCAGATTACAAAGATGTCTATACAGACAGCCTACCATGAAGCCCTGTGAGCTGCCTCTTCAAGCCTTGCAGTCAGAGATGTCTTACACTCATTTAATTAGAGCTGGAAAGTAGAAGCTAGATCCTATCTGGAAATCTGGACCTGAGCTCTACAGCTAAGCTCTGTAGGTACAAGGCAGAGGTAATTGCAGAGCCACTGATGGTCAGATTGTCTGCATATTCTGCAACAAGCTGGTGGAGTTTACTTGTTGCTTACATGAAAGGATGCTGCCTGTTCATGCTGGTCAGTAACATCTTGTCTCTGAGAGCGACCAGCACATCTGCCTTACAGCTTCTGCTGAAATGGTAACAGGGCAGTAATACCTCATTCTGGGAAGGTACCCACCTTTCTAGCTCTGAACACTTTGTTCTTTGATTTCTGGTTTATGGTGGACATCTGATTCCATCAGATGTTTAAAAAAAAGTACACAGAGCTGATTCAGCGAAGGCCAATACTTCTACAGAATCAAACTGAAGCTAACATAAAGATAGTGCACACTTTTTGCATGTAAAGAAAAAAAAAAAAAGGAAAAAAAAATCTGCTGGATCCGAGAGAAACAACCTAAGGACAACCCACCTAAGGAAGCCCAGCCCTGTTCAGCTGGGTTTGGTGAAACAGAGTTTTACAGGTTGGCAGAAGGATGGCTCAGCAGTCGTGTGAGAAGGTGCCTTGCCAGGCCATTGCTGACAGTTACGAGGAACAAAGAATGCTGCCTCAAGTTCAAAACGTGGAGATGTTGAGGAGTGCCCCAGGTAATTAACCTGGAGCAGCTCAGCATGTCATAGTCTTCAAATACTGCAAGTCTTCCCTCTATCTAACGAAAATTGTTTTTTCTAAAGTACATCTCATCTTTACTTTTAAAGTTAATGCAGAGGAAAATGGGGGGCAGGGAAGGATGCATCTAATTGGTAACTTCCATAAATATTGTTCTCTTACCTTTTAATACAGGGGTTTAGAAGGCTTTGTGAATACATAATTTATATTCAGATGGCCATGATTAAATAATGCTTTAAATTCTTATGACAAGATATTCGCAAGACAATCAGCTGTCTTATATTTTAGAGAAATCGTTAATTCTGTTGGAATGTTTGACTATCTAATACATGCAACAGGCAAATTTGCTTTGATAGCTTAGCCTTTTCAGGGAAATATGTAGTGCAATCCCTGTATGCAAATCCACTTGCAGAAGCAGTATTAGCTGTCTCACTTCCTGAAGCAGTCGTGATGACTGGTGATAGAAGACAATGGGTAAAAGTCAGAGCCACTTTTCTCACCCTCATTAAACTTTCTCTTCAGCAGCATGTGGCATTGCAGGTAATGAGTTCCATCTGTGTGTCATCAGCCTCACCTACAGAGAAAAAGCACTCAGATGTTGGAGGTAAAAATTTACTTCAGAGAAGCCAAAGTTTGAAGCTAAAAATAAGCCTTTACATCCAGAGTTCTGCAGAAACCCCAGATATTCCAATTACTTTTCCATGTTTGGTACTCAGAAAAAGCTTTTAGCAATGATGTTATTAAATTATCTAGTTAACTGGTGAAACTAAATACTGGTAACTAACAATCAGCAATAATTTTCTTCAGCTATTGAATTCTTGAATTCATGAGTACGAAAAGTAGAAAATTACCTTAAACTGGTAACAGTTTTCCATGACAAATATTTAGTATTAAAATTAATAAAGAAGATAACAGTCAACTTCAGGTAATGATGAACGTTAGACACTATTTTGGAGATAAAAACCTACAGCAACCCAGCCTCTGAAATGGCTAAAATGAACTGATCAGCAAAATTAATGTATCCAGATATTGGGAACTGCAATTCCTAACTGTGCATAAATGCACATCTTCTAAATTAATGCAGTAAATCATCTGAAAATGAAAGGATGATCATCTTTCATATGTCAGCGTTCCTGCAATTCCCATTGCATCCTTACATAAGAGGTGAAAGCAATTGTAATGCTGTTCAAAGGAAACTTTCCCATCATATGCTATAAGACACAAATCATCATAACAGACTAGTATATCTATGCAACACCTGTAGCAGTGTCTTTTCACTGTATTTTTTTTATCCTTTTTCCTAATTTTTCAAACTAGGAAAGATTTTGATCTTACACTTAGGCTTGCAATGAAATGTGCCAAAATCTAGTAAACTATGAATTGAAACAGGTTTTTTATTTGCACAATTCCATGCTATTGTCTCCTGCAAATAAAAAGTTTATTTAAGGCCACTTTTGTAGACTTTTATATTTTACCCAGTGTGCAGCTGTAAAAGAGTAGGCAAATGAAGCCAGTCTTCAGACACATAGAAGCACATGCCAGGAGCTTGCCTGTTTCAGTCACATTTCACTCCCTTTGTTCCAGCAGAACTCTCATTCACTTGAAACTGAAATTTTTACTATGGACTAACATATTTAATCTGTATGTCAAATGGTGGAATAAAGTATGTTGTTTTCCCTGACATTTCAACAGCTTTAGCTATATCTACGTTGATGGCCTCCAGTATCACCAAGCTATATTTTTTTTCTCATAATTTTTTTTCTTACCAGCATTTTCTCACTATAATTTTTTATCAGGCTTGCATAATAGAATTTTCAGTCATTATCAACTATGTTGAATATTCTGATAACTTTCAGACGCGTAATTTTTCATGTCCAACAAGATTTGAGATCTTTCTGAAATAACCAAGGAGTCATTGAAACTTTTCACATTGTACCTACTGCTGCAAGGAGAGTCCACAAATTCAGTTCTCTGATCAATAATAACAGGATACAAAATTCCTACAGCTTATTTCAGAAATGTGCTTATTTAGGTAGTTTTGGAAGAACCTGATAAGTCACTTTTCAATTATTATAAGCTTTCCAATTATTTAAAAATATAATAATAGCAACCCTAGATATAAATTTTAATAACATCTGCTTTAGGGGGATAATATCACACAGCAGACTTTGGTATATATAACATTTAGATGCTGCTACTGAGGACTTCCAAAATACTCATTTTCACAGTCTGAGTAACCTCAGAAATTGTGGGGTTTGCTATTTCTTAGCAGGATAATAATACTTACAATATAGCCAATCTTGTCTTGCCTGCAAAAATAAACACCTGCTGTGTTGTCATATATCTAACTGCTAACAAATTAGTTAAACCTAACTTGTATAAATTGTCTCACTAGCTACAAATATCATCTATAGGCACAGTGAATTTATTCAACCTAATGTAATTGACTGCACATGTTTCTAAGAAAGATATAATTTCAATTTCTTCAATTACTATGAAACATTATCTTTGAAGATCTTACCCTGAAAGCTGGGATTTTTTTTCAGAATGTTTGAGCAAGCAACATCTTTTCTAGTGTTTCTTCTTTTATCATAGTCAACACATCTCTTCTTATCAGCACTGAAACACATAGCTTAAAAACACATACACACAGATAACACTTCGCTCACTATTTTTCCTGCGTTGATAAGAAAAGAAAGCAATTTTCGTGGGATTTAGATACATATTGGAAAGGCCATAAAGAACTGATAAAAAAACCCACATTAGTATGTAATAAGGCTGTGAAAATAGCACTGCCAAGTTCACTTCATGAATATGGACAGCCACACCAGGGGCTAAGACTATCTTCTTTGTCTTCTTCAGTTAAGAGCTTCTTTTTTAAAAAAAGACATTCCATTGTTAAAATCACATGGGTCAGATCAGACAGTTACAGGCTTTACAGCCTCACCTTCTGCGTGTGTTAAGTAGACACCCCATGGGAGACTTAGAAAGTCTCATTTTATTACAGCATTTGAACAATTTTTGAAGTCTTTAATGTTCGACCATACCTTGTTGATGTCTAATCAAGACCCTCATTTTAGCAGGTTTATTTTTCATTTGATTTTTACCTCTTGGGTGGAAATTGGTTTCCACCCATATTCATCTCAGATCTGAATTTTTGAAACACTTCAGACAAAGCACCTTATCCTTCTCTGAGAATGAAAATAAGGAAAGCCAGGAGTCTTCATAGCCTAAATTATTTCTAATAATTTTTCCAGAGAGGATATTGAGTGGACCGAAAGAAGTTGAAAATTTTCTATCTTCCACTATAATGTGCTATTTTCTGTTCTAACAAAAAGGCTCGGTCAAAGCACAAATTTACAGTTTGCTTAGAGTACCTATAAGAATTGTAGCTAAAATCTCCAAGTACTCCACAGTGAGACAGTGTTAATTTACTACTGATTGGACTTGGTCTTATGCTACAGTTATAGTATCCATTTTACCTATATTGTCTCTCCTTTTGTTTTGGTATATTTTTGCAATACTTATGCCAAAACTGTCCATACAAATATGAGTGATTCTGTTTTTATTACTGTCTCTCCATTGTAAAAGAAACATTAATTTAAACATACATGTCTCAGAAATACCTCTGTGTCTGCATGTGTGTATATCTCTTGAGACCAGGCCACTTGTGATTTTTCTGTATTTCAAGTTGACCATGACTGAGCCCTGTAGGTACTAGAGCAATTATGTAACATAAAGTTTATGTATTTACAATTTTTTTTAAAACCCATATTGGTTATTCCAAATTAATTTTCATCAACAAAATGTATTAGGGAATGTTTTTTGCTGAATAATATAATGAACAAAAACGCATTCTGTTGTGGCTTTTTACCTTTGTGGTCTACTTCACTGGTGTCTTTACATTTCACATCAGTCTTTTTAGACTTTCAGGAAGTTATCATATAAAAACCCATATGCTTTGGTTCAAAAATCTTTGAAACCACTTCATTTATGTTTTAGTGTCTGATAACATACCTATGTCTTATTGACTAAAACTCTTCTTAGTAAAGAGTAGGAATAATTAAATGTCAATTCATTTTCAAATAACAACTCTCACTGTACTCAACTCATCCCCCATTAAAAAGACAGTAAATATGGCTATGTTCTAAAAATAGCAACAAAATTTTGGAGACTCTGAATAATACTCTTTTTTTCCATGGAAAAAAATCTTTCATCAGTAGAAAATAACATAGAAAGTTGAATGTTTTTCAGTAAATTATTGTTTAGATGATTGATAGTAATTTTTTGTGTGTGAATCAAATTTTTTATAAGTATCTTAAAAAGATGAGTTTAGAATAAAATTTGATATTTGAATAAGAGAATGCTATGTTATAATAACACATTCATTAATGTTGACTTGTTCATTTTTTTTTTTTACTTGGTTAAATTATACTAGGATCTTTTAAATTGGGTGATTTTTCTAAATTCCTGTCTAATTTATTCTCAATCCCCTTTGATAATGATCTGTAACAATAGTAAGATACCTAATATATTTAACAGTGAAGACAAATAGATGGACTAGTGACTGGGGTGTCATCCATAGCCCAGTGACTACGGATCATGGAATAAATATGGAATAGATATGTTTAAGATTTTTTTGTTTTATGCTAGACATATAGTATAAATGCAATATATTTATAAATATATGCATATTCTTATATAAATGTATAAATAATGTAAAAATATGCTTTCTTTGAAGTGAACATCCAAATCACAGAGCTAGTGCTACTCTGTATCATGTGTCTATCATATCATAAGATGAGGCATAAGAAAAAATGTAATTATCCATGTGGTTCAAGTTTCACAACTATTTCCAGCTCGAAGAAAAAGAAAGAAAAACTGACAGAAATCTGGAAAATGTGCTGAAAAATATATTTTTTAAAAATATAAGTATCCTTTATGTCGATCTATCTGCACTTAAGAAATAGAGTAGAGTTTCATACATTTACATTAAAATGATAATTGATACAAAACTGTTCTCTTGGTTAGGACAGAAATAAACCTTTGAAGACTGAGGCAAAAAAATGTTGAGTACTTCAGTCTTCCTCTCATTCGTTGCTACCAGTTTTCCAGCCTTTTTTATTGGGGGAAGAGGAGGTACACCTTCTTTAACCTTTGTTTTCTGGTTAGTATACCTATCGAAGTTATTTTGTCAAAGCCCTTCTTGTTATTTGTTGCATCCCTTACCAAGTTTAGTTCCAGCTTCACCTTGTCTTCCTCACACCATCCCTGCACAAGCGAACTTCATCCCATACTCTTCCCAGGTTACCTTGTCGTTGTTTCCACTGCCTATGCATTTGCTTCTTTCCCTTTAGTTTGACCAGCAGGTTCCTACTCAGCCATGTCTACCTCTTGTCTTCCTTGCCCAATTTCTTGCTCCTGGGCATTGATAACTCTTGCATTCTATGGCAACTTCTTTAAAGATCTGACAGCTTTGTTCTTCTCCCATGTCCCTGATGGCGGTCTCCCAGGGAATCCCTTTGACTACCTCCCTGAAGATGTGCCAGTTTGCTTTCCTAAAGTCTAGGGGCCTGACTTCACTTCCTACCTGAGCCCATATCCCTCAGGACTGCAAACTCCACCATTATGTGATCACAGCAGCACAGGCTGACTCCAATCTTGGTGACCTCAATTAGCTTGTTGACACTGGTGACCATCAGATCCATTATTGCATCCCCACTGGTAGCATTGTCTATTACCTGGCTTAGGAAGTCATCCTCCCTGCATTCCAGGAGTTTCCCGGATTGCCGATAGCTTGCTGTGCCTGTTTCCCATCAGATTCTGGGGTGGTTGAAGTCCCCCAGCAGGACAAAAGTCTGTGAGTCAATAGGTTTCCCTTGATCAGGGGCCTATAGTAGACACTAGCCATGAGGTTCCCTTTGTTGTCTCAGTCTCTGATTCTTATCCACAAGCTTTCAACCTGCTTGTGGTTGTTCTTCAATGACAACTCTTCACACTCAATCTACCTCTTGAGGTGCAGGGCAACACCTCTGTCCTTCCTTCCTCCCCTGTCTCGTCTGAACAACTTGTAGCCATTTATAGTCACCCTTCAGTCATGAGATTCACCCAACCAAGTTTCAGTTGGACATGTCCACAGCTAAATTCTTCCTCCTAATGTGTACTGCATAGATCCATGTCTCTTATGTGAGACACACTCATACATATTTATTGCTGAAAAGAAAATATGATCATTTATTAAACTCATTAACCAACAATCCATTATAAAACAAATACATGAAGTTAAATTATCAAGTCTTAAGACCAGGTGTTCTAGAAATATATATTGCTGATTGTTAATCACTTATTTTACGTTTAAGTGTTGAGGTTTTTTTCAAAATTAATATATACCAATTCTTAAGATAACACAGCTGTAACTGTTATGAGTAGAAGCTAAGGAAAGAAATAAGCATTTGTGTTCTATAATTTTCTTTACTTCCAAAAACGTGTGTTATGTCCTGTTAGCTGAATATAAGAATATAAATACTGAGGCAGTATTTGTCAGTAGCTTCTTATAATTCACCCCTCTTCCCCACATTACCTAACTTCCAGGTTCATACCACAGCTATCTTTCTTGAGGGTTGTACAAACAACTGATTTTTCAGTTCACAGACGAAGTAGCATTTGTCTCCACAAGAATGGCAATAATAGTTTGGAAATATGCATTCAGTTTTGCTCCAGCTGAGAGAGGAGCACACCAAAACATTCTACCCTCTTTCTGTACTTGAGAGGGCAGAATCTAGACAATATCTTCATAGATACAGAAAATGGGGAACAAATGCAGATCATAATCTTTTTATTGATTTTTCCAATAATCAGAAGAAATAATAATTTCTACTCCCCTGTCTATCCTTGAGCTTCTCTCATCTTTGTCTTTTTGCTTCTTTTGTATGTAGAACTTCTGGCAGATCATGAACAGTTAAGTTGTCTCACAGTACAGTTGGCACACTGCATTTTAAATCTTAATAGGTGCATTGGTTTAAAAGCTTAAATTCTTAAAAGAATTTTTCCCATTATAGTGAATGTTCCAAAATTCTAAACACTGTTTTGTTTCAGATTTGAGTCTCCACCTTATAAAATTTCTCAGGGGCACTAGCACAAATACCACAAAATTTTGGAAAGCTGGGTCTAGAATACAAATTCAGGCCAAGTGTGGTGGCCCTGGTTTAATTTTTTAGATTTAAAATGCATCTGACCTCTGAGCATTACTCAAAAGCATTTATAAATAGATATTAAAATAAAGTTTACCCATCCCCATCTTGCTGGTATGATAGAACATGGAAATAATATAAAAGCAATAAAGCAGAACATTTATGGCATCAACTTCAATTTTATTCTGAAAGATTTCTGGATTTTACAATCCATACATTCACAGCTTCTGTGTAGAAGTTTTTTGGGGTTTTTTCTGTGTGTGTGTGTGTGTGTGTGTGTGTATGTGACATGTCCTTATGATATAAAAAAGGCTTATGGTTTGCCTTTAAGCTATGAATAGCATCTGGGATAACTAATTTCAAACCCATTTGTTCTCCCTTGCAATATGGGAGACGTTGAAGTTCAGCAAGAAATAGGGAACATTATAAGATATTTGGCAGTCTTTACTGGAAGAATAGTTTACGGAGAGTCTATGTCCCTTATCTGTAAGGCATGCTTAGATTTCATGTCTGCCAACTTCAAGAGGTAAAAGGGATGTGGAAGAGAATCATATGGTCCTTGTGCTTTCTTGGGAATTTTGAGCAAACAGATTAACTAGGTGTGCCATATACCTGATATTGATGCTGATCAACTAAATGAGAGTTCTGCCAATTTCTTCTCCTCTCCTCTCCTCTCCTCTCCTCTCCTCTCCTCTCCTCTCCTCTCCTCTCCTCTCCTCTCCTCTCCTCTCCTCTCCTCTCCTATCCTCTCCTCTCCTCTCCTCTCCTCTCCTCTCCTCTCCTCTCCTCTCCTCTCCTCTCCTCTCCTCTCCTCTCCTCGGTTTTTCTCACTCTCTTGTTCTATGAAATGAGGCCCCTAGAGAACAATTACATTGCTTTGTCCAAAACCTAGATGAAAGGACAGTTCTAATGTAAAGACATATATATATATATATATATATATATATATATATATATGTATGTATGTATGTATGTAAATCACCAAGGAACACTTGCACATTTTTATTAGCTATAGAGATTAACCATTTGGTCCATTTCTTGGCCATGAGTAGTATGAAATTCTTCAGTATTCAGTGTTATACAATAGTCTTATTCATTTAAGTGCCATTAAGTTCTCAGTAAATCAGTGGACATGTTTTCCCCCAGTTCACAAACTGCAAAGACGATTCCTCAGTTCATCCTCTGAACCTCCTTTGTGACATTGAAATGAGGGTGGCTGAAGACAATGTCAGTTAAGATTCAGTCTGTTTTCTTTGAGCTAAAAAATACAGCCTTTGCATTGCAGAACTCTTTGACAAGGTTTAAAAATACACTTCTGAACAGAAGTTGTGCTATCCCCCTGCTTATATACCCAATTGTGCTGTAATATAATACACTTTAACAAAATTTGCAGAAATGTTCTACAAGTGCATGTCAGAAAATTCAAACAGACTGGCTCTGCCATCTGCTACTTCTGATAAGAGACTCATCTGTCTGTTGAGCAGGTAGTGGAGAGACTCACTGAAAAAAAGAGAAGATAATGAAACACTGAAAACATGCTGTATTTCAAATTTACTTGTGGACACGCATCACCTAATTGGGGGTCAAACCAAAGTTATTAAGTATTTAGAATGCATTATGGATTCAATTTGAATTAACTATGAATATATGCAGAACATTACAAAGTAAACCTATTGATGTAATTTGGCCACTGAACTCAACTCCATCTCTGTTTCAGTGACAAGACTAGCAAGAGTAGGTATAATTGTGAAGGGACACTTATCTCTACTTTGACACTCATAGCACAATATCAAATTTCTCAGCCTGCTGGGGGCACACAGTTAAAACAGTGTACAGGTTAGCTCCATAATGGCAGTAAGTCTGAGTAAGGACAGCTGCTGTGGTCTAGATGCAAACAGAAGTGACTTGTTCCCTTTTGTTTTCCAGTACCAACGGCAAAGTGCTACAGTTCTGAGCTATTTTAGAACACAATTATTTTATTTTTCATTCAAAGCAGATACACATGCCAAGGCATTAAAAGCTTGAGTTTTACTCAAGCCTGGCTTGATGGTTGCTTCCTTTTAGGCATGCTTTCCATCCATGCACAGTATTCTGAAATGTAGTTAGCTTAATAAGCCCTTAATGCTCTTGCACCCTTTATTTTCTATCATGTTGCCAGACAGACAGTCCTTCCAAAAGCTAATGACATCTGTTGGCTGCTATGGGATATCAGCCTACCACTAACATCTGTTGCTCTGTGACAAGATTAATTCTGAAAAAAGCCTTAAAAATAGCTTAAATGTACCCTTGTTGGTGACACCTGAGGAAGCCACATTCATGATGAAGAAATGAAATTAAAAAGAAGACTCTAAAGCAGATTATGAAGATGTTTAGGATGGTGTTATTTTCTGTACCATCTTAAGTGAGGATAGGGAGAAAGATGGCCTCACATCTCATCATGAGAGGCTGAAAAATGATATATAATTGGGGAAAATAAGGAGAACCAAAAGATAGGACCTGTCATTAGTCCCAGATGTGGATCCTTAAGAGCAAAGATGAACTGCTTCAGAGGAACAACTCTGAGTGGGATAGAACTGACCTTCTAAGTGACTGGAACAGGGAGAAAACCCACATATGAGGCAGTGTGTTCTTCAGTGGTGTAGGACTCTCTTCAGGATGAAAAAAAGAAGGTCTGGGAAAGGGTAGACTTGAGGGGGGCTTGACTGAATGTTAGATACTCCCCTGCATGAGGTAAGTAATGCCAAAGGGACTACTCTGAAATGGCAAATAGTAGAAGTATAACAAGGAAGAGCTCTAGGGTAGTGAGACTCATCAAAAGACTAGTCAGGAAAGCTTATTTTAGACAGCTCTCAATAAAACACTTCCATCTGCTTTCCATTCTGTCTTGTCTTCTTAGTAAAGGAAATCAAGAATTACCTCTCTCCAGGCTGGATGAAATATTTATGTAGATCTTCTTCCTTTTTGCCTGACATATTCTATCACCAACATCCACAAGAGGATTTCTAGTGCTCATCTCTTCCACTGACCTGCCTGTGGCCTGTTTCTAGATGTTCCTAGGTTTCACAGGCTTATCTGAACATGTCATGTAGTTTTGTGAAGTTTACAGACCCCTTAGACCCCACCTCAGCTGTATAAATGTGAAGAGATTTTTTAAATCTGTCATGATAATTTGAGCATAGGGATTTTAACCCAGCAAATATTACTGTTGAAATTTAGTTTGAAAGATAAATAATCCAGATGTTGGGGAGACAAGACATTCTTGATTAAAACTAAATGACATTTCCTGGACCACACAGTAGTTTGGAATGTTAGTCACTATAGTCTTACCTGCCTGATTTCCTTTCATTGTGTGTTAAAAATACAGGAACACAGATATTAAATAAGTGTGTATCTTAATACTTGGGCAGAATAAAGTTAAATCGATGCAGCAAAGTGATCTTAAAATACAAATA
This sequence comes from Monarcha castaneiventris obscurior, assembly GCA_026261815.1. Taxonomy (NCBI): domain Eukaryota; kingdom Metazoa; phylum Chordata; class Aves; order Passeriformes; family Monarchidae; genus Monarcha; species Monarcha castaneiventris. The sequence goes on from JAMPIT010000379.1 coordinate 4,186,872, forward strand.
AACAGAGTAGAAAATTTTCTGTAGGAGTGTCGCTGTTGTACCGGGGACGGCAAGAAATGACATAGGCTCGATCCAGGAAGAAATGGAATGGAATTATTTATCAATTTACAGACTCGTTTATATATATATTTTTATAGTATTTTATATTATTTTTATTTTTATATTATATTTTTATATTTATTATTTATATATATTTATTTTATTATTTTTTATTATTTATATTTTTATATATTATGTAAATATTTATAAATATATATATTTAATTTACAGACTTAGTTCACTTGAATGGCATAAGGTTTTTGGTCCTTGACCATCCTCCTCTTAGAATTGATTGGCTAAACCCTACAACACCTATTTCAAAATATTCTCCAGTCAGTATCACAATAATACTGCATGATAGTATTGCACCTGCAAGATAAAGGGATTGGTTTACAAAAACCTTGAACTGTTTTCAGCTGGCATCCATGTGAAAGCAAGGACTTTCGCATGGACGCCGGCAGAAAGCTGGAAAATCTCCCCACAACCAAGCCTTCAGCATCCACACAGGAGCAAATAAAGGTTGTGGTACATTTATGTTGCTTTTCTGTATCCTCTTTCGTGAATCTTTCATGAATTTCATTAAGAAATCAGATCTATTTATATTTGTTGAACTAGGTAGTTTACTTAAGAGCAATGTAGTTTGTTTACTCAAGAAAAAGTGTTTTGCAGGGTGGGTAAGGATCTGTACCTGTTCAATCCAGTCAGAGTTGGCGATGTGTTTTCTAGTCTACACTTTATTCATATGTTCAATGACTGCAACAATTTGCACAAGAATACTCCAAGACCATTGATCATCTTGGTACCAACTGAAAGCTCCTTACAGTGTGAGAAATTATTACAACTCTTAGTGAATTTCTTAGTTTTATCATCACATAAAATTCCATTCATGAATCACCATTGATCTTTCATGAACACCACTGAAGGCAAAACTTTAATAATTATGGGAAACAAAATGCCTGTGGAGTTTCTGTAAAACTCTAATCCATGTTAAGGCAAGGCACAATGGAGAAAGAAGCTCCCAGGTAAAGTACATATTTTTTTAGTAGACTAAAATAATAATGGCAAAATACAATTTAATAGAATCATAGTATGGTTTGGATTGGAAGGGAACCTTGAAGATCATCTCATTCCAAACCCCCTGCCATGGGCAGGGACACCTTTCACTAGACCAGGTAGCTCAGACCTTGAACACCTCCAGGAATAGGGCATTCACAAATTCCCTGGACACCCTCACAGTAAAGACTTTTTTCCTACTATCTAGTCCAAACCTATTATCTTTCCATTTGAATCTATTCCTCCTTGTCCTGTCACTACATGTTCTTGTAAACATCTTGCCCCACCTTTCCTGTAAGTTTCCTTGAATTTCTTGTACAAGTACTTCTGCTGCATTAGAACTTTGAATGTCTGTTTGCTATCACTACAGTATACCATTCCCATCTTATTTTCTTTGACAGTGAAGATTGGTAAAGTTGTAGTTTTATACGGAACTGGAATGAAAGTGAGTAATGTTAATTGTCCTTTGTAGTAGAAGTTATGTATTTTAATCAACTAGATCAAGTTTGACATTTTATGAATATTTTGTGTTACTGCTGTGCTCAGGCAATCTGGTCTACGCACTCTGCTACAGGAAATCTCTCAAGCTTCACTCTTTTTGACTCTGTTTATACATCTGCTCCAAAGAGAGCAGATACTTTGCAATTTACAGTCTTCCTTTTCATAGTTGATCCCTTAAGTGAAAGCATAAAAGCAGTATTTACTATGGTGCATGTGACTGAGCCTGCCACAGCCTCCATTTTTTTCTACAAATGAATTGTCCTTGAATTACTGTTGGGGATGTCCCAAACCAGTGAGTCTTTCCAGTAGCATTCTTTTGAGATACTTGGTACAATTTATACCCTGTAGATAATAGTGTCAGGCTTTCTGCTGGCACAGAAACCATCGACATAATAATTTTTCTTGGCTTTTTTCTTTAAACTCTTTGTAAAAATTGTAAGGACTTAGATAAGCATTTCAGTACTAGCGTATTCAGAAGCTATGGGCACATCTGTAATAACAAATATTGCCCCTGGTTATCACCCTTGGATATCGGCAGTGACCTTTCTAATTAGCATTACCTTCCAATATAATGAAAAGAGGCTTATAATCACCTAAAAAGAACTCATTAATTATCCTTATCACCTTTTTATTCTGCAAGTTGTCTTTATCTTTCAAGATCACATATGTGACTTTGGACAATGTTACAAATAACAATCCTGATGTTTACATACACACACAGTCAATGAACAGTAAACTACAGTTTCTATAGCTGTAGTAAACGGTCATTATGGGTAGATACATTAGAATAGTGGTTTCTTGTTTAAATGCATTTAATTATTCACAGGCATATGCAGAATATTTGTTTACACATTTCCTTTGTGTATATGGGAAGCCCTCCTGGCAAAGTTAAACAACTTTACATGCATACAAAATTTCCTATTTCAATTGACAGAGCTTCAATTAAATTATTTATAATTACCTTCTTCATTTCTTTTTGTTATGACTAGTTTGAAATAGACATGCATAAAGGCATTTCTAATCATGCATTGCATTAATATGAATAAATATTCCAGAAGGCCACGATTATGCACCTTTCACATATTTTTCCCCTGTGGAGTTGACTTAGCAGAAAATCATGAACACACAATTTTTCTGATAACACAGTAAGCAGTTCAGAACATTTTCTTTTAATAATCTCATGCTATTTTTTTCTATTGCAACTGAAAAGTATGGAACATAAAGAAGATAGGGATATATTGGGAATAAAATATATAAATAAATGCTACAAAGCAAAAACTAGTTTTTTATTCTAAAAGCATTCCATTGGCATTTATGGAGTGGTGCAAAATTAATGTATCTATTAATAAAAAGACAGTTTTTACAGTATTGCAAACTACCTGTAGTACCTTTGATATTTTGTGATATTTAAAATCTATTACCTCGTGAAAAAAATTTTATTCAGTTCGCTTTTTTTTAGAAAATGTTGTAAGATACTGGAATTCAAGACATGCTAAACCTTGTATTTTTACTCTATAGCTGTTAATTTGAAATCTGAAAACTTGTGGTGTGGGTCCTACTTTTAGTATCTGTAGCATTCTGAACTGAGTATTCCAAAAGTCATTTATATCTGATATAACACACTTTTACAGTTTGCAGATTCTGAAACTGAAGCAATACAGATTCAAATTTGAATACAGTTTTGCACATTTGGGATCATCAAAGGTGCTGAAGTATGACTGAACAAGAGCTCTCTTTCAACACCACATTTGAGTATCAGGGCTGAGTACTCAGATAACATAAGGGAGGAAAGCAGACAAAGATGCAGTACTGCGTAAAACAGAACTTTGCAGCAAACTATCTCTGGTGTGTCTAAATGCATATGTGCGCATGCTCTACCTACGTAGCAAACACATGGCAATCAGTGTTACTTCAGAGTGTAGTGAAAAGAGGGCTAAACTAATTAAAAGTGCCTTGCACTTACTTGGATAAACCAGTTTACTTGGACAATTATTGTGGATCAGCGGTGTCTAAAAGCTAAGTTTTTTCTTGAGTTGATTTTCTGTTGTGTGTGTCCCCCAATTAAATATTAATTGTTCCAGAGAGAAAGAAAGGGTTCTTCTGATTCAGTTGTTAAACACTGATATGAGAGGGGTTATCTTAGTTGAAATTGATATATGATGGAACAACTCCATGAGGATTTTACCTATTACCAACTTTACCTGGATTGATAGCTAAGCTATTTGTCAAGGATTGAGAATACAAATATTCTCATTTTAAGTATTTGTCTAACCATTAAGAAAAAAAAGATAGCATCATCCTCAGCATTCTTTTGCTTGTTCACTTTCTATTGCACATGCCACAAATTAACTTTTGATACATCTCACATGAACAGAATTTAGTGTTTTGTTTGGGTGACAGTTACACATTTTAATTTGGAATTTATTTAGCTGAATGCTTTTTATTAATTTTGTTCTTAATTTCTGTCACTGAATTAAAAAATTAATCACTTATGAAAGAATTCAACGAAATCTTGTAACTAACATGCCAGTGCTTGTGGGTCATCATCTCTTTTTTAATGCCCAGAGGCTGGAAAAGCTCTCTTCCAAACAAAGTCAAAATCTTAGTCCCACAGGTAAAATCCCAGTCCCACTACTTCCTTGAGACTGACTACTGGATTTCAGGATTAATACCCCTCACCTTCCTAAAACTCACTCATATCAGACTGTCAGATGGGTAGTAGCTATATACCTAGTATATTCGTTTTTATATTTCATGTGTCTATATGTGTATGTACACTCCAGAGGGTAAATGTAACAGGAAAGGAATTTCATTCAGGCATATGCCACCAAAAATTGCCTAGAGTATTAATAAAAATCAAAGGTCCCAAGAGCATAATTACAGTTGATGTACGCATTTAAGGGTTTTTTCATAATGCATTTTTTTTGGTTATTGAAAGAATATCACTGTACTGTAGGAGAAGAAAATAATTTTTTTCCAATCAGCCTGTGAAATGCATGCAATGTGATTATTTGCACAATCTTCTCTAGAAAACAATTTTTGTACATGTTTGTAGACGATAGTTAAAAATCTGTGTTCCTGTACAGTCAGTCAATGGAGAAAGGTATAATCTGCTGTAGAGGTAATTCAAAGCTCAGAAGGGAAATGTCTGAGGTATGAATAACTCACAAAGCATGCAAGCAACATACCTACACCTTCGACAGATGGCAGACATATTAAGGTTGAATGTGAATATAAAAGAGAGAGCCTGCATTTCTTTATGGTCCCAGAATGCCAGTAAAAATACATAAATTATGAATCCAAATCTCTCATGACAATGGTTGCATACTGGAGTAACCACTGATAAATAAAACAAAAGTCAGATAATATCTGTAACTGTGCAGACAAAGCCACACAATCTCATCACTTGACTAGTGATCAATGTCATTTCACATAAAATAAGCAAAGGTGAAAATGAAACACTGACATTGAATGCTTGATTAAATCTGGAGCCAATTATGTTGGCACAGTTTAAGTTAAGAGTACAGGTAGTAAATCATCTCACTCTTAGGTCAAATCAAAGAAGAGATACAATTAGAAAGACAAGCATACTGCAGCCAAGATGATTCAGAGAGTGGCAAATTACATGGTTGTTAGCAAAACACTGACAAGCCTTAAGAATAATGTATTAAATAACTGCTGATTTAGATTAAAAGTGTTCTCTGTAAATCTGTTAAAAGGGAAGTTGTAGTTGTTTCCCAGTTGTTCTATATTTAGAATTTTTGCCTATAAATAAGTGATTTCATTCACAGGGACCAATTTTTGTAACTTTTCTAATACTCAATGTCTCCCACCATACTTATATATCCAGACTGCGCTACTGCTTTTTCCTTCACAGCATTTCAGTGTGCTTTACTGTCTCTATATATTCCACATAATTGTCTTAGGTTAAGATGTAATTGTCTTAAGGTAAGATATAACCAAAAGTATGTATTCTATCACCATCTGTTAAAACCAGGTGGGGCAGTATTCTCTGTCTCTTCCATGACACATTCTGGATAACTCCCTCCAGGAGACAGCTTCTGTTAATGGGCCACCAAGCCTCACCACATGACTCATAAAACTACATCATCCCATTGTGAGATGCTCTGCCCAGGGGGAGGAACCAAGCACTCCTACCTGGATATAATCTGAGGTTTGGAACACCACAGTCAGCCCTTATCTACTGGATTCCCAGAGGAGAAGAGCTACATAACCACCACTGAAGCTTTTGAGGAACACCAGACCCTTCTACAGGATCCCTGTTTCAACAGAACCACATCTATCACTTCAACAGTCTTGCAGCCACCATTTAATTGGACTGCTACCACCACCCTGACCGACAGGGTGTCAGGTTGTATCCTGACTCTGGCAGTGTTTCTGTACTACTGCAGTTATTTCAATTTTCATATCAAATTGTAGTTCTGACTTGGAGTGTCTCACTGGTTTGCTTTCAAACTAGTACAATTACCTTCATTGCTATAGGATCTGGCTTTTGTCCACTACTGCATTATGTAGCATAGCACATGCTTTAGCACAGCACAAAAGAAACTTTAGTCAAGTGCAAATTATTGGAACTGGTGCAAAAGTAACTCTGTTGTACAGGCGATTGAGTTGTCTATATATCTGTTTTGTCTAAAGATTTGTGGTTATATCTGAAGCAGCAGATGCAAGGACACAGGGATGCTCAAAGATTGGTGTAGGAGTGTTTGACATGAACCAGGTCCTCCTTATCCCCAGTTCACATCCAAGGTTTTCCTCTCATAAGGAATGAAGTCATATAATCACGGATTAATTTATATTGGAAAATAACTCCTTGATCAAGTCTAATCTTTGACCAAACACCACCTTGTCAATTAAACCACAGCACTAAATGGTATGTCCAGTTGTTTCTTGAATCCCTCCAGGGGTGGTGACTCCACCACTTCCCTGGGCAGTCCATTCCAATGCTGAACCACTCCTTCAGTGAAAAAATTCTTCATGATGTCCAACCTGAACCTCCCTTGGCGCAGCTTGAGGCCATGTCTTCTTGTTCTGTAACAAATTTCTTGGGAGAAGAGGCTAACACCCACTTTGCTACTGCCTCCTTTCAGGCAGTTGTAGAGAGCAATAAGGTCCCCCCTGAGCTTCCTTTTCTCCAGGCTAAACAAGCCCTCTTCAGAGGACTTGGTCTCTACATCCTTCACCAACTTCAACTTCCTCCTGACACACTCCAACACTTCAAATGTCTTTCATGAAGTGAGGGGACCAGAACTGGGACAATACCCAAGTACAATATCATAAGGACGCTAATCACATTCCTATTTGAAATAATCAGGGAATGAGGATTCTGACACTTTAACATCTAGAACATGTCATATTCAATCTGTGTAACTATGACTCCATTGTGGCTCCTCCTGATTAACTGCATTTCAAAAAGGCATTGGGAAAACTTGTCCTTCTGCAAAAGGGTCTGACCATGCTTAAAAGTAAGAACTCTATCTTTTTCTTTATTCTGGAGCAATATTTTTTTCAGATCTCTTGAGCTCTGACAATTGATAACTTAAATAGGGCCAAAATCAATAGGTGTGACATTGTTAACTTTCGTAGGGACATCTTGTGTCGACAGAGAATGGATGAGTTTGTTTATGGGATCCTTGCTGTTGATGGCACAAGTTTCAGTGTTGCTATTAGTAAAGCTTTCCAGAGACTGATAGTTTTGTACTGATTTTTTATTTATACTGCATGCTACTATTTTCTATTCTTCTTATCATTTATCATGTGTTTTGTTTTCTGACTAGTCTTGGTTTGCAACAAATTATCTTTCATCACACTTTTACTTTTGCAAGTCAAATGGTCTGTTCAGGTTTAATCAGAGGCCACAACACACTCTAGTTAAATTCTGTTCAGTTGGAAATAACTTTGAGATATCTGAATTCACAATTCGCTGCACTGAATTTGGAAAAAAATGCTGTTTCCACAGATGAAATGGAATTTACCTTTAACTGTAGAACTACTGGCCAGATATTTCTGTTTAGAATTAAGTTGGGTTTTTGTGATACTCTCAGTGCAGTATGATGCAAATGGGTTATATAATTCAGATGGGCCTGTTTGAAAATCCCAGTCTGTATATTTAACTTCTCAATTTTCTTTGCTTTTCTGAAAGACATACACTAAGCTTTAACAGCTTTTCCAATGTAAAGCAATTGCTTTCCATGTCAAACAAAAGCCCTTATTAGTGTGAGGTAATGTGTTAGCTACTAAGAAGATTCTGCTATGCTGGCAAACTAATAAATATTCATAAATAAACTTGAACTAGACAATGCACACATTCTCTGAAGAATGTGCTATAGTCTTAATCCAGAGAGTGTTGTAGTAATTAACAGATAAAAGGGGAGGTTCATTAAATGAATATGCAGTGTCATGAAATCAGAGCTGTGCATTGATCAATGCTAACTTAAAGATACTTCCTTAGCTAGAATATTTTGACACCCCATTTATCACTAGTACTATTTTTAGATTTTTAATTAGCAGATCACCAGCCCTTACCTCATTAACTTAGCTTCTGCAAAAACATTATTTCTACATATAATAGTTAGGTTAGAATAATCACCACTCCCAATTTCTTGGGCTATAAGGAAGGACAAGACTTCAGCTTCTGTGACATGAAAATTTATTTCATACCAGGCAAATGTGACCTTGACTCAAGAGCATGTCTTACTTTTCGAACAATTTGTCTTCATTTTATTTTCCAAATACATTAACCTCAAAACATGCACCTTTTCAAAGACAACTGAAACATTTTCCTAATTTATCTTAAATGTTTATTTCTAGCCCTCTGTTTGCAAAAATGTTTTGGCATATTTCAGCAGAAAATTGTACCTTGATGCGTGTTTAACACAGCTTGCTGTATATTCATAGAGATAGGTTTTTAAATGCTTGGCCTTTATAGTCTTTTTATGAGAGAAAACATAATTTCCAGAAGCTAAAATGAACCAAATAAAGACATATTTACACTTATGTTTTCTAAGTATAAAGGTTTAAGAAACCAATAAGAAGCAAACAACTGACAAATCAATTAAGTATATCTTGTGCAGATGTTTGCTTCAATTTGAAGTGCCTGTTTTATTGCTTATACTGTTGGAAGGTAAGTTCCACCAGTAGTGATGGATAGGAACATATATCATGCCATACAGTTTCAAGACTATACAATTATCTCTGCAACATGCATGTTATATTTTTAACAAGCTGCATAAGGCTTAAGGTTTTCCTGTTGCAAGATCCACAATTAAATCATCTTAATGTCTTTTTGCTCTCATATATGTAGAAACAATGAAAACATTAGGCTAGCCTCAATTAAATAGCCAGCGAATTAGGTAGCTGAACAATATTTGCACCCCTAGCTGTTCTATCTAATTAAAATTCCTATCAAATGGAAGAATTGATTAGTCTCTCCAAGCAGAGAGGTTTGCATCATGCAAGCAGTCTAAATAATTTACATCAGAGCTTTCAACACATTTCAAATGCTGCCGTCTCTGCCTTGTGAAACAGTTTATGACATCCTAAGACTTCCTTTCATTACATTCACTGATTTTGTAATCAATAGTAAACCAGAAGTTCAGAACAGTCTGAGACGGTCATAGTGCTGCCATTGAAGATAGTCTGGGTAAAGGTCACCTAATTATTTTGTGTTTTACGATCTTTACAGCTATGGTCTGATATGTAGACATGTGTATGCAAGCTCATATGGTGGCCAATGAGCCAGTGGTACAAGGAACAAAGAGAGTCCTCTGGTGAGACAGCCCCTAGTATCAGAGATCCTCCCCAGGTTAAGGTGAGAAAAGAAGCTTCTCCCAGGCAGCATTGTTCTGCTAAGTAAATGTATCCCAGTTCTGCTTCCCTTGTTAGCCGTTGGGCTCCCTTCCACTTTGTTACCTTATATGTCCCATGTCCTAGAAAGTTCTCCATTTCTTGTTTCCCCCATTGGCCCTTGCCCCATCACTGCTCCCTCAGAGCTTCCCCATTGGCTCCCATTCCCTAGTCCTGCCTGTGTACCACCCCCATGCCCTCCGATCATTGGTCTCTGATGCTCCCTCCACTCCCGTACTTAAACCTGGACCCTCCAATGTTCTTCGTCTTCGTCCGTGGAACCCTTTGCTCCTGTGGCTGCAGTAAACCACTCCCATGGAACTCTATATAGAGACCCTTCCAGCATCTTTGCTGTCAACCCATTTTAAGGAGCTATCTGTGTGTGTGCACGTGCATGTGTGTGTGAGTGTGTGGTGGTCCTGCTGTGCGGCTTCCCTAAGGAGATGCTTTTAGGAAAGTCGCAGCACCTCGTGCTCTGGCATTGCGAAGCCGCAGCGGATGGTTCGCGACGAGCTCATTAAGCACTAAAGCTGGCTTTGTCATGAAAACAATCCATTTTCAAATTTAAGATTTAATTTTCTCATTTGCACCATTTTTGATGTAAAAAAATTAAGAGCACAAGACCTTGTCAAGATGAGTACACAAAATCCAAAGCTTATCATTACATTATTAAATTAATGCAATGGATGCAAAAATGAATTTGTGGGAAAAAAAAGGCCATTTGCTCTAATTATAATGGAATGTTTCAATTCAGAAAATCACACACATGTTTGGAAAGACTCATTCAGGCTCTTTTTCAGTGAATGATACAAAACTGGAGGATGTGATAATCTTCTGCAAAATGTTTGCAACAAGCAGAAAAAAAGTGGTGTCAGGGGAGGTGTAGGTTTGATATTAGAAAAAGATTGCTCACCCAGAGGGTGGTTGGATGCTGGAACAGGCTCCCCAGGGAAGTGGTCACAGTACCAAACCTGACAGAGTTCTAAAAGTGTTTGGACAATACTTTTGGGCACATGGTGTGACTCCTGGGGATGATGTTGTGCAGGGCCAGGAGTTGCACTAGATGATCCTTGCGGGTCCCTTCCAACTCAGAATATTCTGCGATTCTTTGAAATCCTGACAAAATTTTTCAAGAACACTGGTGTTTTCATGAAGAATTAAGGGGTCTAAATCCACTGGTAGACCCTGGGAATTACAACAGTTTTTAATGTATCTGGAGTATTTAGATGGAATCTGAGATGAGCAGAGAAACAAAGTGTATAATCTTAGATCTCTGTTCACCTGGACCGACCTTGGATGTTGTGAGGGACTGAAATTTTAATGGCTAATGACTCAAACAATTGGCCATTTGCAAAGGCAAGGTTTGCACACCCAAATGAAATAGAGAAGGAGAGTTTTTTGTGTGTAATGGCAAAACCTCTGAACCTGATAAGACAAAAGGAGTGCACAACCACCACTGGAGGTTACAAGCTGGTGTTTGAGCCAAATAATAACCTGCCAATTCAGGGTAGTGCTTTCTAGAATGCCAATGTCCTCCCTTACACAATTGGCTTCATTTTAAAACTCTCCCCTCCCCTCCAGTAGGCCTAAAGGTATTCATTCCTTCTGATGGGGCATAACTAACTCAATTACACTGTCATCAGAGGCAGCTGTCACCTCTTACAAGGCATTATAAAACATTAAAGACTCCCAAAGTGTCCCAGACTAATTTCTGGGGCCTTTCACCAGAGGGCTGTGCATGATCCACACAGTTGCAACAGAACCACAGTGTTATGTCAGGTACTGTAAAACTCCCCCCTCCAGGGAAGGTACCTGGGCATCCCACCCAAAACTGAACATATATTAACCTGTTGAATACTTACGTTTCATGGGCTTCCCCAACCCTCAACAGATCAAGACTGGTCTCATCACTGGATCCATGAGTGGTGATATCTTTGTACTCTTATCCTTTCTTTCTCTTTCTTTCTTTCCTTTATATATTTTCTTAAACATTTTTTATGCTTTTGTATCGCTGTGTTTCTACAGATGAAAATCAAATTGGCTTCACACCTCCTTTCCATTATAACCAAATTGTTCTAAAATGACCCCTACATATATACACACTGATCATTCAGTGTCATTTCACTCTAATCTGCCCCAAGGGATCTATCAACAAGAACCTCAGTTCTTGCCTTCAGGGGTGGGTTTTAACACATGTACCAACGAGAAATTACTGCCCTTATAAGAGAGTAACTTTTCATAAGTCATTAAATTTTCAGACTCCGTTAAAAAAATACTGCAGTTCAGAAAACAAAAAAAAGAATTGAAATTTATTAGAATTTCACCATATTTTCATTTATGCAGATGTCAGCTCCTACCCAACTTCCTTTGGATCCAAAAATACTGAGATAGGGTTTTGCCAAAACCCTTTTTTTCATCCAGAGCACATCAGCTATTCAGTAGTAAAGGTAGGCTACTTCAAAGACAAATTTCCTTTAAAATGTTGCCAATATGTACTAACTGAATTTACACATACACAAAGAATTTGCCCAAAACTTGGCAATTCAGATGAATGTCCTGAGCAGATATCTGAGATTCTTGACCCTTGCCCTATCTTCCAATTAACCTTTTTCTTTAAATTTATTTTTAATCTTCTTTTCATCTCTGCCTTAGCACATGCTTTAGGTAGAAAAGGAAAGGAGGTCAGCTTGCTCCAATCTGAAAAGTGAGATAAACTGGCGTAATTGTCCAGTATGTGTGCTAGAGTGCCCTTGTGTTCTAAAAACAATGAGCCCTGCTTCATCCACTGACCCAGTGATACTTTTGTGATTACCCCATAACTGCAGGCCTGTATCCCAAGTGAGTGGAGGCATCCTGACTTCTCCACAAGGCAGATGCCTTTTTCCAGGACAAAAGCAGGCACAGTGAAGTACCAGAAGGAGGACTGAGGGCCTCTGTTCCCCACACCGACATCAGCTAAACTTGGCACATACATTCACATACGCTGTGGCAACACATTTGTGCAGTGGCCCTGAAAGGACAACGTCACAGCAAATGCATTTCAATGCAAATACATAAAGAAAATGTGCACTTCAAATACAGAACTCCTACATCTTACAGTATCTGTAGCAGCACAGCAATCCCAGCATCTATAGAGCAACATCTAACACCGACAGCACGGCACCTAACATCTATGGCAACACCGCAAAGGGACCTCAGACGAACAGCAGAGCTGAGAATGTCACTGCCAGTGCCACTCAGCAGCCATTCAGAAACCCTAATGAGGCACTACGTTAGAGAAGGCATAAGAGGCTGAATACATAAATAACATATTGCCTCTCTCTAAATCACGGGGCACTGTAGTCTCATCCTGGCTACAGTACTGGTCACCATGTCTCAGAAAACATAGTGTGAAGGCAGAGGCTGAGACAGCTCGCAGAGAACTGATGAATCATCAAGGGCATCTCAGAGATTAAGAGAGATTGAGAAGATTAGGACTGTTCACTTTGGAAATAAGAAGAGAGGACATGATCACAGTGTCTGAAGTACTTCAAGAAGTGTCTAAAACACAGAGTGGTGTGATTGAAAATTACTCTTTTCTGTCTCAGAGCACAAGACAAGAGTTGACTCAATTAAATTAAAATGAGGAGGAATTAAAACTGACTCTTAGGAACCCGAGGGTAAACAGGCCCTTGCGGCCCTGCCTAGTCTCCCAGATGCCTCCCACACCCTTTCCCTTTCCAAATGGCCAAGGACACCATTTCAGCTGAGCCCAGCACCATCAGTCCCTGCCCCAGAAACATCTCCAGCACCCGTGTCACTGTATAATGATTGTGTCTCCTTGGCTGACCCAGATCTACTGCCTCCATCTCCTTGTTTCTCATGGGGCCAGCAGAGCCCATAGCTATTATGGCCATGCCCTGTCCTGCCATGTTCTGTGGAGTGGCACCCCTCAGCTTCTGGTCCTGTTCCTGGGGGAGCTGCCTGCCTGCAGCCATCTGGAGGCCAAGTGCCCCATGAAACCCCCCATGGCCATCAAGCTCCAAGGGCTAGTCAGCATGTAAAGGCAGAGCACAGCCCTGCTGGCTGCCAGCTCCTGATGGAACTAAATTCCTTCAGGATTCCTTTCTCCACCAGTTTTTACCTAGACTGTGCTCTAAATCTAGGTCTAGAAATCATCACATTTCTAAATGTGATGTGAAACTATTAAATGCATGACTAGTAGACTAAAGATATTGGAAATTCTTTAGCAAAACCAAAGCTTTTATTTGAAAAATCCAGCTTAGTCACCAGAAATAACACAAGAGCCCATGTCACACTTGATCTATTAATTGACATGGCTGTACTTGACTCTGGATATCCAAGTTACCTTGGTTAGAGTGATCTCAGCTATCCCTGTGCCCTAGTGCTTATCCAGATGACCTCCAGGATCTCTCAAATATTCTGTGATTCCATGATACATTAAAAAATAGTATTTTAAAAATTGAATCCTTTACAGATCAGCGACTTATGAAAAGCCATCAATCTCTTCCTTTGAAGAATAAAGAGTGGGCATTATTTGTACTCCATCTCTGTCTAAGGCACTACTCTCGTGAGACTTCCCTGCTCTTAAAAACAGGCCTAGAGGACAGTGTTTTCCAAAAGTAGAAAGTTTGAAAAGCTAGCAAAAGTTTGTGTTTCCTTTATTAAAATGCATTGCTTCTGCCCTGTAGGACTTGAAGACCCCTGAAGGACCTTCATAAATTGTTGGAGTACTTTATATTTGCACTTCTAGTTTCCAGTTGATTGATATGCTCTGCTCAGTTAAGACAAAGCTCCGATTTTCCCTTGCCAGTCTTTGGCTTACTTTCATGTACATAACTTCAGTGGTTAAAGTCAAATTTATAGTATGAGTTATTCCAATTGTGAATTACATTGTTTTCCTTCTTATAGAGATGGGCTAATTATTAAATTAAAAGAAAGCACATCATTTTTGCTGTATACCTGGCAAAGAGGTTTGGATATTTGTTCCTGTAATTATGGTTGTCATAAACATAGGTGATTATTTTGCCAGATATTAATTGAAGTTCATTTTTCTGGCTTCTTCATCTACGTTTCCCTTTAACTTGAAGTTATAAAATATGAAGATAGCATTAATTAATGACTAGAGGTCTAAGGGGAGGTAAGAATCACAGTGAGGCTCTGTGAGTGGTCCAAGAAATATTTGTCTTAATAAGCTTAGCATGCTTTACCAGGAAGAGGATGTATGCATTGAACTTAACTTAGAACGTGAAAATTAAAATAAAATAAAGCATTTTGTTAACCAGGAGCTGTATAACTTATACTGTTTATCTGATATTCACCATTCCTCAGACCAGAATGCTAACATATAGGCTTTGGGATCTCAGCTGGAGCTTCTACTCATAGATAACAAAATTCTACTCTATTTATCATTAAAACCCACATAAATGCCTAATAAAACAACAATGAGAAAATGTTCTGAAAATCAGGAGAAAATGTTGATAATTTTGCTGCAGTGTTTTTGTCCAAGTAATTCTCTTACTTTGAAAGTTTCACTTAAAATAGTCACAATAAATGCAAGAGTCAAACTGGTGCTCTGAAAGAACAAACACCAATAGTCACTTAGCAGTTTTCATCAAAGGATTAGTGCAATCAAGACTTGAAAATTTTTCTTTTCATGACCATGATGAAAAATTTTATCCTTTTGACCTTCATAAATATACACAGGAAGATAGTTATATTTTGTAAAATCTTGTCAAAGCTGGAGCAGACCTGGTGACGCTGGACAATGGAATCTTGAAAAATCTTTCCATAAAGGTGTTTGAAAGGATTCTACTAGGGTATATTCAGATAATGGTTTAGGTGGTCCCAGGCCTGGATTAAGTTGCTTTAATATTGCCCTTACCTTGCTTCAATCTAGCTCTTACTCTCAGTATGTCATACTATCAAGGATCAAAGCAGAACAAGAATGCTTAATACTTAATAGCATAAAGATTTTTCCAGCACAGTGGAACTTGTGAGATAAAAGACATGACTCAGGCAAGCTATGCAGGGTCTTCCATAAGAAGACTTTATGTATATGGTCCAAAGATAGAGACTTTGAATTTAAGTGACAAGAAGCTGTTTTATAAACAGTATCTATCGATTGAAGCCCTATTTTTGTTTGCATTCATTTTTATCTAAGTACAAGGCACGCAGAAGAAAAAAAATTAAAAGGAAGACAAATTAAAAAAAAAAAAATAAAAAAGAGGGGAAGAAATTGTAGCAATGGGGTGAAAGACTTTTGTGAGATTGTTCTGATTTCATACAGTTGTTTTTCAGGTGCACTCTAATAGCCTGCCTGCAAGCTGCTTCAGAGAGTAGGAATGCTTTCCTCATAATAATGTTTCATTTCTTATGCTGGTTGTACTGCCAAAATGTTACGTATTATTGGAAGAGGCCAAGAATAAGTGTGATGAAGAATATTATCATGGCAAGAAAAATGACAGTTAACTTCCAAGAATAGCATGATCTCCAACATTTGTTTTAGACTGTAGAAATCAGGAACAGATTCTTCAAGTAAATGAATTTTTAATTTGAATCACTGATTTGAAGTATTTTGATTGTCTCCATTTCACATGTAGACCACAGGTAGGTATTCAAGACCTTTAATTTCACAGAAGAACACATAACAGAGTAAATGGATTTTTTCTTCATTGCCTTCTTACACCTTATAACTGTCTAATGGACCCAATATAAATCTGCAACTTCTCAAGTAAAAAATGAGACCATAGCTCTTATATTTAGTCCCACTGCACTCCACAGCCTTATTAAAGAGAACAGTTTCTTGTGGTGTTAAAAGTTATTCAGCGGGCATCCGTTTTTATTAAATATAGTACCCCTAAAAATCTCATTTGAAAAGGAACTGAGTATGGTTTTAAAGATGTTACCCCAAGGAAAGTTCAGCATTTCAAATTAACGATTTAATCTTTGAAATATTAGAGCTACAAATATTAAATTGTTTACGAGTAGTAATTATAAAGTGGATATTATAAATAACAACATATGGCATCACTGTGAGTACAAGGCTGAATTAATTCCTGAGGCTCTGATGCCATTCATAAACCTCTCACAGTTTATGACTGCAGCTGAGTTCTTGAGTGAAATACAGCCTTGTGTTTACTCCAGGGCTATCGATTATGCTCCATGTTATTCAAATGGATTCTTATGTTGATCCTCATGCTTTGCCTCAGAATTGTTTTCCTCCAATCATTAACACAAGTTTGTAACATTTTCCCTTAATACGAGTCCTCATTTTTTTCAACAGAAAAAACACATTTGAACAGAGACATTTCCTAATTGATGCAACAAATCACATAGTCCACCAATTCACAGCCTTTCAACATTCATGACTGGAGTAAAGGGAGCAACTTTATATGTAAAGCAAGATTTAGAGGCATTTAATCCAATTTTTCATCTGGATAAGAGAAACCAATTCTGGGCAGCCAGCTGGCTTTCCACAGATCAACCTCGACTCATGAAATCCAAATAATGCTATTATACCACAATGACCTTCTTGAAATTAATCTAAACATAAACCTCCTGGAAACAAGGCTCATCAGCCTAGCAGAGGCAGCACAAAAAGTTCCTGATATGGAGGCTTCCTACAGACACTCAGGAATTCATACTGCCTTGACAGAGTGGTATAAAAATGAGAAAAATAACTGAGTAGTAGGTAAAGATAAGAGATTATAATGGGTTACATTGCAGTACTATCAAGCTGGTAAGAACTAGAACGCCATACTGGAAAGTTTGAGTGTCTTCTGTGAACTGTGCTAAGGATTAATGTGGCTTTACTAAGGCAGTGTCTATCCTGCTTCATATCTCTTTCAGAAGCATTATAGGAGGCCTACTAAACCTAGCAGAAGGAATATGAATTCTTTCCATTAAATTGAAGAATCTTTGCTCAAGAAGTGCATACTGATCATAGAGGCAACAAGCATTCAGTTTCTATCCCATGAAAATGTAATTATTTATTCTGAAACACCAGAAGTTTGCTGAGTTCAATAAAAAAATAAATGCAAGAGTAATGTCCCTGGTTTAAATAACTTAAAAACAAGGGAATGTGAACAGTGAAAAACTGTTTTTTGACTGACTTTGGAAAGATAATTTAACAGTGTGTGTTCAACCAAAGAATTTCAGTAGGACTTGCATGAATATCTAGACTTTTGATTAATGCATCCTCTAACTGCCATTTCCCAGTTTTGGCACTCCAGTTTGAGTATGCACTCATTATTTTAGGGAGAGTATTTGTTCATTATTTTAGCTTCTGCTTCTTTTGACAAATTGAACATTCCTGAGGACACTCACGGAAATTAAAATCAGCTGGTTTAGAATGACCCACATCTAGACTGATTCTTCAGACTCCAAAATTTGGGACTCGAGGCAAACAACCTGTGAGAAAGGATAAATTATTTGATTACTTTATCTCCCAAAGTATGACAGAATTACCAGGGACACTGCCAGCTGGCATGAACCAACTAATCTCTATTATGGCATCAACACACTATGTCCAGAACAAAGTATTTACAAGTTTGGGGTGGGAAGGATTTTGCTGAAGTTAAATTGTCTGTGTCTGCAGAGGTGATTATTCTCCTTTCCCACTATGTTCCTTACAGTAGGACTTAGTTTCTCCATTAAGAGAGCAATCCCAAAGCACATTCACTGTTAGCATTTCAGGCTGTAGTCCTTCTGATTCTTCCAGAATGCCACACTAAGCTCTTGGTGTACTTCCCAAATGTATGCTCTAATTTATTAAAATGAAGCCCAAAACTGTGAAACTTTCTCTGGCTTCTGGTTTTGCCCATGCTGGTTACCTCAAGTGAAGGTGAAATTGGAGAGACATCCCTACGGCTGTGGAACTGTTTTCAAACCATTATCTACAGGAGAATACAATTCTTTTCAATCCTATATGATTCTGGGTCTGCTAGCTTCTGTAAGCCTTAGTAGTATCTGCTAGGTTTGGGACACATCTGAAGTGTGTCAGTGGAAATCATTCCCTTCATATTGTCTGTTTATGACACCTCTAGTGTAGAAATATGGCACAAACATATGGTCATTTGCATCTACTCAAATGGACTCCCAATTTGTCTTTTCTCACTTAATACAGAGTTTCTGCTGCAGTCCTGTAGCTTTCCTTGGTCATTCATCCCAGATTCTCAGGCTTCATTACTGTAAAAATCTCAAGACTGCAACATTTGGTTTAATTGATCAGCTTACACATTGCTGCATTGTTTGGTTTAATTGATCAGCTTACACATTTGCTGATCATTAAATAATTTCCACTTTATAAATAGCATATTAACATCTAAAACTATGCTGTCATACAAATCAAGTAAGCCATGCTGCTAGAGACCTCACTACATAAGGATTTTTTCTGTTCCTCAGGAAAACTTGGCAGAGCATTCAGCCTTAGAAACAAAATACAGCAGCTGTAATTAGCCATTACGCTGTTCAGAATAATTGCCTGTGTTAGGTAATCATCACCTAAAATCCAAAAAGTTGTTTCTCTATATTGTAAATCAATTCCTAATCAGTTTCATATATCCCAACACAAAAGGAGAGTCTGTGCTTAATAATCTGGATTTATGCAATAAATACTAATAAACAGGAGATGTATCCTATTAAGAAAGATGAAAATTTTCACAAACATGCCAAGATTAAAGGAGGCATATATTTTTCCTGTCCCTGCCTATAACACTATACTGTTGGAAGATTACTCTGGAATGCTGGTAGACTACAAGAAGTCTGCATGCATCAATAATATTAATAGGGTGATTAAGACTTGTTAAGACTTTTAACTGAAAAAGGCTTTTAACTAAACTAGCAGTTTTTCCAAGAACAAGGGTCAGAAACGTTATGGAATTGCTTTTTTCTTTTGCTAGCTTGCAGTGAATGGTAAAATTGCTTCCTGTGTGTTGTCCTATTTCTATGTCTGCTTGTGAATTGCTGCCCTAAATAATGAACTAAAAATACGAGTTCATTTCTGTACTGTATTATGAATGTGCTATTGTCACAGCAGGTAATTACAATCATTCACAGTGTGAATATGAGGTCTGAATAGTAAATTGTCCTGAAAACAGTCTTCTTCTATGAATTTATGAATTTTCAATCTTACTTCTCGATACTGATTAATACTGTGTGACCATTTAACACTCAGGTCATTCAGCAGAACAGGCATCATACCTCAGAAGTCATGGAAGTGCAAAAACACTTACTGGACAATAAAAATAAAGTCTTATGACAATAAAATTAATGGATATTATACCTTTATAGAATGAAGATACAGGCAGTAAATATAAGAAATCATAAAAAAATCTTCTACTACTGCTGCTAAGAGGAAAATTTTAAAAAATAGGTTTGTCAGAGTAAGAAAAAAATGTCTTTATAGTGTCACTTGGTATCATTTATACAGGGAGGGAGGAACAGTTTTCTACAGCTAGGAAAGAAACATCTACAGAGCAAAAAAAAGAATAAATACTGCATTAGCAAGACATTTTTGTACCAATGGTTGGAAGATTTGTACTTTGCAGTACTGTGCACTCAAGTTTTAAAGAAAAATCTGTTTCTATTAATCTGTAATGACAATGTCTACGTTATAGTGAAAGATGTCTTCAGTGAATTTTGAGGCAGCAACTTTTCTGATTTTCTACTTGAGCTACATTGCTGCAGTAATGCAAAAGACATTCAGTAAAATCACTTACCTGAATTCAAAAGTACATCCTTGATGTTTAAAAAAGGAACATGAAGTTGGGTATTGCTACACTTTATCCAATTTCCAAAGTCGAATTTTTTTTTCTGAGAAAAATATTGGTTTTTAAAAAGATTTTTTGCAGTTTTTGAGCTCTCTTGTAAAATACATTTTCTTTTTTGGTTTTTCAGTAACCTGCAGAGAATCAACATGATCACATGGTGTGAAAAAAAAATTGTATTAAAGCAATTAAAAGATTATTTTTAATGGCTTCATTGAAACAAAATTTTTAGCTGTCATTCTTTCAGAATTCAAAATTTAGTTTCCAGAAGTTAATGATTGCATACATATTTCTTTCATTTTCAGTTTTTTAATTAATTTAATGTGGATTTCTTTTCCTTCTGTAAGAAAAAATCTGGTTGCAAATTCTGCTGTCAATATGTTGGTTTTAACCCAAGATTTGTTACTATATGGCTTATCCATAGATTTAACTAGAATGGCCTTGTAGAATGCTGAGATTACTAAATGTAATTGGCATTTTAAAAATTACTCTTACGGTGTGTCTATATGATTAAGCCTTAGCCCTTGTTTATTGTGAAATAATTAATGAGATTGTTTAAAGCAATGAAATAATATAAATCCAGAAATGTCATGAAATATGTTACAGTTGACATGATTAGTAATCTACATGCTGTGTAAATGAAGTCATATGGCTTATTCTGTAGCTATTACAATCACCAGGCAAGAAAAGAATATGCATAGGTTTCTCTTCCATTTATGCCAGCATCAAAGGAACAAACAATATTGCTGAAATTATTAAATAAAATAAAAATAAGGCACACAAAACTACTTGAGTATCTCAGTCATTTCAGTGGAGGTTAGCATCTAACTCAGTTGTGGGATTACCCCTGCGCTACATAGGAAAGGCACATTGATTTGGGAACCACTTTACTCCACTGGGACCCCTGCTTTTGACATATGAATTTACCTCATTCTAGGGAAAAAAGTTATAAAAGAGTATCTTGTTCAATACACAAGTTTTGAAGCCATATTTCTGTCCTTGAGACAAGGTTCTTGGATGCTTAATTGGTTCAAGGAAACTAATACGTCTAAGAAATACTTATCTGACCCATTTGCAAGAGCCACTGGAATAGGTGAGATTTTAAAGCATATTCACTTAACTGTTTCAAGATTTGGAAATCTTTGGTTCAAATTTAAGAGAAGACTTGTTATCTTTTTTTTTGTCTTATGCTAGATTTTTTTTCCCCACCAACACTTGTCCATTATTCTTATCTATTTACATGTTGTGCAAATTTAAGCTTTTCCTAGACTATGTCTACACTGAAAAGAACCTTCTTAATTTAGAGTTCAAAAGCACAAAGCTAAAAAATACTAAAGTAACTTTATGTACAATATCTATGATTAATTATAGCCTATTTTCTTCACAATCTCATGCTTTGAAGAATGAGAATTTTTCTCACAAAGAGTAGGTTGTTACAGACGCATTAGTTTTGTTTTGGTTTTTTTTCTTTGTTTGCTTTCTTAATTTATTTGAACAGATATGGAGGTTGCAGCATGTAGTATCATTGCAAATCACAGGTAAATTCAATAGCAGATGGTACTCAGGAGACTCTCCAGAGTACTTGAAGTCTTTCCATAAGTAAAATAAAGACTGTGACTAGGACATAAAGATCAGACCATAGAGATGCTGTATTTTGACACAAGCCATAAACAGGTATGCGTAAATACTCAAAGTTACTATCTCTGCTATGGCAAAATATCACTTGGACAATGAAGGAAGAAATCTCCATAATGCCCATGGTGCTTTCCTAGTGGTTCTTCTCAGCATTAGCTTGAAGTGATGTGCAGATAGTGCCTCAGTTTGTACTGCATCAGTTTTTAATTTCTGTTAGTTCCTAAGTGCAGAGGTTCAGACAGTAAAACACATGCTGCCACCTCCTTCTGGAACATCAGAACTACAAGAAGATGCATCAGCTGGCAGGTTAGCTTAGGATAATGTGATGAGGGAGACCATTTATTTATAAAACATTATAAAAGAAAGAGTGAAATGATAAAGCATCCCTGATTTGTTCTCTTCCTTTAATGAACCTCTAGATCAAAAGCAATGTCAATATACTTCAAGTTCATAGGCTATATAGACAGTAAGTGACATATTCTCCTGCCAGTTGCTATTCACTTTGAGTAGTAACTTTTATCTTAGAGGAAGCTATTGATGCTGGAATAGTATTTGAGATACTTAAGGATAACAGAATCCTGTATTAATGCAACACTGTTCCAGATTCAATCTGATTGCTTCTGTTAGTCACTGTTCATGTAATATTTATGTATCCTATGTAAGAGATAGTAAGCAACTCTAAGGCATGAAAATCTGATTTCTGTTACACCATATCTGCAGGATAATCTACAAAGTTTGGAACAGAACCACTTGTTTCCCTTAGGCCCTGGCCAAGCCTATACAGTCTTATTCAAAAACGGCCTCCTTTATATTCTGAAGTGGGAAAGTCTGAGGTCTGCAAGTCCCTGAGCATGTCTGGCAGGCAAAGCATCACCAGAGAGGAATGAACAAGGCCAGAGTGTTTTGGGTAGCTGAGAGCAGGAAGATCTACCTTAAAAAAGTCTCTAGAGAGAAAGGAGGGCCAAAGGAAAAACTGACGCCTTGTTATCAGTACTAAACCTGTAAAATTCCCAGCACCTTGTCTGTCTACTTTAAAATTACTAATGTAGAGAAGGAAACTGTGTGTGAAGAAAAAAAAAGAAAATTAAAAGAAACCTCTAATAATTCTATTTAACTGCTTAGTAGTGGGGGTTTTATTTATATTTGATGCCTGTAATAGAAGGAAACTTGCTTAGCATTCTGAGGAGAGGCTTAAGAAATGGCGTTCAATAGTTACTTAGATCTTCCTAAGCAATAATCAATAAAGATTTGCAGCTTATGGAGCTGCAACCTGTCTAAAGTGTCTTTATATCTAATGGAAACCTTTCACATCCTGCTGCCTAAGCATAGATACCTTCATGTAGAGGTAGAAGGTAGAAGAAGGAATGATAAGCAAATAAAGCAGTCAAATACAAAAGTGGGTTTATTTCCTTTCCCATAAAGACTTTGACACAAAGTATGTCACATTAAATTTTATCATTTGCATAGTGTTTGCCATATTGACATATGAGAAAATTTACGTTATATAAGATATGGCAACGTAACTTCCAAATCTGCTTTACTCCATTTGGGAATGAAGCACAAAATCTTTGATGAAGTACACAGACATAGAAATATTTTAGACAATGTGAAAGTACATATCACATCTTTTTTAAATCAGTGGCCAACATCAAAAACTTCGTCAAAAACAACATCAAAAGTTTTAAAATAAAAGTGAGATTGTAGGAGGTACTCTCTAGTTCTAGAAAAAAGAAATTATCATAACAGCAATAGGTTGGGTACACAAGCAGGCATGTAGAAAGCACAGAGAGCATCACCTGAACAGGATGAGCAAACTCCTGTTACTCTTTTTATCTTAGTTTATCATTGGGGCAGGGGGTGGGGTAAGGAGGGAGTCTAGGGTTTTCTTTAATTTTTTTTTAGTTATTTTTTTCTCTGTTATTGATGGAATTGGTGACCCCTCTTTCAAAACCCCAAAGAATCATCTACTCTTATCTCAAAAGCTGACATTGATAAACTTCAGATACAACACTGTTTGAATTCAGGTTTTAATAGTAATTTGTATTCAGTGCTTCAGTTTTTCCTTTTCTTTTTTACCTGGAAGTAACTGTTTCTATATCTCCATTTCTAAATGGTAGATTGTAGTAGACACGTTTTGAAGAGATGTTTAGTTTTGTCTATTTCACTGATTAAGTGAAAGCTTATTATTACATTTTTACCCAGTATAGTTTTGTGTACAATTGTATAGAGGAAGCTTAAAAATACCTAGGCGCTTAAAAGTAGGTTTATTATTTATCTTTGTGCTTTACACATCTTGTGCTGAATGTAATCTTGCAAAATATCCCAGGAGGTAGGAAATAGATGTAGTTGCAGTGGATTTTAATAGGAAACACAAGAGATTTGTCTTTTCCAAATTTTCTGGGGATTTATGTGTAGAAAAAAACCTTAGTTTTAAAAATCTGGAAAATAGGTTCAAATGAGTAATTCAAAACTTTTCATTCTATTCCAAACCATTTTGTGTGAAGAAGCTGTTTGTTTACAGGATTTCACCACACCAAATATACAAAGAGTGAGAAATAGTCCCATTTTTCATTAACCTGATAAAACTTGAGGATCTAGGAGATGACGTTACTTAAAATGCTGGCAGGGGGTTCTTTCAAAACAACATATGAAAGTAAAAGGAATAGTCCTACTGTTGACTAGCATATATTTATCACTATTATTTAATATGGTGATATATTCACTGTAATAACAACTTAGGGGTCAGCAGATGTCAGATGGTCTTATATAAAAATATGTATTTAAAAATTTTAAAAGTTAGTTTGATTGGACCTGATAGTATTTTGGGTGGTGTTCCTAAATTTTTTCACCTGTTTTTGTTGTTGTTTTTGGTCACAACTATTTATCACCAGAAAAAAAGAAAAACAAACCAATGCCCCCCCCCCAAAAAAGGCAAACATCTATTGTTATGTGAGCAAACACAAAAGAATTCATTGTGAAACAAATAAATTCCACAGATAAGATTTATATTACCCAGTTCTGATTGTTAAAAGCTGTTTTGTTTGACCTGTTTATCTATGCTGTGTCTATAGTGAATGGACCATCTTACTGGACATTCCCAATAATACTCATCTACTTACTTCAGAAAACTTTTTCAGATGGGATGAGTTGCCTTCTGAAGTGTCCTGGCTCTCTCCATCAGCTATAGAAGGAATCTAAAATATTTAAAAGCTATTAAAAAGCAATAAATTTATATATAATGCACTTCTCCTGTGCAACGTTTTTGTTCTTTAGGTAATTAGATCAGAGTGATCCACACATAGTATCATTGTGCACACATAGTATCATTGTGTAGAAATATTTAAAAATGTGGACCACATTCTGTCATATCAATGTTTTAAACACTGTTGTAATTGTCACATGTTGTTGGTGTAAAGAAAATTCATATGGCCAAAGGAAAACCACCTTAGCATTACTTTTACTTTTTAGAGTCAACTTGTTTATCTGCACAGAACTGTCAAACTATACTTAAGGAAGCATTGTAGAGAACTATACACTACTCTTCCACCTTGCCCCAGAAAACACGCAGGCATACAAGCAGATAGGCTCAGAAAGACTAAATCACATCAATTAATTTATAAAGGTAAAAGATTGGGGAAAATTAAAAAAAGTCTGTTTAGTTTTGAAGCCTAAGAAATGAAAAAAACTAAGTTAAGAAAAATTTCTATGTCACTTCTCTATAGCCTGACTACCTTATTTTTTTGGTTATAATATAAAATCAGGCAACTGCTAAAACACAGCTCATGAGATTCAAACAGACGAACAGATGTGATTTAGACACATCAGTTTTATTCATTTTAATGGATTTTTTTTTTACTGCTCAGCAATTTGCTTTTGATGTTTATTGAAATCACGTATTTAATGAGCAATCAGGGTAGACAAAATATACTCAAATTTAAACAATATAAATAAGATAGGGAATTGTAGTAATTTAGAAACAGTTTTAATAAAGGTTTTATTATTATGCAAATAATTAGAAAAATAAATTCAGATTGGCTTGCAAACAAACTAAACATGATTAAAAAATTATTAGAAAAACAGAACATCTGCAAAAATAATCTGAAAAATACACTGTTAGCATTCTGAAATCTACTGTGAAATAGTACTCTGAAATCAGAAATAGTAACAGAAGCTTTGAGATTAAGATGGACAGTAAGCTATATGATAACATAATGCCTACCTTGCGATTCAGTTTTAAAAAAATCTCCAATATGCTACTTGAAAGTTGCTAAAGTACCTTTTTTTTTTTTTTAACTGTAATCAGGAGGGAATAAATTCAGGATATAATTAATAAAAGTTTCACCTGGATGGTTTGTCTGAACAAGTGTAAAGAAAGGTGTGATGACCATCAAAAGCACTAGTTAACATCAAACAAAGATATGCAATATAGGAAGCAATGAAGTTAAGTCTGAGCCAAAGGTCTTGAAATCCTTGGCTCAAAAAGAATTACTAAGCTATGGAATTTCCTCTTGAAAAACTGTTTAGATCTCATCAATTTGGTCTACAAAATTACGACAAGTGTTGTGTAAAACTTTCTAATGTAATGAAACTAGTTTCTTCATAATAGACTTTTAAGCATTATCTATCATGATTTCTATTTAAGTGTTTTCAAAGACATGTATGTAGAATCCAAAGACAGAGAATTTTATGTCTCTATGCACAGAATTTTGTCTCTATGTACAGAATTTTATGTCTGTACAACATATAAATGCATTCCACTACTTTAGATCATCTATGAAAGAAACCTATATTTTTAATCCAATTTTCATATTATTTGAATGGATACAATAGCAGTACTAGAAAAAAAAGAAACTACATCTGAGAATGTGACGGCTGGAAACCTGCTATACTATAACCACAAATTTAATAAAATCCATATATACATAGCCATTTATCTTGCAGGGTTTTGCTGTTTTTCTCATTTCTGTTCCTTTTTCTGAAATAAAGAAATATTGTTTCACTCAGTTGAGTGAAATCCTATAGGAATTTAGTGGAATAAGTATGACTTCAATAACTGGTATTGTATAATACTAGTAGAGTATAATAATATTCTCAAGCCAGTAGAAGACATTTTCTTTTTCCCTTTTCTCAACAAATACTAGAAGGTAACTACTGCAATAAATCACCTTTTCTTGGTATAGCAAAGCCAATATATATGAGCCAAATGTATCATAGCAAATGCCATAAAAAATGGTAGCTTACTCATGAGACATAATGATTGTGTATCTTACCAGCTTAGATTTAGCCTGACTTCTCTCACACTGTCTTTATAATAAAATAAGCATTTGATTAAGATCTCAAGATATTTTTTTATATAAATTTTCTTTTTGTTCACTTTCTGCTTAATATTCCCTAACACTTACACTCAGGGCATTGGAATTATTTTAAATGAGCAATAAGGTTCATGTTTGGACACCTCCATAGGCAAAAGGCAGGTAACTTTTCTGTTTGACATAGGAGGAGACACACAATATCCACAGCCAGTGTTCATTTGGCATAAAATCCCCCTGGTGGCCTCAGCTGCAGTGAGGGGTATCAGTTAGACACAAAGTACAGCACATCTCTGACTCGAGAGTCTTTTTATTTCAGCTGTTTTTTCTCTACGACTTCAGAACATCCTCACAAGACATAAGTTGTTCTCATTGGCAATTATGAGGACTGAAATATAAGAGAGAATTCCAGTCTTCTAACTGAAGATATTTAGATGTAGGCCAAGCTGGTTAGGCTAATTAAGATTGCTCTATGGTTGCTGTCTCTCTAGAGATACTTGAGGAATCTCTACAGATTACTGAGGGTACCTACACATCTTCTTTATATGAGTTTAGCCTAATTTTTGCATCTAAATGTAGACAAATGTCATTTATCTTGTGGTATTTTATTTGAAGAAAAGATGAAAACTTTCTCTCTTTTTATAAATTTGGGAACTGAGGATTCATATTCTGCTATCAGTATATAGAATCATAGAATCATAAAATCATTATGGTTGGAGAAAACCTCTAAGATTGACTCCAACCTTTGACTAAACACCACCTTGACAACTAAACCAAGACTAAATGCAATGTCCAGTTTTTTCTTGAACTCCTCCAGGGACAGTGCCTCCACCACCTCCCTGGGTAGTCCATTCTAATGCCTGACAACTCTTTCAGTGAAGAAATTTTTCCTGATGTCTAACCTGAACCTCCCCTGGCACAGCTTGATGCCATGTCCTCTTGTCCTGTTGCTAGTAAGAGGCCAACCCCCATCTGGCTACAACCTCCTTTCAGGTAGTTGTACAGAGTGGTAAGGTCTCCTCTGAGATCCCTTTTCTTGAGGCTAAGTGCCCCCAGCTCCCTCAGTAGCTCTTCATATGACTTACATATTTTATTATGTGATTACTTATCCAAGTAGAAAAACATTTCCATTTTATTGTTGGACTTGATTCCATTCAAGTTAGAATAGTTATTTTCTTACAGAAGAGCTTTTGAAAGGTTTAATAATTTTGTATGGGTTTTTCAAACACTGTCCTAGCCTTTGCATAACTGAAAACAGTTTGATCTCTACAGACTTTTTCTACAGATTGTACCCTCCTTTTATATTTTCAGTTCACACACAACAGAAATGTGAATATTTCAAGTAGATCTTGTTAAAGCACACTAATTTTGCTTATGATACAGTACCTTGGAGCAGGGGAAAATGAACTTGAAGAGACAATGATAAAAACAATTTCTAGCAATGAAATTAAAGTAAACATGGTCTGCAAGGTTAATGGCATTTAAACATGGTAATTTTCTATCAGTTCCTTTTGCAGCAAATAAGTATGTAAATGCATTACACAAAATGTCAGGTTACATAGTTATAAGAGCCAGCATTAAATTATTTTAAAAATAGAAAACCATGAAAACATGCATGCACAAAAATAATCCAATATGCACACTAAAAAATACTGCCCCTTCCTGCAAAGAAAGCCCACTCTGCTTTGTTTTGCTGTGACAGATGCAATGACTGCTATGAGCCAGGTTAATTTGATGCAAACAGATTGATGGTCATCATAGAGCCATCAGCGTCATATATGCAATTGATGGTTAGTAATTTAATGTACTCCTCAGAAAACTGAATCTAAAATAGGGATGCAAACCTTACAAAACTGTGTCATCTCTAAAACAAAAAATATCTCACAT
This sequence comes from Monarcha castaneiventris obscurior, assembly GCA_026261815.1. Taxonomy (NCBI): domain Eukaryota; kingdom Metazoa; phylum Chordata; class Aves; order Passeriformes; family Monarchidae; genus Monarcha; species Monarcha castaneiventris. Next base: position 4,215,931 of record JAMPIT010000379.1, read on the forward strand.
ATAAGATCTCCTTAAGGAAGAAATAAATCTTGTTTTCTGCCTGAGAACATTAGAATGCTTTTAAATTTAAAAAAAAAAAGGTGACCACAGAGTACAATATATTATCAAAGTAGACTTCCCCACCATTACCCCAGATGCTATATATATTATTTTTATTTAACATGATTTCTGCATATGTGCATGTCCTGTATCATTGTTGAAGAATTTACCCCTAAGAAATGTTGTCCTCCTCTCTATATTCCTAGTTGATAATAACGCAGTCATATTATTTATATCTAAATCACATGCTGAATATGTACCAGTGTTGGAAGAGTGTGCTTAGCAGTAGAAAGTAGAAAATATTCATGGGGTTGAGAAATAATATATTGTTTATATATTATTTTGAAATAATATATAAAACATATGATTAGGAAGTGTACAGGTATAGCATGCAGTATCTAGTGACAATAATTATTCCTGAATGTTTTGACACCTTTTAATATTTTTACTCTTATTTTTCACAGGTATTTTATGGAAGAAACCTTTGTTTAAGTGAATGAATAAATGCAGAAAACTAGTTTTGGTCTGACAGACAAGAATTTGACTGATGAGACAATTAAATTGCCACTAAATGGATTTTTTTTCATTACTTACTGGTTAAGTAATAACAAAGCCAAAACTTCTTTTGGGCACTGTAGCATGGATGGGAATGAGGGCAAGAGAAGCCATGAGTAGGTAGCATCCTTGGGGGAGAGACATGTTGCTGGGTATTGATCTCATTTGTGTGATCTGCCATTAAATATCCCTCAGAAAGTGAAACCAAATGCAACACATAATGGACTCCAAGTGGCTTCTATTCATGCAAACTATAAATATTAGTAACTCATTTTTCAAGGCAGTCCCATATGAAGTCATGGTCTTAGTTTGTCTCCAAAGAGGGAGTAGTAACATGATGTCTCACACTACAAAGTCAGCAACACTGAGTACAGTTTGCTACTCTACATGTAATGTTGAGCATTCATGGCATCTGCATGCCATTCTAGAGCCAGAATATCATTAAACAAGGGGTAGAAAGAAATCTACACAATATTAAGGTTGTGTTGGTTGAAAAAGCAAACATCTTGAAGATGCTAATAGTATTTTTCACATTTAGTTTGTTAGTTTAACAAGTTTTCATATGAATTATAACTTTGAGAAACTCAGAATTACCAATTACTTCTATATATTTCGGTCCTGAGTTCAACTTCCATACATTTTAGTTATCATAACAAGCATTTTACTTCTATGGCTGTAACGGATCACGTACTTACAGTATTAGACTAGTACTTGGCTATTCTTGTCCTGTTGAATTATTTTTCTTACCAGTTCACTTCAAATTGCACTGATAACAGGAAGCTATAACAACTGAATACTGCTATTTTATTGATTTTTATATGATTGGGGAAGAGGAAGCATTTTGTATTTTATATCTAGAAAGGGTGAAATGGCGTACAATTTAAAGCATTTAAATATACTGCAAAATGCTAGGGGAAAACACTGGGTGTTTAGATCCTTCAAATTAAAACTGTATGATACAATTAAAATATCAAAAATAGTATAACTTGAAGAATTAGGGAAGGGATCATTCTCTTGCACTCAGAACTGGTGAGGCCACACAGAGTACTGTGTTCAGTTTTGGGCCCCTCATTACAAGAAAGACATTGACGTGCTGGAGTATATCTAACAAAGAGCAACAGAGGGTTGCAGAACCCCAGCAGAAGGGTTTGGAGCACAAATCCGATGAAGTGCAGCTGTGAGCTGGGGGTGTTCAGCCTGAAGAAAAGGAGGCTCAGGGGTGACCTTACTGCTCTCTACAGCTCCCTGAAAGGAGGCTGTAGCCAGGTGGGGGTCCGTCTCTTCTGCCAGGTAACAAGTGCTAGCACAAGAGAAAATGGCCTCAAGTTTTGCCAGGTGAGGTTTAGATTGAATATTAAGAAAAATTTCTTCACCATCAGAGTTGAGCATAGGAACAGGCTGGCCAGGGAAGTCGCCATCCCTGGAGGTAAGTAAAAGATGGGTAGATGAGGTGCTTAGGGACACAGTTTAGTGATGGGCTTGGTAGGGCTGGGTCAATGACTGGACTTGTAGACATTTAGGGTCTTCTGCAATGTAAATGAATATACGATTCAATATTTTAAATATAACACTTTAATGAATTCCTATGAAAAATTCCTTATTTTCCTATGATTTGCAAATCTGAGTGGCTTAGCACATGTTGTTTGAGCTTAGTTACTGCTAAGGAAAATATCAAACAGTATGACATATTCATTCTTCACACTTTAACGTTATTCAGAAGGTTGAAATTCTGATCATTCGTAAGATTCAGGTCACTGGTAAGAGTAAATATTGTACGTTTATAGTAAACATTATAGTTTTTATAATTTTAAGTTTTTTCTCATTGAAAATTCTTAAATGGTATTTGTTTTATTTGCCTAAAATATCAGACTAAAAAAGATGGAAAGAAGAGCTGTCTGGTGGCTCTCTCTCAATTTATATTTATTATTGGTTTGTACTCAAAATCTATTAATATAATATATAAAAGCAAGAAAAAATAGTTATTTTATCTTTAAACAGGGCATAAGTCAGGATGTTTTGTGAATCGCTGTAAGCATTTTCATAGCTTTTTCTTTCACATACTGAAATAGTTTAATTTATTTTTTGAAAGGTATCTTCAGCATAACATGAGTAATTGTACCAAGATCATTTGAAAACATTAACTTACACCTTTAGTCTTGGAAGTTTGTGTGTGTGTGTGGCAGAGATAGCAAACTGAACTGAGGTAGTAAACTGAACTATTACAAAATATAATGCTGTATAAGTTACAAAATTTTGTAGATTATGTAGACAATCTTTCTCATATCATTTATTCAAATGCATGCCAGACTGGAGCTGGAAATTTATTTCCATTTTCTAACTATTTAAAACCATTTCTCTACTTAAATGTAGATCATAGCAATTTTTTCTGTGGTTCTCAGTGTGGTGCAGTTTATAAACACTGAACTAGTATCATCAAAATAAGAAGACTGGAAGGAAGTTACCAATGGTTTCCATTTGTTCACTGAATGATCAATATACTCTTCAATGGTCTTTTATGTTTTTTGAGAACATCTTGTGAAAAAATCTGTTCAGTTGAGACAAATTGTAGCAATGTTTCCATTCAATCCCTTGCAAGTTCCATCTTCTAGAGTTTCTTTTGTTTGCATGTTGACTGAATGAAATCTGAATAGCTTACCTTCCAAATCAATGGCTTCGATAATCACTCACTGGTATTCCCTGATGCTTTGAGATTTAAATAGTTTTCAGGAACAAAAATCATTAAATCTTAATGTTAAACTCCTTTAGCTCATTTCTTACTGAGAAGTGGGGGAAATTTTGGCATCCTACATAGAGTTCCTCAGGGTGCTATTGCAAGTAAGTCTGGTAAATCAATCTCTGAAAGAAGTTTGCATTTTGCAAATTCAAATGACATTATTTAATTCACTATACACATAATTTGCAAAAACTTGAAGTGGCAATAGTGTAATAAAATTTCATCTCTCTTTGAATATCTAAGATGATTTATCTGTATTAAAAAAAAAAAAAATAAACAGTGCATTGCAATGCATCTATATGTTTAATTTGATTGGATGGTCTTTGGCATGGTTTTGTTCTGGACCAGCTAGCAGTCTTCTAAACTCATTTGCTTTGGTATTTAGCACAAGCCAGACACTGTTCCAAGGCCAGACTGAATGTAAAATTCTAATCTGGAGCATAAGAAGAGTCAACATTAAAGATATGAGTCTCCTGTTCTGGTTCCTCACAAGTGCCAGAGAGTGGTCCTTAGCACATTTAGTTTACTAGTACAGCTGTAGTTCTAGTGGGATCTAGAAATGTAGATTCCCACCTTGGTCAGGAGGGCCAAGAGGATGGCGAAGAATCTGGAGGGGAATCCTTATGAGGAATGGCTGAGATCACCTGATCTGTTCTTCCTGGAGAAGAGGGAGACTGAGGGGAAACCTCATTGCAGTTACAACTTCCTCATGAGAAGTGGAGGGGCAGGTACCAATTTTTCACCTCATAACCAGTGACAGGACTCAGGGAAACAGCATGAAACTGAATCAGGGGAGGTTTAGGTTGGATATCAGGAAGTTTTTTTCACCCAGAGAGTGGTTGAGCACTGAAACAGTCTCCCCAGGGAAATGGTCACAGCACTAAGCCTGAGAGAGTTGAAGAAGCATTTGGACAACACTCTTGGGCATATGATGTGATTCTTGGGGTGTCCTGCTAAAGGCCAAGAGATGGATTTGGTGATCCTGCTGGGTCCCTTCCAACTCAGCTTATTCTATGATTTTAGGATTCTACGACAGCTAGATTAGTCATAGGAAGAGCTACGTCTGTGTCTACATAGGAGAGAACTTTAAAGGCGTTTCTTGATTCGATTACTATATTACTTCTGATTAAAAATACCACTTCTTCATATTTCAGTTTACCCATTTTCAAAATGGATCCAATACTCAATAAAATTATTGTTATTCACCACTGTGAATGACTGGTAGGTCTGAGGCACTATCATTGTTTTAAAACAAAAATTGTATTTTTTCTAAAATCTGTTGCACTATGAAAATGGGCAAGATGAGTCATAACAAAACCTTCAAAGTTAGGTTATGTCACTGATGTAAAATGGGCATTGCTTTTTTCTATATTAACTAAGTCTTTATCAATTCAACGAAGGAAATGGCTTTTTGTAGTTTACTTCCACTAAATAGGAATATTGGTTGAAAAAAATATTATCTCTTTAGAGCATCAGCAAAATACTCTCTGTTCACATATTAAATACTAATGTAGAACTGAAAATGGTCATTGCAGGCTGTAGTTAATGTTCTGTATGTACATCATAGGAATGAGCATTTCAACCCAACAAATGTCTGAGTATACTGTCCAATGGACAGTATGGGATGAAAGAGAATTTTTCAGGGACAAGAATAAGGGTGAAATTATTGTGCTGGGGAAATCTGAAATGGTGATTTAGGGAAGTTTAAAACAGTGATTCTTGAAAGTCCCAGAGAGGTCTCATGACATATACATCAGTGTGGCAGATCAGCAACAGCACAGAGAGATTGGAACTATTTTAGAAGTCATGAAAAGTCTTAACTAAAGGAAATTTGAAAAAAAGAAAGAAATATGATGACAGAATAGCTGGGGCATTATTCCTATATTTTCCATTACAACCAACACAAACTTAAAGAAATTAGGGATGAAAACACTGAACACTTCTGCTTATTGTTTTCTCAGATTGTTCCCAGACATTCTCTGATATCCTGGGCCTCTTACCTAGAAGGCTCAGAAGCTCCTAAAGTCCAGAGACCATGGCACAGTCCAGGAAGCTCTGATCTAATCCTGGCTCTCACAAAGATCTCTCTTCAGCCGTAGGTAAAAGAGTGCTTGACTCTTCTTAATCAGGGGGCATCTGCAAAAAATACTACAGATAGCTGGGTCAAGAACATCAAGTCCTGCCCCTTAGAAGCTGTTAGAGCCACCTCAGGCCCAAATATTTGTGCATCCCTCATGAAGTTCCACAAGGGGAAGGGGAATGTCCTGCACCTGGGGAAGAACAACCTCATGCAACAATACATGTGTCTGGCAGCGACACAGCCAGAAAACAGCTTTCAGAAAAGGTCCTGGTGAACACCAGTTTGAAGATGAGCTGGCAGTGTGCCCTTTTGGCAAAGAAAGTTACTAGTATCCTCGGCTGCATTACACAAAGTATGGCCATCAGGTTGAGGGACATCATCCTTCCCCTCTCCTAGCATTGCTGAGGCCACATCTGAAGTTCTGTGTCCATTTCTGAGCTCCTCAGTATAAGACAGACTTGGAGAAGGGCCAGTGAAGGTCCTCTAAGTTGATTATGGGCCATCTCACCTATGAGGAATGGTTTAGAGTACTGGGACTATTAAGCCTAGAGAAGAGATGGCTCAGGAGAAATCTTATTTATGTATATCAGTACCAGAAAGGAGAGTGCAAAGAAGATGCAGCCAGACTTTTTTCAGTGGTGTTCAGTGGCAGGACAGGAAGCAATGGACAAAATCTGAAGAACTGAATGTTCCATCAGAAAATCAGTTAACACTTGTTGTGAGGGTAACTAAGCTCTGGAACATGCTGCCCAGAGATGTTTTGTATTTAAACAGTGGATTTTACCATTTCTTCTAATTCTAACCATGTAAACCATCTTAGAATCTCTCAGCAGTCAATATAAAGAAATAAAGATGTTTGGAGAATAGCTAGTCAGTTTTAAGGTGGATATAATTAATTGCTCTCTAGAGATACATCTGTCATCTTGTCTATTACAGCATAATGGACATGGTTGGGTGTCTCACAGTTCTTAGATTTTATATGAATGCAGTAAACTGAGATGAATTCCAGCTCAGCTATTCACATATAGATGATTGAAGTGCTGAAAATTAAAGCTGAAATAGTACTTTGAACAGTATATTAGGAAAATTCATTTTGTTAAGATATTTTATTCCACAAGTATTGTCCTTGTCAGTCAGGAGGTACATAGTTCTTCTGATCAATTTAATAATAAAATTCTAAAGTGTCAAATATTGTTCTCTTTGAATTAATAGAAGTAATGGCTAGACTGCAAATTCTATGTGGCTTTGGAATACTGTTTAGGACAGTCCATTGGAAATACTAACTGTACAGTTGTCGCTTTCTAAACAAGACAAGATATGTAAATATTTCCACGTGGGTTTTGGCTTCCACACTTTTCAAAGGCAGTTTTACTCCCCTTCCAGACTGAAACTTGACAGAGAAAAATCTAAATAAAAATATTATAGTCTTATATTTCTGATTTAATTTTCTTGTAGGATAAGGTTGCTGTAGCAGCACCAAAAAAGGCATGGATATTATTTTTGCAATCTAAAAGTAGGTGGTCTTTGGAATATCTGAGTTAAAACATTTAATTTTTCTGGGTTTTTTCTTCTAGTCCAATGTTTCCTTCATTTTTCACATAAACATGGTTTCTAATTTCAACAAAAAAGTTAGGCTATGTATAACTTCCATGACACCATACCTTCTTTTTTCATTTCTCATCCTTTGTAGCATTTTTGCACTCAAATCATGGTGGTGGACAAGGACTAAAGAAAAAGAGAAAAATATTACAGGTTTTACTGGTTTTGCACAAAACATGCAAAACCAGAAAATAGGCCCCAGAGGTTTTAAGATTATTCAAATTCGTTGACTATAATCTCAACATACCAGCAGTATGATCCTGCAGAATTCTTCTGCAGTCACATATTGATAGAACCATATATACTTAAGGTGAGAAAAAAAGGCAGCTGTAATAAGCATGGAGTAAAATAGTAGCAACTGGTTCAGAGTTTCAGCTGTATGTATAAATAGGAAAGTTTGTCTTACAGATATTTTTCAGAAACTTAGATATAGCGTTGACATCAAACATCAATTCTGCAGCCCTTCACTATAATTGCTATCTGTATTGGCAAATTAGGAATATGGATGACAGTAAAATATGGGATTCTTCACTTCAAAAAATAAAATAATCAGGTGATAGATAAAGGGATCCAGACAGTCGCTAAAAGAAACTTTGTCTTTTTCAAAAGTAAAATCTGCTTGCAGGAAAAACTGGTGATACTCTCTAGCCTTTAGTTAATCTCCCTTTATGAATATAAAGCAATTCTTTGAAGATGTGATATTTTTTCTGATATTATTTCTCTTTCTTACCAACATAAATTCATATGGATTAAGTATCCATACAGATTGTAAATTGAAAGTCAAAGCAACTTGTTTCCAAGGATCATTTAAAAGCTTGTCTTCCAAGAATTAGCTCTTCCTGGCATTTTTTCACACTGTCATATTGCTTATATCTTCCTGATTTTTTCAGGCTTTTTTCAAGTTTTTCCTATACTTTTCCAGCCTGTTCTCCTTCTCAATGCTGTTTTGTTTTTGTAGGGCTCTCATACAGTCATACTGAAATAATCTGTAATGATTATATTGGCAGAATCACTATTCAGATATCAATCTGTTTGCTTAACTGACTTTTTTTTCAATCCTTACACATCCAGATTTAGATTACTTATTGTGGTACTTCCTCTTTATATATTAGTTTTAGCCTTTGGTGCCTTATGAACAGCAGATACTGGAAGGATCTATGTAAACATCCATGAAAGGATAAATATTTTGCTGCAATTCTAAGTGTAAAGTTATGTCGATGGGCTTTAAAGTAATGCTGCAGAATGAAGCGGGCAATCAACTTTATTCCAAGTGGATCAGAGACTTCTATCTCTCTGCACCCTTTCCTGTCTATTTAAAGTATATATCCATTTTTCTCTGCTGTGTGCTGGGAAAAAGAACTGAGATAAATCACCATGTTTCTATGAAATTGCTGTGCGTGAACCCTTGTTTTTGGATACATCAAAGACTTATGACACTTAATTCTCCAGCAAAATAAGTAAAATACATTCGTTACACATTAATTTGTATAAATTGATAAATTTTATCATCCGGTACTAAAAATGGCTCCAGTATATAAATAAATATTGTAGTCTTGATAAAAGAAATTGGTTTTTAGAAGAAGGAGACAAGGCTTTTATGAACAAGGCATGAGAAATATTTCTAAACATAGGAAGAGACATGGAAAAAATAGCAATGTGAGAAGCTCAAAAGGCAGAAGATCAGAGAGACCCAAGAAAAGAGCAAGTGAATGGGGGAATAAGGAGGGGGGGGAAGATCAGAAGCAGGAAAAGTGAACAGCAATTTATGCTAAAAGAAAATCAAGTAAATCCTAGCTAATGAATGTAAGACAGGGAAGAACTCATGGTGCAGTGATTTTGGCAGTGCAGTGACACAGTTGCAAGCATATAGACAAAGAGGCTGTAGTCAACTTAGTAATATACAGGCAGAAAAGGATACAAGTAAATTTCCTTAGTCATCACTAAGAGACTTTTCCCATATTTTTATCTATTCTACAAGTCTGTGAGACCAACTGTGGAGCTTATTCCATCAGTATTTCAAGAGTCGTCATATTATTTCTAGATATGCCATATTTTCTCTAGATACATCAGTACATACAACTACAGATTCACAGTTTATAGCAAAACATTTTAATTGCCTCTGATAGTAACGTACACTTCTAGTGCTAATGAACACTTCTACGGGTAATGCAGAACATTTACAGCAGCAAAAGTCTTGATGTATGTCACACAGGCATGCTGTCACACCCTGAAGATCAAGCATTGGCTTTCAGAGTTAAAATTTTAAGTCAAACTAGTGTGAAATTACATACCTGAGGTATTCCAATATGGATATGCAATGAAACTCCCTAATGCATGTACATGTAAACCTTATGCAAGAATGGGAAAGCACAAATGGATTCTGGATTCACTTTTTTGAGATTTGGGCTATAAATCTGACATAATGGAATGGAATTAACTTAATTTCATTTGATTTTCATGCTTTGGTGAAAATGTAGCAAAACATGAGTGTTCACAAACCAGATTTTACTCTTGTACTCTTACTCTCCTGACACTTTTCTGCAATGATTTTGTTGTTTATGGAGTATGAGATTTATGCTTATCTCAGCAATTTTATTTCTTTTTTTCATGTACAGATGATTCATTTCCAAACTGCAAAAACTGAAGGTTCTGACAGATCTGAAATATATCTTCATCCCTCATGGTGTGTAACTGCTTCTCTTTGCACTGGTTGTAATTCCCAGAAGTGTCAAAAATCCTTTTGAAGGATAGCAAAATGTCAGAAAAAGTGATACTAGAAAAATGCTTCTCTTATTTTGGGTGAGACACTGTAAAGTGGATGTAATCAGTGAAAGCAGGAATAAACAGCTATTGAAGAAAGCAGTTATGATCAGTTCTTATGCTCTTTCCCAGAAGAAAATCTGCAGATGGCAGTCCAGCAGGTATCATGGAGAAATATGTACTAAAAAAATGTAAAAAGGTGGAAAAAATCCAGATCTACATATCATTGTATAGCAGAACTGTCAGTATGATACTCAATATTCAGTATGAGACATCTGATTACCTGTGGTCTATGCTCAACTGTATTCAATTACAAGTTATGTCACTCATCCCACAGAAATTTTATGCCTTTGCTATTTATTACTGAAAGGATCTTTCTATACTCTTTCCACTATCCCAGAGGTACATGAACAGAAGAAATGTTGTACATAATATTAAACTTGAAACATGCATTTACTGTTATTTAGAAAGATGAACCAGCACTGCTACTTTCAAAGTGTAATTTTTGTAAGCTGTGTTCCTAGAGAGGGCACTCCTGTATGCCAAACTTGTGCCCTGATGGAAAGATGAATGTGGTGGTTTCACTGGGGAAATCCCTGTGGCAATATGAGACTTGTCAGATTTCTGAGGAGCAGATAACCAGGTAGGCACAGTGGCTCATTGGCAAACTGGCCCTTCTGATTACAGAGTGCTTACGAGACCCTTGTCTTCCTCTGTGGAGCAATCTCAGGACTTGAATAGTTCTTTTGACCTAGACTGGTGTTTGCGTAAGGGGTCACAAACATGTCTGTCCTTCTCAAGATGTGAGTGCTGCATTTAGGGTTAGATGGAGATGAGGAGGTGGTTGAGCCTCAGCATCTGAGGTAAGTCAAGATTGCAGCGCTGCTGCCACTGGAACTGTGGCTTCGTAACTTGGTGTCTAAGCAGAGGGGAGATGGGAGCCTACACTGGAGTCAGAACAACATCAAACAGTGAAATCTGCAAGATAAAATGGCAAGCTCCCTGTTTGAAAGTCTGTGCTTATCACTGCTTAACAAGGCTAGCAAAACTGGGCTTCTGTTTGCTTTTGGAAACATGGGTAAAAGCTACTGCCTCATTGAGCTTTCTCTGCCTGCAGAGAAATGAGAATTTATTGCTTCTAAATTCAGATCTGGCTACTGCCACTCATGCCTCCATCATTCTGACACTGCCTTTCTACAGTGCATTTCATCTGGGGCAACATTTCTTTATTTAATCAGGAGATTCAGTGAACTGCAGTGAAGGCACTTAACAGTCACTTAACATTCTGAATCTTTTCACTGTTAACTTTAAGCTCACTTTCCATATAATCCATGTCATAGGAATATTCAAAAGGTTTAAGAGCTCAGATGTTAATACTAGGAGTTTGAAATATTAATTTCAGATCATATTTTTACATCAGAATTACAGATATGATCACTTGAGTTTCAAAGATATTAAGTAAAAAGTTTGTAGTCACAGACCATATATGATTAAATATTGTTAGTAAATAATTTTGAACCACTAATCAGCACTTAATATATGTGTGAAATCTAACATGGAGATTTACAGTGCTTATTGTGCTTTATGCTTCTGTGAAACTGCCTTCTTTCTTACTGATGGATGGAGGTAGAGTAAGCAATGTCACCTTCATATTTCCTTGTGGATGTGCTATATAAAGAGCTTGGCTTTTTCTTTAAATTTATATGGCTTTATTCCTAAACAGAATTTCATCAACTTTTCACTTCTGAGCATTGTATTTTTAAAAATAGATAACTCAGTGTACTGCTTATTTCATAAAATTTTGAGAGTACCTTTAAGTGTTGGCTCCCCTCACAATGTTTTAATGTCCAAATTTAGGTTTTGTGATTTCTATTGAGAAAAACCCCACAACATTGTGGTTTATTAACTCCATAAATAGAAAATTTTACAATCTGTTTAAGAAAGGACAGCAGAGTCATCTTATCATGATATAAATGGCATTTCTTTCCTACTGTAGACAGAATATTTTGCCCAGCTTTTAAAACTACTAACAATTCTAGTTAAGGGATGGTACTTTTAGTATGAAAGTATTCTGATATGAGTAGTCAACTCTTCTTCCAGGAGTACACTATGCCCAGAAAAGATGACTGAAACACACCTCCATTAAGATTTAGCTCTAGTTTGTAGAGGCTCATTCATTCCTTTTGCTGTTCTAAAATTATAGCTTGACAGATACCTCTGTTAGCATGCTTATTTCTGTAATGTGACATTGATTTTCCTACGGAACTTGAAATTCCATGTATTTAGGTATAATTGTTTAATGGCTTGAACTTCAGTCACTGTAAATTGGCACATCCCAAAATAGCACAATTTTCATATTGCTCCTTATTTATAGCTTGCTCATAATAACAATTTATAGAATAAGGGGCTTACTTTCACTATGACAGAAAGTCATATTTTTCAAAGGCCAACACCAATTTTAGCCATGTTTCAATAAGCTGCATAAATTAACTATTTCTGAGTAAAAGTCACAGATTAAAGGTGACTCCATTGTCATTTCTAGAATTAAGACACTGTCCAAATATTTGATATCCAGCAGAAAAATGGAGCCCTCTGTGAGATCACTGCTTTCCCATGGCTGGTTGTTCAACAAGCCCAGCAGAGCAATGCCTGGGGCTATGATGAGATTGTTGAAGATCACTTAAAAGCATGTGCAGTCCTGCCATCATCACAGAATGGTCTATTGCTTCTGACGTGATTAAGGCAAATTTTTAGATTGGTTTTATCTTCATCTTCTCCCCATTAAAACAAACACTAAAAATGTAGAAATGCTAGTTAGAGTTCTACCCTAAAATTTTAGCAAGTAACATAGAAATTAATATTGGTGTTGGCTGATAATTCTTATCCTGAATCTCATTAGTCACTGGAACTAACCTTTCCTGATCATTTTTCTGCTGGTCTTGAATGTGACCTGTGTTGTATGACTGGCAGAGGACAAAAAAAATTCCAAAACATCCTTTTTGGTAAAGAGGACGGCTGTGTGTTTGCTCTTTAGTAGTCATCATATGTAGCTTTCCATAAGGTCTAGTCTCCTTGGGTACAAAACAGATGGTTCAAACTTAATAAAGGGATACTATGGGGAATACAAGAATTACATGTACCAAAACTAACTTTGTGCTCCCTTATAGGGCCCAGACGAGCTATGATGTGAATGTGAACTCTGAGACTGCAGCCAGATTGGCCTCTAATCCCTGTAAAGCAATAGTGCCATTTAACTGGATTTTTTTTTTTCTTTTCCACATCTGCTGATTTGAAAGTCTTCATTGCTTCCTCTCACATATTCCCCAGATTAACATGATTTTTGTGCCACTCAGTGCTGTTAACGTCTGTGTTTCAGGGCTCTTGGGCAAGGCATAAGGAGATTCATCTCTTTGGAGGGTATTATCATAAACAAAATAAGTCACCTGAATCACCAAGATTTGTCCAGGTCAGTCATTAGTTTTTAGCTTTTGCCTAGAATTTTCACTGAGCAGTCATGAATCCCTAGTGTTTGGGGATCAGAGCACTTCAACTCTTGCACCATTTAGGAATGTCACTACTTCTAGACAAATGAGTTTGGATATGAAAACTCAGTCTTTTAAAGACCAATTCTGACCATGAACAGGAATAATCTCTACCTTTTTAGTCTCTAGGCAGTTGTCTTGTTTACTCTCTACAGGGCCTTGGGCCAGAACTGATGTGCTAACACGGAGATGCCAAAGATGAGCTTTGGCAGGCAGGATCCCGTGCAGTCTGGTAGGCAGCTCAGGCAGCACCTGAGAGCACATTTCCAGGTTCATTATCTACTTGGAGAGCAAACAGCTTTGTATCAATAAAGGTCACATCCCAGAATACAGCAGAGGCATCAGCAGAGACCATGCTGACACCACAAGAGGCAGGCCATCATTACAACTAATTAGCAGAATTGCAACCCTTCAACGACTAGTGTGGAATGGTAAAGACATCAGGTTGAAGCCTAATCAGAAACTAAAGATAGAACAGAAAACTGAAAGTCAGATTGTCAAACTAAAGGACAACAAGAAGAGACTTGGCTTAGTTCTGAGACTTCTGGGTCTTTGTGGTGTAACAACGTGCTGGTTCCCTGGTTGCTAGCATTTTATTATTTATAAATACATTTTTACATACAAATACATTTTTAAGAACTGTATATACATATACAGTTGTTTAAAAATTTTGTTTAGTCACCTAATCTATCTGTTTTTATTGGATTTGTCTTTCAGGTGATTTTTTTAAATAAAAATGCACTTTTTTTTTAATAACCTCGTTTTTTTCTGCTGTCATTTGGCAACTCATTGTTCTGAAATTACTCCTTTGGTAGACTTTGCTGTCAAATGGATTTCAGCTGAACTGGTCATAGTTTTTAGCAGTAGGAGCTCTACTGAACACAAACCAGCATGACATGATTAGAAAGTGTCTAACAACAGGAAACACTGTCCTAAGTACACTTTTCAGTTCCCAGGCAATTTTGTGTGGTAATATTTTTGATGAGATGATGTCATTAGAATGGGTGTATTTTGAATCCAGTCCTCCAAAAATAACTCAGAATTTTCATGTGAGGGGAACTACAGGAAGGAAATGTGAATTTTTCTATACCCTTAATACTACAGAGACAAAAACTTGCATCATGAGTGGTATAATAAAGTCAGTCCTAAAAACCTTTTCTGAACACTCTCTTTGGTGAATGCCATCTTTGGCAATGAGGTTGAGTGATGCTATTACTCTTAAGATTGCACTAGTTTTGTTTATTATTTTCTCTAAGATACAATATTAAGGAAAAAACATGACAATTTTTTTTGAATTATCTTTTTTTTGCTCCTTCTCTGTGGTAGATGTGTAGCTTAATAATAAGCAATATTTTCCTGAAATGCCTGAAAACAATAATCTGTGAAGTACATAAGTATCATTTTAAGCAAGAAAGAGTCTTTTCTATTGTTAATTCCAATTCAGCAAAAAGTCTTTCAAGTATTCTATGCTGCACAGTAACACAGAAAGTTCCTGTGGTAAAAGCAAGCTAGCTTTTTATTAGGTGGACTGTTGAAAAATAAATTCTATCTCCATGCCATAAGTACACACTGTCACCTCTAAATTGTCCTCTGCCTGTGGGCATTTCCTCCAAATTCCATATCTGCGTATCTGTGCACAGCCTTTGATGAGGTCTTTTTTAGAAATTCTACATTGCAAACACACATTTTTAAGACCATGTAAACTTATCTATAGATAAGACTGGTTGCAAATGGCAATTTAGAAGGGAAAATTTTGCCTTATGCTGATGATTTTTTATAAAATTTTTTTCAAACATGTAATTTCAAAATAAGCATTGAATGTAAACTCTTCCTAGACACAAATACATATTCTGAATGGTAAAAGTAATTTTACTAGAAGTGAGAAATAAAGTTTGTTCAAGGAACACACATAATTAGTAATGTCATTCTTGGGTTTCCTTTTTATTGTCATTAAGAGAACTTGTTTTATCATATGACAGAACTTGGTAATCTCACCTATTATGGATCTTTAACATTTTTTATTTTATGTGATTGAATTTACCTTTAATATACACTTAAAATTGTATTAAACATTTAAATCACTGACTTTTATAAACTGAGTGTAACGCAATAAAATAAACTAAGTAGGAAATTAAAATTATACTGAATACAATTTTTTCTATTCGCAGTTTTGCTTGGTTCATACCAGCTTCACAGATAAGAAGAAAAATTAACTGTAAAAAGCAGTGTAAAGATTTTAAACATAAAACATGACTCTCTATGCTTTTTTTCCATGTAAATGGAAATGTTATTTCTACTCTTCCTTATTTCGTTAAAGAATAAGAACAAAATGCCTGTATCCAGGCAGCAACAAACTTTAACAAATTTCTGACTTCATTCTTATTACTCAGGTCTGCCTGTAGTTAATTTAAAGCTTAGTTCACTGTACAGTCTATGATAAGAATAATAATGAGTAGTTGTCAGCCCTAGGAATATCCTGGAACAAGATTAATGTTGCATTTAGAAATTGTGAAAAGTGTTTATTTCACTGAAAAGTTATACAAAAGCCTTTTGGGTGCCATTTTTTTATGTGTGAGATTAGAACAAAACAAATTGAAATTGTTTAAATCAATAACAGCTATCAGACATAGATCTGCAATGATGTTCCTAAGCAGTCACTTTAGTTCCTGGGTTCACAGTTTGGGTTATCAAGAGATGGAAAATGATAGATGGGTATAAATTATGCACAGCTTCTAAGCTTTCTTCTTTCCTTTTAAAGATTTTAAAAATGCACTCAGCTCTGACTCCTGGCTGCCTACAGCCTATTATTTCCTAATCCAAACCGTGACTATGCGGCAGGAGAGTAGAACATGTTTAAAGCAGTTTCCTTTGATGCACAAACAGTTTCTTCTTCTCCTGTCCTTGTTGGCTGGGATTAAGGTTTCTGTAGGAACAAAAACAGCAGCACATGACTCCACTGCAGAGCAGGGTTCCCTCCAAACGCAGGGAGAGCTGAACTTCTGTATGCCCTAGGTATTATTTGGCAGAAGAGTAGGTTGTTGTACATGAAGCTGGAGTGGTGGTTATATAATAGCTTTGAAGTTTCAAACTTCTGGATGTCTGGAATTGTAAATCCTGCTTAGCTCCATTATGTAAATTGGTGTAAGCTTGCTTGGTGCAATAGCCCATTTTCTCAGTATTTATATATATATATATGTATACATATATATGTATACGGGTGTATATATATTCACATATATATATACACACACACACACACAGGGAGAGTTTACATATGTGCACAATCTGTATATGGATAATATTTATCTATATGTATGGCATATATACACTGCTAAGTGATTTATCTGTGTGTATATATCTCGATGTAGAGAGATATATAGATATAAGTATAGATAATTTATTTTCAATTGCCAATGTGTTTTTCTGATTTTCTTTATGATTTGGGTACTGTAGTGTTTTGCCTCCTCTGTTTTCTTTTCCCCTGGCCTCCACATTTGTGTAATCTTCTACCATCTAGTTTATCACAACTGCTCTTCTCTTGGCTCAGCTGCTTGGTAGTTGGCACTTACACCACTGGAACTCTCTTAGGCCTGGATTGAAATGGTACTGTTGGCCTCAGTGTAACAGAAACTGAAGCCAAGATAAAGTGTACAGATATGGTTAAATGATGGTATCCAGAAAAGCACTTAAATTATTATAGTTCTTTGCTATTTATGTAAGTTGCTCACTAAGCAGTATCTCTTGGCCATAAACAGATCTCCTGGGGAACTGGCCAGATAAAAGCAAATGTCAATCTGAGTGATTTAAGTAATTTTATAGTTCATATAAATAGAGAAAACACTTAATAAAATGGACTAATAATGTGGGAAGGGAAACAAGAAATAAATTTTCTGTTTGGAACATTCTGGATACTATGACCTAGAACTCCTTTTCATCATGTCTACTATCCAGAGTCTGTTGCTGAGAACTTCTCTGTGAGTTTTTAAAAGTCTGGTGTTTTTCTTGATTATGTCTATAAGTATTTCTCTTTTAATTGACCTAATAATCTTGAAATCTTGTGTAGAACTACTAAGGTATCACATCATAGGCACAATGATTTTTGCAGTCTCTATGATCTCCACTGCCTATTCCTAAGACATGATTACTTCACTATTTCCCAATATTGCTTTCATTATACAAAGTGGAATCCACTTTCTAAAGGGTTACTGATTTTTGTGAACCAGAGCCTTAATTAGCCACACAAAAGCTATTAGTAAACCAGGATTTTTTTTTCTTAATAAAGAATTATTAATCACTTGTGCCTTGTTTTCCCCTCTGACTGAAAAAGTCCATTTTAATTATTTCAAAGAATGAGTTCTTATAAATTAAGCCAGTGCATTTCTATGGCTGTGCCTCAGATGATTTCTTTGATTTTTGGTAGTGACAGGAAAAAAAAGCCCAAAAAGTAATACTCATCTCCTTTAAGTTTTCTCTGTTGGCAAGCTGTTAGCTTCAATTGGTTGGTGGAGCCTGCCATGGGAAAATACTAAATCAGTAAAGTGTTACATACTCCATGGGTTACAGCTATGAACTCAATAGTTTCATATCTGCCACTTATCCTTCATGAACTCCCTGTCTCAGAGTATCTGTCTTTGGAGTACAGCCAGCAACAAAAAATTTAGCTCATAGATAAATAGATCTAGCTGAGTTAGGATGAAAAAAATTAGTTTTTCTCTTCATTTTGGCCTTGTGGAATGTAACTATTTGAGAATTTAAATGAATTTATGGACAGAAGACTTCCTTCACTACAGTAAAATGATGCAAGAGAGGATTAGCTGAACTACTAAGACAATATAATGGTATTTTCTCACAAGTCAATTATTTTCTTCAAAAGACATACCAAGTAACACATACATTCTTCATAACATGGAATATTTAATGATCTGCCCAATGAGCAAAGTTTGAGCACCATCAAACAACACAATATTTTATGGTGCTTCAGGAATCAAAGGGGATTTCGAGGCATGATTCATTATTCATTTCGCCACCTGTAGCTCTCCACATATGATCTACCCAAATGTCATGAACTGTTACCAGTGGAGAGACCTGTACTTCTAGAGGGTGATTTATTTGTAATATGCATGATCTGAGTAAACCACAGCAGTCTTAATGAAAATGTTATACTTCTCTTTTCTAACTATAAAGGGAACCCAAGGTGACTGATATGAACAATGTGCACATTGTAGCTTTCTAAAATTACAGAATATCTAAAAGTAGATCATATGAAACCCCACTGTGAAGCCCAAAGAAAGTGGAAGTGTTTTAGACATAGGTTTACACATCTCATAAGTATTCTTCCACTAAATCTCTCAGTTGAGATAAAAATCTCACTAAGTTTATTGGTAGCTGGTATTTTTTCTTTCCTGCCTGTTTTCTCCTGCATGTTCACAGAAGTTCATATTTACTTTTTGAAACCTAAGACCTGTAAACTCTTCCCTAAAAATGATCAGGTAATAGGCATCTAAACAGTTCCCAAGACTGGACAACTGCCTTCTACTTTTAGGACAGCTTCTCCAGAACAGATAGAAATTTCTTAACAAATCAATCCCTCAGAAGCTGGGGAACAGGTGGCAGCATAGATAACCATCTCATTTATCAGGTCTTCTGTCAGCTGATACTAGCATGATGTCACTGAGGGGTTTTTTTTTTAATTATTGTATAGGACTCTTTGGCTACATTAACAGAACAGAATAATTTTTCCTGCCTTCATCTACCCCTTCACTCCTTCTACACAGTTTCTCTTTCCTGCTGGCAGAGGTCCCGGTGGAACTGAACTACAGCCTTTGATCAGCTGCTGTCTTACTGCCCTGTCTTTTTCTGGGAAAAATCTGACTAGCTTCCCATCCATGTCTTAGCCATTGCACTATCTGATCTATCCTCACAATGTTGTGAAATAACATGAACTTAATGAATAAAGCCTTTCCTTTTTCTTTGTTCATAGGGGGCACAAAAGAAAAAACCACAAAAAGTGACAGGTGAAAAGGGCTGTGGTTTGATTTCAGTTTGGGAATGCCAATACAGATGCACACAGGAGGATATATATAGAGCAAAAACTTAACCAGAGATAAAGGTGTTTTACAAAAAGTGCAAAAATACAAAAACTATTCCAAAGAAAATTAATTGGAACATGATTTGGTGGAGGTTAGCGAGTTCATTGGTGAAGGGTTAAAATCTGTGCATACATGAAGCATTTCTCCTTCAGCAATTCTAATTACCTAAAAACTACATACCTAGTGTGCTCTGTTTGTTCAGGCTCCTTTTAACACCAAGGAAAAGAAGCAGAGGTGTCCACAGAGCAGTTCGTTCTGTTCAGAGGTATACAGGGATAGTCATCAGGGTATTGCAGGATACAAAGTAATGCAGAAGCACAACCTGAAGTTCAAAAGCAGAATATCATCTGTATGACATATCCACAGACAACAAAGTAACCATTTTCTTCTGGAATAAAAGCATACTCACATATATAAGGTTCACACACCTATATGAGGCATTAGTTTTAACTGAGTCATAAACTACAATCTAGTCTTAAAATTTTATCAACTTAAATGGAAAACAGGTTGAAGTTCCTATTTCCAAACCAGTCTCTCAAATAATTAGTTTATACGGTTTTTATTAGTTTAAAGTATCCCTCACATCTGCTGTTATTTTAACTCTCTGTTCAATATTGAGTAATCTTACCACATTTTCATAGAGATGGAAAAAGTGTTGCAATTTTTTAGCATTTCCATGACCTTTAAGGTTGTTGTTTAATCTCTGATTTTGCTGTTGATTACTGTGTACAGAACTATCACAAAACAGTGAAGCAGTTCTGCAAGCATGTAAATGAAGTCATTTCTCATTTCAGTGCTCTTCTTTCCTTCCAAGTGAGTGGTTCAGAGGAAGAACTTTAAAAAGAAAATAATCACCTAGCACTATGTAAAGCAGACATACTTAATTCTGTTATTTATGCCACACTATCAATCACTGATTCCTCTCTAAAATTTAATTTTAAGAGTGTCCCTTATCTTTATATATTACCCACCTATCTTAAATATTGAGTCATTATTTCATGTGAATCCTCCTATACATTCTACACATGTAAATTTTTGCAGGGTTCTGTTTGACTATTTCAGTGCAGAGATCTATTTTCAGTTCAGATCATTAAATGTTTGTGTTTTCTTGTCTCTTAGAGCCTCTCAGAATTCCAGGGAGGTTACTGACGAATAGCTGGGGTTTAACTTTGTTATAGAAAAATCTCAATCAAATGGTTTGAAGTTGCATTTAAACCATCTTTGTGCAATAGTGTCAACAGGGGACCAGCAATAATAATTTGGTGTCAGAAAATCTATAAAACACATTAAGCCAGTTTCAGTTCCACTTTTTTTTTTTTTTTTTTTTTGTCTTGCTGTATTCAAAATTGAAGTCACATAGACAAGATCAAAACTCCAGGAACAAAGCTTATCTTGGAGGCTTTACTGATAAGAACTTATAAACAAAAGGTTTAAGATTCAGCATCCAAACTAAGCTTTACTAGTTCTGTAAACACTATTGATTTCCCACAGATTCCTCAGAAATATTTAATCCGAACCCGATTTGTCCTATGAAAATGAAGTGTTGGAGCTGATCCATATTTTCAGTTTGCAATATTGAGGTCCATAGGTTAATACACTAAGCAAACTGCAAGCTCTGGGGCTTTTATTCACTTTGCAGGCTACAGGAAAGACAAGCATTTAATTTTTTCCATCACATGGTCTTGCAGCAGAAGTATTTGTACTGCATTGAATCTAAATATGTGGCTCTGCATTGCAGTAATATTCAGTATCCTATTTAAGTTGCATACTGTTTCTGAGATAAAAGCTTAGGCTGTGATACAGGCATTTTCATTTCACTGCTTAACTTAAGGATTCTGCAGGGATAGAAAAAAGTCAAACACCAGTTTCTCTAACTTTTGTTTGGGTTTTTTCTGTTGTCGTCATGATAGTAGTTTATAAAGAAATGCTCTTTTTTTGAGAGAAAACCCAGAGAAAGATGAATATTTAAAGGTACATTTCCAAAATAAAAAATTATTTGGAATTAAATGCCAATGAATTCTATGGAACAATTCTTCTTTTATTTAGCTTAAAGCAGGATGTACATTATCCCACTTCTAGCTAAGCCTCACTTATAAACTATTAATGGTTACATTTGCATTTTCATCAGGAAGAAAAGAGATCGTCATCATATAGATCTTTCTCTAGACACTGATATATTATTTAATTAAATATAGTTTATGATTTTGTACAGGATCTGCAGAGTTTTGATGGGAAACAAGAATAATTGTGCAGTAATTGTGCAGTGATTGTATTTTTTGGAATCATATGTTACCCACTATTTGAGTTTGCTGTATATGCAGGTCACCCAGCATTTACACAGCTTTAACTTTCTTACGACCCAGCAAGATTTCGTCTAACTAGAAATATTTATTGTTTTCTGTAGTGATCTATGTAAATGGTTTATTTTTTTTTTTATTCATACCCATGATTATAGCACCTGATAATGGGATCTGTAAAGGTCACGCCCCAACAAGTTAAGTTGGTACCTATATGTCCACTCATTCTTGACTATGGCACCCTGTGACAGAAAGTGATTACACTGAATTAGAAACATCTTCTTCACAACATGGCATTATTTATTCATTTAAAAGTAGATGGTGTGCAAAGAAATGAATAAAACCAATAGAGAACTATGTGTACTTTTTTTTTCTCTACTAGCTCCATCAACTTTCCAGACTTGCCTGTTCAGTGGTGGCAGAGGGAAATTGTCTGTTTGTTTCAAACCCAGCTGGCAGGTGTATTTGCCCTGCGTCAGGGTTTTCTGATTCACTATACATATCCAACACCACCACCCTTTTCAAACCAGAATCCTTAAGGGATAGGCATGTTCTGAGTCTAAATGTGAGTTGAGAAATACACTTTTTGCCAGACTTTGCACTGTCAGGCAGTCAGCAGTCAATAGATCTCCTAAAAAACTTCTTCCTTCTCCTGTGTGGAACTACTTTCACTTTGCTTCTGCTTTATTTCCTGTGGAATTTCTTTCCTTGTCCTTGTCTTTTGATTTATCACCATGCACTGAGTCAGAGTAATACCAGACAGGTAAACTGAGGTTCAGAATTTATTTTTAAATTAATATCTATACACATCTATTTTCTCCAAAAGGAGCTGATGGATGACAGTTAAGTTCATGTAATCATATAGGAAGCGTAAAAGGATAATGAAAATCTTGTTCTACGAGTATGATGAGTCAGTATTTCCTATCACAGAAAATTTGTAATGATCTGCAGTTCAGCAAAAGTAGTTTATATTGTCTTTCAGGCTCACAAAGGGCTTTTACATTTCCTTCAAAATGCTTTTTCTTGATTTTTGGACCAACCCAATCTACAGCAAATGAAGGGAGGATGTAAATAGACAGGACAGAGTGTTTGTAAAATAGGAACATGTAGAGACAAAGCTAGGAAGGTACACAGAAAGGAGGAAATTAACATCAAGGATATCAACAGCCCTTGTGAAAACTTCTTTGTTTTTTGCAGGAGGGGCATAGCTGAAAGGAGACTGTAAAATGATCGTTGGAAATAAGACAGCACAGAATGTTTACACAGAATTGGTTTTAGGATCCACCCTTGTAGGAGTTCAGTTATTTGAGATGAGGCAGAATGATGGGATACGAAAAAGTTACATGGTGTGTGTCTTTCAGCTTCAGATTCCAGGAGCAGATCTTAAACAGACACACAGCCAACTCCATTAACTTAGGTGACCTGAAAAATTGTGAGAAAGAATTGAAAATCAATCTTCCTCTTCATAGACAGGGAAGGGAATGTGAAGAAGCATAAAAGGGACAGTATGGGAAGTTGTTTATAGATTAAACTGGTGAACAGTAGTGGCAGTGCCTTTTGACCAAGATGCAGAGGACAAAGCAGACCTGCCAAGTGTCTTGGGAAGAGAAAATTAAAATAAGATATTTAGTTTTGTGGTCAGAAGGAACATGTCAGTGACAGAGCTTCCTCATATAAGAGAATAACCTGAAAATAATCTATTATATTGTATCTGATATATGACTTCTCATGTAAAGGAATCCCCAGAAATTAACATTATTAGGCTTCCTCCAAAGCAGATATTTTCTTTAACAAGTAGAGATGCAATAGAACAGCAGAATTTCCAAAACACATGTCCTTTACCTAGAAGCAAGGCTTCTGTCCTTCTATGCCTAATGACAAAACTATTGCCTGACTATGTCTATAATAAAATATTTTTTAAAGAAAGAACCCACTTTGGCTAAAGACCAATTTCTAGGAAGGTCTGCCAGCATTTCTTTTTCTGGTTTTATTTGCTTGGGGGTTTTTTCACATGAAAGAAAACGTTAGCACATAGTGCGCTAGCATGTAAATCCAAAGCTTTAAAGAGGGCACCACTGTACATTCCTTGTATGCAAGTGTTGATGTTTTAATTAGCAATAAACCACAAACTGCTGCCGTAGACTGCAACCATCTGGTGGACTATTACAAAGAAGAAATGAATGTCTTATAGATATATGGAACTTCCTAAAGGATAATTTCTTAGTGCAGAAATGCTCAGAGTTTCAAGCCTACTTCTTTCATTTATGTCTTGTAAATAGATAAAGTAAGTAAATGAGATACTAACACTGTAATAGGAAATGCAATACCAGATATGAGTCTTGAGCTCTGAGAATACAGGTAGAACTCAGGTAGTGCTCAGTTCTCTTAGTGGAAACTAATGGGACAAGTGTATTCCAGAGGTAAATGTTATTGAATAGACTTCAGCTCTCCTTATAATAAAATGACACTTTGTGAATGTCAAGTATAAATGACATGGGATTATGGTCACCGCCTGCTACAGAAGCAGGTTGAAAGTACTTGCATAGATACACTGCTTCAAATCTGTTGGAACTCATGATCTGAATTTCATCTCAAAGTATTCAGGGAAGCAGTTGATGATTAGTGTTTCAGCTTCAGAGTAATCATAAGTAAACATAATGCTAATTGTTAGCATCTTAAAGCCTATGAAAGGATTGTCCAGATCAGTTGTAAACTCTCAGTGGAGGATAGAAAAACACTTCTGTTAGGAATAATATAGGTACAGTTCACCCTGCCTTCACCCAAGGATGAACCAGATGAGTTTTCAATTGCTTTTCAAATTCTGTGGCTTTAGAAAGCATTCTTCTGATGGACTGATATAGAAAAAAAAAAGCAAGCTAAAATCCAATTCAAATTTTAAAAGACACAAAAAAGGCTAGAAAATTTATCTAAGTTATGTCTTAGGAAATAAAAGGATTAATGCACAGAAATTATCAAACCAATCTAATACCTTCTTCTATTTCACTGGCGTCTTCCTTATTTTTTCCTTATCTTGTCACATCAACAGATATCGCATCATGTTGTTGCAGTACTTCTATAAGTGCACAACTTTGCTGTATGTCTCTTCTGCTTTTATCAAAAATACTTTAACACAGGAATCGTATATTCCTTTTTTGTCTCTGACATACACCTTCAAAAATAAGCAAGCCATTATATTTTAATATTTTTCTCGGGAAAAAAAACTAAGAAGCTGTTGATTTGAACTTGGACATCTTCTATGATGGCTCACCTAATCTCATTTGTTCAGTATGGTGAAGGAGTGAGCCAGTATGATCGTAACTCAGGATGAGATGAAAGGCTTTTTATGATCTTCTCTCAAGGTTAGTCAATAAGCTAATTAAAACACTATATATGCAGCCATAGGAAAAAAAGTAGGTTCTATAACTGGTAAATATATTTACTTTCTGTAAAATCTTAATTTATTTTGCTTGCATAGAACCATTTCAGACACAGTGAAGCCATCAAGTCAGTGGAGTGCTTGTCAAAAAATAAAGACTTACTGCTAGTTACTCCAAGACACCTTGTCTTGTCAGAAATCTTGAAATTTATGATATCAATGTTAATTGAAGTATATTGGTTTTATTCCATTTCTTCGCCATTTGTAAAGTTGCAGATGTTCCTTAACTGGAATCAAGCAAGGCCATTATGACTTCAATCTCTTCAGCTATTACTTCTTTGTGCAGCAGACTTTATATTTTGAATGTGTTGATATCCATGCCTCTACCACTTCCCCAGCCTTGAATGACCACCTGAAAGTTCAGCCCTTTAATCCATGAATTGTGAATCAGGAAGAAAATACTATAAGATTATATAAATAAAGGCATATAACAAAGAAGATAAAGGAATCAAATATTTTTTTTTTCTTTTCACCTCTATTTAAATAGAAAAAGACTATAAAATAAATTATTAAAATAACAAATAAAAAGAGAAAATGGCAAAATGCTTGGAACAATAACAATGGAACTTAGTTTCTAATATCCAACAGTCAGTTTTTTGTTTTGTCTGTGAAGCTGAACTGCATGCAAATCTTTGATAATAGCCACCTTCAAAAGAAAAATCTTCGATAATAGCCACCTTCAAAAGAAAAATCTTCATTTATGCATCTGCAGTAACAATGCAATAGCTGTGTTCTGAAGTTCTTTTAACAATAGCTTCATTCAGTGATCTGTGTGTTTTTTCTAATTAATTATTTAAATATTCTGTCAGGTGCTGCAGTTAAATCTTAATCATTTTGTAAATGGAGGAATAGAATGAGAGTTTAAATGACACAATCATATCAGAATGAATTGGTGGTGTGATCAAAGAGAGCAAAGTCATGGGCATATGTCCAGGCAGGTTTTGTGACCTGTCCATAACAATGAACTCAGGAGGAACTTTTTAAGTTTGTCATGCAAGTATGTTAGACTCATCTGATGCCAACCAAGGAAGCATAATACAATCATGCTTAATGTTTCAAAAACACTGTAAATTCTTATGATGTTATAGAATTGTGTATATACTGACATTGATTTAAGCCTGCATTTGTGTGCTGAGACCTAAAACCTTTCTGATTCTTTTAAACTGGCACAATTCACTTCAAGAGGAAAAAGATGACTATTGAAGATATTACACAACACATGATACACAGAAGCACTCCTGGGTCAAGTTCTCCACTCTATTTTAGAGTTGATGTTTCATCTTTAAACCTCCGCTTTCTGGAACCGGAGTCCTCTCATGAATCACAAACTTTCCCAATTCAGAATAAGTTGTATCATTAAATGTTGTAATTGGTTGAACCACCTATTGATTTTATGCATATCAATGTTTCAGTTAAGACTATCAAACCAATTTGATACCAAATACCTCTCAGGGAAAGAGGGCTACAGTCTCTATCCCAGAAGTCTGCAATCTAGCTAGATAAAGCAACCAAAGGACTACAGAGAAAATAAGGCTGAAGATGAAAAGATTTTCTCAGGATCCTGAAATAAGATAGTGGCAGTAAGAAAAATACCCTAAGCTTTCTGTTTCCAGTCTTCTGAGCATCTTACCTGTTTTCTAAATGGTTCCTCCATTTCTTTTCAAATTTCAGAAGATTATATTCAGATCTGGTATATGTAAGCAGTATATTACTGATTTGTAAATAAGCTGAGATAGGAATTTGCCTGGTGAGTTTCAAGCAAGATATAAAAAATGCAGTGCTTCACAAAACTTGATTCAAACAATATTCTCCCAAGTTCCTTTTTTTCTTCTGAGATGCTCATACAGCTGTCAGAACCTGTAATGTTACTGAGCAATGCAAACAAAAGAGAGCTATAATTGTGTTTGCCCCAAATAACAGTAAAAGATCAATATCACATCCTGCTTGAGTGCTGCAGTATCTAACACCACATTCATTGATGAAAGAGAGGTGTTATCTTCAGAATTATCATTGTCCTCCTTCTCATAAATAGGAGGTAAAAAACAAGTCTGCAAGAATAAAAATGTTTAATTAAGTGCAAGAAAAATCTTTTGAACAGCAAAATTCTCAACTCATAAAAGAAGGAAAGTATATCTGGCATTTTGCTTCATAAAATTCATTAAAGTCACCATCAGGGGTTTCAATTACTACTGAACCAGATTCAGGTTTTAAATAAGAAAACACTTACACCAAGACTACTATTGTAAGGAAGGAAAATTTTTTAAAGTATGTCATCTCTATTGTTGTGTTCAGCTTTTGCAGTGGTCTTTTACTTATCTCTATATCATACCCATCAACCTTCAGAAACGACCTCCATGTCCTCACCTTTATGAATATGTTGCAAAGTTATAAAGATCCCTTTGCACTACATAAATGGTACAAAGAAGGGATTGGCAATGTATGATGTTATGGTAAGGTGGTGACTCTAAAGAAACCAAACCCGAAACATCCCATGATTATGCCATGACATTATTATGATATCTTCATTACTGTCTTTGATTACTCTATGGCCTGGTCTGGTCCGGATAAGGACCTTTCATTTGCAGTAAAACATTGAGGTGAGTGAGACACATTTCCTATTAATGTACACATTTATGGATTAATTGGAAATATGTGGGTCATGGGACAGAAGTCACAGAGACTAGGAAAAGTATTTCTGCCTTCTGTGTGCCTGGGAAGGAGAGGAATGGGTTCCCACAGTCCCAGAGCTGCCTCAGACTCCATTCTCCAAAACAAGGAAGATTCCATTTCAACTGCTGTTTTCTTAGGACTTCAGTAAAAGTTTGCAGTATTGTTTTCAATGTGTTCACCTAAAGCTGGCCAAGTTGAGAACATTCTGTTCAAGGATGTGTCCCAAGACTCTCTTGCACTCCCATCAGTCAGCTATGTAGCAGGCAGTAATAAGGAAAAAAACCCACTCCCACCTGTGCTTCCCAAAATGCTAGTGACTACTTGCCCAGGGCATGAAAGCATGGGAAATCTTTATGCTGTTGTGACATTTCAATGTATTTTTTAAGAGAAAATTTCATACCCTTTAGCCACCAGAAAAGTTTAGAAAATTAGAGGTGTTATCTTGAAATATTGAGCATGATCTCCTGATGTTGCAGTAGTGTGCTGACGCCTCGAAAGAAAACTGAGGATATCAGCATGGGGGATGAACTTGTTTATCAAGAAATGACATTTAAGTGCAGTGTGAAGAAAGTTATATTCTAAGTTTATGCAAAAGCCTTCCTCTTTTCCCTGAGCCTTTTGATCCCTTTTCCAGTCAGTATCGATATTGCTTTCTAATATTAATAATAATCTAAAGCTCTGTATTTTTGGTTTATTAGCTGTTTTATAGTAATCTTGCTTATATTCTCAGTTTGATAGTGTTATATGGCATTTGATTTTCTCCCTTTCTCAAACAGACACAAGAAATGGAAAAATGTCTCTTACATGTATGATTCCCATGATTTCTATACTTTCTCCTTTTTAAAACCTTAACCTCCTTTTATGCTTTTATTCTGTTTACTTCTTGCCTGTTTCCTCTTTTGTCTTCCTAAATCTTTTATATGTCAGTCCCTTGACTCTGTTACTCTTCCTGTTTGAAGTCAAAACCAGCAGGATTCCTCCTTCTTCATCCTACTCATTTCTGATTTTGACCTTATGTTTAATTCAAAATATATTGAGTCTTTCATGAGCAGATATGAGATCCAGTCTGGGTTAGTCAATACACATCTAGATCACAGATGCTGCAAATAACAATGTGAACAAGACTCCCGGTCATGCACCTTCATGGTGTGGTACTGATTTGAGGCTTTGTGATGGTGATATGAGACCAGTTAAGAGTGCTAAAAAACCCTGAGCTCTACAGCAAATAGTGCTTTTCTCCTTGTCCTGAAATATGAGCTATTGTATAATCCTGGTTCCCCCCGCCACAGACATACAGACAGAAGAAATTCAGTAGTTGGAGATGCTCTTGTTGCATCTTCTTGACCTTGGCTGCAGCCCTAAGAGCACCATGGACATAGAAATTTGGGATGTGAGAGAAAGGCATCACAAACTGAGTCCTAGAAATTGTCACCACTGCAAGAAAGAATTCAAAAGATTTGTCAGGTGGCCTCAGGACTGCCTTTTTTCTAGAGCCGAGGCTTTTTACTCAGGGCACAGGAGTCCTCTTCTGAGCTCAAGCCTGCAAAGTTTCTTTCTGAGACATCAATCTTTCAAGGCATGCCAAGCAGGAACAGAATTTCCCAAATTTTATGTGAGCAGATTATCTGTGAGAAGCGGGTGTTACAACCCACATTAGTGATTGAAGGCAACCTCCTTACCTGTGACTGTAAACCAGAGTGGGCAGGGTAGTACTTTCTACCCTGACTGCTGAAGCTGGAACATTCAAGAAAAATAAAGAATTTCAGGTAAAAAAAGATAAACAATAATTACATATCCCCAGTGGTGAGAGTACTTATCTGCAAATAGGCAGATAGGAATTCTAGCCCCTGTTCTAATTACAGTCTTCATTTGAATGCAGAGAACCCTCACTCAAACATAGAGAAGCATCCCTAAAGCAACCAGAATACCAGCCTCCCAGCAGAGGTGAAAGCCATAATCTTTCCATGCCACCTCTCTCTGATCTTGAATAATTTGTAGCATAGTGCCATCACCTCTAGGCAGACAAAGTTTTCCACTATCTACTTCCTTCAAACATTGTCTTTAGGATGTCCTCCCAGAAAATTAGCTCTGAGTTTCAATTCCTTCAGGCAGAAGGAGGACAGAAGTCTGGCTTGCCCTTAGTACTCTGTTTCTGAACAGCAACCACAAGTGCTTTTTTCAGTATCATTGTGCCATCCACTTAACATATTTTAGGAACATCTAGGTATACAATAATATACAACAGATAAAATTTAATCAGAAACTGAGGCAGAAAAAATGCCTTTTTCTTTGTTCCCATGTGAAATTAAATGGCAGAAGGTGACAAGATGCTGAACATGACATACTCCTGCAAATGCACAAGAGCAGAGCACCTTGAAAACCCAGATCTGAGTTGTGATGTAAATGCAACTGAGCAGCAGTTAGATTATATTTCATTTTAATCTTAAATTGTGCTTGAGTCTTTCTGTAGACAAACAAGTCTCTCATTGTAGCTGTCTGTAACTCAATATATTAAATACACATATTTCTTGTAAGAAGTGCAGCTGGATAAATATATTCTCCTGCAATAGCTGGATGCCAAGAGATTAGAATTGGCACTTTCCACGGGAATACATGCATTCCTTCAGAGCCATTGACAGAAAGCAGCAGGCAGCAGGACTATCCTGGTTGTTGCCCTGGCAGGCAGGTGGCTTGCTTGGCTGACCAGCTCCCAGTCTGTCCCACTGGGCAGCCAGGGAGACAACCAATGTGTTAGCTTGCCAGCCTCTTGGCTGTCTGCGTGGCAGATGGACTTGCAAGCTGCCTGGCTGGCTGCCTGCCTAGCCCTCCTTTTTCCTGCTGGCTGATTTACCTGCTGCCCAGCTCCCCAGATGCCTGGCAGGCTGCCTGCCCAGTTTGCCTGATCATGGGTGAGGTTATGGGCCCAAAATAGTTTGTTCTGCAAAGCAGGAGACTGCAGTGTTGGTGTTTTGTTCTCATCCAATCTGGAATGTCCCATGAAGCAGAAATTCCCATCCCAGCAAGCTTTAGTAATCAGTTTACAACATTTATCCATGTATTCTGTACATGGCAATTTAGACTTCTTAAAACTGAAGAAACTCCCCACTGGAAATGTTTGCATAATATGTGCCTGACTTGTTTCAACTTCTTAGATTGCTTTGTACAGATTTTCTCCAGCAAAGTAAGAAAAGATTTTTAGACAGGCTTGTAATGTCATATTAATCACTGGCTCTATTTCTACTGAATTAAGCTACAGCCCAAACCATAAAGTACTAATAAACTCTAATGTAGACTCATGAAAAATCATAATGATGATGGTACTGGATATGTGGTCAATATATGTGCCAAGTGGATTGAACCTTTTCTTATCTACAAAAAAAAATATATATATAAATTTCTATTTGTCATAAAGATGGCAGGAGTCTGCCTTTTCTCAGAATACCTTACTTTTAATATTCCAATTTCATTTTAATCACACTGTCCTAAAGATTTCACTCTGCTTAAATAATGAAAAAAGGTGTTATAAAAATTGCATGAAATCAGCTTGCCCCAGGACAGGTTCTGTTGGATGTAATTACATATGCTTCAACAACTGGAGCAATGTGTTGTGAGAAAGGCTTTTAAGGTGATGGAAGTTAATTGTTCAGGTATTAAGGTAAAAAGAGAATAGAGAACAATGACCAGCACACTGAGAAAAAGCTGTTCAATTTCTTAAAGCTCAAGAGAGTAAAAATGTTATTAAATTATAAATGGACAAAAAAAGAGTGGTAAATAGGTGATGCACTTTATCATATAGGGAAAATAAAAGCAGACTCTGACCTGGTGGAAAGTATTGTACTCTGAGAAAGACTGTCAGATACAAAGTTCTTTATGACATACCTACATATAAAATAGGACAGTTGCCTATAAAGAAGTCTGTGATATTTCCCTGGTGACACTGCTCTAGAAGGCAGTACAATAAGAAATACGATTTTTTTCTGCAATACTGGTGATGACAATACATCTGAATTGAAGTCTGAGGCTAAGGAAAACATTTAGACTTCTTTTTCCCAGCTGGAATACACAAAAAAAAAAAAAAAAATTCAAGGACTCTCTGGCTGGCATTTCTCGGACTGTGAACTTGCTTGCCTAAGATGTGTAAGATAGTCACAAAAAAGACCAAGGGGCTATGCATACATGTAAGTGGTTTATTAAAATTAACCAATAAATATATCAAAGACCAAATAAATGTTTTCATCACCTTATACTGTGCGTATGATATAGCAACTTTTTAAAACATAGAATACTTGGTGCATAATTAGTCCTGTTCTAATTCCTGATAAATAAAATTTTCACTTCATATTGACTTCCAGATATTTGGGTATCAAGTCTCTCATTATGCAGGAGTCACTAGAAACACAGTAGGTTTTTTTATTAAGCATGATTTCTTGAGTTACAGCCCTTGTTCAAGGATATTGCTACCAGTACATTAATTGCTACTAATAAATTAATTATATTGCATTGAAATACTTAATAAAATGGAGGTACACTCAAGGAGTGAAGGGTTGTTGTTGAATTTTAATGTTAGATTCAAATACATCAACTTTACAACTTAGTCTTTCTTGCTCGATGACCACTTGATTTTGATGAGCTGGAAGCAGGCGTAAGTGCTACAGGCTGCTTAAAAAGTCAGCAACCTTTCACATGAGAGAATGCAAACAAGGATATGCCTTTCACCCACAAATCCAGCTGACAGTATCCTGAAAATCTTTAATTTATTTCTTACAAAAGGTTCTTAATTCTTAGCTCTTCTTCTCAGGGAGCTCTGACTTCTCCATGACTTGATTTTTTTCAGGTCTAGACTATTCTTTATTCTAATTCAAGTTTTATCCTGTTCCTCATTACCAGCATTGCTGTAAATATATCTCATAATCAGATTTCCTCATTAGGGTACACAACGTGTTTCAGTCTAGTCCCTGAGAGTTTCTGGAGCAGAGTTAAGGTGTTAATGCCCAAATCCTGAAATAAAGTGTTCCTACACAGGGCCAACAGCCTGCCTTTATTCAGGACAGAACGTCACAGCTGAGGTGAGACAAAACCCCCAGAGCTCAAGGGCTGGTGGGCACTGGAAAGGCAGTCTCTGTTACAATACTGAATTTTGACTCCGAAATTTTTCTTATGTTCTCTTTTAGGATTATAAAGTCACTTAAAGATGCTCCTCCAAATACATAACTGAGAGAAGTATTCAAAGATGGGCTCCTTCCACTCCTTGCACAGCTTGAGCCTGAAGTTCTTTCCATATGACTGAATGCCCAATGATTTTTTTTCATTTATTTAAATTGTAGTTCCTCTCCCATCCTTGTCTTGGCAATATGAGTGATTTGTGCTCTAAAAAGTTCCTATATACTGTATGTTATCAAAGTCAATAAAATACCAAAAATTTAATTGGAAAAATAAAAAAAAAAAATTATTGGGCAATTTAGTATATCCAGTATCTGAGGCTGAAGGGGCAAAAAAAAGGCAGTTTATATTTTTGCTAGAGCTTGAAGTCAAGCAGATAGAACAACTTTTAAATAATAAAGGATCCAATCTTATAAAGACTGCTTCCTTTTTATCAGGATGAACAACTCTGTGGTGTTCTGCTGCACAAAGATTCAGTTTCATAAAACTCGTATGCAAATGTTTTATTCCTGGACTCAACCTAGATGTAAATAACATCCTGGAAAACATCCTCTCCAAGGTATATGAAAGATATAACATATATCTGTTTGATGCCTCTGGAAACTACCTTATAGGTTCACAAGGTACACATGAGTTTTGCATTTTTCAAGTTTTATCTTGATTTTGGAGAATACTCACATTAAAACGGAGACTGTTTTGGTGAAAAGGTGCAATTCCAACTGTGACAAAGTGGTAAGGAAGAAGGGCTGATTATAGCAGTGATATAGCAATCATACCTAGAGATATTAAAGTTATGCCTTAGTAAAGTGGATTCGTGGCTACAATTTCTGAGTCACTTTTTCAGTATTTATGAGTGTGTTTTTGTATAACACATACAGCTGACCTGCATCTTATTCATGACTGTCATTTCAGTTCACTGGCTTATTTCTCTCATATTAAGAGAATATCCTCCCCTGAAGAAATACAATTTTTCATGAACTTTTGGCTACCATAATAATTTGATGGTTAATTCAGCTTACTCTTTTCTTGCTGACTTTTAGGTGCACCATAGGAAGCAGTATGGGAATACAAAAGTCACCAAAAAATGAAAAATAAACAGAGTTAGAAGTTCTAACAAAATACATTTTATAAATCCTTGATGCTTATTATGACAGCACAGTAAGTCACCAGCTCACTCTGTTGGTGCGATGCCATGCAAAAACACAAGGACACAGTGATGTTTTCTCTCTTCACTGAATGAAAGGCAAAAATGAACACACTACCCCCTGGGCAAAATTTTCCTAATAAACACAGTGCTGGCATTAAAATATGACAGAATGACAGGCACAAGGGAAAAGAAAACTTGAACCATTCTTACTGCATGAGACATGTTGAAGGTAACGTATGAATAATCCAGAGAAGGTTATGCTAGATAAAACAGCTTAATTCATCGTTGTCAGTTCACATGTAATATGCATATTGATTCAGTTCTACCTTTTAGAAGTTGGTATTTGAATCCATTGGAAACCTGCTAGATCAGCTGGATCCATTAAAGGCACAGGGATTATCGGTAATTTGTTGAATACACAAACACTTTTTTTACTTATGAAGCCTATTCATTACATGACTTATGCTTCTTACAGAAGTTATTCATGAATATTTTATTACAAGTTTTCCATACTTTAACCGAAAATTTTGAAAAATATCTACCTACCAGAATCTCCAACGTTTTAACCTTTTTGTTTGTTTGTTTCTTGTTTTGTGTTTTTTTGTTTTGAAATGCATCTCTAATGACTGCAAACTTTTAGCTTGGTAGCCTTTTATTTTAAAAATAGAGAAAACAATGCAAGTGGAAATCTCATGAGCAAGCTATCTCCAAAATGTAGCATGCTGTAACATACACCTTAGTAACATGCTCTATCAGTTTTATTTCAATTTAGTGGCAGATGTTCAGATGCTCTATGTACTGAAATAAGCAACACAGAGAAAATAAAGGTACAGAGAGTGTTCCCAGTCTTTAGCTAGCCTCAGTAATCAGAATCCACTTCTGAAAACCCATATTAGTTTAATCTGGACTGAAAGCAAAACACAACATCCAAACATGCCAAATGGTTGCTGTTTCTCCACAAGCCTGTGTGAAAACACATTATTGTCCAGTTAGCTGGCAAAGAATCATCAAAGTACATCTTCAGTTACAGGTCTAGCTGAGAAATCCAGCTATAAATAAATAAATAAAACCTCTCCTAATTCAGACAAAAAGGGTTTACTTGCAGCATGAGGAAAAGCAAGGAAACAAGAAACAATGGTAGCTATGCAGTGAAGTCATATTTATGCTCTTGTTGGTGATAACCTTTGTATTTCTGGTGGACACTGAAATCTTACCAAAACATGATGTCCCTTCTTTAAAAGAAAAAAAAAGTATGATAAAGTGTTTCTATTTTGACTGAGCATGAGTAAATTTCTTCAGCCAGTAATTTAGTTATTTTTTCACCCAAAAAGCACTAGAGGCATTTCAAAGCCATTAAGCTGTTCTTTATCTCTCTCCCTCAGTCTCAATTTATACTGAAGGAATTTATGCCAATTGGAACAGCTTTGACAGTGAAGACTGACCAAGTATCACCTGATGGTTTGCTGTCCCAAACTGTGCTAATATTTTTGCATATTCTTGATGACACTCAGCAAGAAATAGATAATTTGAAGATCAGTATCCCAGTGTTAAAGAAACAAAAATCAAATTTTGTTTTTGCTAAACAAGGATATGTTAATCTGTCCTAATAGTACTCCAAAAAATAGCCTTTTGTTTCAAACATCTCCAACATATTTATCATATGCAAAAGGCTGCCCTTTTTATTTCTCCCTTGAGGCAGAAAATCAGAAAAAAGGGAGTATTAGAAAAACAATATCCTTTGAGAAGTTTAGCTCCACATAATTTTTCTTCACTTTGAACAAATTATCTTTATTCTACCTTCTTCATACCTACCTATATCTCACTTGATCAGCAGGTTGTAAGTTAAAGCTTCCTCTATTCTCATTGTTTCATTCTAGCATAGGGATAAATAGTGCTACACCTTAAGAAGGGCTTTGTTCATTTTATAGATAAAACAAAATACAACATATAGCACTTCTATTTCTGTTTTGTGGCTTCAGGTTTTCTTCCTCCCTTCTTCAGTCCTTAGTAAAACCCATGCTCAGAAAATAATAAATAGATTGCAAAATAGTTTTGATCAGGTCTTTCAGAAACCTCTTTCCTAGCTTCTCTTGTTACAAAAGGCTTTTCCAGTTTAGAGCACACCAGAAAATTTGCATTCTTTTGACCATGTTCCTTTGGTGTGAGAGCTGTTGAGAAGTCAAGATTATGTGCTTGTGGAAAAGCATCACTGAATGGAAAGCATCCACTGAATAAAACTAGTCCAAGCATCAGTGTGTTCAGTTTAAGCAGAAACCCTGTCCTAGCCCTGAGAAGCTGTTCAAATTGAAACCAATACCATTAGCTTTCACAGCACCAGCATTTTGTAGCAACTACATCTTTCACAGCTGTCAGTAGTGACAATAAATACAGAATGAGTTTTTAAGGCAGTGGGGGGAAGAATTAGCAATAGGTGGATCTACAGAAGTTAAAGCTGTGCCAGGTCTAAAAAATAAGGAAATTCTGAAAACATGAACAGGTCTTTAAAGCATTTCAGAACTATTCCAACAATGGCATATTTACCTAGGGGTAAGCTGGTTGCTGTCTTCAGTGTGTGCTTTTCAATCCACATAAAGCTTGTCACTCACGTTTTAAAGGAAGCCTGTACACTTGCATCAGGTCCCCTTATGCAGTCAGCTCTGGGCCTCACCTCTTCATTTCTGTGTCCACAGTTTCCAATGCCATAGTTATGGAAGCCATATCAACCCCTAAGAAAGAAATTAATGGCTGAGTGTTACAAGGTCTATGTGGCAAACCATCTACACACTGTTGGATTTCCATGGCCTGACTTCCTTTAGAACAGTTACACTTTGTGCAGCACGAGGAAGGTCTGAGGATGATCTGGTGCTCCTGTAGGCAGCATTGGTGTGGGGCAGGTACAGCTTGTGTTCCCTGTAGCAAGGGAAAAGGGGAAGTGCTGCTGCATTCAGGCTCCAGCACTACTCATTTTGGCAGTAAGGATTGTTTTCACCTGTGGAATCTCCTCTATTTGCATCGAGTCATTTATCTTCAATACAGTTTAGATAACCTTCTCAAACTATCGAAAGTAGGTGTAAATCTGTGACTGTTGTGGCATAGGAATGATTGAAAATCATTTAATTATGCTGTTTGAAACAGTCTTCACAGCTAAAGCCTCCTTGCAATCAGCACAGTAAAAATACATTCCTCTGAAATTAGTATCCTTAAATGCAGGATATAAAAGTCAGCGTCAAGCAACTACTAATATGGAGTCTATTATATATCACTAAGCCTCTCAGAGCCTGTTCTGCTGCACCAGAGAAATCAGTTATTTCTTATGAGGAAAGACAAAGCCCATGAAACAGAGAGTGCTTGGTCTTGGGTTACACTGATCTTCAGTAGCATCAAGTAGTTTTCATCAACCCTTTCAGTTTTCAGGCTGCAGCCTGAGAGTATGTCAGAAGTTGCTCTTTGGTTACAATCAATTCACTGCTTCCAAGTTTTTCCCAGGACCAAATATTTAATCTGTAACCCAAAATTAGAGATTAAAATGAGTTACAAAGTAACTCATTTTGATGGTAAAATAGAATCCTGTGTGTTGGGGCTAGAGTACTACTTGCCTACACATATCTTCATCAATCTGTAAAACAAATACTGTTTGACAACATCAGGGCTTTTTGTAGATAATATTGGCTTTTCAATTTTACCTTTTTATTTCCTTTTGTTCCTGAAATTATCAATGACATACCAAAAGGCTGTTTCATTTCTTATTAGTAGAAAAGCAACAACAGAGTGTAATTAAGAATCAGTAGCTTGGATAATTTTCCTTTCAAGTAGGGGCAACATACGACAGTGAACTAATTTTCCCAGTATGAACTGCAGATGAGTGATAACCAAGCAAGGAGCTAGTTATAAAGACAAGTAAGCTACGTTTCCATGCAAAGCTTGGTCAAAGATATCACTGCCACCAAACCAGAGGTCTCCCCTTCTCCACATGTATTTTAGCTCCATTTTACAGTTCCACTTCTCCTTTTCACAAGCTCCAGCACTCACTAAAGCTTTCCTGAAACTCATTCAATTCACAGTGCAGAAAAAAACCCTTCATTTTTGTTTCTCTGTTTGTTTTTTCTGTACTGTCCTTTTGCAAGGTAATTGAATTGAATAAGTGAAGTCCAAAATTGATGCAATATATGCAGCAGCAGCAGCAGCATGGGGAGGAAGGAAAGCATGAGGTGGAAGGAAAAATGAGAAAAGAGAGAGAGGAATGCCACCATCATGCATTGGCTGGGATGAGCAGAGAAATCTACTCATCCTGCCCCAGGAAACCTTAAAGTTATGTAGAAGCCACGTAAGGCATACAAAATAGAAACTGAATACTGCTTCTTACCAAAACCTCCATTGCACTATCCCAAAAAGAGGGAGAAAAGGCTAGTTTAAGCTGGGAGGGTAAAAAAATCAGTTGTTCTGACCTCTCCTTAGAGCAATTTTACACAGGTGAGCAGAATTAGGACAGGATAGTTTTTGCCCTCTGATTCAAAGTGTGCTGAATAATACAAAGAATGTGATACGATGTGCCAGATCATTGTAGAATGCAATGTCATATGATGTCACCAAATATAGATCAGCACAGAAGGGTTTAGTCTCAATTTGTACCCCTGCAAGATACAATTTCCCATCAGTTAATGAACAGATAATTGTCATGTTTGGACAATGTAAATAATTTCAAATATTTTAGCTTATGTTCTTCTACCAGAAAAGAAACCACACAGGTAGGACAACAGAAATTTTTTTTTATCTTAAAAGGCCTTGTCCAAAAAAAGACAAATAAGTAAATATTTATCTTTGTTGTAGTGGGTTTATACTTAAATGTTGTACAAAAATGTATTTGTTTTGTGAAATGTAGCTCTTGGGTCTTAAAATATATTGAAAAAAACATTTTTTGTCCAACACAAGGTTGCCTTATTTAGTGCCTTATTTGCAATATCAGACTTAAATTTGGCTTGTTTATGTGCTTTAATTTTGTTCAGTCTATGAAGTAACAAGTAATAGCTTGTTGGCACTGAATTTCCACACAAATATGAAAAACACCAAAGTGTGCTCAAGCAAGTTTTGTAGAGCATATGTTGTTTGAATTATTCTCTTCTTGTGCCAGGAGCTCACCACATCTCCACCACTGTATGAATGTATGTTTTTAGTACCAGTTAATGGAGACATCCACCTTTAAGGTAAAGGAGCTCTTCATTCCTATTTAATTTGCTCATGAAACTCCAGGGAGTGGGGAGGGGGAGTTTCTTAGTTCTGCTTGTCCTGCCAGGAAAAGAGTGTGAGCTCCTATTGAAGTACTCAAGCCTAATCCCAACACTGGCTCTTCCCCCAATGAATCCTGAGAAAATACTGCTATCTCCCACATGCACCACTATCATTGGAACATCCCTCCTCACAGACAATGTGAGCCATGGGCTTACTAGGACCGTGCTGAACTCTCTCATGCTTAGGTACCACATAGGTACACGCACCATAGGCCTACAGCAGCTGGGGTGGGTCCTGGAACATATAGTGCCAGACTGTGAGAAAGCAGTAAGGAAGAAAAAAAGAAAATAGCCAAGGAGCACTCATTTGACTTCCCTGCCTTCCCACACATACGAGTATTGATGCAACTCTGCAAGATGAAAAAATGGGGAATACTTTCCCACCTACTGCTACCTTTTTCTCTAATCTGCCTCACAAAAAAAAAAAGTTTAAAATCTTTCCAAGGGTTGAAGTTTCCAAGGATGTTGAATCAAAGACATCAAGATGTATTAGTTTGAATTAGTTAGAGGACTGAATCTGAAGTATTTAGAGAACATTAAACAGTCATGTGGGCAGCCTCAGAAATATAGTGGCACTATTTCACTTAGTTCACTTCAAAAGATGCTCACATGAGGATTCAATGCACTTTAACTAATACACTTTAAATCTAGACCTCAAATAAATTTGATTACCAGGTAGACAAGTTCTTAATTGGCCATAAAATCCTTTAAACCCTCTTTTTTCTGAAATCACTGCGGTATTGCACAAAAGGTGACAATGGGCCTCAGAAGCGTGGGTGGCACAGTCTAAGGAATTTTCTACTGGACAGAACTGAGTGAGTTGCCCACAGCATATTTAGGACTGATGGGGTCAGTGTCAAACATCTTGCTACCCAGGCTCCCACAAATACCTGCTGCTGTGAGCAGGTGGCGATACCCCACCACTGCACTTTCACACTCTTGTGTGAAGGGTACATGGCTGTGTATATCCTGCTATCCTCAGCTAGTCTCATGTTGTTCCTGAAGACCTTTCTGTCTGGAATCCCCTCGGTGCCGTTTCACACCTACTCTGCCCTTGGATATCCACAGATCGTCCTGCAGCCTTTAGCCCTGTAGCATTCATATCTACTTCGGTCTTCCTCTCCTCTGACCCAGCGGTGTTGCCCCAGTGTGTGCTGCTGCTCAGAGGAATCTCTATGTCATCAGACCCTCAAACACTTACTTGATAGATGAGTATTTAATGTACTTTATGAAGTGTTGAAATAAATGGCAAATGACAGATAAAATGTTGAAAATAACATGCTACTTCAACACTTTATGCCTCATCAGCTTTTTATTTCAACACTTTCCGCTCAAAGTGTGAATATGATAGGGTTCATCAAGGGCATTTATCTTTGAGTTATGTTAGCATGGAGGATTGTGATATAAAACATCCATGTTACTCGCAGTTACAACATGCTGAATATTCAATGCACAATTCGAAAAATTTGTTAAACCTTGTTTACTTTCATGTTTTTTTTTAACCAAGGGTGCACTGTGAGCATCTGTGAGTCAGCCAGCAACCAAAGGTCCTTCCTTCTCTTAAAATAAATAGCAACACAAACTGACTGACTTCAGAAGTCTTGATGACTGCTAAGTATGAAACTGTTTTATGCAGAAAAGCTGAAAGGTAAAAAGCTGAAAGGAGAACCAAAGTCAGTTTCAAAGTACAGCTGAATTAGATATTTTCAGCGCACTATTTAGTCAGTGCAAAATATTTTTTGTGGATTGTTAATTAGTAGAATTTGTATCACAGTAGTATCAGACAAAATTCTGTGTTCCATCACCGCAGGCATCAAGACTGCAGAAGATTCAAACACTTTGCCAAATAAAATGACATTTAAAAAATCCATTTTTTAATATTTTTAAATTGTTTGTCACTTATTTCTCATCATTTATAAATATCACAAGAATACAGCCCATAAACAATGCACAAGCTACATTTGCTGTTTATATATATTATTAGCGCATATACATAATAATAAACCATTATTACTCTTATACACTGTTAGTCCAATATACAGAGCCATCTGAATCATCTGTTCTTATTACAATTCCCACAAGTGCATAAATATAATTTCTATCTGGCAGCCCATTAGAAGATGCAATAATCTGTGGCAGGAATCAATACTGTTACTGAAAAAGCCTGTACTTGCTCGCAAGGAAGTTTCTTTAGAAATTCTACATAAAAGTGAATTGTTTCTCCTAACACAATTACACCTGTCCCTCTGTTTCAGTGCCTAGTAGGAAAAACTTTGATCACACATTCAGAATGGTGCAGGAAGACAGAGAATGAGGTAGAAGTGGCCCAAGGAAATAAAGAACTTGAAAGCACTATGAGTTTCCTCTGGGACAGTTTTATTTGCCTAAGAAAACAAATATATGAAAACTGATTTTTGTAAAAGTTGCTGCTTGATTTAACACTTACATTTATTTGAGCATAATGCCACTAATTTGTTTGGCATAGCTGAAGTAATTTGTGAGCTTTTGAAATATTTTAAATGTCTATTTGCACCAAAATGTTTGCTTTCAGATGCAAAATCTTTTTTTAAAAAAACTGCTGTGCTCCTTAATATTGAACAACAGTGACATAGTCCAGGAATCATATTTTCAGAGTGCATTGTCAACAGTACTGTTAATAATTTTGTGCATCTCAACCATCTTCCTACACGTTATTGATATAATCATATAACACAAATGAGCTTATCTGCATGAGGTGATTCAAATTCCCGCAGTGCTGGGTAGGCATACATTTTGCTGAGTTCTGTATAACATCTGTCAGCAGACACAAAGCTTTACAAATTGCTGTGAGCAGTGGGAGCTCAGACATGTATGCACGGGGAAAGAAAAGGAAAGGAGATAGGAATATTCTTATTTTCAGAATATGTCAAATTTGCAGGCTTTAGATTAAAAACAGATTACAGGATGTGGAGGAAGTATGATGTTATGGGAAAAGTACACATTAGAAAGAAGGCCAGGGTGGTTGAAACTGTGCTGGTAATGGGATGAAAGTCCATGTAAGCTTGATTTTCAGCTGGTCTAAAAGACTTTCAACAGACAGTTGTTTATCAGGTCTATACTACTGAAATAAAACATTTTGAACCTGAATGTGATTTAGAAGGTTTTGAACAGATTTCATTTGAAACAACAAAAAAAAAAACCTTCCATCAATACATAAATATTTGCAAATCATTTTCTGAAAAAAAACCCTGATTTTTTAAACACAGTATCTGAGCAGAGAAT
The DNA here is from genome assembly GCA_026261815.1 of Monarcha castaneiventris obscurior. Lineage (NCBI taxonomy): Eukaryota > Metazoa > Chordata > Aves > Passeriformes > Monarchidae > Monarcha > Monarcha castaneiventris. The sequence continues at coordinate 4,258,585 of JAMPIT010000379.1, forward strand.
ATCATCCAGCTGCATAAACAGTTTAGTACACTGCAGCAAACATAAATATATATTGTTAAGACTAAGGTAACTTCTATCGAACCATATGGGTAATCACTTCATACAATAGCTTGTGATACGCTTCTTGTCCTTAAAAGTTTAAAAGGGCAAACTTTTCCATGCAAAGGCTTTAATTTGAGATTCTGTGTTTCTTCTGCAATCACCTTGAGAAGAGCAAGGGAATTGCAGTCTCTAGATTACTTTTAATTGCTTATCAGCTATTTTAGAGGAAAGATATGCAATAACTCTGACTTCGGTCTTGTCAGAAGGAAAAAAATTACTAATTATGTCTTATATGATTTATACTGGCCCTGGGTAGAGTTAATTTTCTTCAGAGCAGTTTATATGGGGCTTAGAGTTTTGACCAAAATAATTTTGATAGAATACAAACTTTCAGGTTTTTGCTGATCAGTGCTTGCACAGTGTCAGGTTCTCACTCTGTGTCCCCAAGGGAATAGACTGGAATGCTCTGCAATAGCTTGGGAGAGGAGACAACTCGGCAGATCACCTGAACTAATCGAAGAGATGCTGCATATCATGTAACTCCATGCTCAGCAAAAAAAGCAGAAACAGGAGGGCTGAGGAGGCTTAACCATGTTTTTCTCAGGAACTGGCTGGGCATTAGTCTACTCATGGAAGGTGGTGAGTGGTTGACTTTGAATAACTTGGTTTGTTTTCTTCTCTCTTTTTCCACTTATTCTTCACTTCTTTTATATTACTAGTAGTAGTAGTAGTAGTAGTAGTAGTAGTAGTAGTAGTAGACGTAGTAGTAATGATTAATAATAACAACAACAACAATAATAATAATAGTAGTAATAACGGTTTATGTTGTTGTTGTTGTTGTCTTCTTGGCTCCCCAAGTTTTCTTGCTTTTATTTTCCATTTCTTCTTCCCTATGTTGGGACAGAAGGGGCAGGGGGAGGGAGAGTGCAATCATCTCCGTGGTGTTTATCTGCCTGCAGGGTAGCTTATATAGAGAGAGCTTATATACAGAGAGACATAAATCTACAAAGTTTTCATTAAGGTTCATGTATTTTCTCACAGACACCTGAGTAAGAGCATAATCTCAGAATTCAGCTTCCTACTCCAACCTTCAATCCCTACAAATCATCCAAAGAAATAGTATTGTGTCTATGCAGCAGATTAGTGAAATATTCCATGTTAAAAAATGTTTTCCCCCCACCTCCTCCCCAAGAAATATGGCACTGGCACAACACAAGGGGTCAGTAACTGCAAGACAGTACCAGGGGTCTGGAATAAGGTGAAGTGGGTAAGCAATAAGCAAATTTCATTGCAAGGAACAAAAATTTTAATTATCCTATAAATGCTTTTTATGATTTCTCTCCTGTGCAGCTGTACATAAGCATCTGAAATGGATCAACCCCTCATCATGTCAAGCTCTCTACAAATACATATCTCAAAAATTATTTTAGCCTTATCAGACATTCCAGTCCAAAACTTAGAGAGGAAGGTAGAGAATGTAGAAGACAAGTTATTTCAGTCATAGGGGCGAGTGACTAATAGAGCTGGGATAGAAGTACAATTAGCCTGGTGATACCTTGTTCATTCAACTACCATGAACTACTAAGAAACCTTCCCTTTCTTTTACTCCCAGAGTACATTTCTACTGGCATTCAGCATCACAAAGGACTGAAGGTCAAGTCACCTCTTCAGGTCAGGAAGCTTGGTATGAAAGACAGCATAATGTTCTTGTCAGCAATCTCGGACTTTTACACTCAGGTGGTTTAGGACATGGGTTTTATATTAATTATTTATTTATTTATTGCATCTCTTTTTTATACCAGAAATATTTGTAAAAAAAGCAAGTAAAATCAAGTTTTCTTCATCATTCTTTTACAAGATTGCTTTGCATGAAGGGCTATTTAACCTTTTGAGTTAACCAGTAAAGAAGAGCAGGCTTTAAAACATTGAAAAATATATTTTTAGGTGTACTAATGGTTATTGCATAAAACATTTGTAATTAAGGATTCTATGAACAGAATATTTAAGAAAAACCTGCTGTTAACAGTATAATCTATGTAGTTTATTCATTGCACATCTAAAGCAAAAGGTGCCAGACTGCTGTTGGAAGCAGTGATGACTTGTTTGGCAAACTAAAAATGCTTTTCTTTAGAAAGCATCTAGTCTTTCTAAATTTGTGCAGTGACAAAAGAATATGAAAAGTTTACAATGAATACTTGTCATCAACAAAAAGAATTTAGGAACATTGAACTAAAGCTCAGGCTTCTCTGACTCTTGAGCTCCACATTTGGCAGACCATTTTCCTTCTCAGAAAAATGTATACTGACAGGGAATGAAAGTCACATGTACATGATGTGCCAAAAATTTTGCATCCAAAATACTTTCTCTGTTGTCTTGTAACTTGACTTTTGTCCTTTCTGTTTAGAACTGCTTAATGGGGCAGAGCTAAGAAAAGGGAATTTGCACAATCGAATAGAAAAAATGCTGGGCAATCAGAGCAGACTTGTTGTGAAGCCATGCATCACACTTAAATGATTCTGAATAAATCATCTGTAAAATTACACCTGTTTATTTACAGACAGTGTGCAACAAAAGGAATTTTTAAAAAATTTCAAGTCCTGAGACCACTTGACCAAGTTTTTGCGCAAAGCAACCATCATGTTTAAAACAAGCTTGCACATTGAATAATAGGACCTTAAAGGGTTGTTCTGCAACATTGTAGTTAAGGGAGTATGTCAGAGTTACATACATGCAGATTCGAAATAAAATGAACTGGTTGCAAGGGAGGTGACTGCTCTTCATCTTTGCATTTGCTCCCATTCTGCTCCTGGAGATCTGCAGCAGTGTATCAAGGCTTCTGTCAGCTGTCTTAAGCTGGTTGTCAATGTTCTCCATACATAGCGGATTTGAGTTTAGCTTGGTTATGTTGTAGGGCAAGTATTACACATTTTCGAGAATGTATGTAGCAAGTTTCAAAGTAATATTTTGTAATTTTAAACAATACATGAGTTTGAATGGGGGAAACGTGTTCATTTCCAGTCCTGCAAAAAAGTCCTGTTTTTTTCTAGTAAGTGAGTGAGAAGACTGCAACATCATTAGAAGCTGGTACTAAGTGGTCTTTTCTTTTTTTTTTCTTTTTTCCCCACTTCTATATATGAGCCTTTTCCAGAAAAGCACAAGTCTAAAATGGCCTATATTTTATGTAGACAGCTAATGCCATATGAACAGAAGTGTATGACTGGTGAAGATGAGATGGCATTTTCTTTTTATTTCATATCTACAGTAGATTGATTACATTCCAAGCCCATCCCCATGGATTGAAGCAGCATTTGTCTGTATTGTAAAACCAGCAAACATCAGAACTAGGGTAAAGAATCCTGCAATGATGCATTATATCCCAATCCATCTGGTACACAACAAGTGTCTTTCAAATTCCCCTATATGAGATTCACCAGAAGAAGTTCCGTGTTTTCACTGTTTAAAACCCACTCAGGGAGCAGGGAGGGAAGGGCTCCACTTGCCAAATTCCACTCCACTAGAAGCATAAAAGAAGATAATGAAGTTAATTCAAATACAGTAGCTGTCTAGTATCGTATGTCCAAAGAAGGAAAAGATCCCAAAGGGTACTGTTCCCTTCCATTTGTGTTGAGAAGTTAAATCATTTATTCAGAGAATGAGGTTATCCATTGGTTTTTTCCATTTCTCATGTTTTCATCACAGAATATCTTTTCAGGCAAGAGAGGCTGTGTGGGTCACTCCTGCACAGGCCACCTTCCTTTATAAATTGCTCACTTAATATCAGTTAACAGATAGTTGAGCACTAGGCAGTTTGGTGAATTTCCATGATTTAGTGTAGCCTATTGTATAGTTATTCTTTTCAATATATCCAATGGGTTTTCTTGGCTTCATATAGAATTTTCCTTTTATCTTCTTCATATAAAATCTTTTTGCTTAATATTCACATTATCTCATTTAACACTAATCTTTTCAAATTTCACTTTAAAAGTGTACAAGGACAGGCTGGATGGGGCTCTGAGCAACATCTAATGGAAGTTGTCCCTCTCCATGACAGGGGATTTGGAACTAGATGATCTTTAAGGTCCCTTCCAATCCAAAGCATTCTATGATTCTGTGAATGCTCAACATCTTTCAAATTGTTCTAATGCCAAATGCCTCAGTTGTTTCTCTCAGGTAAAGTAACTGCTTCTGTGGTAATGGTGCCTAGCAGTGAGCACATCTGGTATTTTTGCACTTCAAGATTTAAAGTTTTTATCAGCTTGTACTTTTCCTCAGTTCCTGTGAAGAACATCTTTTATTCTCATTCAGAAAGAAACCTCAGCAGTGGTCAAGGTTCCTCTGTGCACACAGGATTCTTGCATATTCTTTGACATCACAGATACCACATTACACTTGCCCTTTCTATTTCTTCTTTTTCATGTTGCAGCCACTTCATCTTCTTGGCATTTATTATGAGTCAAAGTTGACCAAACCAATCTTCCAAGGTTAATTATTAATTTGATTCATCAATAATTCAAGCATTTTTTTCAGCTATGTGATGTCATCAGTGTTAGTTAAGGACCTTAACTTTAGATTATCTTAAGTCATGCCCTCTACCTCATTTATCATTCTTACTGTCTAGTTTAAGAATATGATTAAAAGCTGTAGTGATTCTATGCTTCCTTATATTATATAAAGCTTTGGATTTGTTTAATGTTACATTGTTTTTTTTACAATGCTGCAAGAGTCTTCAAACACAACTTTCATATTTGCAATTATATTACCTGAACGCCATGTCACTTTGCAGCTTTCCACATTGTTTCCAACCAAGCTGAAACAAAAGTCAGTGAAAAGGATGAACATCATTATTGGCTTCTTGCTTTCTTCAGCAGCCAGCAGAGCGTGCATACCCAGTCAGTGCAGCTTCAGTCTAGTTTGAAGTTGCCCTAGCTGTCCTCCCCTTTTACTCTTTAAAATGGCTTCTATCTGCAAATTATTGTGCTCACCATGACTTTCCTGATTTGCATCTCAGCAGAATCTTTTTACCAAGTCAGTTCAACTATTAATGGTAGTCATTTCTTTCATATTTCTTCTTCCCCTCATACACAATTCCACCAAAACTGACTGTAGAGTCAAAATGCTCCTAACATTTTCTTTAGCCACTGTGTTTATTCTCAGCTTAACCGTTTTGTACATTATTTCAGTTTTTCATTATTCACAAAATCAGAGAATGGGTCAGGTTGGAAGGGACCACAGTGGTTCATCTGGTCCAACCTCCCTGCTCAAGCAGGGTCACTCAAGAGCATACAGCACAGGATTGCATCCACACAGTTCTAGAATATCTCCAGTGAGGGAGACTCCACAACTTCTCTGGGCAATCTGTTCCAGTGCTCTCAGTCACTGCACAGTAAAGAGGTTCTTCCTCATGTTCAGGTGGAACTTCGTGAGAGTCAGTTTCTGCCTGGGCATCCATTGCCTCTTTTCCTATTGCTTGGCACCACCAAAAAGAACCTGGATCCATCCTCTTGACACCATCCCATTACATATTTATACACATTAATGAGGCCCCCTCTCAGTTTTGTCTTCTCAAGCCTGAAAAGGCGCAAGTCTCCCAACATTTCCTCATAAGAGAGATGCTCTAGTCCCTTAATCACCTTTGTCTGTGCGATCCTTGAATATCAACCAACTCTCTGGGACCCCTCTTAAAGTACAGGCACTTTATAGAAGTATTTAATTGTGTCAGTATCCCAGTAGGGACTCATATGGATGCCCCATAGTCCTGTCTTGTGGTTAAGTCTTTGGCTGCTTCTTCTTGCTCAAGGTCTTTGCTATAGGTCTCCCCTTCCCACACATTGTCTCCTTTGAGACTGCCCTGTCCCCATTCCCCTTCAAATCTAGTTTAAAGTTCTAGATTCCTGACCTCTTTAAATTGAGTTTTCTTTCTTTTTACCAGTCTCATTTTAGAAATTACTTCATTCCTTACAATGATGTCATCATACTTGCAGCTTTTCCCAGAACTATGATTTCTTTCTGTGTCATAATCTTTGTAAAGCTTATCCAGCTATTTCTATCCTTATATCTTCTAATAATTTTCTATCCTATATTTAGTTTTGCTTCCTTGAATATTTCTTGTCCAGTCTGTAATGAGATTTCTTCATCAACACGAATTAATGGACTGAAAAAATGTCTAAACAGCACCTTGAATGCCTTCCTCATAGGACTTTCCTTTCATCAAAATTGAATTTGGTTTCAACTACAACCAATTTTGGAATATCAGAGTTGGGGTTTTTTTTCACTTAACCTTCTTCCCCACAGGGCTTTCACGAGCAATGGCATTTTTTACTCTCCTATTTTTAACAGCGAATGCCTTTACTAATAATAAAGTTCTCTCTCCTCCTTTTAGTGTTGGTAAATGGTGAATTCCATAAAACCTTCTGATGTCTTTAGGAGAAATCCACCTGCAGCCTGTAACCAAACTGTGCATCTCAAGGCAATTCTGAACTTTGCCCTTGACAATATGAGAGACAGAAATGACTGAGTGGGGATGCAGTAATGTTACCAAGATTTACATTGGTTTTAGTATTTTTGTCAAGCAACTGAATAACATCCTTTTTTAAAAAAGTAACAGCCCCTTTTGAGAATTTTCAGCTACCTGCACTGACAAACATTCCTCTCTTCTGTTAAAATAAGATCTTAATAATCCATAAGGGACAATTGAAATAATAACAAGTTTCCAATTTTCAAGAATTGCTTTTGTAATATGATGATTTCACCATTAAAATAATTATGTTTTTTTAAATGATTAGCCCTCACAGTCACTATTGAAAAGTAAACTGTGTCTATTGTTCTTGAATTTCTAATCAGTTTTGTCTCATGTAATGGGTGGTTTGCTATCAGATGTTTGCCAGATTACAATGCAAATTAAGTTTTTTAGTCTATGGAAATATCCATTAACCATGCACATTTCCAAACTTCAAAATGCATGTTTGAAAATTACAGTTGATTAGACTCTCTGTTGTGAATCGCAGAACAAAAGCTGAAAATCCCGCTCTGCTTTTCATTTATTATATCAAACAATGATGCAATTCCACCATTGTATAGCATAAAAGGTGTGTTCATGTTTGAAGAACACAGTGTCCATAAGGTTTAATCTGCAGTCTTATGTTCAGAGAGGTTTGTAAATCGATTCTTCACTAGATGCTGTAACTCTTGTCGATTGAAGATAAATGGCTGAATTCCAAGAGAATACAACACAAAGAAAACCATTAGCCCTGGCAATTCATAAACAAAGTAAAGAATATTATTCATTCCTTGTTGTTGTAAAATAGTACCCAGGTTTCAAACAATAAAAAAGAAGCTCACTTAAATCATTGCAATTATTTAGTCAAAATGAGTTTGTTTATGAACAAATGTACCAAAAGAAAAGAGGTTGGTTTATTTATAAGAAGTAAAAAGTGGGAGAAGAGGCAAGAGAAATCTTTGTCATAATCCCAACAGCTATGTTAATAGCTATAGTTTTGTTTTCAGCTTTTTTTCTTTTATTATCTCATTCCTGCTGACCTATTTCTTCTCTGAAAAAAGTGTCTGAAACACATTGAATGCTTCTAGGTCAGAGGTTCCCAGCGTCTGTGCACCATGGTGACAGTCTCAGGAGATTTTCAACCAGTAAGAGTTTTCACAAATCTCTCATGAAAACCTTCGGGTTACCGGAGGCTAGAAAGGTTTGGGCTTGGTGTGGGGTTTATTTTGCACTATATGCATTTGTCTTCAGCCTTTGTGAATTTGCAATTCCCTGGATCACTTGGCTGCCTAGTCCCAGAAATTAAAATATATTTTACTTTTCTTTCTGTGACATTAAAAATGCATTGCAATGAATAATATAGTAGGGCTGTGTATAAAACTAAAGCTTCTGCATTCCTTTTAAATGTTTGTTCTTTAACAGAGATTCTCTGAGGGAAACTTATTGAAAGGATGAAGAGTAATTTAATTTTTTATCATAAGCATTAGTGGAAAATAAAGGACAAAAGTACTTTGCAGGGCTGAAGAAAGGGAAAAGATATTTATCATGGGAAAATACAGCATCCAGGCTGAATTTCTGGCAGTGCACATTCTTTTTCTGTTCAAAGAGTGGCAATAAGGAGATTAATATTTAGAGTCTAGAAACATTTCCTATTTATGTCGTAAGTAGCAAGTACTAAAGTAACTTACCATGAAAGTGTGCTTAAAAAAAAGTGTATAGTCAACAGATGAAAGCAAAGCTTTTGTGAGAAATCATTTTTAAATTTTGAAAAGAAATTCAGTAACTACTGGTTTTCCCCAAAAATATTCTGGAGGAATGTTAAAAGTAATAGCAGGTCAAATCATCAACTTATACATATCAGTATTTCTGATACAAGGCAGACCTGCATTTTTGGAAGACACCTAATGAAAACTGTTCCAGGAATTCGCCAGATGTTCACAGATTTGAAATATCATGCCACATCACTGCAATTTCATGGAGAAAAATCAAATGCTGCTATAAGATGTAGTAGTTACTGAAATTAAGACACATATAGAACACTTCAGCTCAGGTACCATTTGTGTTGTTCTTATTCACTCATGCACAACTTTTTCTGATATCAATGTGAACTCCTACATAACACGGAATATGTCTTTGTAAACTGCCAAATGTCAGGAAAAAAGATAAAGGGAGTGATTTTCTTCCCCCTTCCCAAAAGAATATATCAGCTGATAAATTGAAGTATAAATTTACAGAATCAAAATATTAATTATTTCATTTTCTCTGCAGATACCTCATACCTCAATTTACGTCCTTTATAAAAGCCAACAGACAGTTGGTTCCAGTAGGTCAAAAGGATTTATTGAGGCACACAATTCCATTTCTGCATGACAAGTGCTATCCAGTTTTGCAATTTTTTGCATAAAAGGTAAATAAGCTTTTTCTTCAGGACAATCTCAGACCAAGGTAGATGACGTTTTGAGTTTTTGCTGAGCTATGCAGAATATCCACCAATAACATTGTACACAGTAAATTGAGAATAAAATACTACAGTTTCCAGAGTACTCCTTTAAAATCCCATCTGTAGTAGTGAATTACTAGTTACTGCTGTGTATCAGTTTCTCCAAGTTGTAGGAGTCACACATTCTCTCTCTCTCTCTCTCTCTCTCCCTCTCTCTCTCTCTTTCCCTCACACAACACACAGAGACATGGATAAGAGAAAAATAATTTTCCTGTTACAAATTAAAATAATTGTTTTGCCTGGCACTATATCTCAAAAACATTACTATTGTCTAGCAATTTGACAAAATTTGATAATGCTAAAATAATATCTTGCACATATTATACTGAGACTGGGAAGGGAACTGAATTACAGAAGAAATCTTTCATGTGGAGGCCTTAACACAAGAATACTACTTCAGAAAAAGAATATCTCCTAAGATGGGAATTCCTACGTGACCTGCTTCCAAAATCCAGGTTAATCTATATAGAAAATGCCATTTTCAAGCTGAAGGTGCTATTACAAAGTGTCAATCTTTTTATTTTTGTCCTTGGTATTATTCTAAGGACAATTATCTCATTGTTGAGGAGAAACGGTATAATGAAAATTGTATAATATTCAAAGGCAGAAAGCATCAATATTTAGTGCATGCCTTTTGTCACTCTTCTCACAGCAAAATCACAAATCAAATGTAGCAAGGGTGTAAAAAATGACAATGGCCCTTCCAAACTTGCAGCATTCTGCACTTCAGTTTACCAGGTCTGCACTGGCTGCAGGTTAAAAACAGCATGACTGAGTCAGTCATGGAAAATGCTTTGCTATCAAGGCCACCTAGTCCACAACATGGGGATGTCTCTCAACCACATGCAAAGGGATGGGAGATTCATAGGGCAGACCTAGTTATGCATAACTAGAAGTGAAAGAAGGCTTCAGAACACCAAAGCTTTCTACACAGCACATGTCAGTTATATTACTGACATTTTGTTTCAGCTTCCTGATGTTCTGATGATCCTCAGCTGGTAACTTAGACTACTAAAACCTTGGTTTGAGAGGCAATGGGAAGGCAAGGATTCACTACTTCTCTTTCTCAGAAAAAAGGCTGTGCCCAAAATAGAGGGTTTGGTTTTAAACACATCTTTTTCTCATGCAATCTAATTTAATCACTGAGTCAAAGGTTAATACAGAAAGGTTTTAATCCTGAAACCACTGGTATGGTTGTCTATGTCCTCTGTGCATGTATGTGTGTTCTGTTTGTGTATATATACATATGTAGTCATGAGTTTTATGGGTAGAAGACAAAATAGTCAACAGTACAGTATATATTCAAATTATTATTTTTAATACCATGACACTAAGTGGAAGAGCAGAAGTAGGAAATCTTGTGAAAAACTCACTTTCATGCCATAGAATTGAACAAGTCTTCTGGAAAGAAGCTCAAGAAAAAAAGACAGTTTTATGGTTTTTATTCTTTCTTAAGAAAAAAATGTGAAATAAATTTGGGAAGTGAAAGTTCAGGTCACAGAAAGAACAGGTGAGGAGCAAAGAGACAGATGGAGTAGTTGCATAGAGAAATTTTAGATAAGGCTATTTTGTGAAAGCACTTGAAAGCATTTTGAAAAATAACAATTGTCTCCAAGGATTCCTGGTGGAGAAGTCTCATATTTGGTAATTTGCACTGAAGTTTCTCAAATAAAAGCAGCTTCTTGAAATGTCACCTTTTCTCATCTCGAATCTCTCCAATGGATGTCCAGCTAGGAGCCTAGGGAACTCAGAGCAACTAAGCTGTTAAACTTTTTGCACCTGAAAGAGTAAACCTTGTCACCTTGAACAGGATTTTGTTCATGGGCATCCAGTACCCTGTGGATTGGAGTCAGGAGTTTTCTGTTATTGCTGCCCAAACCCAAGTGTTCAAAATCTGTAATGAAGACATGCACAGGGAAAGTAAGTACCTCCAGAAGGGTGAGGAGCACTGGCAGGTATTTTTATTTTACAGGTCCAGAACTTTCATATTGTCTCACCTCTGACACTGTGACTTTGGGTAAGCAGCCTAACTTGCCTGACATTTCTTCTTTGTCTTCTCTAAATAAGGAATTACCACGCTTTGGTGCCGAACAGTTTTTAAGATGTGCAATCAATGCATACACACAGTTTTGAGAATATTACTTCTTGCAGACACTAATATTGATGTTCTGATATTCCAAGCTGTGGTTTTATTCTTCTCCTTTGTTACATGCCAGTGACCACTCTGTATATTAGGAGTCCTGAACAGTTCACAGAGTCAACATAAAGCAGGACTGTTTTGTAAATAATCCAATTTCGAAGTCAGTATTACAAAGGGCTATACAGTTGTGAAAAGTGATGTGTGGAAGGGGTAGGTAATGAATGATTACTGTGAAAAGAAGAATAAGACATCATCCCATTAAATGGTGGACTATAACCCACTACTGCAATTATGAAAATCAAAAGTAGAAAGGAATTTGAAGATTAATTGTATTTAAGAGAAGTAGGAGTTATAAAGAAGAAATCATTTGCTTAGGTATAGCATAAACTGCTGACTGCCTCAAAATGAGATTATGTTGTCTGGAGAAAGCCTGCCTTACACTTATGTTCTTAAACTTTTTTTGCTCTGCCCCTTCCAGGTAGACATGTGATCCTGTGCAAGGTGACCCTTGGCTCTGATCTTGTTGAGCAATTCCTATATTCTCACACTGCAGGATTAGCTCCCACTGGGAATGAGAACCACAGCACTTTCTCTCTTTTCCCTTCACAGTGGAAGGAAGAAAAAATAATGGGAAAAAGGACACGACTGCTTGTGACTGCAGTCCTCAAGCCAGCTCAGTAATGCTTCTGGGAAAGGAAGAATGGGATGTAAGATGGATGAGAGACTGGTACAGAAGAGGAAGTCCCTACAGACTCTGCATGCATGAGGAGAAAGTAGCACACAACTAGGCCCATCATCTGGGTAACCTATCATCCAATACTCCATATTATGGTCTAGGCCTTTAATAACATCCTAATACCCTGTAGACAAAAATCAATGTTCCTTGAATCCATTTAGCCACATGGAAAAACAAGTCTGTAGTTCCTAGTGGATATAATAGTCTCAGAGCAGTTAGCTAAAAGTGAAGTTAGCTTTAGAGAACAAGAGAAAAAAGGGTACCACTGCAGTGTGAATCCTGACTAAGGCTATTGCTAGAAATGTCCATACTGCCTACAAGCAGTCTTTCAGCTCTGATCTCAAGGGCTATTTTCCTACATAATGAGAACAGCATGAGAAAGGAGAATTATAATGCAGGTTCTTGTTCTATTTTTTTTTTTTTTTGAGCACAGGCCTGATGTCTGCAGTGTTTCACAAGCACTAACGGTACTAAACATTTTTAATAGAACTCAGAACTTTACTGCAGAAGAAGGATTTTTCCCGTATGAGATCTATAATGAATGGAAACCTTTGTAAGTCTAGGAACACCTGGATAAAAAAAAAACCTGAATCTTTTTCTCACTTATTCTAAAACCCCCTTTCTCTGACATCCCCAAATGATATTTTGATGATGCTTTTTTTTTTTTTTTCTTTTCACAGATCATGCTATGCTTTAACACAGGTAACAAAATTTTTACGCATTGCTTTATACCTCTTATTTTCTCTGGCTGTTTTCTCTGATTTGCATAAAAAGGGGGGAGAGTAACATGGCTGAACTGTTCGGTAGGTCACTGTTAAGCAGTAAAGTGACTGAATTCAAATCCTGGAATAAGTTCCAGACGGCTGCTTCTTTTAAGTTCGACGAAGCCGGGCTGAAGCGGTGGAGGGCGGCTCATCCCTTTGTTGGGAGGGATCGGCAGCGCTGATCAACAGCGCCACCTCCTGCCCCACAATCAGACGGCACCGAGGGGACCCCGAGGAGTCCCTGTCCTCGCTGCCTCGCTCTGTTTAGGCAAAAAAAACATACGCTAAAATTTGTGTTTTAAGTAATCTCCTTAGCTGTTTCTGACATTAACTTCTCACGCTTTCGCTGGCAGCAAATGACATAGTGCAGAAATCTGATATACCTAGATAAACTCCCAAAACTGCTTTTGAAAACGTTGTTATTATCATATATTTAAGCATCTCCAAAGTAAGGAAATAAGGTGCAAATAATGCCACCCTTATGTCTATATATATATATATATGCACACATATGTATGTAGTTGAATATCTAACAAGGCTTTAAAAATATGCTGCAGACAGAGAAGGATGAAAATAAATAAATTGTTTGTTTCAAAACCTTCCTTAAATTGTGTAAAATCAATACAGAAAAAGAATGACATATGTGTGAGACTGAAGGATCATAACTAAACTTCAGTGCTCAGTGCTTCACTGCATTCTGTGGAGTAGGGAAGTTCAAAGAACATCATAGTAACCACCAAGCAGAACCTTTCCCTGGCAATCTTGTTTATACCTGCATATTGAAATTCAGTCATAAAGCTGTTTCATATGCATTTCTATGGCAGAGGCATTAGTGTGCATTGAATGACTTATGTCTTTTGAAATTTGTCACATACTGCATTCAGCTCTCACCATAAATTCCCTAGAATAAAGTGGATAATGCTGCTGTTTCTCACCTCTGCCCTTACATTAACTGAAGTATTTCTTATACTCATTGGCACTTTCTGTTTTCTGGCTTTCAATAGAAACATTAATAGAACTGGAGGTGTATTATCTTATCAGGACTTTATATTTTCAAATATCCAGGATGCTCTCACATTGTCTGCTTCCCACATAAAAGCTGACTTGGAAAAGAGAGACTTTTCTCCCCACAATCAATATCTGAACAAGTGCTATCCAGCAAAAACGTCTATAGTCTAGACATTAAAGCAAACCTTTCAGCAGCACATCCTGGTTTCTGCTGTGTAGCACGACCATGACAGTTTATTAAAGCATCTCTTTCAGTCTTTAAGATAATGCTTTGTACCATGGATCCCAGACCTTGGAGGCTCTCTTCCCTGCAAGAAAATATGTAAGGCGAAGGATGAAGCAAGTGAGAGGTCTGGACTGAGATAGAAAAATGTGACTCAAAACTGCTAATTATCATCTAACAGGACTTGTAACCAGGCACTGCAATGAAGAGCCCACAAACCCACCAAAATGAGGAACAAGCAATAACCAGCCCCAGCAAGATAAGAAAAACAGAAAGCCTTACAACTTTTCTTAAAGACTTTTGCTGTTAGGGAAAAGCACAATACATGAAAGTCTGGAAACAAAAGCAAATACTGTCTTCCCCGTGTGAAGCCAAATTAAGCCCTTCCCACCAGTGTGGCCTCTTCCTACAGGGCTCCCAAGGTTTTATTTTCCAGCTGAATATGGCTCATTTAGCTATAATGTCTTCACACACACCAGTACCTGCCTCCTTCACCTAGGCTGGCAAAGGAAATGAGGGTCTTAACATCCAATCGCCACAACTTTCAGAGCCATAAGGAGGAGGTGAACGGGAAACATCCTGGCTTGAAATTACTGCAAAAGAGAGTGAAAGGTCTTCCAATATGTTTTCAGATATTTTCTGATTATTTGCAGGCTGTGTTCTGTTTTGCTACACATACATATTAAGACTATGATTTTCAGCCATTTATACAACAATAGCAGAATATGGCCCCTCATCACCATATTTAATGTCATTTCAGTGCATGGCAAAGACAGACAAGCAAACTATTTAGTATTTTCTTTGCAAGGACAGAGGAGCTAAAGATGGTGATTACAAATCACTCTGGGGCATGCCTATAAACTCCAAGTAATCCATTGAAGGGAGATAATGCTAACATATAATGGGAGCAAGGAGATCAGTATTCCCATTTCACTGTAATGCTAGGAAACATCAATATGCATTGCTCTGCTAATACAATGTGCGTTGTTTAGCAAAGTCAGAACAAGGCAAAAAAAGAACAAGATTAGAAACCCACTAAAGCGTGTCCTGTGCACTGATTGGCTGGAAAACACACTTGTGCTGCAGCCGAGCAGCTAAAATCCAGAGATTTGTTTCATTACTACCAAACTAGAATGTCAAAATCAGAATTTCTCTCTATTGCCTTGGAGTTAATTCCTACCACAAATCATGGCTTTGCTAACACGTACAGTAATCCTTGCTCCCTGGAATTTCACAGGCTGTTTTTCCTAGTAATAATTAAAGTCCAGGATGTTGCAAAAGCCTGCTAAAAACCTCCTATCTCCTAAGAAAACTTTTCTCACCACTAGTCCTCTAATCTCCAAAACAAAATACTGCTGCACAAAATTCTAGGAGGCGTCTTGCAACAGGATAAACATCACCACCCTTGGGCTGACATGAGCTTGTAGGGGCTTTGACTGTGAAGCAGGTAACAACTCTTCTGAGACTGCATCCATGATTTTGGCTTCTGTAACCTAGCACAGCTGTGCAAAAGGCATCTGTTCATGCAGAATTTCAACACTTTCAGAGGAGAAATACAAACACTTATTTTTATTTTTTTCTCCTGTCCTGCAGGCCTTAAACAGATATTATGTCTGTTAATACCTTCTAATCCTGTTTTTGTCTGCTGTGTCATTTTCTGCTAATGTATTTTCTGTGCCCCCACATAGTTTTTCTGTTCACGTATATTTTCTCTCACTTTTATTGCCCTTCTTATGTTATAATTTCCAGCCTCTTTGCTCTGAGTACCTGATGAATAATGTTCTATTCTTCTTTCACAGAGGAGGAAACTGTGTCAATATAGCTCTATGAACCATGTGGGAAAATAAGTTTTTATTTGTTTAAGTTCAGCACTTAACAGGAGTCAAGTAGTGTGGAGTTAGGGGAAATTCACATCTTGAAATGTGGATTGAGTCTATAAAACCATTAAAATTTATTTTCCATTGGAGAATTGTGAGGTTAAGCCATTAACTTAGCGAATTTGCAGAGGTTTCCCAGAAGCTTACTCAAATCTAGTGTTTGTATCATGTTAAATCTATTCTACTTATTACCCTAATAGCATAAATGACCACTCATGCAATGAAGAGTGACAAGATTTTCCTAACAGTGCCTCTGAAAACTCAGGGTCACTTTGAAACTAGGTAACCTAGAGAAACAACTGTATTAAAACAATGAGTTTTGTGAAGCTGGTGTTCTCTTAGGGACTTTTCCAGTTATTTGGGTTTATGCATAAACAGTCAGACAACCCAAAACAACCTCAGAGTGGTAAACACAGGGAAGTTTTTCTTTTTGTGGTGTGTGTGTTCTTTTGGTTTTGTTTTGTTTTAACAAGGGCAATAATAATGAACATAACAGGCACTCTAAAGGACAGCAATGATGAATACAGAAATTCTAGATTTCCTATAATCATTTTAATTATTTAAGAAAATAACAAGTCTTTTACATATTTATTTATTTTTATTAGCTTCTTTGGGGGATACCTGGGCACTATACCCACTTCCCATGAAAATTCAAAAACAGCCTACTAGTTGTTCTGTATTCCACTATCCAAAGAATGTTGTGTATCAGCAGGGACCCCTCTCAGCTGGCCTCCAAAGCAGCAACAACAAAATACAGGAAAACTTCTGCACATAATTAGGCCTTTCTAGCTGTATTTGGGAGGTACAAGACTGTTCTAAATTGAAGAGGTTATACAGTTCTTCACATTCAAGTGCTGCATACTGGAGGTCTGAGAGATACAAAAGGAGTCTCTACGCTCAGTCAATGCATTTCTGAGCTGAAATACTTGCTTTAGAACTTGTAGCACAGACCTTTTTGTTGTAGAACAAGGCAATGTGAGAAAAGTTTAAAAAATACTTCATCTCATTTATGTCTTAGAAATCTTGCCTTAAATCAAGGTCCTGAGAAATGAAAAGATTTGCTCCAGAGTCTTGTGAGGACAATAGGAGGTTTTTTTCCCCATCTACAGAACTTTTCTTGAGGACTTGAAACCATAACCAGCCCAGTTGCAAATTTCTGTGAGAACAGGGCTGTAGGTCAATTGTTTGTCTGAAGATCCCACTGATACAAAAGTGGCAGGAAAAAAAATAATATGCTTTCAAAAATGTACTTTTTTAAGCCTACCTGTCAAAGTCAATTCTAAACCTTTGAAAGACCCAATATGTAACTTTACATTGCAATATCTTCAGTAAGGGGAGTTCAGACAGCAGAATGCTTGTCTGATATTGTCTCAAAGTGCATGCATCTAAAACCACTCAGGTTGCAAGGGTATTTCAATTACATTTATTTTGAAGTAATTATTTCTTTTCTATAGTAATGCAGAGTGCATAATTATACTCTTGCATCCAACTGTGGCTTAATTGCAGCAATATGTGCTTGTAGCAAAAAGGGAAAGAGAAATTATTGATGGAGTAAAAGGTATTTTCTCTGTTGTACCTCCCTCAGCATTTTTCTCAGCAAGGTAGAATTAATGGGGGAATGGGTGACCTCTAAATGTGCCTGAACTCCACTACATTCTGAAAGGATCATTGTCCAGAAGGCTGTTTAAGATAATTTCCTTAAAAGGCCATTGGCAAGTGCCTAAAACCTCTATTGATCCTGTTCCAGCAGGAAATATCTTAACTTGCCAGTCTGAGCAACTAAAGATTTGCGAACTTCTTAGCTGCACATGTGGCCCAAACTGCTTAGAAGTGAGAAAAGCAGAGAAAATATTTCCTGCTAAATATAGGGAAAACAAAATCTTGATGATTGCAGACATCAGCAAAATGCTTGGCAGGATGAAAACCTGCCTTTAAATGGATAGTGGCTGAGAGCACTTAGCCAGTGCCAGTCAGGAACATCATATGAGTTCGCTTATTGCATATGTTTTGATAAGAAAAAAAAACAACCCAGAAAATGGCTGAGGCTATTAAAAGATTATCCAACAGGAGGAGATGAGACGGCCAGTTAAAGAAGATTTCCAATCACAAAGGAGAGACGAAATGAGTTATTTAGAAAAGAGGTATTTGTACCTGCTGTGGATCTGTCCATAAGGATTATATAGACTAGAAAAGTGTACAGAGAGGAATTTTTTTTTTAAAGAAGTTTCTTATACTTTGGGCATGTCTGAATGATGCATAATCATAAACATATTTAAGGATGTAACTGCAATGTTAGACATTGAAGTCTAAGATTTTTGCTTCGTTGGCATTTTCAACAGACCCATTCAGCTACTATGTGACCATGGGTGTTATTCTAGTAGAGAGTCTTTCAAGTTTTGATGCCTCCACCAGCCTCTTAGCTGCTGCCTAAGCCTATCTTGTGTGTGGCGCATGACCCCGTGGTCAAACTGTAGACCCAAAATGGGAACAAAGCTTTCTGACATAAGCAGGTGAACATCTCCGTGTCCATCATACCCAGCTGCGCAATGATGAAAGCACCCTCAGGAGGAAATGGCCTCTCACCACAGGATATGAAGCATCACTTGCAACAACACATCAGAGGCAACTGCATCTGATCCCATTTAGCTGTCCAGGATCCTGTAAGTATCCATCACAATAGTTGGTTTCTTGACTCTACACTTACTCTTTCTCTCAAAGACTGTACAGTTGAGATCATTTAAAAAGGCACTTTACCCACCCTAGCATATCACTCAGGCTTGTGATTTAGGCACCAGGGGGAACCAGTTCAGATCACACTCACTGCATATGTGAAAATATTTTTCCATCCCCTAAGAGGCTTCCACACTGACTACTGGTGTAAACATCACTACACCACCAAGTGTAAGTGATCCTCCTCGGTGTTTTTCTATGAGAAAGGCACGTCTAACTCAGCAACCTAACTCCAGGAAAGGATGAAGAGCTAAGAAACATCAGCATGTCTTGTCTGTTAGGTCATTTCACTTCTCTGTTTTGAACTGTTCTGTTTCTTTCCCTCTCCAAAACAAACCTCTCTAAGAGGGACTATCTCTAAAAACTGCAAGTGCAAGCTAGTTTGTAAGACTTCTTCTCAAGGTGCAGGAATGATCCTGCACCATCTTTTTAGCTGTGCAGTCATAACCTTACTGATTAGTCTGATTGGGCTGCTGTGGCTCCTGCTCAGCAGCAAACTGCATACAAACCAGGCATTGAAATCCATAAGTCATTTACTAACTCAGTGGTCATCCAAAGCATGCTGTTCTCACTAACCAGCAGTGCTATAAAATACAGCAACTTCAAAATATCGAAAAAACATCCAGTGTTTGAGTTTGGGGGGAAGAGTGAAGTTAGTGTTGATGGATCATGAAAAATCAGATCTTACAACCACATTATTTCAGTTACAATTACTATATCTATATTATATGCTTTTAGACTAAGATAGAGCCTTTGCACCAGACATGGTTTCCTGTAATGACTTCAGACATAAATTTTAGTAGATTATCTCATTTGGAGCTAACAAGAGACAGAGCCTACAGACTCCTTTCTTCCTTGTAGGACTAATGTCTATTATTCATAAACATTTCCATTTTATTTTCAATAAGGACAGAACATTTTTTTTCTCTCTAATGACATCAGTAACAAGCCTCTGAAAAACTGACTCACAGTCAGGATTCCTAATGCAAAAAATAGTCAAAGGTATATGACCATTTTTAAATTTAGCTTACAGCTTCAGCAGAAGCAAGATGTGCAACAAAATAAAACATACAATAAATTATTCTGAATTAAGCAGAAAACACAGAGGCTTGTGGTAAAAAGAAACATTGTTACTAAAAAATAAAAAATATGCCTGCAATATTTATTGTTTAAAAACAGAATTCTGAACCTAAAACTACTTCTAATTTAAATGGATTAATTTTTGAATCTTCAGATAGGTCCTTATTGCTTTGGTTCCATGTGAAAAGCAGCAGGTCTTCTAGTTGAAGCTCAAGTACAGCCAGAAAATTCACAAAACCTTGGCTTTTGGCCAAAAATATCAAAAATTCTGTGCAAGCATATCCTCTGCTAAGAGAGTTGCCTAAAATATAATAAATATATACTAAAATATACAGTAATAGTTGATGTATTCATTATTTATATAAGGTAAAGCAAATTCAACTGCTGGGAATACACCTAGGAAGTTGGAGAGTTAGTTCAAGGTCCTGCTTCAGGGAACAATTAATTATTTATACAAAGTGGAAACAGGTTTGAAAGAGGCTGGAATAATCTGTTTCCATAATACCTGATAAACTGATAAGGCCACCCCTTGGGAAATGGAACATAATTTCAGAATTCAAGCATGTTAACTGTTTGGGACATCTTCTTGAATCATATTACTACACACAAAATCTCATGAAAAATACCTTTTTAAGACTTCAGTATTATCTATTCCAAATATAATTCTTTTATTTGGCTGGAACTGCAGACCCAACATCTAAAATAAACCAGGCAAGCATGTAAGTCCTTCCAACTGGCTTCTGTTGGTGACTCATTAACAAATGGCTAGAAATCCTGGCATGGCTTGTATCCCTAGGAGCTACAGATGCATTTTTAAAGGTGTTTAGGCACCTAAAGATGCAGATAAGAAGCTGGCAAAGTTTTAACCATTAGGCACCTCTTTGCATCTTTAGGTGCCTAAGTACCCTGAAAAGCTCGGCCCTGAGAGCCATGCTACAGGCTCAGTCAGCCACAGATCCCTTCAGTGGCTTTTCCAATGGTTTTATTTACTGTCTTGGACGAAACAGCTACCCCTATCCTTTTCCAGTTACGCTGATTCACTTATTTGAAATACATCATGCATTTTGCATGCATTACATGTATGACTAGCAGTAAAAATTTTGTACCCATCCTGGTTTTACTTTAGTGGCCATTGAGCCACCTGCAATTTCTGGAGACTGGAAACATCAGGTGTTTTTCACGTACAGTGATTCACATTTGTTTCTACTTGGCCCATAATCCTGGGTTATCCTTCTTGTAATAATACAGTTGATAAGCAACTTCTGAGATATCTCTTCTTGAATAAGAAAGCCCAGCAAACCATCAATTTTCTCCTTATCTCATGCAACGTTTACAAATGCATAGCCCTTCCCATATTAAGAAAGACCAGTATCAACAATAAAATATTGTCACACATAGCAAACATAGAACTTGGAATAGAAAACTTGGAATAGAAAGTTCAGGAGGTTACCTTTTTTTTTTTTTTGTTCACTTTGTATATTTGACACTTAAAGAAGAAAAACCTTGTAAGAAAAGGATCTTTGAGCAGATACTAGTGTCTTAAAAAGTCTGACACAACTTATACTCAGGATGACATGTGCTTGGTATTTGCTTTGCCCTCTCCTTTCCAGTTTTGCTCCTACTCTGTGGTAACCAGTACAGTATCAGTCATGCCTGATGAAGACCCAGAGACTCGAGATTTTTCTATATGAAAGTCAACACGGATATTATGAACTGTATTTCTTTCCACTGCCGTTTTCCTTTCTACCAGCAGCAATTCTTTTGCCTCCTCTCAGTGTATTGGGTACTGAAGAAAGGATAGCCATATCAACACTAATGAAACAAATTGCATTTTACTGAAGTGCTCTATTTCAGAGAGAATCTTTTAATAAAAATGAACCACAGTTTATAACGTTATGATAGATCAAACATTAACATCTCTCTCTGCAGATTAAACATCACTTTCAGTGCATGTCACTGCACTTTCCCCTAAGGTTTACTGGCTTTTGGTACTGATCATGATTGATGCCTTGTTTATATGCAACATTAAACCTGTGCTTTGCCTGTTTCTGGTAAATGAAACCCACTTCTGTTCCAAATGGTAAAACTTGTATCAGTGTTTTACCTTATCGACAGCATCACTCCTTTCACACACCTAATGCTACATATAAAAGCCTTGCTTTCTTTCCTCTCTGGACTGCCTAAAATGTAATCATTTAAAAGGCAGAATTCAATAGAATTCATAGTAATTTGAGACTGTCGCAGATGATGGCCTGGATTAATAGTCCAGTTAAACTTTGAAATGTCTTCGAGCACTCAAAGCACATATGCTTTTTCTTTGATGTTCTCTCAGCCACTCTATTTGCCACATACAGCTGAAGAATTCCTTAAATCCTTCATTAATTTTCAACCTTCACATGTTGTCACAATCCTTTTCATTTAATTTCTCTTCTAGAAGGACTCTTGGCTTAGAGGCGGAATGACCTACCATTTGTAAAGGGGGGAAACATAAAAGTGTCTTTCTTTATAAAAGATAATGCTTTTCAGTGGGATCATGCCCCAAGGGTGATTTTATACTGAAGGCTGAAAGCTGATTCTTTTTGTATGCCAGGTGATTGCCATGAGCAACCGATTTTGGCAGACTTGTCAGCTAATCTAGGTGTTGAAATGGTAGGTAATGCTGGATTTCACATCAGGTGTCCAGTGGCTTAGTTCCATACAAAGGACCTGTCTCATGTGTTGGAAGGCCACACCAGTGTTTGCAGATAGTGCAATGAAACCCAGAGAGAAAACTATGCTGTGCATGTCTGTGGAGGCAATGAGGACAAGCAACCACATCATAACACTTGAAAAGTTATGCTAGAGAATAAAGCTCTCATTTATGCAAGCCACAACATTTTTCACAAAAGGGACTCAGAGAGACCCATCCTGGAATACTCAATTACCTTGTCATCAGGATCTTTCTTCTACGAAGAAATTCAGTTCAAAAGGGTCAGAGAATGGAAGTGAATCTAAATAATTTATATACTAAAAAATAAACCAGTGGACTAATCAATCAAATGCGTGGGTTTTTCTGTTTTTATTTGATGTTTTGTTTAACGAGCAATGAGTCAGCTCGACTTAGATAACAAACTTCAAGATGGGATTTACTGACATAAATCCAAAGACAGAAGTCTCCAGACTATTCTTAAAGCAGTATCAGATAAACGCTGTTGGAAGTCATCACTGCAGCTGTCTAAATAATTTTTTTCTTAGAAATTATCAGGCTGATGGCAGAGGAAATAGATATAACTCCTATCCTAATTTTTCCTGCATCAAGCCAGTATTAGAGATGTCTTTACATAGAAATGTGAGATTTTCTGTGTATAGTTTGTGGCTGATGTTTGTCACAAGTGACTTTGAGAGAACAGTCAGGCAATAAACCTCACCTCTACTTTGAATTTTGTGCTGAGTTCTGCAGTTCTCTGTGCAGTGCACTTTTTTTTTTTTTTTCTCGAGCATCATATATAGAGAAAACCTCTCTGAATTTTAGGATGACTTTGGCTTTCCACTAAGCTGTGTTGTACCTAAAAACAATGCATAACATATTTGACCTTCCTTTGTTCAACATTAAATGACTACAGAGAATGTCTTGATTTATCTACTTTAAACATTCATTATTGGACATAATTGCCATATCTCTTATTTTCATTCCCTTGAGCAGCCCATTTTAATCTCATACCATATGGAAGTGATTGCAAGCCATCAAAAGCAAAGGAAAACCTGAGGTAGATTTGCATCGAGATAAAATGCATCTGCTCTAAAATTACTGGAGTAATTTCACTGAAGAATGACATAATTCTGCATTATGTCAATAGCATCAGTGTTTTAGACTGGGCAAGAAGATATTTGCAGTCCCCTCTATGTAAAGATATTGATCAGACAAAGATAATGACCAGATTTGGTGATGGCTGGCCTAACATGATCCTTTGTTTTGTGCACTGAAAATTGACAGATCAAAATATGTCTTTATCAGGCTGCAAACTCCCTTTTATGTTTCACGATATCATTATGTTTTATATTTTGGATTCATGTATTATTTCTCTAAGGTGTTCAAAGTACCTGCTTTCTTGAGGTCCAAGCCTTAATATGTCATTAATTTATAATCACAGAGTTCTGGTTTTGGCCAGGATAGAGTTTTGGGACTGGAACTCTGAAACTCTGGAGAGAACTCTGGAAAAAGGATTATTGTGGTTTAGCCCCTGCCAGCAGCTAAGTACCATGCTGCCATTCAATTCACTTCCTCCTAACCTTGCTCGTGGGATGAGGAGGAGAAGTGAAAGAGGTAAAACTTGCAGGTTGAAATAATCACAGTTTAATAATATGATATAATAACAATAACAATAGTAATAATACTCAAGATAAACAAGTGGTGCACAGTAAAACTACTCACTTCCTGCGTACCAATTCCCAGCCCATCCCTCGGCAATAATCCATGGGTCCCAGCCAACCCCTCCCAGTTTGCACACTGAGTATGGTGCTCTGTGGTATGGAATATTCCTCTGGCCAGTTCAGGTCATCTGTCCTAGCTGTGCTCCTTCACAGTCTCTTGAGCACCTGCTCCCAGGCAGAACAAGGAAAACTGAAAAGTCCTTGACTTAGGGTAAGCTCTACTTAAACAACACCCAAAACCGCAGTGTTTTATTAACATTATTCTCATACTCAATCTAAACCAGAGCACTTTACCAACTTCTAAGAAGATTAACTCTATTCCAGTTCAAATCAGGACACACAGTAAAGCCCTTAGCACAAAATTCTGAAGTTATCTGTTCTACCTTACTGGTCGGCATTCCCAAGGTACAATGGGCATTCTGAAAAAAATATTAGACTGGAGCAAGCAGTGTGAAGAAAAAGATGGCAGTAATTTCTTACTACCTTTAAGTGCCCTATGTACACAGAACTAGAGGGAAAATAGAAGACAAGAGTGCCCTGACAGAAATTCTGACTGACTTTGGGTTCACAGTAGACTGACTTTGGGTTCACAGTAGCTATGAGGTCAAATTAAGTTAAGCAGTCCACTAAACTTAGTTTTCAGAAATCTGTAGTACCACTTCTTTGAAATACTATGGCTGTCCTTGTGCTAAGTTCACTTTCCTCATTTCCCTGTTACCAAAGAAGCCTGGGCTGAGAAGAATCTAGACAGGACTCTGGGAAGCAAAGACCTCAGAGAGTGGTTTCACAACATCAGACAGCCACGGACTCAATAGACAAGTTTTGTGGCTAGCAGTGAATGCCAAAGAGCACAGGCAAAAAGTGAAATAGAACCAAGCCCAAACTTGAACCTCTCATTATCCCCTTCATTTACAAGTCTGCTCCCTGACCCCACTGCAAAATGCTCCAGATAGCATTACTGAAGACTGATGAAGACTGATTTATTTCAGAAGGGACGGCTCCTTAAAATTCGTGACTGGGTGCCAGCTGGTACTTCTTGGCCTAACCACATATTTGTGTCATAAACTGGCACCCCTAAAGTTAAAAAAAAAAAAAAAATCCTGAGGCTGGTCCAGACTATAGCTGTTCTCCAACAATCACATTATGCCATTGAACCATATTTCTTAGTAAGTCCATTTTCTGAATGCTTGACTGCCCCATTCAACTTATTTTAGAAGTTTCTTGAGAGCCTTGGAAGTCATCATAACTGCTGATTCTATGGAGTCTAGGGAACCCTACAGGAGACATTTTCACGTATTGCAAATATTTTAATTCACTGTGAAGTAGCTGAAATCCAACAGCTCTATAAAATATTGACCTTGTTTACTTCTGGAGAGCTATGTCAGGAATTCTTGAGCTAGGTACCAAGGCAATTAGTATGTCAGATAATCCTTTAATTAGATTAGAAGGTGCAGCTACTATATGTCAAATACCTATTGGTAAAAGAAAAATTCTGTCTTGGGGTTTCCTAAGTATCTAAGATCTATTTATTTGTCATATAGTTGATTTAAAACTACTTCTAAAGGACTGTACTTTTCAAGAGAGTAGTTAGGTAGGTTAATCTGACCTGAAAAACTTTGAAACATTTCTGTTTGCTGTATGAGCCAGGGACATATTTCAGATCTAAGGTATTTTCAGACCTAGGAGACTCATCTCCTGTCATCCTGTATGGCAACATGCTGGAAAGAGGTAAACATCAGCTCACTGCTAGGTAGCACAGAAGGACAAGGTATATCTTGAAGCATCAGACCTCTGTATGCCTGATACCAAAAAGCAGCCACTTGTGTAACATCAGGTCCCTGGCTAAGAAGCAGCTTCGACCTGAGTTATTTTATTCACAATTATATGGTCATTGCTCAGTGTAGTACTTTCCAGATTTTTTCATCTGACTCTCTGCCCTCTGAAGTCTGATGGTACTTATTGAAGCTATATCCCTTCTTCCAGCACAAAACGCAAACCAGTAGTCTGCAAACTATTCTGGCTAGAGCATTTTCCTCCCAAAAAGGGGCTTCATAGCACAGGAAGGTGGAAAGGTCTCTTTTCCTTTTCCAGCAAACTCTAGGCATCTGAGTAATTCAGCTCAATGTCAATTGAATTACACCAAATTCTACTTCAGCTGAATTTTTGTCGATGAGGCCTTTCAGTGGCATATAGGTATAAATATGTATCATGCCTAATGGTGGATCGTGACTCTGGAATATGGAGAATATTAGTATTTATAGAGGCTGACAAACACCCTTACACTTTGCCTTATTTATAAGTAAAGCCCCTGTTCCCAGTACTTGATAGTTACATCCTTATTCTGCAATTGAAAAAATAGAAAGTATATATTTGCATACCTATCAAACCTGTGATAATTTTTATCACATGAAAGCCATTGAGAAAAGGTTGGGGTTTTTGCCAAATCACTTAGGATTAACCTGATCTCTGTTAATGTCTTTCAATGAAGAGTTTATAGTGACAAACACTGTATTCATGATCTTTACTGTTTAAATGAGCATTTTGAGAGTATAGGTTGTGTTGTTGCTTTTAAGAGCTTAGTAGCTGAAAAAGACATTCCCTGCATCTACCTGAAAATTGCATCTAGTAATGAACTTGTCCATAAAAAGAGCAGAGAACTGTTTTTCAGTATGGACATGTTGTTGCTCCTATTTTTAATACAAGAGAGGGCTTAGAGAAGGATGATATATGCCCAGCAGGATAACAAAACCAGAGTGAACCACTCACCTTCGTATGTTCTAACATCTTGTATGAAGTAATGAACATGACTACAGCGCTTTTAATTGCCTCAGGCCCTGTGCTAGGAACTCAGAATATATGGAAGCAAGATGTCAGAAAGGAAACAGTACTTGATTTTGAAATAAGAATGAATTTTCTAACCATCTTGTACCCACCACATCTACAAATTTCTTATATAGTGCAAAAAATGTTAAAACACATGGCCTTCTGTGGGCTGAACAGTAATAGAATCTTACAACACAAATCATAAAACAAAGTTTTATTGAGGCATATAGCAGCTCAGCCAATTGCTGATAGCAGATACAGGATCATAACTGACGGTATGGATCTGGTGGACTCCCAGGGGCACTTGGTGTCTGGGGCATATGCCAGATACAGCCAATCCTGCAAATGCCTTTTGAATGCAGTCAAGAGTTGTGCCATTCCTTGGCTCCACCAAGGATAAAGTGATTTGGGAGAATCATACCTTACATGAATAATGTGTGTGGCATTCTGTCTGCACTTCTGATTCTGGCTGAAGACAGGGTGTCAGGATGCTGTGTGTCACTTTCTTTTTATATATGTGTGTATATATATATATATATATTTTTAATATTCACATGTAAAATTCCACTGAAAATATCAAAAGATTGTATACTGCACTTGGGTGAATATGCAGCTAGAAATCTCTCTATTGTTTTTATGTGACGAGAATATTATGGGTCTCTTGGAGAGAAAAAACCAGACAACAGCCAGCAATTGTCATTCAGTGCTCAAGCATCAGCCTACCTCTAAGGCTTGAAAATACATTTTAAGACTTCTAAATTATGAGCATAATTTTAAAAATTACACAAACAGTCCCTTTCAGCTAACCAGATGGAAAACTTGGATATTTGCCTTAGTGATATTTATATTATACTCACCATGCATGATGATAATGTTAACAAAAATAATTGTTATAATAGCTATTTTCTGTTCTTGCTCTATTATAAATATGGCTAGAAGAAAATTAATTTTTCATTGGTTTGTTTCTTTTATTCTCTTTACTTCTATCAGCTTCCTAAAATGATAAATGAAATTGTTTCAAGAAAGGAGTGTCACTTCAGTGACACAGTTATCCTGTATCCTTCTTTATACGAGGTAGATCTGTTGATCTGTTGTCATTTAGAAGAGTAAATTTTAAGACAATCATCTAAAAACCTCTCTTCATTCTTCCAGCCCACCTATAATTACTGCTAATTGTACTGTTTCAGAAATTGGTGGAGCATCATAAGAAAAGGAAGCAGAAAAGGGAAATAGCTTCACTAAAGCTCTTGGAACAGAGGGATGACTTAGGAGGCCTCTGAAACAGAGACTAGACAAGAGTAAGGGAATAAAGGTAGGTATTTATCTTAAAGGCCTTCAAAGGTACCCCCTGGGGAGGCAGAGGCTACTGCCAAGATGGACCCCAAGATGGACAACAGGTCACAAGTTCTTCACACTTTTATAGGTTTGGTTCATTTGCATACCATGGTTAATGCTCCAATTAGAGCTTCAGTTTAATGATGTAATTCCCCTCCGCTTGCCCCCCTCTAGAGGCCTCTTGGTTTATACTTTTTGGGCCTAGGATGTTCTGGGTGTCCTTGAAGAGCAGGCCCAGAGAGGCTTTGTTATGTCTACCTAGCACGAGAGTGCAGAAATTAACAGGCTACAAGAAACTTCAGAGTTACACACTAAGCAGTACAGGATTTGAAAAATATAAAACTTAAAACCTAAGGCATCATTTTCCCCCCTTTAGAGGCTTCACAAGGCCTCTACCTTGTTGAGACTCTATTCTAAATATTCTAAATATTTACTTATAATATGTGTCTAACAGCAGTATATATCTATAAACAAGAATTATAATTACAATCATTATAAACAATCTGTAATCCAGGGTCAGTTTGGTAAACATGAAACCAGGGTGTGGAAAATACAATCAGCTGTGAATGTTATCCAATGTAAGATTTAAGTTAGTTCTCAAATTGTAAACAAATTTTGTTCACCTTTCCACTTCAGTTTACATGTCAGTTGTTAGTTTTGTATCCAAATTAATGTCTTTGGATATACTTTGGACTAGAATCATATGCAAGATTTGGTTCCAAACCTGAGTCAGGGTTACCAACTGTGTAGATAATAAGCACAGGAAAAATCCTTTAAACTACATCAACTTTGTGTAAGTCTCTGTTTTCTCAGTTGTTTCAGGAGCAGAAGCCTTCTTAACTCTGGAGTAGTGAATCCAGGGTCCTTTGTCAGCAACTTTGATTGCAGTGAGAGTGGTCAGCAAAATCTGGAATGGTTCTCTCCACTTGACCTGTAGAGGATCACTGTCCCACCACTTGACATAGACCCAGTCCCCAGGCTGGAAGGGATGTGCAGGGGCGTCCAGTCCTATGGCTCTGGATAACACGATGTAATTCTGGAGCTTCTGCAAAGTAGAACCTAAAGCCATTAGATACCTCTGTAAATCAAGTTTCCCCCTCATGTGAATTTCACCTGGAACATGTGGAATTTGATAGAGCCTGCTATACAATATTTCATAGGGACTGATGTTATCCCTCCGCCTCGGTTGTATGCGGATCCTCAGTAAAGCTATAGGCAAGGCCTGAACCCACGTCATGGATGTCTCTTGACAAATTTTGCTAATTTGTGCCTTAAGGGTCCCATTCATGCATTCCACCTTACCGCTTGCTTAGGGTCTGTAAGGTGTATGCAGATCCCAAGCAATTCCCAAAATCTGGCTAACTTCTTGAACCACATTTGCAACAAAATGTGGTCCCCTATCCGAGGACATACCCAAAGGAACCCCAAACCTTGGTATTATTGATTAGGCAAAACTTTCACCACCTCTTTGGCTGTGTTGGTGCGACAGGGGTAAGCTTCAGGCCATCCACTGAAGGTGTCAACCAATACCAGTATGTACCTGTATCCCTCTTTGCGTGGTAACTCAGCAAAGTCTATTTGCCAGTAATCTCCAGGAAGATCCCCTGCCTTTGTTACACCTAACACAACTCTCTTCCTCATATCAGGATTGTTTTTGCAGCAGATTTCACACTTGCTCACTACTGATGGTACAATATCTGTCATTTCCTTTCCCATTACTACCTTTTTCACATGCTTCAGAAGATTTTCAACTCTGAAATGTGTGCTTTCATGCTCTCTTCAAGCTAGCTCTTGAAGAATTAGAGGTGGGACTACAACCTGATTTGCAGGTATAACAGCCCATCCATTTTCTGTGATCTCAGCCTTAAGAAACCTAAATAACTTGTGGTCTGCCTGATCATATTTTGGGGTGAACCCTGACAAATCAATCTTTTTTTGTGGAATTACTGCAAGAATACCTTTTTCTGCAGCCCTTCTTGCTGTTTCATCAGCAAAGCGATTTCCCAGTTCTGGAGCAGTTTTCCTCTTCTGGTGACCCCTACAATGCATGATAGCTACTTCTGTGGGTTTTCTGATGTTCTCTAAGACGGCAAGGATTTGTTCAGCATGTTTGATCTGGTTACCTTGAGCGTTTAACAGTCCTCTCTCCTTCCAGATGGCTCCATGGGCGTGGACAACACTAAATGCATCTTTAGAGTCAGTCCATATATTTACCTTCTTTCCGTTGCTCAGGTCTAGGGCCCTCATCAGGGCAACCAGTTCAGCTTTCTGTGATGACACATCTGCTGGCAGGGCCTTCGCCTCGATCACCTTGTCCTGGGCTGTCACTGCATAACCTGTCATTCGTTTACCATTTCTCAGGAAGCTGCTCCCGTCTATAAACAGCTCCCAGTCTGGATTTTCTAGGGGCACATCCTTCAGGTCTGGTCTGCTGGAATAGACCTCCTCGATTGTCTGCAGTCATGCTCAGGCACATCATCAGTTAAGGTAGAGGACAGAAACATGGCTGGGTTAACAACAGAAGTTGTTTTCAGGGTAACATCATCCTGTTCTAACAGCAGTGACTGGTATCTAAGCATTCAATTGCCAGACAGCCAATGTCCTCCTTTCTGTTCCAGTACTGCTGCTACTGCATGTGGCACATACACTGCAATGTGCTGTCCAAGGGTGAGTTTTTGGGCCTCTTGAACCAGGATGACAGTAGCTGCCACGGCCTTCAAGCACCCAGGCCACCCTTGGCTAATATTGTCTAGCTGTTTGGAAAAATAGGCCACAGCCCTCCGTTGGCTTCCGAGGCGCTGTGCTAGTACGCCCAGTGCCACATTGAGTCTCTCATGTGTAAAAAGTTCAAAAGCCTTAGTCAAGTCTGGTAAGCCCAGGGCTGGAGCTGATATTAGAGAGTGTTTCAGCTGTTTAAACGCAGCCCCTGTGCTTTCAGTCCAAATTATAATGCCATTTTCAGCTGCTTTTATTGCCCCATACAAGGGTTTCACCAACAACCCATAATTTGCTATCCACAAACGACACCAACCCACCATTCCCAGAAAAGCTTGCATCACTCTCCCAGTGTGGGGCTCTGGAAGCCGGCAGATGGCTTCCTTCTGTTCTCTGCTGAGCTGTCGGTGTCCACGGAAGATCTCAAGTCCCAAATAGACTACTGCTTCCTTGGCGATCTGTGCTTTGTCTTTGGAAACTCTGTATCCACTCTGTCCCAAAAAGTTTAACAAGCTTACAGTGAATTGGATACAGTCATCTCTGGTCTTAGCTGCAATCAAGATGTCATCAACATACTGAAGGATAATCCCTCCTGTCTCTTGTCTCCTCCAATCTTCTAATTCCTTTGCTAGCTGGTTTCCAAATATTGTTGGGCTATTCTTGAAACCCTGGGCTAGGACTGTCCAAGTAAGCTGACTTTTCCTTCCTGTTTCGGGATTTTCCCACTCAAAAGCAAAAAGCTCCTGGCTGTTTTTATGCACAGGAATGCAGAAAAAGGCATCCTTCAGGTCCACAACAGTAAACCACCCTAATTCATCTGTCAGTGTGGTCTAAAGTGTGTATGGATTGGCAACCACTGTGTGTATGTCCTCTGTAATTTTGTTAATTGCCCTCAAATCTTGGACTAACCGATAACTCTTACCATCAGCTTTCTTCACTGAAAGGATTGGCATGTTATACCTGGACTCACATTGCACTAACAACCCATCTCGAAGGAATTTTTCAATTATAGGTGCCAGTCCTTTGCAACTTTCTGATTTTAAAGATATTGGTTTTGCCTTACCAGTGTGGCTCCTGGTTTGAGTGCAATGCTCACTGGTTCTGCCTGTTTGGATCTTCCTGGAACATCACTGGCCCACACAATTGGATTGACAGCATTTTCAACTTCAATGGGGATTTCACCACATCTGTCCTGTATAAAAGTGCAGCAACTTTGACAAATTTAGTTTCTGGAATTATAACTCGTACACCCTTCCCTTTTTTAAATTTAATTTCAGCTTCCAATTTCTCTAACAAATCCCTCCCCAGCAATGGTTTAGGGGAGTCAGGCATATAAAGGAATTGATGAGTTACCCAGTGCTTGCCCAGTTTAAATTTCAAAGGTTGGAAGAAAGGCCGTGTTTCAGTTACCCCTGTTGCCCCAATGACATGACCAGTTTCATGGCTCGGTTTCCCTTCTAAAATATTTAACACAGAATATGCCACGCCAGTGTCTACCAGAAGTTCTGTATCATCTTTCCCCAGTTTGGCTATAACCAAAGGCTCTGCTGGGGGAGAAGCCTCCGGTCCCCATCATTCTGAGTATGTGTCATGACCCAATGGGAGCTGGGGAACTGGCGGTGTCTTCTTCAACATCAGACAGTCAGCCTTCCAATGCCCTTTCTTCTTGCAATAAGCACATGTGTCTTTGTCCCTGGGGGGAGAGGCTTTCTTAGATGAAGAATTTCCTGACTACCCTTCTTCCTGGGACAGAGTTTACCTTTGTCACTTGAATGTCTATCTCGAAACACTCTCCAGGCTACTTCTAACAATTTACTCATGTCTGGAACCCCTTCTAACTTTTGCAACTTTCTTCTTATATCGTTTGAAGCCTGACCTATAAACAAATAAGCTAGGTGGTTCCCCCTTCCATTGTGTCAGGATTTATGTCTGTGTATTTGGTGGCAGCTGCTTTAAACCTATTCAAAAAATCAGTAGGAGTTTCATTAGGACCTTGCTTCACTTTGTAAAGCTTTGCCCAGTTAAGAGCTTTAGGGACACCATGCTTTAACCCATATACTATGAAATCTTGATACCATTTTAGTCTTTTCATTTCTGCTGGCACAATTGGGTCCCACCTTGGATCATCTGTTGGGAAAATTTCTGTGACCATACCTTGGATCACCCCACTAGCTATGCCTAATTCCACAGAGTTTATAATAGCTTTGTTTACCATCTGTCTTTCAGTGGGATCAAGCAATGTCTCTAGCATAGCTGCCCAATCACTCCAGTCAGGGTTGTGTGTTTTAATTGCTCTTTGTATCAAGTAGCCACTCTATCTGGATTTTCTATCTATTTTCCCACTATGCTCTTCCATTGTTCTAACTCTATGAGGGAGTACGGAACCTTCACATAGATTGGCCCTTGATTACCAACACCTTGTCTTGTTATCGCAGAAACACATAATCACTGGATGATTATATGCAGGTGCTTTTATTGAGAGCTCGGGAATCAGGGGTTCAGACCCAAATCATGATTCCAACATGGATTTGGGATGGATACATTTTTATACCCTTTCCTTACATAACTGTTGTATAACAATAATGTCAATTATCAACTTTGTATTGTTCTACTGTGTATATTGTTTCCACCCAAGCATGAGTTTAAGCCCCCTCCCCACAAAGTTCCTCATGATTGTTGCTCCTTTCTCGTGATTCTTGTTGTAATTAAATAATTATTTTTAACTATATTTACTAAGGAATCATCGCATTTAACTTCATTATCTACCATACAGGTGGGTCCACAGGTGCAGGTTCACATGATTTTAGCAAAGACGATGCCCATTCCCGTTCCCAAGGCCTACTTTAACTACCACGATTTTAGAAACATTTTAACCCTATGCTATCAGTGTCACAGAGGCTTGCAAAACTGGCTCCCTTTTCGATGTGGTCCGTTTAGCAACTGGGCTCCGCTCCTTTATAGCTTTTCTCGCTATCTTCCCCCTCTGTCCCCTGCTCAGAGCAGCTATCTCATCCTCCTCGTCAGACCTGCTGCCTGAGTGGGAGCTGTCTGGTTCCGAGGCTGTGTCGGGACTGCCGCGGCCCGTCCCGGTACCGGGTGTCCCTGACAGGGACCGGCTCCGCCGCGGGGCCCGGGCAGCGCCCCCGGGCCTGCGCGTTCCTCAGAGCCGGCCGCTCGGCGTGCGGGGTTACCATGGAGACTCCGGGGCCTGGGAGAGGGGTAAACATCACCCCTCCTGCGGGAGGTTCCCTGCCTGCCCGCCCGGTGCAAAGCCCTGCCTCCCGGTTCTACCTCCAAGGGCGGTGCCGTGGGCTGCACAGGCTCGCTGGCCCCTCCCCTCAGTCCTTCTCTCGACCTGGAGGGACCGCAGGGGAGCGAGAGCTGGGCGGCTTCAGGGCAGAAGCCACTGAGGACACAAGCGCCTTCCAGAGCCGCCGCGGCCGGTCTTCATCTTCCTTCAGATGCGGCCCTGCCAGAGCCGGGTGCCCGCTTGGCTGCAGCAGCGGTGGCCGTGGGGCATGGCCTGCAACCTCGGCCGGAGTTACAGCCCGAGTCGCGGCCGGGAAGTCTCCCGGGTCCGTGGGTGGCAGCAGCGGCAGCCAGTCCGCCTCCCCCCTCTCCTTTGTCACCGGCAGGAACCCATCTAAAGCTGCCTCTCCTCCCCACCCCACCCCGGGACCCTCGTCAGTTGAGAAAGAGAAGGAGGAGGGAGAGGGGGAGGGGGAGGAGGAGGGGGGGGGGCATTCTCAAGGCAGGAGCTATTAGATCCATCTCCACGTCCTCCCCCTTTGTTGGGTCCAACATAGACTTCTTAACCTTTTTCTCTTCCTTCTTAGTAAGCAATATAAGCTCTCTTTTAGATATTTGTAACTTGGATGCAGCCAAGAAGAGCTTCGCATGCTCTAGTTTTAAGAGTGTTCTTTTAGGTGATACGATATTAAACTCAATATTATTCTTCATCTAGGCTACCAAATTGGGGCCACTTTTGCTGGTTATCTAACCTATAAACTGGCCACATCACCATAGAATGCCGAATTAATTCCACTTTTGTAAGGGCTTTAACTTTACCAGTCAGTTTTTCCCAGTTTTCTAATACTAAAGGCGAATTCTCCATATGACAACTATTGCAGCCCATGGTTTTTTGCTTATAAACAGAAAATTCACTAAAATAAAGCAAAGTAATATAAAACACTCTACTAAGCAGAGAGAAAACTAGAGAAAGTAGGATTCCAATCACAACAGGTTTCAAACTGTGGCTGGAAATACATTCCAATCCTCCAAGCCGCAGCACCACCTGGCTGAGTGCCAAAGTGCGTTGGCTACAATCCTCCTAACCTTTTCACAAGGCAGGGACAGACTAACAGAGGGAAAATTAAATTCCCTGGAACTCTCACACGAGTTCCGTGAAAAGCTCTCACAAGCTGAGAAGCTAACAAAAGGGGGAAACACCAAATGAAACCCACTCCGGACTCTTCCGAGTCCCTAAACAAACTGTAAGAGATCTCTTAACACCCAACCTAGATGCCAACAGAATACCACCTTTATTCACTTACTCACGTGCCTCTGTGCTGGATCTGGAGGGTTTTCTGGGCTCTTGGGGCTCCTCTGCCTCCTGGACTGTAGCAACTGCCCCCCCCGCGGGGTGGTGACAGGAGAAGGGAGAGCTGAGCTGGATCTTTCTGAGTCCCAGAGGATTTTCAGAAGCCTCGTTGTCCCTTGTGGTGGTGCCAAAGAACTGATGCCTTAAGAGGCCTCCTAGAAACAGAGACTAGACAAGAGTAAGGGAATAAAAGTAGGTATCTATTTGAAAGGCCTTCAAA
The DNA here is from genome assembly GCA_026261815.1 of Monarcha castaneiventris obscurior. Classification (NCBI taxonomy): domain Eukaryota; kingdom Metazoa; phylum Chordata; class Aves; order Passeriformes; family Monarchidae; genus Monarcha; species Monarcha castaneiventris. The sequence continues at coordinate 4,294,284 of JAMPIT010000379.1, forward strand.
GGTACCCCCTGGGGAGCCAAAGGCTACTGCCAAGATGGACCCCAAGGTGGATGACAGGTCATGAGTTCTTCACAGTTTTATAAGTTTGGTTCATTTGTATATCGCGGTTAATTCTCCAATTAAAGCTTCAGTTTAATGATGTAATTCCCCTCCGCTTGCCCCCCTCTAGAGGCTTCTTGGTTTATACTTTTTGGGCCTAGGACATTCTGGGTGTCCTTGGAGAGCAGGCCCAGAGAGGCTTTGTTATGTCTACCTAGCACAGAGAGCAGAAATTAACAGGCTACAAGAAACTTCAGAGTTACACACTAAGCAGTACAGGATTTGAAATATATAAAAGTTAAAACCTAAGGCATCAAGAGAGGCTACCTTTGCCTACAGGGCATATGAGGCAGTGCAATGCTGAGAGCCTGCAGCATGGTCTATTACTTAGACGACACACTATCATTTATTTACTGGATGTCATATTATCATTATTCTCTATGGTGACCAGATGTGTTCTATTACTTGAGTGTGGAGGTAAAAATTACATAATTTTTTTTGCTCAAGACTTGAAAGATTTTAAAATGTATTAAAAAGATTCAGCACATATGGGTGTTGAAGAGCAAGTCTAAGATTTAAAGGATGAACCAGGACTCCAAATGAACTTGTATGTCACAACATAAATCCCTGCAATGAAGGTAAAGCTACCCCTAAGGTTATTTTGCCCACTCCTACCAGCTTTTTCAACTACTATAGCTTTATCAAGCTGCCATTGATCCTTACTTGGGGAAAGTCAGATCATGGGTCTCCCTGTATTTCCTGTAAATAACTCATTAAACCAGCTCTCAGGGAACTATTGTTGGTGTCTCTAGAGAGCTGATTTCTATTCCTTGACCTGAGCTTTAAGACCTAGGCAGTGACACACAAAAGAGAAACATCTGCAACTGCTGACCCTATGTGATGTGGGAATAGGTGTCAGCAGATCAGCTGAAGAGCACTGAGTACAGGAGTAACAGGATCATTCTGACCAAGTGCTCCTTTTTACAGCATATCCTATGTTAACTAAAAAGTGTATAAATTGGCTAGATTGCAAAAGTACATGAGTGCTTTTTGTACCTGTTGAGGAAGAAAAATATGAGGTGCAGTTGATTGATGTAATATATTGTATTTCAAGTAAGTTAAAAAAATTAGAAAAGTGTTCAGCTGCTTATTTCTTTATTGCTAAAGTACTGGGCTTAATTTAGATTAGAAGGACCGTATTTGATATAAACACTGAGGAAAAGAACAGTTTTTTGGGGGAAGAATTTTTGTTAAAACATGGAAAACAGATTTAGGTATATATCCAGCCTCCAAATTACAGTAAGAGGATTTGAACAAACAATAGCACTGCACATCACCTGTATGCTATTACACTGTTCATAGTCTTTTTAACAAGCTTATTTTAATCAGGAGTAAGTACTAGAAGCTATTTTAAACTGAGATATCAATGCCAAGATGCAGAAGCTTTCATATTGTCAAAACAATACCTAAAACCTTGTTTGTAGTAGTCCATTTCAGCAGAAAATACATACACAAGTTTACAGGCTAATTCATTCATAGTTGCATAAATCTATCTTCACCAATAAATGCTTTCCTCCATTTTTGAAAATGCAAAGTCAGCACATATAAATCATGCAAACCTGAGAGCAGTCCATGACAATAAGCATTCCAGCCTGGCACAGACACCTGCCCTCCGTGACAATGCACATGAAAAATATTAAGATGATTATCCTTCCTTCAGGCCTGAAAAAGACACACAACCTGGAAGTGTAGGCTTCTGTGGAAGTTAAGTAGTGACATCTGTGTATTTTCAAAGCACTGCTTGTTTTCATTTCCCAGCCACCACTACTGCCACAAAGGCAGTTAAATAGTACAGCAACAATCTTCTCTTTCAAGAGTCTTGTTATTTAGCTAAAACAAAACAAAAAACCCTTCCAATTATAGAGACTAAATTCTTATTCTACTTGTATAGCATTCCCTACCCCAAACCCTGCATAATTGAAATTATCTATCAACATCCTTAAGTCTCACTTACAACAAAAGTAATTATGAGAGACAATGGGGAACGGGTTTTTCTTTTTGTTAGTGCTGTTTGGTTTTTTGCTGTTTTGGAGAGGAAAGCAAGCAGAAAGGACCTTTTCTGGTTTATTCTCTCAGTAGCTAGCAGCCCTGTGACTATGGATAATACAGCCCGGAACTGACCAATAATCTGTGCTAGAAAGTCCTATCTGTTGGCTGTGTGCCATATGTACGTGGCTATATGGCGTCTGGTAGACTCAGGGCACGAGTCTACCCGTGAGTGGCTGAGCAGACATATGTTAGATAGCATTAAGATCTGCCATAATAATTAAATTCTGCCTGAAGACTGGCAGTGTCTCCTACCACAGCTGCTCTTATTCTGTTCCTATAGGAAACCATTAATGAAGAGTAGAAGGTTACCTGATTTCTTTTCCAGGTTTTCAGGGGCAAGCAGGTTTCTTTAAGGGGAGTCAAGGTCTATACAAGCTTTCTTTCATAACTCCTTGGTGGACCCTTGTAATTTGTTGCCTAGAAGACTCCACAGCCGATAGTGAGCATCTGGATCATAAAAGGTTAGTTGCTAGTTAGAGCTGGATCCTGGAAGGGGAAGCTTTAATGAAACAGAGCAAGGAATCCTCAAGAAAATACTCCGTCTCTTATTCCATGTGTAAAGCACAGCTGTAGGAAAAAGCAAGATTGTAAGCCCTTACAGCTAAAAGACATGTCTACTGGAAAGCAAGCCAAAGAAGGTCTTTCTTTAGGTCTTTTGAGTTCTTAATTAGCAAGACACATGAAAGGAAATACAGTGATTTTTTTTCCCTGCTTCTGGTTGTAAGAGGAGAGTCAGTAGTCAGAGACAGAGGGAAGTGAAGGTTTCTGGCAAAGTGAAAGCTATTAAACTTTATTTCCTAAGAGAAATTTGTAGAGGTATATTCTGTGTCAGCTTCCCAACTGGGCTCTTGGCTATTCTAGTTCTCTTAAGCAATAAACCCTTTAGAAATTTTATTTTAAAAAATATGTGAACTAGGCCTGCATGGAAATCTTTTTAACAAAGAGCATTCTATTTCTGAAAAAACTGTATCCAGCTCTTCTAGCTAACAGGCTTTTAGCCTTTTATCAACTAGCACATATTCTTCTGTAGGACAGACAGGGTGTCTGTCCTACAGAAGAATCAGTCTGTCAAGGCTCTTCTTGAATGCCTCCATCTAGGGTGTCTTTATTGCATTCATTCATTCATTCAATCAGTCATTCATTCATTCTTTATTTATTTATTTATTTATTGCCCAATTTGTTAAAAATCTTTGTTCAGAAGCTTTTATATGCTTATGGCTAGCTGCAATGGACTTTACCCCTTAAGAAAGAGCAGCTTTTAAATCTCCAGGTACCTGATTTCAAGTGCTGTTTTCTTTCCTCTTAATGCTGACCTCTTTGATGCCTCTGCCTGGAAACTATGATTACTGAAGCTTTGAACCAACAAAAATATATTATATGTTTACTTATTACATATCTATTATTTTTTTAATATATACATATGCTAAGTGTATGTTCAGCTGCTGTCCAGTGGGTTCTAGAGGACAGCAGGGAGAAATTTTAGTTTTAGCCATTAGGTAATCCTACAAAACTAGTAACTGATGGTCAGGCTGGATAGGGAAAGGAGAGAAGAGGAACAATGACTATAGAGCAAGAAGGAAACAAAGGAGATACATAAAGGATCAGACGAGGAAATTTAGAGGAAAAGATCTTTAGAGGGAAAGTGAATTGCTCTAGACATCTTTTTGCTAACCTGAGTAGTTAGCAAATGGGAGCAGCCTCCACACCATTCCTCACAGCTCCTTTTTGGGGCCAGTTCTGTTTAATGTCTTTATCAATGCTCTGAAAGAGGGGATCTAATGCACTGTCAGTCGATTTGCAGATGATTCCATGTTTGGTGGAAGTGTTGACCTGCTGGGGTAGGAAGGTTCTGCAGAAGGATCTGGACAGGCTGGATTGATGGGCCAAGGCAAATTGCATGAGGTTGAACAAGGTGAAGTGCAGGTTCCTGCACTTTGGTCACAACAACCCCAGGCAGTGCCACAGGCTGGGGAAGAGTGACTCTAAAGCTGTCCAGTGGAAAACGACCTGGGGGTGTGTGCTGGTTGTGGCTGGGGTGGCATTAATTTTCTTCACAGCGACTAGTATGGGGCTATGTTTTGTGTTTTTGCTGAACACAGGGCTGATGATACAGAGATTTTTTTTTTTTTTTTTTTTTTTTTGAGTGGGGCTAACACAGAGCCAAGGCCTTTTCTGCTTTTGGTACTGCCATGCTGGTGAGGAAGTTGGGGGCGCAGGGAAGACTGGGAAGAGATACACCTGGGACAGATGACCCAAGCTGGTCAAAGGGATATTCCAGACCACATGGTATCATGTTCAGTATATATATAAAGTGGGGGGACATGTTTTGAGTGATGGCAGTTGTCTTCCCAAGTAACTGTTACGTGTGATGGGGCCCTGCTCCCTGCTTCTCTGGACATGGCTGAACACCTACCTCCTTATGGGAAGTAGTAAACCAATTTCTTGTTTTCTTTGCTTGTGTGCGTGGCTTTTTCTTTCCCTATTGCACTGTATTTTGTCTCAACCCAAGAGTTTTCTACCCTTCCAATTCTTTCCCTGATCCTGCTGGTGGGGGAGTGAGCAAGCAACTGCATGGGGCTTGGTTGCTGGTCTGGGGTTAAACCCCAATAGGGTGCTGGCTGGATATGACACAGCCATGAGCCCAGGTGGCCAAGAAGATCATTGACATCCTGGCTTGTATTGGAAGTAGTGTGTCCTGCAGGGCCAGGGCAGTGAACCCTGTACTCAGCACTGGTGAGGCCACACCTCAAACTGTGTTCAGTTCTGGGCCCCTCACTGCAGGAAGGACATTGAGGTGCTGGAGCATGTCCAGAGAAGGGCAACAGAGCTGGGGAAGGGTCTGAAGCACACGTCGTATGAAGAGCAGCTGAGGGAACTGGGGTTGTTCAGTCTGGAGAAAAGATGACTCAGGGGTGGCCTTATAGTTCTCTACAACTACCTGAAAGGAAGTTGTAGCCAGGTGGGGGCTCTTTTCTTCTTTCAGGTAACAAGTGGCAGGACAAAGCGAGAGGAGATGGCCTCAAGTTGTGTGACAGGTGGCTCAGATTGAATATTAGAAAATGTTTCCTCACCAAAAGGGTTGTTGAGCATTGGAACTTGCTGCCCAGGGAAGTGGTAGAGTCATCAGCCCTGGAGGGGCTGTTTAAAAGACATGTAGCTGTGGCACTTGGGGACATGGTTTAGTGGTGGAATTGGCACTGTTGGGCTTATGGTTGAACTTGATAGTCTTAAAGGTCTTATCCAACCTAAATGAGTCTATGACTTTTGCTGTTAATATTGTTGTACACAATAATGTGAGAGAAATAAAGCTGTGACTGGTTGATTAATGACTCAAGGCTGCAGCAAGTTAGAGAGCAATGGTGGTAACCCAGCTGAGGTCCTCCTTCCAGAAAATCCTCAAAGCAGGCACTACATACTTGCTTTTGCTCATATTACAGCTCCTAGAACTTGATAGAGAGTAGATAAACTTAACTTGATAGAGTTAAACTATTGATTTAACTTGATAGAGTTAAAAAATGCCTCTAGCTGGTGCCTTTCTTTCTTTTTCTTTCTTTCTTCCTTCCTTTCTTTCTTCCTTTCTTCCTTTCTTCCTTCCTTTCTTCCTTTCTATTAAAGGCAAATATAGGATTTTAGAAGCTGGTAGAAGTGTTAATAAGCAGAACAGAAGGCATTCAATATTAAAAACAGCTTGATAATTGTTCTCCTTCACTGGTCTTTGAAAATAAGTGATGTGCACTTACTTTTTTTGTAAATTAAAAGGTTCTATACACTTGCCTTAGTTCATATTTTGCTTTATTTCCTGAAGTAATGTTTTCTATATGATAATTTTCTTTCCCTGGGAATACATTATTTGCCCTGAGGTGCATACTCAATAAGGAACAGACAAGAATAAAAAAAGAACAGAAATCATCAGGCCCTTTGAAGGATAAAAGCAGAAGTTCACCTTTTGGAAGATGCCTGTTATGCTAGTTCTTTCTTATCAGGTGCCTGTAGATGTGTTTTCTTCATCATATCTGTGCTCACATTTAATTACTTATGAACACTTCAATATTTATTTATGAAAACACCTAATCTCTTTTTTTTAGATCTTCTGTTTAAATTATTTCTTTTCAATTAAGCCTGAGCCAGTGAGTGTTCCAGCATGTTGACCTTTAACTACCTGCATGAGTGGTAATTAATGCATTAGCATTGCCAGTCACAAGAAACCACCACTGTAGAAGCAGGAGCACTGATGTAGGAGCAGACTTTTCACCCTGAAACCAGAGAAGCAGGGTGTTGTTTGTTTGGGTTTTTTTTAAATCAGAATAAGAGCAGAAATAACAGATCTATAATTATTCCCTGAGAGGTGCTAACTACTATCTTTCCATGCCGTTTTCCTCATTTCCTTGGGTTAGCTGTTTACAATGAAATGGTAGTGAAAAATGGCAGCATATGGTGGTGGGCAAGGGAGAGAAAACAGAAGTGAAGGAATGTACCAAGGCAAAAATAAGTAAAAGTCAAATCTATGCTGCTGGGTCATTTTCTGTCATCTGTCCTTGAGGTTAATTAACAGTAAAATATGCCTTACGTACATTAATGCGCCCACTGAGTCCCAGAGTAAATGATTCTGTCTTCATCCATTAAATTACTGAAATAGCCTGTGTTTCTTAGCCTTGAATTTTAACCAGAGCTTGTGAAACAGAAAAAAAAAGCAAATAAATGGAACTTCACACTGAGCCTCAGAAGCGTTTTGGGTCTTCCATCTGTGTGACTTGGTGTACAAGTGAGTCAACACTACAACATAATACACTATCTTGACTGCAGCTGGAAAAGAGATTACTCGTACCCCTCTTTCAAATTTTTTGAGAAATCAAATACTGGATACTATAAAAAGTTATTTCCGTGGTCCAGCCTGAAAGGGCAATGGTGCTTTAGTTCCCCAAATCTGTAGCTTTTGTTTGTGTTATCCGATCCATTTTCTTTCCCTTGTGAATATATTCTTGGTCTTTCTACAAGAAAAATAAAATGTGCTCTTTTCTTAATTTAAGGGAGAAAGGAGGAGAACATGGCTTTTACTGTTACTGTTTACTTGTCATTTCTGCTGTTGACACACATCAGTAAAAGCAACAGTTTTGTTGCTGGTACAAGAGTTGCTGTGCTTTGACTAGCAGATTACAAACAGTCTTGGCAGAGTCAGTAAACTGTGACAGCAAGAGAGTCTAGCTGCAGTACAGTACAGTTTAGGTAGAATGTAGTGCTAAATGCCTGAGGGATGAAAGAACATGCATTCAAGTTCCCCACAGAGATTTTGGATCTAGCACATATCCTGTAGTAGAAATAGTGCTGTAAAGGAGCAATCTCTTCAGTGCAGTGCATAGAGTCTGCTCTCTTTTCTCTCCCTCTCTCTGTCCTTCCACCAAAAGGGGGATTTTGGATACTTTTTGCAAGAAGCAAACCTAAGCTAACCTTGCCATAAGCCTACTTATACCTTCTCTCTTTAAAATAGATTCTCACTTCAGGACTACTTCCTATTTATGTTGACCAAAGTGATGGTAATATTTGTTCACTGACTCTAAGTTCATGAAATGTTCTGATAAGTGTTTGAAACAAAATACTTCAAAGTAAACTTGATTCTATAGTAACCTGTTAACCTCTTTACTGTCTTACTTCTTCCTCTATTGTGTAAACGGGCATATATGTCTGCTATTATCTGGGCATTTGTTTTTTTTGCTTCTGGTTATCCTTTTTTTAATACTAAGTGCTCAGATAATAATAATTCCTTACTCATCAACACAAAACTCCCATTAATTTTCTTCACATCCTTTACCTCAGCAGTAACCGGTATTTTGCGACCAAATTATAAATTGTGTAAAGCAACATATCTCATGTTCAGCCATGATTGATGACTGCAGATTTGGGCTTTTGCTCAATAGTATTTTGTGGCTGTGGTGTTAACTCCAGGTAACTGTTCATATTGAGTCTGACCTGATATATTCAGGTGTCCAAAACCACACTATTTTCTGAGGTATTTTGTTTCTTAACCAGAAATAGAACTACTGAATTCCAGTCTCTCAGATATTGACAATCTGTGCTTCTAAAATAGTGAAGGTTTTTGTTTTATACATGATCAAAGAGTGGAGAGGACTTCCTATCATTCATCCAGTTCCTACATGCAGAAATGTTAAGGACTTGCTCCTCAGCTGGTGCTGAAATAGAGCAGTCCAAAATGTTCTCAGGACAGCTTAGAAATTTTCAGAAAGGAATGATTTGCCAACATTTGTTCTATACATTTTCCACCTAAATGGCTGAAAAGAGGAGAAATGGATAGAAAGAACTTGGTCTAATTTGATGCCATGGGGCAGTGGGGAAGTCTCTGCTGTGCCACAGACTCCCTGTGTCAGCAGAAAGGTACAGCAGCAAAAGAATAACATACTGTCTTTCCAAGAGCTGAGATTGTTGTTGTAAAGGAAAAGGGTAAGAAAACCAGACAGCCTTGATTCCTGTTCACAGATTGTGGACTATCTTACTTATCTTTTTGGCTACTAATATTACTGCTAACATAGCATATGATAGCCTTCAGCATGGTTGCTGCTGTTCTTTTGGGGCATAATCTATCAAATGCTGTATTGGGGTCCTATGGTATTGCTTGATTTAAGCACAATGAATACCAAGAGCCTATTTGGAGTTGGTCTGACTGATGTGTCTCCTGATGGTGTGGCTGGGTAAGATGGAGACTAAAGGTTAGTTCCACTCTGTGCATCTTATGATCTGACTGACACAGATTAAACACAAATTTCCATGGGCACAGCTGTTGTGATTAGGCCTACATGTAGGGGTGATACCCTCACTTCAGTCTGTAAGTGTCCCTCTAGGCTGAATATGACATTCTGCTTCTTTATTTGTGGCATCTAGGGTGTCAAAGGCAAATTGTTTGGTGTGTAACAGCATTCCTTGCTTTCCCCAGGGAGTTCACTCAGATAACCCAGGGCTCTAGAAAGCCTCCTGAATGTTCCTTCATTTTGTGTGGTTTTGTCTCCTCTGCCATAACTGCTAGGTGTCAGTAGCTGCTTGGCATGCGGTTTTAAAACTCTTCCTGTATTAATCACCTGTACAACAAGGAATGTCTCCCTTGGGCTGCTGCATGACACCAGGTAGTCAGTAGACAATGGGACACAAATCCTGGCTTACTGATCTGGACAACTCAGCTGGAGAAGAGCTACTGTTTTTCATACACACACGCTGCCTTGTGGACCAATGGGCTCAGGTGTCTGCTAATTTGAATATCTCTACACTGGAACCCTCTGCAGAGTATCCCATGTACTGATACAGCCAATAGGTGCCAGGCAGCTCTGAAGAACTGAGCTGTAATTGCCTTTCTCTAACGAGAAGAGATCTCTGGCAACATTATGTAAGTCCATAAAAGAAGAAAGCAAAAACAAACACGTGACGGACTTCCTACCTTATTTGGATCTAACTTCATTACTGCTGGTGAACTTAAACTGGAATAAGGCTGATTCCTCTATTGCCTACACTTTCTTACTTGTGTGAAACGAATATTTTTGCTGTCCTCAGAAAAAAATTCGGGTAAAACTCTTCTTTAAGTACAGCTTTGAATAGTACTAGATCTGAACACCTGACTTACATGTGTCCTTGTACTTTTCAGCAACCACAAAGGGAAGAACAACATCCATGCATTGACCTTAGTATTGCTCTTTTGCCAGAATTTTTTTTCTCATTTTCCTTTGAGTTTGGGCAATACAATCAAATAAAATAGTTTAGCCCAGTGGAGTAATACTTCTCTATTTTCTGTCTTGCTCAGCAGACTGAATTTAGTGACACTAATCAGTTATTCCAATTATACATGTGAGGTGTGCTTTTTATTATTGCTATCAAAATTGTTTAACAAGTAACAAAATGGCAGACTGGGGAAAAAAATTCCTCTTTAAAGGCATTGATGATTTGGGGTTTTTTGGTGGTTCCTTCTTTCACTTAGCCACGCTAGAAACACCCCTTTTATTATAGAAGTATGAGTAGGCATAGCCAAAATTAGGAGGTTTGACCTCTAAAGTGGAATAGGAAAGGCAGGAGAAGCTTCTTTATAGAAAAGACATCTAAGTTCTTTTTTATCTTCACAACAGGCTATATTTATTTTGCAGTTTGGGGGAGTGTCAACAGAAATGTTTGTCTTTGCTGCAGAATTGTCTAAACCTCTGTAAATAATTTAATTGAGCTGTGAATATTCAGTGATTGAAAACTAATTACTTTGGCTTAATTTGAGTACTGCCTGACTGCTCTGGAGTTGCGGGTAATTTAACAATGTAGATAGTACGTGAACATGGAATGTTAAACAGTGACTGGGACAGAGCTAAAAAGTAAAAAATAACTCCCAGAGTTTACAAGTATGCTGTGGGCTGGGCTGTTTGTACCATCCAAAGGCTTTTTGCAGAGAGTTTTATGTGCAGTGCTTTCTAAAACATCTATTGGAATATTTTTGTACATCATTAAGTAATTGCTTTCTACTCCCTGTAGAATTTTTCAGTAATTTTGCTCATAAAGATTAACGATGTAGCACAATGAATCGCATTCACTCATGTGAGCTTCAGCTTTCAGTTTTAATCACTGGTTAGGTATCATGCAGATATTTTTCCTATGAGTTTCTTTAAACATTTCCACCAAGAATCTCATTGTTTCTGGAGGGAATGTTGCATTTCAGTCACGTTAAATCGCACAGGGTGCAGTGCTTCTCCATTGTGTGTTGCTGAAACCTGCAAAATGCAGACATTGTTGAATACTCTTCCTGCAGAACTTTAAGCCTTGTTTTCTGGGGTCATGACAAATCAACACTATTCTTATATATGACTGTATGCTCCTAGTTTTCAACTGACTTGTAATAGACTCCTAATATAAATGTCTACTGTTAAATTATATAGAGAATAAATATTTAGCTGCCCATAAATTAGTAAACTTCTAAAGAAGGCTGCATTTTAAATTGCATTCTTATTTTTTTAGAAGTGATTAGGCAAAGTTTAGGGAGTGTGTGGAGGAAATTAATTTTCTTAAAACTGTGTACTGTGTACTTTCCAGTGGAAAGCAAGGGAAATGAGACCAATGGAAAAAAATGGAAGAACATGAATAAAGATGATATACTATGCTTGTAATAATATTCTATTATTCTGTGAACCAGTCATCAATAGTGGTGTTGTCAATAGTTTACTAGCATTTTACTAAAATGAATAAATAAGAATTCCATTCATATATCAGTTTATTATCTAACTTTCTGTTCTATGTTCACAGATCTCAAGGAAGATGTGTAAGAGTTGTCAGGAGAATGGCTTTATCTGTGTTTCCTGACAATGAACTAAGATAATTTCAAGGTTCTTCTCTACTGAGTAAGGTACTGTGATGGTAGAAATATTAGTTTGTTTTGGTTTTCTTTTCCTAATTATTTTACGTGAGTAAAATGAGAACTTTTAACAAGAAATTCTCATCTTCAGTAAATTAACTAAGGGCATGAGGGGAAGCATCCTACAGTTCAAATGCCTTCAAAACATGCTTTAATTATGTTAGATCACTGCATAAACCTTGCAAAATAAAATCTGTGAGCATAGTCTGAGCAATTCCTGAACCCAAAGAGAGGTTGACTGTGCTCTGTTAAGACAAGGGTTCTCCTTATTGGGTATCAAATAACCTCTGAGATGGGTTTCCTGCAAAGCTGAACAGTTTAGTGCTGCTCTTGGTCTCCCTGTGACACCAAAGGGTTAGTTCTCGGGAACGATTGTAACAATCACTACAACCTGATGGAAAAACCTAATCTAAGCTAAGCTACAGGTGCAGCAGGAGATACTTCACCTATTAAAAAAATTTTAAAAACTAAAATCCAAGCCAAATCAAAAGCAACTCCACACAAGGTCATGATTGGCTCAGGTGTTTTGGTATTTTTTTCTTAAGGATCTAACCCACATGTGTGTAGAGCTTGAAACCTGTCATACTGTTACACAACAGTCACCACATTGGACAACAGAAAATACAATAGGTACAATAGGACAAGAAAAGAGACAGGTATCCAAAAATTGTTCTCCTTGGAGTGTCAGCCTATGACTTCCAACAAAACCTTTTGGACTAGGGCTAGTCTTAGTATATTAAAATAAGGACAGAGTATTCAACTCACCCACAGGGCAGTGGAGAGAATAATTCATACCCTGAACAGTACCCTGAGGACTAGTGGGTACCTCCCAAGGAAGGGTGATTTTCAGCTAATTTATTCAATAAACAGTATGTAAGCTGGATCTGGATCGAGGCTTTAATAACTACTTTTGTGATATTCTTTTATTGCTCTATCTTATTGTCCTGGTTTTGACCAAGGGTTAATTTTTTTCTGGAGCCATGAGGCGGGTGGAGCTGGAGCCATGTGGGAGTGACAAAGACCCTAGTATTATTATGATTGTTATTATTCAGTAACATCTTATGTCATTACTGGGGGTGGGAGGGAGAGTCTCTCTCTCTTCTGGGAAGAAGGGTGTTCCTTCCTGGAACATGGAAAAATATGGTGGATGGAGGGTCTGTCCACCATTTTTTTCCATTGTCCCAGGCTTGGTGAGCATTGTGGAAAGTAAATCATCCTCTCTTTGTACACTTTTGTTATTGCTGTTCGTTTTCTCATTTCATTGCTGTTTTCAGTAAATTGTTCCTGTCTCAGGCTGTGATCTTTGAATTTTGTGCTTCCAGCTGGAGGGAGAAGGAAAGAAGTGCTGGCACAATTTTAGAGGGAGCAATAAACTGGGGAATTACCATTTCTAAACCACGACATTTATCAGCCTTTCCAGTATGTCACAATACATGGTACAAGAAAATCAGACCCCTTGAATTTTAAAACATAAGCATCTATTAACTGAAAAAGTTTTCTGCACTCCAGAGGAAGTGAATAGCATCTCTTTTTGATTCTTCCCTCTTTCCTTCACCCATGAAATTCTCTGTGATGGCGTTCATAAGAAAAGACTCGTGCACAAAGGGATTTGAATCTTTTTAGTAGGGTATGCTTGCAAATGTTTTAATCACATGTAGTTTTCAACCTTGAAGTGAACCTGAGGGGTGCCTTTAAAACAATTTATACATCCAGTTTTCCCTCCTGGGATTGTCTTCAACCCTGAGGAGATTTTTCAGAAGTTATGTATATCCAGAGGTTGGGCCCTCCAAACTCTAAATTCCACAAAGTGCAATTCCTTGACTCCTGACTATAAAATAATCTAATGGTCCAGATGTTTTTTTTCCTAAAAGCATTTGGCAACCCTTGAGGGGGAAATGCAAAATTAAATGCTTTTTTGTACTGTGAGACTGCATAGGAATACAATAACATTCCTAAATCTGTCAATATAATAAATATTTTCTGGGTTTGCTTTTTTGAACTCTATAAATGCTCTTACAATGAAAGCCATTAAAGAAGTACTCTAGAAATTCTACTTCTCTGGGAAGTTTTTCTTTGAGTAACCCACAAGTTTCATCCAGATGAGATGCTGTCAGATAGCTTTAAAATTCTGTAGAAAAGTAGGACATGGCCCAAGGTTTTGTTCTCCTGTGTTCGAGAAGGTGGAAGGAAGAGGCCTTCTTTTTGAGACAAGCCATTATTATTTTCTAGTGCTGTTATTTTTGTTGTTTAACTTCACCAGCAGCACTGGGAGAGGAGCTGCAAAACAGAGAAGTCCACAGAATCCTGTGCATTCTGTGTCAGGTGGATAACTGATGGATGAATGTGTGATATATCTCTTCAGTTATACAGCAGAATGCAGAGGTTTTGAGTGACCGAACAGATTTTTATATTCCCAGTGAGCTAAAAGCTGGAACATAGGATTATCCTTCACTGTGATTTACTTTCCTATATGAAGAGCAACGAGGTCAGGTAAAGTCCTCATAGTAAATGGGAGCACCACAGTGGGTTTGCAGCAGTTGAAACACTTGTCACCATCAAAACAGGTTCAGTGACTCACCACAGCTTGAGTCCATATGCTGACTCTAGTCAGTAAACGAAGTGCAGGAGACTTCAGACTTCCTGAAGATTAGCACTTCTTTCCACCCAGCACCTTGTTCTCTAATTAAGCCAATCTTCTTAAATGTAATGTCAGTAATGGTATATTTTCAAATGGAACAGATGGATAGCAGTCTAGGCTGCCATTTGTTTAATAGGAGTGGAAACTGTGAAAGTGAGTGTACCACAGGATTCAGCATTAATAGCATGTGATAAAAGGGAGAAGTATCCTGAAATGTGAAACTAACACTTTTATTGAAATCACAGAAAAATTAGGTTGGAAGGGACCTTCAGTCAAAGTAGGGGCAACTTTTAACTTACAACAGGCTGCTTATCCCAAACTCAATTCAAAGTACATCCTGGCAAGACAGCGAAGAAGAGTCACATACAGATTTTTTTTGTTTGTTTGTTTCTCCCATAGCCCTGAATAATCAGTCCATTGTATTCACAATCTTCTTGAAGGTTTTGACCAACTGCTACTTTAAAATACAGGAATAAAATACAGGACATGGCTCCAAACTGTTACATGCTGTGTTTCTGCTCTCACTTTTCCCTGGGTCTTCTTTCCTTGATGTGTTTCTGCATAGCACAGGGTAGGTCACAAGAAAAGGTAGCAGTACTCACAAGGGAAACTACAGGTATCTGAAGTTGACCTGAGCTCTTCTGTTCTCTGTGAAGAGAGAGGCTTTTGCAGAGCCCCAGACATGAAATCCCGCTCTGAGTTGTCCTCTGGAACTCTCTATTGAGAAGATTAATTTCCAAATCTAGGCCACTTTTAAAAGTGTGAATGCCTCCCAAGGTACAAGCTGGTGTCAAATCAGAATCCCAAAGGCCCAAGTGACCTTACCATCCAGGAGGTCACATATTCATAGCCAACTTTTTGCATGTTGTCAGTGTCTGTTTGCTTGAGTCTTATCTGGGTAGTGCAAGGACTAATCAGGTATTTATAAGAAATCTGACCTAGTACTGTAAAGACTATACAGTCCCTTTACACAGAGAATTGTTAACTTGAATTCAGTAAAAGGAGTTCTTTTTCTCCTGCAAAATCATCCTTTATTTATTGTTTTTTTCTGATGTTTCTAATTGTTAAAATGCTTCACTGTTGTATTCACTTTGCAGCATCTCAGTAAGTGGTGAGTGGAAACATTCAATCAACAAATCTTTCATATTTGTATTTTTCTTGCTTTAGGAAGCCATTCTCTTAGTCAATTTGAAAAAGGTACTGGAGTTGCTAATATGACTTGGTTCTTGTACAAACTTTCCCCTTATGTAAGAAGTGATGTCCAAACTGGCTGCATACTGAGAGCTCCACATCTTGGGGGAACAGCAAAGATTGCTTTGGAAAGCCTGAGAAATTATTGCATGACTTTCTCCATGCTTAGGCAGCCTCTCTGATAGGCAATTCCCAAAGTAATTGGTATTTGATGGAATAATATAAGGAAACTTTGTTTGCTTACACTCCCCCAACCCTTCCTATACTTCGTTTGCCTACACACACTCATCATGAAGAAACGGTTACTACTTAGACTTCACCTGATATTTTCCTCATTACTCCTAGACATTTTCATGATGACTCAGCTCTTCCTGGGACCTACACTGACTCACTGAGATTCAGATAAACTCTTTCCTGCTCACTTTGCTTCACAGACTGTTGGTTTGGGAAACATGTAAGAAGCCTGTTTGTTTTTAGTTCTCTACTTTCACAGGCATACAAACAGTCTTGTTTGCCTCAGTCATATTTGCAATGCAAATCTGTGTAGAAGTTTAAATTCCTTTTGTTTTCTCCTGCAATTACACCTTCATACAGAGGGAGACTTCCGAGCTATCACTAAATCTATAAAGAATTTTGAATAAAGTTCTTCTTTCAGTTTGAATAGCACAATTATTTCTTGTCAGAAATGATGCTCATTTGCCTCAGGTAGAGATCTGCAATGGATACATCAGTAATGGATAGGATGGGAAATATTCTCACTGTCCTACACATTTGATCTACTCTTCCCATGCTTTCAGCAACAGTAGAGTAGCACTTGAGTGAGTAACCACTTCGTTTCATTCCAGTTCTCTAATGAGGTTTCTGTTCACAGTTTCAAGCACAACACTCTCACATAATATTGATTACTCTTGCACTAGGATTAGAGAGTTGTGGTCATGCAATTTCACAGAGAAATCGTGCTTAAATATGGCATCTTTTGGCTTGTATCTAATGGATTTGGGTGAGAGAAATGTTCCCAAAAGGTATTTGAGACAGGCAAAAAAGGAAAAGAAAATATATTCACCTTGCTCTAGAGCTTGCTGACAATGGGCAAACTGTAGAAATTGAAGAGGACTCTGCCTACAGGTTCAGTAATGGAGTTCCTGCTGACAGAGGAAGGGAGCTCAAACCAGTTTATATCTCTGGCAGATACTTTCTCACTTAATGGCAAGAAACTATTCCTATTTATGAAAACTACACTCAAGTGCTATATCCTAGCTCATAGGATTGAGCTGAGGCAGAAGATTTTTTCTTAGAACATCAATTAATTTTGTATGTGGTGTGATTGTACTTCACACTCTCCTCTTGCACTGTATTTCATCCAAGGCTACCCAAAGCTTTTGTTAATGCTTGAACATATTCCAGCAGGAAGAATGGAGATTTTTCTCTAGTTTTACACTGGCAGGTTTGCCAGACTCTGGTCAGTCTAGACTACCTTGCAAGTCCACTTATGTTGATGGACCAAGCTTGGCTGGTCAGATTCTGTCTTGAACAGTAATTCAAGTTTCAGATTATAGCACTGATTCAGTTTGCTATGATCACAGTCTACTAATCATCCACAAACATATTCCAAGGAATAATTTATTAGAAAACCTAATTGTCCTTATCACTGCTTTGGATTAGAACAAATTTCAAACTCTGACATATAGATATTATAGCATAATATCTGGCACTTACAGTTGCAATTATACAACAATAAATGCAATAATACTGCTTTATTAGTCCAAACTATGTGAAGTAAGTGAAAAAAGCTTATTAACACACAGCTTGGTTTAAAGTCATGTAATAGATCTGAAAGTATAAACCTTTTTTCTTAATATTAACTCTTTTAATGGCATACAATGCTAAAACCTTGTTTCTGAGCATCAGGCAAATTCAGAAACAAGGGATGTTATTTATAGTGTTCTTCAGTGCAGCTATTTCTGCTCTCAGTTATTTTTTTTGTTTCTCATTTGCCAGTCTGCCATTAATCTGTAAATCTCTGCTCTATATAATCATTTTCTCCCTTTCAAGACATAGATACAATCAATTGTTTAGGCTCTGCTTACGACTCCAGGGGAAAGGAATTTGATACTTTATCCTTCTGAGTGCCATAAATAAATAGCATCAGATTGTGAAAAAGAGAACACCAATACTTTTAGGCATAGAAGATAAAATGAGAAAGCACTTTTATTTTTACTGTGTTCCCCAGTCTTTCCTTTTAACCTGATTATGCCTGGGATTGTTATGGGAAGCTAAACATCTGACTATGTTTGTTTCTCCTCATATGTCTCTCTAAAAGCCTGCAAACATTAACAGAGCTGTGAAACATAGCAGCAATTCTGAAACAGGATTTTCTTTTTCCATCTTCATATATATTCCAAAGGAGGGTGCAAGGTCTCTTCACAAGCTGTTTTAGGAGATGCCTGCAAAGACCTTTGTCTCAGCTTTCCATAACAGTCCAACACAGCCGGTAAAGGAATGCTGTACACCACTTACAGTGTAATCTTTTACACTCACATGCTATTTGACAGTATTAAGGATTAACATTTTGGGGGCATTTTTTGAGGTTTATTACAATATTTCTTACCAAACAGGATGGAAAGAAGTCATAGGCAGTTTTATTTAGATAAGATCTCTTTTTAAATGTAAAAGCACACAGCCAATTTTCAAATCAATTATTTATCAAGTGTGTTTGGGTGGTTTTATATGTTTTGTAAATCATTAAGGCTGGAAAAGACCTCCAAGATCATCGAGTCCAATCTTTGACTGAACACCACTTTGTCAACTAGATTATAGCACTAAGTGCCACATCCAGTCATTTCCTGAACACCTTCAACGAGGGTGGTTACATGACCTCCCTGAATGGTCTGTTCCAATGCCTGACCACCCCCTGAATAAAGTAATTCTTCCTGATGTCCAGCCTGAACCTCCTCTGGCAGACCCTGGGGCTATGTCCTCTTGTCTTGTACTTCCAGTACTGTGTACCCTCTAACAAGGTCAATTGGAAATCTTTTTACAGGACCAGTACAACTGTGACAAGCTTATTCAAATAATGTTTGATAGCAACATAGATTTTCTTTAAATCTGAGTTTTGGAGGTATAACTGAAGACCTCAGATAGACTCCTATTATGAAACTTGGTCACAAGAAAATGTAGAGAAAGATGGAGACACTTTTTTTCCCTACAATGATCATTATAAGAATGTTCAAAAGCCAAAAATATAGTATGACAGATTTTGAGAAGATTTTTCACCTTTTCTTCAGAGATGTCTTACCAATGTCATATTTTGCTATATTTATAGGTGTCCCTTTAGTAAATATAAGGTATCTCAGAAGAGGTTATAAAGTTCAGATATTTCTATACTCTTACAACTTCTAGTCCATAGTGTTGTCAAATCAGCTTATTATTAAAAAATACAAGTCAGCAGTATCAATATTATCAGTTCCACCTTGTTTGCATTAGATTACTGAATACGTTTGTTTAAACAAATTTCATAATCACTGAATAATTAAGTTGGAAGGGATCTCTGACGGCCATCTGTTCCAAACCATTTTCAAAGCTGGCTAAATCAAGTCAGGTTGCTTACAGTGATGTCCAGTTGCATCTTAAGCATCTCTGAGATTCCAAGCCTGTCTGAGCATCCTCATGTTTGACCATGTACATGAGCTGGTTTGTTGGCTGGGTTTTTTTTGGTAAGTTTTAAATAGCAATAATAATAAAATAATCCGAATTTCCTGTCTTCTAGTTTGCGCCCATTGCATCTTGTTTTATCACTGTGCACCTCCAATAAAAGTCGGGAAACCTCTTGTCTGTATGTTCTGATTAGGTATTTATAATATCTTTCCTTAGAACTGCATGAAGAAAGGCATCCATGAAAACTGTCAGTAACAATTATATGCACTGTTCACTGTTGATCAGTTTGATTAATTGACCACCCCTGAAAACAACGTGTAGGCAAAAATATATAGGCTGCATAAGTTCCAATTATTTCATTAGCTGACTTATTCACTCTGTTTTGTGAAAAGTAAATGTTGAAAAAGTAAGAAATCAGCTAGAATTCATAAGGCTTCCAAAGCTTTATGAAATCTAAATTCATTAGATAATTTATTCCTAGGAAATAATTTAGCCACTTTGACTTATAATGGAAATTGAAGTGGGGAAAACAGTACCCTCCTAACAAAACTCAGACAGATTGGTTCCTAATTACACTGTTATATGTTCCAGAGTCATGTAGTCTTTTGGGTTTTGTCTGTATTCTCTGAGAAGAGACATCCATATAAAACAGCTGCAGCTCCAAAAGGACTTTAAGTGGTAAATTGATTTGATTGATTCAAATTTGATTACATACTGGAAACACATTTCGTTCAAGTTAAGCACATTAGCACACATCAGCTGGAATAAAATTCCAATTGCTTCTTTGTTATTCATTAATGGAACTTAATGACTCCAACAAAACATTAATGAAGAAAAAATATTGGCTTGCACAATTCATTTGGAAAAATTAATTAATTGTTGTATTAAGGGCAGCCTACTCCATGGAGTAATTACTGAAACTTTGGTGGGGAATACTTCATGATACTTATTTGCAAGCTGTTGTTTACTGCTTTCATTTCACATTGATTTTGTTATGCAGATAGTATAGTTTTCTTGCCGAAGGAAATTAAACACACTTTGTAATGATGCTTCTAACTAAATATTTGCAATTGATTGGGTCACCACAGTTTTACACTCAGGCTATTAACATGATGTTTACTACATCCAGCACCTACTGGAAAGATGAGCAAATTTGTCAAGAGATAATATGCAAAGTGAAGAAGGAGCTTTGATAGAACCAATTTACCAGTTCCAATGTACAACAGAAGTAGTCACTTCTGCTCAGCTGAAACTTTCTAACAAATAGAAAATAACTTCTGGGGCCATATTTTCTTCTGGCTGAAATCCATTAAGAGATATATAAGAATTTCCCATAAGGCCTTAATATTAAGACAATGAAGGCATTATCCAGAAACTTTTTTTTTTTTTTTTGCTTTTGTTTTCTTATTTCTTGACAGCTAAAGACAGAAGTTTTATTTCAATGGAACTTAAGTTTAAGGTAGAGATAGACTTAAATTAAGACAAAATTATCTACAATAGTCAGGTAGTAAGAGCTGCAGTCCAGCTCCTTGTCCCTTACTCAAGCTCTAATCCTATGGAATTTTTGGGTCTGATGCAAGACCAAATTCAGTGCAGGCATTTACAGGTAAGACATTGGAGTGCTTTTTTATGGTTTTTTACAGAATTATTTTTTCTGTAAATAAGGCAGATAGAAGGTCATTGTAATTTCTGCTTTCAAAGGAGGCTTAGTTCTTTACTGGAGCTAATCTTCAGTTGATAAAATTAATTTTAATTGGAACATGACATGAAAGTGGTTTTAGGTGAAGTAGCAGGTGGTATCATTCATTTTGCTGTCTTGTTTATAAAAGCAAAAACAAAGTTTACCTGGAGAGATACAATTTACTGGAGCAAAGTGTCACTAACCTGATAATGGGCAGCAGAAAAGAAAAAAAAATTGCAAATCCCTTTAAATGCTTCCCCAACAGCAGTGGGATTTTTGGATTTGTTTTGCCTTTATTCCTTCCTTAGAAAAGAAATGTTCTTTTATCAGTGTTAGGTGAAAGAGAAATATGTGAGTGAAAATACTACATACTTTTAACCAGAATCCCAGAAGATCCAGTTCACTGAGCACTTGGAAGGCTCTGCAGGATCTAGATGTAAAGTGGAACCACAGGTCATCATATTTATAAAACTGTACAAAATAAAGCAGAATTTTGTTCTGTTTGTTGTATCTGGGTTCTTGTTGCTGCTTAGAAATGTGGTGGGTTTAATGAACAGTGGTTAGCTCTTTAATCATTGCTTCAGTAGAAAAGCAAAAGCTGTTTATTTCTATGACTTTTGGCATTTGGAGCACAGACCATGCTCCAGGTATAGTTGGGGTTTTCTTTTTTTTCCTCTTTAGCAATTGATTTTAGCAACTTCTGCTGTCTAAGCAGCAAAGAAACTGCCTGACCACAGGAGATATGATCCAAAGCTTACTGTAATTTATGTGATCTTCTCCCTGCATTTAATAGGATTTGCATTAAATTTTGTACTTAGCAATATGCATGGAACAGGGTAGGATACAAAACAGATGGTGGAGATGTGTTAGTTTAGGTGGTCAGAGATGGAATTATTTACTAAAATCCTCTAGAAATGGGGTTTTTTAGGTAGCTATTTTTCAACAAATATTAAGTCCTTTCATTAGTACTACTGAGGAATGAAACAAAACACTGCAACAATCCTTTTCTGTGTTTTGGGTGGGGAGAGAGGGTCAAGAGAGGACCTTTTTCCAGTTACTTTTATGATAACAGAGAAGGACACAATGTTTATGTAAACTGATGTAGAAAGTGAAACTCATTGTCAAATAGACATTATTTTCCTTCATCATAGGTAAAAAAAAAAAAAAAAAAGGTTTAGTAGAAGTCTTAAACCTTCTGTTCACTAGCTTCTGAGTGCTACTACCTAATGCTTTCCAGTGAAGCTGAAAATGACCCACAACATCAAAGGCTCAGCAGCTTCTGTGCCTTTTATTGTTTGGCAAGACTTTAACAGCACGACAGGCTGGATTTTCTGCTGTTTTTGAGAAAAAAGGACGAAAACAGAAAATCAGAAGAAGAAAACTGTCGGGTGCTATAGGGGATTCAAGTCTTCCATCTCTCTCCTGACAGTCAGTGCCAGGCCAGCAGCAGATGAAAGAGAGAAACAGTGGAAAACATGCCTTTGCTTTTTCTTTTAATTTTCAATGCATGAACACGTAACCTGCCACACGATGGCAGCACAGGCTGAAAAATGCAGAGGAGTTGCTGTACACAGTAAATGAAACAAACAGAGAAGATTTGATGATGAAACTCCTGTCTTGAAAATACTTCTGAGGGATATGGTATCACTGAACATCACCGGCTGTGATGTGAGCTTTTCCTGTACACATGTCGTGCCACTTTTCTAGTAAAGACCATCTTTTTGAGATGGTATAGGTATTTCTTCTCAGAATTATAAGGATTTTATTGTCTCTAGTGACCTTTTACTTTCCCACTGCTCCAAATTTTCTGTGCTTTCTTTAAACAGAAGTAATGCCTTCATCTCAAGATGCACTACTGCACTCTGTGACCTGCTCCACCCGCACTAGGTGAAGGTTACAGCTTAGCAGGACAAGGCATACTTGAAGGCAGAGAGTGGTTCTAGCAGAAATCTTTGCTTTCCACATACAGCTGTCTCTGGCACCATTTCAAAGATTTCACTTTTCAAAAGGAAAAGCAAAATGAACCTCAGGAAGGAAAATAGGCTGTAATTTGGAAAACTGATTGAAGGGAGGCTTGGGAGATGCAATGAAGAAGGGCTGGGTTTGAAAGCTGAGCAAGGTGCCCTTCTCTGCTGCCTTTTTAACTTCCTCTTTGGTTTTTTGACTTCCTTTCTGTCCCAGCTTAATCCTGGACATCTGAATTTGTGCTCCTTTTTCATTTGTCGGTGATTAAGTGGTATCTAGCAGACAAACACACACCAAATGAAAATACAAAAACCATAACACTTACAAAAAAGAAATACCCGTCTAGAAACAAAACTGGATACATCACTTTGTCTCGATGTGGGATTATGATACCTTTTAATTCTGTTTCATCCTAAAATGATTTTGTGGTTTGTTATTGCAGCGTTTAGTCTGCATTCCGTTTGTTTGCAGTATCCCATGACGCAGTTTGGGTTGGAACTGATTACTAGAAGCTCTCGCTTTTCTGCCATCCCATGCTGCCATCCTGAGGCTAATTCCTGCATTGCCTGGAGCCGTGCACGCTGAGGGCTGTCTGTGTCGGGATGCACAACCACTGTTCATCCCTGCCTGCTGAGAGACCACCCCAGATCAAAGTTTGAGTCTATTGAGAATCGTGGCAGTTTCAGAGGTAGTTCAAGATAATTTTTTATTTTCATTCCAGTGAGGCAAATTAAATTGCACTTTTAGTAAGCACTCAAGTTTGTCTTGCACTTTTAGTTCATATTTTTTAGTCTAAAACCATGCAGTTACTATTTTTACAACTGAAAGTTAAACTGATGTAATTCTTCACTTGATGAATATAATTCTGCCTGGTATAATTATTCTTTGCCTTTTCTGGGTCATAGGTTGTCTGTCTGATGGTGGTATATAACTCATGACTGGTTATCTTTGGGTCCTAAACGCTGTCCTAGAATTTGAGAAGATGAGTACATCAGCTTCATAGCTGCACACTGCTTCTAGAGCATGTTCTGATCATAAGAAAAAGCCCTGACACGATATTTGATGTTGCCAATCTTTGGGATAAGACACATGAAGATATGTGATGCCAGCTGGGTGAATAGACACTGAGAGACACAGAAGGAACTGGGAACTGCAACCATTTGAAAAACAAAGGGCACGATGCCAGCTATGTGGATAGGCATGGAGAAGGAGGAAGGAGTCAAAGATGCGGGAGGAAGAGTGGGACTGGTGCAAGACTAGTACATGGGGAGACTGTGAGGTGATAACAGCCCAGGAGTTCTTTTGTTGGGGATCTCATCAAGGCACCAGCTCAAGCTGTTTCTGTGTTACTGCAGTGTGAATAAATGGCTTCATGGAATGAGACATCTGAGACTTCACCATGGGAAACCTGGGGTTGAACCGGTGAGGAAACCCGGTCTGACTGTAGGAGTGAGATGTATGAGGAGTCAAGTGGGGACCTGTTGGGTCACTGGAGCTGCCCTCAGTGAAGTGACTCTATCCCAGCAGTGAAAGTCTCTGGCATTGGGAGTGCAAATGATGGAGAGGCTTGTGAATGGTGACTGGGAAGTTTCCTTAACAAGTGAGCCCCACAAGTTTCTACTACAACTCCCAGTGACAGAATGGGTAAAAGGATTGTGTTCAAGGTGATATTTGCTCCTTTGTTCAACCATGGATTCCTGTGTGCCAGGGAAATCGTCTGATTTGGTGCCAATAGGAAGAATGAGTGTCAAAAATGTAAACCGTCCTGTTATAGACTGGACTAGTAGCTAATGTAGTCCTGTATTGTGTTTCTAAAATCAATTGCAGATATTTTAAATGATGAACCATAAAACTGGTTAGTTATTAGTAATAAAAATGCTTGTTTTCAACTAATGTTGGTCTTCTAATACGAACCATGGTACCTTTAACTGTTGTCTCCGACATCCTCCCCAATGTAGCTACAGTGTTTTCTTCTTTGTGTAAAACATTAAATGCTTTGGAACTAATTGCATAAGAGTAGCCTGTCTTCATGTGGCTCACTGAAGAATTTAATTTTAAATATTTTCACATTTAAGATCAGTGGATTTGTTCAGGATGGAGCTTTACTGACAAGCAGCACAGGATGGAGCTTTAGAACATGCACTTTCTACAGGAGGATCCAAGGTCCACAAGTTCTCTTTCAATCAATAACTGCCATCAGGATCCTCAAAAAACACTGAAAAAACCTCAGCTAAACTTCTTTCCTGAGATTTGACAGCAGAAGAGATGGAAATGTAGCAGTATAAAGCTGTAGGACAGGAGAAAGAAAACTTTCAAGCACTCTATACTTACTGTTGTGGAGTACATTGAGCTGTAAAATTGATTCAGGATCTTTATCCTGTCATCCTAAGTCAAACCAAGAATGCATACAGCCTGTTGCTAAATACCCTTTTAAAAAACTTCTACAAACAAAAAACATTAAATATGGAATTCTAGCATTCTTTTCTGCAGGGGTTTCCTTGGGAAAACTTGAAAGGCTAGATCTAGTGAAAGTCAGCTCTGGAAATACACACTGTTTTAAGCATGAATTGGTACAAGTATTTCTTATCTCTGTAAGTACATGTACCTAGATTTGCATTAATTTTTATGGGTTTTTTTTTTTAAGGCAAACTTGTGATATGATTTAATTCTTGCCTATAGAAGATTTCTTAGGTAATGAATTGAGAAGTGAGCTTGGAGAAAACCAGATTGCAACGAATTAGAGAGAATATTATAATTAAAATATTAATGACTTGTTGAAACTTGAATAATTATGAAAATCAACGCAGTAGAGACACTCAGTTGTCATATATGAATATTAGGAAAAGAGAAGGAGAACATATTAACTCAACTGAAATAGAGAGCAAATCTTTCCCTTTGTAGTAACATGAAATAAAGAAACATTGTGTGTGAATGAGTGTTTTACATAAACTATAATAATCATTATGAGAAAAAAAATGATGCTTCCCATTGTACAATGAATGAAAATATTTACACTCCTATGTGTACATGAGAGAAATAGTGTAAAAAGTAGCACCATATGATAAAATCCCTGTGGCATACTGCGGTGCTGCTATATCTGTTGACTATAGAAGCACCCAGCTGTGTTAGGCAGTGTTGTACAGGACAGCTAATGCTGTCCTTCACCTTTCCAATCAAATGTTCTTTTGGTTCACTTCTGTCATGGTTTAACCTCGATAGGCAGCTAACACAGCTGCTTGCTTACTCCCCTGCAGAGGGGTAGGGGAGAAAGTAAGAAGAGCAAAAGTGTGAAACATGGGTTGAGATAAGGACAGTTTACAAGGGAATGTAAAGGCTGTGCACACAGCAAAGCAAAGCAAAATACAGACTTCATTCACCACTTCCCATTTGCAGGGAGGTGTTCTGCTATCTTAAGGAAAACTGGGCTTCATCACATATCAGAGTTACTTGGGAAGATAGATTCCACAACTTCAAATGTCCCCCCTTCCTCCTTCTTTGCCCAGTTCTGGTCAGTTGGGGTCAGCTGTCCTAACTGTGCCCCCTCCGAACTTCTTGTGCACTCCCAACCTTCTCACTGGTCTGGTGGGGCGAGGAGCAGAAAAATCCTTGATTCTGTGCAAGTGCTGCTCAACAATAACAAAAACACTCCAAACGTATCAATGCTAATTTCATCCCAAACCCTTACCATAGCACCATACAAGTTACTATACTCCAGCAAAAACCCATTTGAGTACACTGTAGTGTAGGCTCTTCTTTTTTTGCTATCTGCTTGTACAGGGTAAGCACAGTGAACCTCTGTCCTATGAGTCTTACTATTAGCTGGAGTAACTTCAGACACAACAGTCTATGGCTGGTTCCAGCCCTCTTACAGGAATGAAAGGTTGAGGCAAAGAAAATTATCTGCTGCAGTACAAAAAGCAAAAACACTGCTTCTCCAGCATGTCACACCATTATACATTTTTACTCTCAGCCTTCATTTCAGTGGTGTGAGTTCTCTTCCTAGTGTTTTTTAAGTAACTGGAATAGTGTGTGGTAATACCTAAGAGTTTGTCTTAGCCACTGCTGTTCTAACCAATTCACACACTGGGAATTGGCCCAAGGGATGAATGCTGCAAGTCTGAAAGAGCACAAAACTTAGAGAACTAACAACTTGCTCTTCCCTGCATTTGTATCTTATATAGTAGTGAAGTTCCTGCACTCCGTCCTGGTTCACTTTCCCTGTGAAGCTCAAGAGTTACTACTTATTACTAAGAGGAATTTTTGCCATAATTTCTTTTGCTTCTAATCTTCATTTCCTCTCATAGCTACTATACCACAATATTATTATTTTATATATGAACATCATAAATCATTTGGGAACACACTTGTTATGAACAAGAGTGGAAAAAAGTGATATAGCAGTTCTGTCTACACAGTACAGTGCAGATGAGTAGGAACAGATCTGTAGAGCAAACTGCCTGATGTTGAGGGGCAGTGTCCACACTACAGGTGTGTCAGGGGAATTCATACTCAGCTTTGGCTGTTCTGATCCCATGGGCTTGTTCCTGTGTGTTTCACTGCTCAAGGTGAGGGCCGAAACCAGGACAATGAAAAAGAAGATGCAATGGAGAAACAAAGAACTTTGACAAGCAAGAAACAGAGATTATGTTGATGACGTGTACCTAAGCAAGCTAAACTAAAGATCCACCCCTCAGCTTCTGAACTCTTGCTTCCAGGCATTCACCGATCACGTTTGTAGTTTGGTGTTCTGCAACAGGTTATTCACTTTGAAGAGCTTAATCTTCCTTAGAGTTTAATCTTCCTTTCATACATTATTTTCTGATGATTGTATTGGCCCAGTTGCCTCACAGGACATTGTGTTTTAATATTCCTTTCCAGAAGAGTAAATTCAAGACTCATGTCTTTTGGCAAAATTAGCTTTACTGGGTGTCTCATGTGGCAAGAGTCAGCTTCAGTTGCTCAACATTTCTCTTCTTCTCTTGCATTTATGTTTGATCTTGTTCATGATTGAGTCACTGTTGCGGGAAATTTTGCAATCATTGTTCTTTGAGAATTTTTATTATCATAGCAATTTTGTTGAGAGCCAATTAAATCGTGTTGGTAAGACATGTTTGGACAGTAAAAGGAAATTGCCTTGTAGCAGCAGAACAATACTCAGTAGAGTGTCAAATCACATCAAGTAGCAAACCTCATGAACAGATACATGAATTTCAGGTTGCTTTTTAAAGCAGGTAGCACGACCAAAATAGACACTACGAAGCAAGTCGATGTAAACCAGATATTTGTACATCTGCTGATGGATGCAATACTTTTAAATGTATTTCTCTTCTCTTTCTTATTGCTCATGTCATTTTACCCTTCTCTCCTCATTTCTTTTCTTTTCATCAATTTTATTCATTGAGTAACTAATAATTTTAGCATTTTGGATGGGTTGCTGGAATACATGTTTTCTCTGCTCATTTCATCTCATAACTTTTCTTTCCTGTGTTTACCTGGAAGGTAAAGGAGTGTTTTATATATATCACAAAGACAAATACATAGAAAATACCATTTTGAGAAATAGAGATTGTTCATTCCAGAATACGAAGAGAAGACAGTATTCTTCATGTAAATACGAATATTTATTTTCTCAGTGCATTAAAATGCTAATGATTTTTTTTATAAGCTCAAAGAGGTAGCTGGTGCGATACTTCAACATTTTTTTTAACTTGGCTTGAAAATTGTTTTGAACAGCTCATATTCACACAGCCATTATCTACACTTAAGCTAACTGGTTTTGATATGTGCCTTCTGCCTTGATCTTAACTACTTTTAATATTCTTTTCATTCTTAGTATGATGTTATCACTTGTCCCAGATTCTGCAGCTACTATGTCATCAAAAGTTTTCTGTGCTTCCCTAGCAGGATGTTCACCAGTTTCTGCACAGCTACAGACTTACAAGTTGATCCAGACAAACAAATCCTGTTTTCCTTGTGCATTTGAGTTTCACAGCCTGGGGTGAATATGACCTTAACTTAAATTATATCAACAAATTTGTCACTTGATGATTTTAAACTATTAAACCTGTCTCCTTTCTGTTTTTATTGCAATGAACTTGTATTTCTGTGTGGAGTGACAGACAAATATAGTAGCTGTTGCTGAAGGCAACCAGAAAAATATTATATCCCCATGTACCTCTAAATTTAGTGAAATACAATAAGAAGTCCTTGATGAACCTCATGCAATATTAATTTAAGGATGGCTTCTTACTGTGTTAGACAGAAGAAAGGTTTATAGCAGATGCCAGGTCTCACATGCTTTTGACAAACTGCTGGCTCGTACAAATCTTGCATTGGGCAAGAGTGCCCCAGTCATCAAAGCAGTTTCTACACTGACATTTTTCTCTAGAGTGCTTTGACATAACTGTCCAAGTCACCCCAGCTTACTGCATGCCGGTGCAGTTCTCGGACCAGTTCTGGTACCAGCAAACTGGATTTGTTTAGGAGGAAACTCAACCAAAATCTCTGCTTTGTGTGTACATTAAATACACTCATCACTCCTAATGAAGATACAAAGCTTCAACCAGTGCACAGCCCTCAAAGGGCCTTTAATCACAGGAAGGGGATGTTCCGGTCAGGGGACCAGGCTAAATCCGGACTGAGGTCACCTGAAACTACCTTAATCATCCTCAATGTGTAAGTAGAGGCCTTGGCACCAAGCACATTAACATGATGATCCAGTGTTGGTGTGACAGATCATTTGCTAATGTAAAAGTAATCTGAGATTCCTATGGTCCCCGCTGGATTAGCCTGGTCACTCTTTCATGGAGTGTGCAGGGTTGTTCTGGAAAACTCACCTCATGCCAGAAATTTTAAGCACTATAATGTAATGATCCAGATGTTGGAATTTAAACAATATTTTAAAAGGAAGTGATTGCTCCCTTTTAACCAAGCAGATCTATGCAGATGGAAAATCATTTCCAAATTTTGTTTTCACTCCATTTCAGTTGTGTCTTGCATTAATTAACTTGTGCAAAAATGCTTCAGTTTACTTACAGTAAAAGGGTTGATCATGGTTTCAAATTTAGGTCTGTTTTCATGATACTTATTGATCATTCCTGATTCATTCTAAGGCATATTGTATGTAGATGTTTATTAAGGCATAAATGTTGAATGTTTTGCCTATATTTTTTTGCAATGGGCCATTGAGAGAAAATATATGCTCTCCATATCCTGTGATGGATGTGATGAGTATGGGTCTGCTATCCTAACACCAAAAAAGTCAATTAATTACTTGTATTTTTTATCTGAATTTACATACATTATAGTACATTTATACCCTACCATACCAATAGCTGAATAATATTTTGTTTCCTGTCTTTTTAAGTTCCTGTTTCTACCCTACTCTTCTTCCCATCATTAATGGCAAAACCTTTCAGTCATAGATGTGGTCCTTGTTAACAGTAACAGCACAGCATGAAGAGCTTCGTGCATAGATGTCAGGACAGGGAGTATTCTGTCACTCAGGTCCGTCAGACTCTGTACTCGCAGATTTCTATGTACACAAATTTATGTGGAGCAGATAGCCACTGTCCCACACCTGGTTACAAATCCACAGTTGAAAACACAACCGCAGCTTCCAGGATCAGCTAACTGCACAGGTTATGTCCTGCTTAAATCAAACTTTCTCTTTCAGCTGCAATAACAACAAATCAGTAGTCTATTTTATTACAATGCCTGCCCAATTTTTTTTTTTTTTGGCCAATTAAACTATCTCTTATCTCTCAAACAGAAGTGACTGCCTTGCAACTGCTTAACTGCCCAACAGTTTTCAAGGTTCATTCTCCCTGTTGAAATTACATCAAAGACATTCTTCACTCCATCTGTGTATTTTCCTCTTCTTTTTTGCATATATTATTGTGTGCACACATATGTCCCTAGAAAAACGTAGAAAGCATTTAATGGCCTAGAAAATGAATTCCAAACTTTGTATTTATCAGAAGAGTGGCCTGCAGTTTACTCCAGCAAACTGTCATAGGAGACATTAGGCTCAAATTATATTAGGAGTTCCAGTTTTTCCATAATTGTATCGAATTCCAGAAAATTTACAGTGCTGCATTCTTGGCAGGCAGGTATTACATTGGTGGCTGCACTCCGCTCTTCCCTGCAAACCCATTTTCAGAAATATTCTACAGAGCAGAGCTGGCATGGAATGTTCTCCCAGGCTTGGCACCTCCTTTGGTGCCTGCCCATGGCTCAGCATCAAGTGCTGCTTAACTGGGGCATAGGCTGGGAACAGTGTATCACAGAATCACAGAATCACAGAATCACCCGGTTGGAAGAGACCTTCAAGATCATCGAGTCCAACCCATGTCTGAACACCTCAACTAAACTAAACCATGGCACCGAGTGCCACATCCAATCTCTTTTTGAACACGTCCAGGGATGGTGATTCCACCACCTCCCCGGGTAAACCATTCCAATATTTTATCACTCTTTCTGTAAAAAAGTTTCTCCTAATATCCAACCTATATTTTCCTTGGCGCAGCTTAAGACTGTGTCCTCTTGTTCTGTCGGTTGTTGCCTGGAAAAAGAGACCAACCCCCACCTCACTACAACCACCTTTCAAGAAATTGTAGAGAGTGATAAGGTCGCCTTTGGGTCTCCTTTTCTCCAGGCCAAACTACCCCAGTGCCCCCAGTCATTCCTCACAGGGCTTGTGTTCCAAGCCCCTCACCAGCCTTGTCGCCCTCCTTTGGACACATTCAAGTGTCTCAACCTCCTTCCTGAACTGAGGAACCCAGAACCTGACACAGTACTCAAGGTGCAGCCTCACCAGTGCCGAGTATAGGGGAAGGATGACTTCCCTGCTCCTGCTGGCCACACTATTCCTGATACAGGCCAGGATGCCATTGGCCTTTTTGGCCACCTGGGCACACTGCTGGCTCATGTTGAGTCGGCTGCACTCCCAGGTCCCTTTCTGCCTGGGCACTCTCCAGCCACTCTGTCCCCAGCCTATAGCGTTGCAGGGGGTTATTGCGGCCAAAATGCAGGACTCGGCACTTGGACTGGTTAAACGTCATCCTATTGGACTCAGCCCATCTATCCAACCATTCCAGGTCTCTCTGCAGAGCCCTCCTACCTTCCAACAGATCGACACACGCTCCCAGCTTAGTGTCGTCTGCAAATTTACTAATGATAGATTCAGTACCCTCATCCATGTCATCAATAAAAATATTAAACAGAGCTGGGCCCAGCACAGACCCCTGAGGGACACCACTAGTGACTGGCCGCCAGCTGGATGCAGCACCGTTTACCACCACTCTCTGGGCCCGGCCATCCAGCCAGTTCTTAACCCAGCAAAGAGTGCTCCTGTCCAAGGCGTGGGCTGCCAGCTTTTCCAGGAGTATGCTGTGGGAGACAGTGTCAAAGGCTTTGCTGAGGTCTAAATAGACAACATCTACAGCCTTTCCTGCATCCACCAGGCGGGTTACCTGGTCATAAAAGGTGTAGAGATGTGCACCCTCACTACAGGGAAGGATGAAAGAATTGAGGCAGACATTGCTGCCAGGAATGCTCATTCCTGCCAAAAGGTCATCCCTTAGTAAGCATTTCAGTTGATCTGTCCTCTCACATGTTCCTAATTGAAGGGGTGAATACTGCAAAAGTGTTGAGAGCAGATGACATGGGTTTTTTAAACACTTTGTGGGGTGCTTGGGAAGAAATGCATACTCCTCCAAAAGTGGTGGCTCAGAGATCCCCACATTGGGTATATCTTAGTCTGATACATGAGTACTGACATAGGCCGCCAATGCAAACATCTAACAGAAACCAGAACAGTTTTTGGAAAAATTATATACTTTTTATAATAATGATGAGGAAAATAAAGTTTCATCTACTCACTGTTTATACCTGATTTCATCCAAAGACAAGTGGCCCTTACAGTGAATGAAGAAGACACAGCTATTTCTAACATCTTCCTGCCACCATTTCTCTGGTAAGAGTAAAGCATGCTTTTTTTCCATTTTTTCCTGATATTCATGTTACAGACCAGTGTGATCCATGCTATACTGTCACCAGTACACAAACAAATGAGACAGCTGTCCTAGGAAACAAATTATATAAATCATCACTAGTTAGAGAAAAAAAATTGGATTTTCTATCCTAAATGTACATTAGGCTTAATATTTTATCAAGCAATTTTTTCCCCCATTCAATTTCTGTGAGATAAAAACTAATAAAGCTAACACTGCAGAGGTTATGATTGTTTGTAGTGCTACCCCACATAATGGTACGATCTTTGAATTTTCATTTTGATATTGTAATTTCCTTTATGATTATTAATTGTAAAATATTATTTGTTGTGTAAATGTTTGCTGGCTGTTAACAGCACTGTGAGTGTAGAGTTCTCTGGTTAATTTCAGAGAAAACAACTAAAACCTTAGCTTCAGTAACAGACAGCCACTAGTTGTCAGCAAAAGTTTTTTATGTTACTACAGAATTTATCAGTAGCGTGAGAAAATCAGGTATCCTTTGATTACTACCTAAAGGCTTCCTGTATTTGCTTTATATTAGTGTTATATGTTTAACTTCTTCCCTTTAGTTTTGCTACTGATGTAGTGACTGACTGAGCTGTGTACAAAACAAAACCCAAGCTATAAGATGATCTTAAAAGCATGTGTTAGGGAGGCAAGGAAAAGGTGCCAATCGCTTTTGTGTTCTCGAGCACAGGTGGATTGTAAAACCTCATCATATATTCTTTGATCTGGTCAAATTACAGCCTCCTTAGAGTGGGAGGAAAGAGTTGGGACTTTATGAGCCAATTTGATTTTTAGAATTTATGTGATAAGTTTGTCGTGGTTTGGTTGTAGTTATGGGATGGCTTAATTATAGGTTGATCCAGCAAAGTTACCTGTATTTAAAGAGTTGTGTAATGCTTCCTTGCTTGCCCAAGACTACTTTCAGTCACTCATAATAATTTCAAGTGATAAAGATCATTTGCATTGAAAATCTAACTCGTTTGGCATTAGGTCGAGCCTGAATTTTTTCTCAGCAGCATATTTAACTTTTGCTCAAAAATCTAATGCTTTCCTAGAAAGTGGAATAAAAAATCACATACACACACACACAACCTTCCTGTTCCAAAGTTTCAGTGTCTCTAATTTTTTAAATAGAGTTTGACTATTTCCCAGGGGTTATTCTACTGTCAGGTGTGTGTATTGGTATCATGCCTGTCCCACTTGATCAAATTGTGAGTCTGATTTGCAATTTGCATGCAGCCTATGTGTCTGTTGGCTCATATGCAAAGAATAACCTTTCTGAAATGTGCTTTGTCTAAGGATCTTTGAAGGTGACTGTAGAGGTTCTAAGGGTTAACTTGGGCAGTAGGCCCCCTGATGTCCTTCCTGTGAGATAAGCATTAGGAGGAAAAGCAAAGCAGACACAAAAACTTAAAGAATATAAACAAGTTTATTAACAGAGTTAAAAGAGGGAAAAGAAAGTCAGACTAAACCTTCAGCACACCTCTCTCCCCCCCACCACTCCTCTCTCCTACCACCAACGTAAAAGAAAAACACAACCCTTGAAGATTCCAGTCAGTTCACCACATATATAATAATCTCTGTTTTTCAGTTCACTTAGGGAGAGGAGTCTCTCTCGGTCAAACCATGGAACATCTCCACACGAAACAATCTTATGCACCTTCAGTGTCACAGCAAAAGGAGCCGCCCGGAATGGTTTTCTGCTTGCATGTGAAAGTCCCTTCCCCCGACTACAGCTTTCCCCACAGCTGCTTCAAGGGTTTCTTTAGCTAAGGGGGTACCTTTTTAAGGATGAGCTGTTCAGAAACAAAAGTTTTCTTCACTTATCAAAGTGCCTGAGAGGCGTAACGACACTATCTCTGGGAGTATCCTCATCTCTAGGAACAGAGGTCCTTTTCTGTCATGGGATCTCTGATCAAGTTTCTCATCAAATCACAGCTACTTCAGCATGTACTTATTGCAGCACAGGTACTGTTGCTCACATGTCACAGCTACTTCAGCATTTGCTTGTTCTAGTACAAGCACTTTTGCTCACGGTTGCAGTTTGAACGCTCCATCCCCCCCCATGCTTCCAAGAAATTACAATGGGTAGTCTAATATATCACAGTCCACCACCATGGGTTTTTCCAACAGAATTTCAGCTTCTAGGATTGAGGCATCTCCTCGTTCTCCTTCCTCAGGGTCTCAGCTCTTTCTTCCCCACTGACTTGGGCATCTTTATAGTGTTTTCTTCACGCATCTTCACCTTTCTCTGTCCTCTGACCAGGGAGAGGATTGATGTCCACAGGCTTCATCTGGTCTGGGAAGAATCTTACAGCACTAAAAGAGTTAACACCTGGGCCTTGCAGCTGGAGTTTGGAATTCGCTTATCTCTTGGCCACATGATCCTGCCAGGAGCAGTCTCAGGGGAATTTCGGCTGCTCTAGGGGTGAAGGGCAGGCCTGGCCTCTGGGGGGTGTCTGGCGAGCAGAAGCGGCTGCAATCTCAGCCAAGCGGCCCCCCGCCGACCCGGCCCGGCCCAGCCGGCAGAGCCCGGCCCAGCCACCCCTCACCAGTTACCTGTTCGGCTGCCGGAAGCAAGAGAGGCTTTCCCGGGCTTTGTTCCTTCTTAAAATGTGGCTCACAGAGGCGTGTCCAGCTTTCTAAGTGGTTTAGAAAGTTGCCAACATTCAGCCTAGCCAGTTGATTGGTTCTGTTGGGTCTAGAGGAAGCTGTAAGCACCTCTTTGCAAAGAATCACTTCCTGGCAGATGCAGCCTTCTTCAACTACAATTCCCAGCTATGCTAAACCACGACAGCGACCAAGGCTTTTCTTTCAGTTGCCACTGTAACCATAGGCCTTGTAACTGAAATTAGATACAGAGGTGAGATTCATTTGACCAAATAGAAACATTTATCTTCAGACTGAATGAATCTTGATCCAAAACTCCATTATCTAAATCTCTGCTAACTAGAAATTCACTGCATGATGATTACCTCATTTGTAGATGTCTACGTTTTTAAATGCTTATGCTAAGTTTTTTGCCTTTTCCTCACAGACCCTGTAACACCTCTCCTGGTGTGCAGACAGGCCACTCAGATTCAGATTATGCAGAAGCTGGACTGCAACAAGAGAGGGAAAATTGCAACAAAGGTGTTTGGCATATGAAAAAAAAAAGACAAAACATATTTTGAGAGGTAAGAAATGACACACAGTGAGCATTCACACAGAGACATGTCCTGAGGCTAAGACTGAGAACAAAAGCAAAGGGGAAGAGAAAACTAGGGTAAGAAAGGGATCTAGAGGCTAGAGCTAAAGAGACCAAGTCCCAAAATAGTATGAGGAGGCTGGGATCAGAGAACAGAACAAATTGCTTGGGGAGTTGCTTGAAAAAAAGTAATGTTGGTTCTCCATTACATAAGAAGCTAGTGCTTCGGAGTTGCAGATTTCTTCAAGGTATTTGCTGATAGAAAGAATTGCATACAGACTTTTCAAGGTTCCTCAGCCAAAATAAGACTCCAGATGTTTGAAAACTGTTCAAAACAATGTATTAGTTCTGTAGATCTCGTTGTTTAACTTTGCTGATCATCAGTATTACCTGTGCGATTTTAAATCCAGCAAATCTGATTTTTATTCATAAGGTTTTTTTATGTCAGAGATTTATCCATGACATAAAAGAGATATTATAGAAGTTTGAATGAGTATTCACATTGTTCCACTTGAATATATACTGAAAGGTAATAATCAATAAATATTTCAGTGGAAATCAACAATACTTCTTGGAAAAACACATATTGTCCCCTAAAAAAAATATAAATCACAAAAGTTGTAAGGCCAAAACAAAAACCATGGCAAACAATGATAGATTTTATGGTAGTCTATTTTCAGTAGCAATTCTTTTAGACAAGCTGGTGCCCTTCTCATCTCAGGTACATTTCTGTTCTAATAAGATAGTTCTTTTAACCTAAAAAGCTTGTCTTATATTCATTCAGGAGGCTGTGAATGGGATTAAAAGAGCAAGAACAGCGTGTTTTGTAACAGTCTCTTGATAAAAGAATGCTTTGCCCCCTTACTCTCCCCTAAGGAAAATACATAAAACCAGGAAAAATGCAAGATCAGTGAGAGACTTTGAATCCTATTTTCA
The DNA here is from genome assembly GCA_026261815.1 of Monarcha castaneiventris obscurior. Classification (NCBI taxonomy): domain Eukaryota; kingdom Metazoa; phylum Chordata; class Aves; order Passeriformes; family Monarchidae; genus Monarcha; species Monarcha castaneiventris. Next base: position 4,331,085 of record JAMPIT010000379.1, read on the forward strand.
TTGTTATGCTTAAGTATAGCCCCAGCTTGAGGCTGACTGAGGTTGAGGTGACTCAACACAGTTTCAGGTCTTTCTTTCCCCTCCCATCAGTTTCTTCACAGCTCAGTCGCCCCAGCACTGAGGATTCAACCACCTCCAGCTCATGAGTATGGGCAGCACACAAACGCTGAGCTCAGTCCCCTGATGCTGGCTGCTCAGTGAGGCAGCATGGAGCATCACGGACCCTCCCCATGCTGCCTGTGTGACCTCACTACTCCTCCTCCTCTTACAGTCCCACAGTACCAAAAAAACACAGGGCTGGAAAGAGGTGCATCCTTTGTATGAGCTGAAAAACATCAGTGCCATCAATACAGACAAGGAGTGAATATTAAGGCAGGTTCACTGTCCTCAAAGCTAAGGAGGAACCAGCTGTGCTCTCAAGAGGAGCACACTGACCCTGAGCCATGCAGAAGCACCAAAAGGAAGCAGCGACTGGGTGACAGCAGCAGGTGACTCTGCTTTGAGGGACAGAGAGATCCATCTGTCAGTCTGACCTGCTCTCTAGACAAGTTTGCTGTTTGCCCACTGAGAACTTATGAGAGAGCATTAAAGAGTAGACAACGTGGGTGACAAGGTACTGAGCGTCTGCTATGGATGCCCTGACCAGGAAGAACAAGTGCATGAGGCTTTTCATGGGCAGCCAGAAGCAGCCTCCCATCTACAGACCCTGGTCCTCATGCAGCATTTCAACCACCCTGATACCTGCTGGAATGGCATAAGCAGCAGCTTGGCTGCTTGGAAAGCACAGCTTGGCAGAATAGGACCTGGGGCCCCTGGTGGATGCCATGAGCCAATGTGCTTTTGCCACAAAGGAGGCCAATGACATCTTGTGCTGCATTTGCAGTGTTGCCACCTGGTCGCAGGAAGGATCACTCCTTCCCTTCTAATCAGCACTGCTGAGGCCACGCCTGGAGTGCTATGTCCACTTCTGGGCTCTTCAGCACAAAAGAGACATGGACATACTGGAGAAAGTCCAAAGAAGGGACACAAAACAATGAAGGGACTGAAGCCTCTCTCCACTGAGAAAAGGCTGAGAAATGTGAACTGTTCAGCCTGGAGAAGCTTCAGGGGGAACTTATTAATGTATACCAGTACTTGAAGTTAAGGTGCATGGGTGGCAGAGCCAGGCTCTTTTCAGTGGTGCCCAGAACACAGGCAGCACCATCTGAAGACCATGAAGCACATTTTTACTTTGAAGGTGACTGAGCACTGGAAAAGGTTTTCCAGAGAGGCTGCAGTCTCCATCCTTGGAGATACTCAAAATCCTTATGGTCCAGAACAACCAGCTGTAAGTGACCATGCTTGAGCAGAGGTGGGACCAGAGGACCTACAGGGGTCCCTTCCAACCTCAGACATTCTGTGAATTTCCCTTTGCTTGAAACCAGATAACCAAACCTTACATTCCACTTGCCTCCTGATCACAATATCATAACCCCCACTATACTGATACTCTGCAGCTTTATGTGCCAAACATTCAAATTTGGGTTATCTGCTGCTACTGGTTTTCCTTATGAGGTTTTCAAAACAGGCACTGTGTATTTTTTAAAATTTATCAGCAAGATGACAGAGTAACGCTTGGTAATTTTAATATCCTGAATTTGCCATGTATAAACTCCAGCTAGACCCACTCTATGGCTCATGCTGCATGGACAAGTACTACTAATATTACAGCAGTATAGTGGCACAAAACCACTTGCATTAAAATTTAAAAATCCAATCCCCTTCAGAAACAAGCATACTTATCTTCATAAGCTGGTTCATACACAAGAAATGAAGAGTTTTTATAGAACGTCCTTTTATTTTGCAAAAATTTATTACTCACTGTTGTACAAAATATACCTAAAAATATGATGTTAAGAAAATTTTGACACAGCTAGGTAGATTGCAGATTACCTAGTTGAAGGGAAGAAATCTTCACAATTTTTAAGGCAATTCAAGACAGTAACAACAAGTGAATTATACATTTTGAAATATTCCATTTATAAGCATTACACAAATGTTACCAGGTGCTTGGTATCTGTAAACTTTAATGCTTTATACAAAGTTTCGATTCACATAATTAGAAGATACAACGAAAATAATGTTTTACAGTCTTTTTTTTAAAGCATATCACATCTACTCTTGGTTTTACAGAAATAGCTGGTTCAACTCAGAATTTTAATTTTTAAAAGAAACAAAGGAGTAGAAGTGATTCCAGATTTCTACTTTGTTTAAAAATGGGGAAAAAATTATCTATGTTTGCTGAAATGTTAAAAAAAAAACCCAACAAAACCAAATAAAACATTTTTAAGGTAAATTAGACTAGAAAAACATTATTTTGATTTAAATAATGTGTTATTTTAACTCTAGGGTGGTAAGCTGGCAACCATCTACTTAAAACAGCCAACACTGATTCAATTTAAGGTCATACAGATTTGGTCTATTCTTTTAGAGAAGTACTACTACTGTATTTCATGGGGACAGAAACCATACTTGCAGGGGTTTCTCTATACCACCCTCCAAGTAATTTTCAAAAGAGTGCAGTCATCATTTATCCTAGGTCCTTCTGAACCATAGGATTTTTATATAATTTAAAATACAAACAAACAAAAACACCACTAAACATTAAGAGAGGGAGGGGAAGACATTACTATTACCTTAAAAAGTGTATAGCCAATAACTAAACATAAAGATGCAAGACACAAAGCAGCAAGAAAATCACTAGGGGACAGATCTTCACCTGGCAAAGTCAGCATAGCTCCACTGGCAACAGCAGAGCAATCCTGACTTGTATCAGTCATAGATCTGACTGTCCATGTAGAGAAGAATTCATTTATGTTAGTGATAAAGATGAGCAGTGTTCAAAAGAGAAGTATTAGCACACATTTTTTTAATGAAGTGAGTTTGTAACACCTTGCTTCTCATCTAGTATTTTGCTGCTGATGATTGTCCCTCTTGCCAGTGGCAGTGTATCTACTTCAGGATGAATTCATTACCACTTTCAAATGACACACTAAAATATATTTAACATTGGTCCATGAAGTCTTAACCACAGCTAGTTCTTCCTAGAAATATTCTGAAGCCCATTCACAGTGTGAAACATAAGGTTTTAAAAGTACTATTTTATAATGTTAGTAAGTTTTTATACTGTTATGGGTTTTCACTGACCATTATTCATATGGAATGAACTGCAATCACTGGAAGTCAGCAGAAACTGAAATTTAGAGCAGCATGACTCTTGGTTGCTAGCAATTATTCCTTTTACAGATCATTAGCTATAGTAAATTTTTTAAAATATCCCTAAGGCATATGTTTACAGAGCAAATCCTAAAAGCAGACTTATAGCTACAGAAATAAGTAATTGCACAAGTTTCTCATAGGCACCAAGATGTTCTTTTAAGGCACAAGAGAATTCCCAGAGTGCAGAAGACAGATTACTTAACCAGGAGTGCAAACATTGAAAGAACACTTAAAACCTGGGAAGCAGAGGTGGAGTTCCATCTGCTGCTTATGGCAGCATTCAGGTCCCACTGCTGTCATCTGCCAACGGTATTTCAGACTTTTGTGTTTGTGTATATATATATATATAGTGTATATGTATGCTTAATCTAGTACAGTAACAAATGGGATTCAGGTGGTTTCTGCCAGAGATGAGTGTAAACGCTGACCTCTACAACTACCACGTACTACACTCAAAACAGACTGTTTCTCCCTGTGTAATTTTGTGTCTCAATAACAAGAAATCTCTAAAACACATTATTAATGCAGTGTGCTCAATCCATTTGAGCCGTATCTTCTGTCAAGATCTACTTCCAAAAAGAAACAGTTTAATGAACTCCATACCAGGGCAATTAGAAAAGGTAGTGGTAGCTACACTGGACAAAACTCTTGGCAATGGTCATCATTTCTCCAATGATATGATTTAAAAGCTCACAAGAAACTGAGGTAAAAACTTATGTGAAGTAAACAGGAGATTTATATTGCATTCATTTGAAGTATGAGCGTTTCCTCTATTGCATGATTTTTTTTTTGATCTCTTATTTCCTTAAAAGAAAAATACATCCTCGCATACAATGCTGATACCCTATGTGGTGATGCCATAAATCCCTTAGGATAGCAAGTGTGATGGGTTGTAACCCATTAGGAGAAAAATATATTTTTGAATATTATTTTACATATATACAATATATATATATATTTAATTTTCAATCAAAATGTAAAGTTTTCTAATATATTCATGAGTACTTTTATGTCCAAAATGAAAAAATATTTCGTATCTCAGTTCATATAAGTTAAAAGTTAACAAGGTATTTGATATCCACCAACAATATTATTCGCTTCATTTCTACAAAATTAAAAGAAAACAAAGAAAAAGTGAATTATAAAGCTTTCCTTCTCCAAAGCCAAATACAAGAAAATTTTGAAGCTGGATAATTAATTAAAAGAACACCAAGTTTTGCATTGTGAGTAGTAACAAGGAATGTAAAATGTAATCTTAGTAGAAACTAGCACTACTATATTAACATAAAGAAAAAATATTTTTAATCCCTTTTTTCTGATAGAATCTGTCCGCTGTAAGAAAATGTAACTTTAAAGCAAGAGTTATTTACACTCTCACCAGTCTATCTTAATTTTGATAAACCTCTGCCCCCCTCAATTCCAAAGTACCTAATATCACAAAAGTATGGCAGCCACTTATTTACAGGGTTTTTTCAGCACTGTGAAAGGCACATTTATCTTTTGATGCATGTTTCTGCTAATGTCCTAAACTTGGGTTCCAACTGATCTAAGAAGTCAAGTGCCTCTTCTTCATGCTGATCACTGCAGCAGCCTACAGAGCCAGCCAAGGATCCTTTTCCTTCATAGTTATATGAAAGGAGATAATCTTCAGAATGCTTCTGTTCTTCATCCTGTCTGCATAGGTGCACCTTCTGGATAGGAACAGAACAGATCTTATTATTTTCTTAAATTGTTATCCTAAACATATTGCAAAAAAATAATTTCTTTTTGATTTACCTTTCATTCAATTATTTTTAATCAGAGTGTGTCCTCTAATGGATTCCTACATACAAAAAATGCACATGATTGGTCTATATCATTAAGACTACAAAATATAAGTATTTAATAAATAAATAATTTCTACTAATCATGTAAGTAACAATAAAAGAGGAAGAACCTGTTTAAATAACCTGTTAAGCAACTAAAATGCACTGAAAATTAAAAGACTGATTTATACATAACTAGTTAGGCAAGTAGTGAGAGTTATTTGATCTTCAAGAAATAGTGACTACATTTCTAATGCTGTACATTCATTCCTGCTCCACTGCTGAGTTAAGTATGAGGTTTAAATTAGCACAAAGCAAGCAGCTGGAATAAAAGCAAACAGACATTCTCAAAACAAAACTCACAAAAGCTTCAGTAATTATTCTAAATTATTCAAAATGAAAAATAGCACACTGGGTATAGTTTAAGCCAAGAAAAGAAAGTAATTTACACTTATGACTGAAATATGTCAAGAATTACTCCTTGAAAGAGCAATATTCCAAAGGGAATGCAGAGGAGCAAAGAAGAGGAAAAATGAAGTGAAACCAAAACCAGAAAGCCACCTTTCTAGCACATTTACATGTCTTCCTTGAAACTCTGTATATATTGACCATAACCTACACTTCAAAGAGAATCAGTTTCAGAATACTTACTTCACCTAAACGAGGATGTGTGAAATTATGCCACTCTGAATAGGAGTATCTACATGTATCCATCATAGGCTGTCCTCCTCCTTCTTTAACTGATCCCAGAGTCTGATGTCCACCTCCCTTGACTGATTCCAAGGTATGCCCTCTTCCTTTTACCATTTCAAATGCTTGCTGCTCTCCCGTTTTTACTCCATACCCTCCTTGATCACATGTATTTTGTAGAGGAATTATATTGTGATCCTAAAAAAAACCAAACCAAACCAAAACAAAAAAGCAGTAGTGAGGATAGCTTTCCTTTCCTTCTTTTTTTTTTCCTTTTTAATTCAAAAGATGAAACAGCAATCAGAAACAGTCACAACTGAAACTTGAGAAGTCTCCATCTTGGCACTGTGATATTTTAAACAAAAGGCTATCCTTAGTTCTTAGTGTATAAAGATCAGTAAATCATCTTTGAAAAGGTTACTGTGACAAGAGAGAAGAGAGGATATCTGCATTTAAATATGAGATGAGATCAAAAAACTAAGGTTTTATCCCAGTGAAATGTGTATAGTCTATATACTAGTTTATAATGGCACATTATGCTTCATAGGTGGCAAGAAATTTGACACTTGCCACCATAAGGATTTCTTGGCCTTCAACATGAAATATCATTTTTAAACTTATCTCCCCTTCTTGGGGACGACAATGTCAGGGGGCGGAGGACAACAGAAAAGAGGTAGAGTCTAAAAGGCTAAGTTCTTGTGCATGAATGCAGTCCTGGACTGAAATATGTTCATGGCAGATTGAAAGAAGTTTAGATTCCAAAAGCAACAAAAATTTCATAAACATGGACTGTTTATGAAATCAACTCCATTTGGCGTCATTTTTCAAGGGAAGAGCAGGAATTGCATGTGTAATTTACAACAGCAATCTGCTAAATATAAAAATCCTTCTCCAAGGAAAAATAACGTTTTGCCATAACACATATTCAACACAGGCAAAATAATAAATTTCCATCTAATCTCATTATTAAAAATGACTGAAAATGTTATTAAAATGTTCACCTGAAGCTTCCAACCAAATCCTTAAAATCTGGAAGAATTACAAGCAGCCAGCCTAATGACTACAAGGTATGTTTAAATGTATATGGTGCTATCACCTGTGCCTAAAGTAAGAATTTTCAAATTCTTGTTAAATAGTAAAGTACCTCTAATGATCCCTACACTGATTGCTTATTTCCTTTACCAAATCACTTACTTGCAGGTGGTCCTGGTCTCAAACTGCAATGCTATGGACATCTTAAGTGCAAGTTTCTACATTGAAACAAACAGACAACTTACCATCACTTCTTCTCCTGGAGCTTCTGTGTTTGAAATGATTAAATTGTGATTGGCACAATCGTCAGTCACCTGCCGGTGCATTACCCCAGCGCCACAGCAGCCACAAATTGTGATCAGGATTACTATGGAAAAGGAAACAATACTATAAACTTTAGGTCACAATGGGATCTACTCACATTAGATAATGAATTTCAAGAGCCTAAGTGTCAAGTATGGTTTCAAAAAATAATTAATTTCCAAAAATGCCCATACTCAAAGCTGTATATATTCACTTTTTTTTTTCAAACAGCATAGGGAGTATTCACTGCATTGTTGAATTATTTCATTTTTCTAAAACACTTTTTTTTTCCAAAAGAAATGCAAGAATCCTTTATGAAACCACTGTGACTTACACAATTTCATAGTAATGAAAAATTGAGATCCAAATCCAGGTGAAAAATTGTGTCTTATGCCTACAGTAAGGTTGTACATAAGACATTTTTCATCTCCGAATATGCAGATGTCAAATTATATCATAAGGAGCTAATTTGCAAGCTAAATGTACCAATATCAGAAACTTCTGCTTCACAGGAAAGGTCAGCAGAACCCTGGAGGACTTCCAGCATTATGCTACAGAACAGTCTTATTTAATCCCTTGTATTCATTTTATTCTTTTTAATAATACTACTTTTTGTTGTCAGAGACTCACCCAGAAATTACTTGGAATAAAAGAATCATGTACAACTAATACCTCTCCTAAACAAATGACTAAACCTTTCATTCAGAGAGCCATTGTTTTCTTCAGTTTTTGTTAGCTTAAAAATAAAGAAGCCCACAAACAACAGAACAGTTGTGCCCAACTGCCCACTGAGCAATCTGATTTCTGAACATATAAACTTCTGTGAAAATTGGCCAAGAACCACTTTCAAGCTAATTTAGCTTCTGTAGCATCAGCTGTCAGTGAGATCTGCATCAGTGATTCCAGCAGGTTGCCTCCTGATGCTGACAGATGGGAAGAAGACATCCATGACAGCACTGAGGATACACAGAGTAAAACCTATCCACAGTAAAATAAAGGATCTGTTTGCAAGTGATGCAGTCAGGAGGCAGTGAAAAAGAAGTAGGTGACATTTCACACAGTTCCTCTATTGCATGTTCCCATATCTGAAAATTCCACCTTCAGGCTATATCCCAAATTTGGGTACTTGCCCTGTTGAGATAAAACATTGATCTAGATAGCCTTCAAAACATGTCCAGGTCCCAGTGTTCTAGCTACTCAAGAAAGAACAGCTAGCTGAGATTTAACAGGAGCAAGACAGTTTAACTATTACCAGAAAAAAATGGAAAAGAAAGTAGGAAGAAAACCAAACCTAAATTCTGAAATAATAACTACTGCAGCATGTCCTCTGTGTTTTTTAAGGATGTTATTAGTCAGACTATGTTTGATTTTAGCAAAAAAAAAAAAAACCAACTTGGGTTTGCTTTTATCTATCACTGTCATTGTCTCACTGGTTAACAGCAATATTACCCTTCTCAGAATCTGTTAGGTTTTGGGTACCTCCAGTAGCACAACATATATTCAAAGTTTTGGTCTGTTGTGACCTATTCAACCCGCCCCTTAATGTTTCCCCACCTCAGATGTTTCTCCACCTCAGATGGGGCATCCCTGGTTCTATGTACAGACTGGGGAATGAGATGCTGGAGAGCAGAGCTGCAGGAAGGGACCTGGGGGCCCTGATCAGTGGCAAGTTGAACACGAGTCAGCAGTGCCCTGGCAGCCAGGAGGGCCAACCTGGGGTATCCTGAGGTGCATCAGGCACAGCATCACCTACTGGGCAAGGGAGGGGATTGTCCTGCTCTGCTCTGCACTGCAGCGGCCTCACCTCGAGTGCTGGGGGCAGTTTTGGGTGCCACAATATAAAAAAGACACTAAGCTCTTAGAGACCATCCAAAGGAGGGCCATGAGGATGGTGGAGGGCCTTGAGGGGAAGCCGTATGAGGAATGGCTGAGGTCACTTGGTCTGTTCAGCCTGGAGGAGAGACTGAGGGGAGACCTCATTGCAGTCTACAACTTCTTCACAAGGGGAAGCATAGGGGCAGGTACCAATCTCTTCACTCTCATCACCAGTGACAGGACTCAAGGAAATGGCATTAAGCTTAGTCTGGGGAGATTTAGGTTGGATATCAGGAAAAGGTTCTTCACCCAGAGGGTGGTTGGGCACTGGAACAGGCTCCACAGGAAAGTGGTCACAGCACCAAACCTGACAAGGGTTCAAGAAGACAATGGACAATGCAGTGGTTCTTGGGGTGTCCTGTGCCGGGCCAGGAGTTGGTCTAAATGATCCTGATGGGTCCAACTCAGTATATTCAATGGTTCCATGATTATCTGGGCTCTTGTAAAATCCCTTGTGAAATCCTATGTCTCAGATGCTCCATATTTTAATCCACAACACAAGAGAAATCACAAAATGCTCTGGGAAATTGTTTTAAGCATTCTTAGAAACAGAGATGCTTCTAGAACTCATGAACTTTTTTGAAGTCTTTTGGTTCAATTGCAAAATGAAGGGTTTTTTTGGCCTCACTTACATGAACACACAGAACATCTCACATAAAATAAACAAATGAACAAAAATCTACACACAGTAACTACAGCACATGATGAGAGCAGGAACATGTGATACTTAGAGCAGGAACATTAAGTCAGTGACGACAGCTATACAACCTTCAAAATAAAAAATGTTTGAATCAAGTTTGAATGAGGTTCTCTCAGCTAATTTTATAATTAAGTGAATTGCACTTTGTGTTTAAAAAACCAGTACTTACGCAGCAATAATAACGATCCTAAGATCATTGCAAGGATGGCCCAGAGACCAAGGGTAACATTTCCACCAGCAAGCTGACGAGTTCTGCCATCGCATTCAGTTGGAGTAACACAATCACAGAGGTTAACTCTTACAATGTTTTCGCCTATCTTTCCTCCATTATCGATCACACTTACAGGAATGTCATAAATTCCATATGGAATATCACCCTTGGGTGAAAGATACCAAGAATTATCTGTAAAAAAAAAAGATAAAAACAGATCTAGGGTCAGCAACACCTGCAACTCAGTTGTCACAAATATGACCATAATCACGATTTTCCCTTCTGTTACAGCTATACTGCTACCAGATCCACATAAATTAGCTTAAAGTTAGATTAAATGTGTTGATACAAAACTTCATCTTGAAAGGTTTTATACTTTCAGCACCTTTTAAAAGTTAGAACTGAGAAAGTGTACCTTATACAACCTTCTGGAAACATGATTTGAAAATCTGAAGTTGATTTAGTTCATTATAGGAAATTACACTACTTGGGTTTACTAGTGAAGACCATCAACTAAACTGACATTTATTAAAAAGACTTTTGGTAGCGTGATTAGAATAATTAATTGTAAACTTAATTTATACCTCTTCTACTCTATTGCAATATTCAGTGAGAATGACTATTTCCAGTGGGGGGAAAAAATCCATTTAATCTGCTGCCCTGTTTAGAGGCAATGATTAATGACTGTATGCTTTCAGGGGCAAAAGAAATAGCTTGTAAAAAAATGTACAAGACTGACACTGATGTACATACTGGTTGTTTTATGATGAGCTATATGAAACAACATGTATCATCCAAAATGTGGATGTTTCAATTTGCCTAATATAAAACCTGAAATTCTTAGATATCTTTGCTTTCAGACTTTTCCATCTTTTGCCTTTCTTTAGTGAATATTTGATAGAGCACTTCAGAATCAGACCCTTTTCAACTAATTCATGTCACCATAGTAGCAAATGTATGTGCTGCTCTTGTTGCCATCATCTGGCAACCACCCAGAAACTACCACCAGCTATAACTTTTTAAATCAACAGATTTTAGGAAACAGTGATTCCTTTGCTAATAAATTGTTTATCTACTTCTATAAAAATTATAAAAATAAAAAAGATATTAAAAGAGGTAGTCAGGTTATCTTTCACTCAGCTCAGCTTTAACCAAAGTGTGCTGGGTAGCAGCAGTACTAACAAAAAAACTTCAAGATTTTTTTGTCAGCCTATAATCAATTTTAGGTAAAGTTTCAGTTTTCCAGTTCTCCACCATAGTAACAGACTAAGAAAAGTTCTATTTTTCTTTGGAATACTAGCCATTTTATTCTTAAATTCTTTATGAATTATGAATCTATAGTTCCTTTTCCAGTTCCATATAAATTATTAATTTTTAGTTCCTTTTTGATGCAATGCATTACATCGGCTTTTGTTCTTTCTCCTAAACTTCTTACATCATAACTTTACACAGCAGCTGATTGCTGACCCAAGGATGCCGGGGACAGATTCTTATTTATGCTTTAAGAGACAGATATGATGTCTTTCTCCTTGTCTTTGGGCTGCCATCTTCTCTATGGATCCCTTCCCACTAGAGGGATCACTGAAGACCATCAGTGAGCCCCATAGCAGCTCCACTGACTACATCAATTCCAAACAGAGATTCATCCAATCTATTCTTGCAGACCACCCAAGGGAAAGACAGCAAAACCTCCTCTGGCAAGCTGCAGCTGAGTGAGGAGGAGGAATTTTTAACATACCATCGTGTGGAGTTAACTTCCACATGGAAGCCAGGTTTCGGTCAGTTATGCGATACGTGAAGGGCGCACTGTAAGGAGCCTCGTCACCATCCTGTGCCGTGAGGCAGATTGGTTTTCTGTCTCTGCACATGATATAGTCCGTTTGAGTGATTCGTGGGAAATTCTTGTTGCCAGGCACGATGCAAACCTGAATTGTTCCAGTGCCGGTTTTACCATCTACGAGATAAAAATAACTAGGTTTAGCACTTACTTCTAACATTCACATATTAATTTCTGGTCCAAACTTTCACAATTAAATATCATCAAGTGTAATATTCATGTTTAGAAGTAAGGTGGAAAGCAACTGCTGATTCAGCCAGAGAGAGAGGGAGTTCTCATAGCTCTCTCTTGGCTGCTTCTCTTTGCTTGGCTGGTTGCAGATGCATCAGCAGCTCCCACATCTCCGTATTCTGGATGTGCAGACTGTATTTTGTTGAGTGTGTGTGTCTGTGTGGGAACACATACTACCCTAACAGAAGGATAAGAGTAGGAAGAGCTCATAAGCCAGGAGTAAAGGACACTAAGACAGAGACAAAAGCAGAAAGTGAAGATTTCCAGCCTTTTAACTTCTGGAAGGAGAAAATTAATTATACTTTCCCTACCTTCACCTCCCCTGGGAACACAATCACTAAGGAAACAAGGGACTTCTTTCAGTCCTCTACCCTCTAAGTCACCAGGCATTCATTAGTGGCACATATTATGTCACCAAAGTCTACGTGCAAGAAGTGAATGAACTCTTCCTCCTAATTACAGTTTTTCCAATACACAAATGGTCAGTGCTTGTATATGCATTCCAGCAAAATTACATCAAGTGTACTTTTTAATCCTTTCTCTAGAAACAGTTGATTGCAGATGCCTTTTTTGCAGACATTTACTTTACAGACAACAGAAGTTCTAAGCAATTTAAATTTGTATTATTTACATTTAACTTTAATATGCAGACTTGGACAGAGTTAGAATTTTTTGCTGCAAGGTCAACAACTTCTTTTCAAAAAGTCCTCTCTACTTTCTCTGTTGTCTAGCTTACCGCTGCCAGGAGCTATCACTTAAAAAAGAACAGTTGACAAATAGAAGAAATAGAATCCAGAGGAAAATCTCTCAATTTAAAATTACTGAAGGATTTTAAATGGGGCAGATCATTTCTCAAAACAGAGATCTTGCCTGATTTCTCAAGGCTCTCCCTGCTAAATAATATTCTCTAAGCATTTGACAGAACTATCACAAAGACAAGACAATGAACTAGGTGGGCCACTGGTGTGAACCCTTACAGCTGTCCCACTAAATTTGTACATAAACATCTGTTATAGACCACAGAAAATGCCAACAACATAGAGTACTCACTTCTGTCTATTGCAAGGACTGTGATATTGCATTGACCTCGTCTCATTTCTCCTATGTCTCGGTCCAAGACTTTAACAGTTCTGACTTCACCTGATTTGTCATCTATGTTGATCCAGTTACACTGGCCAGGTGGTATCCGGTATCTGTGAAGAATAATTTGTTTTGTTAAAGATCCCAAACTTAGCACACGTGTATGTACACACACATGTATTTAGATACATGCATTCATATGCACTGATGGGTGTGCAGGTGCACACACATACATACAGCCTCAACAACTATTTCCCCTTTCCCTTATCCCACCCATGCTGTGATGCCTTAGGTTTTAACTTTTATATTTTTCAAATTCTGTACTGCTTAGAGTGTAACTCTGAAGTTCCTTGTAGCCTGTAATTTCTGCTCTCTCGTGCTAGGTAAACATAACAAAGCCTCTCCAGGCTTTGCCTTCAAGGATACCCAGGCTCTTCTAGGCCCAAAATGTGTAAACCAAAGACTCTAAGGGGGCAGCAAGCTGAGGGGAATTACATCATTAAACTGGGGCTTTAATTGGAGAATTAACCCTGATATGCAAATGAACCAAACCTATAAAAGTGTGAAGAACTCGTGACCTGTCATCCATCTTAGGGTCCATCTTGGCAATAGCCTCTGGCTCCCCAGGGGGTACCTTTGAAGGCCTTTCAAATAAATACCTACCTTTATTCCCTTACTCCTGTCTAGTCTCTGTTTCTAGGAGGCCTGATAAGGCATCAGCTGTACTCCAAAAAAACCTAGTAGGTAAGGCTGTTTCATACCTTATGCCCTCACTATTTCCAGTTTCTGGATCTTCTGCTACGTATCTCCCAATAGCTGTCCCAACATCTTCGCATTCTTTAACGTCCAAGCGCAAGAGACAGGGTTTAAACACCGGTCCCTCATCCACATCCAGGACATGCACGGTAACAGAGCAGGTGCTCTGGGAAAGTTGCTGTGAATGGGGAGCCAGCAGATAGGGTGCCTCATTGTTGACTCCAATCACCAGGACCCTTTGCTTGGCAGTTTCATAGTCCAGTCCCTGTAACAAAGGTGGGGTGTTGGTTTTTTTTCCTTCAAACAATACAAAACTTAACATTGTTTTCACCATGCCATTATTACGGCTGAAACTATACCACATTTATTTACAAAAGAAGCCAGATATCTTCAAATATCCACCCTGAGACAGAGTAAACGGACATGATTTTTTAAAAAAAATGTTGAGTTTCAAGCTAGTCAAAGAAAAGGGCCTGAGAAAATGCCCCTAATAAGACAAGCAGTACCACTGCAAAATTTTGGATACATATTCTGAAAATTAATTACTAAAAAACCAGAAAGCAATTAAATGTTGTGGAGGATTTCCTTCTTCCATATTTAGTTGGTCATTATTTTAGTTTGCATGTATTTCCTTTCCACCACTAACCAATCACACTTCTTTCCAGTAGCTACAGATCCATCTGAGAATTTATGGAGTTGACAGTAAGTAGCTACCATTTAGTCTTCAGACACCTTCTCCAAAGTCATCATATGCCTTTAATAGAGATAATTTTATCCTAAAGTCATAATATTCTCTAGTCTACTACAGCATTACAATAAATGTAATTTCAACTGTGTTCATATACCAAGGACAGAGCTTTAGAAAAAAATCTAATGATTACAAGTAACAAAAAAACCCACAATAAATAATATAGATTAAAAAATTGACTAGCATCTCTATCTCTACAGTTTACATGTTCTAATCTTAATATTAATATTTTCTGCTCCTTAGAAGTTACCCCTTACGGCAGTTTTAACAGGTAATGAAAAAGAGGCATGAAGAGGCAAACGGGATGTGCTGGAATACAGATGCAATTGGCATTTTACCTCATATCTGCAAAGCACTTTTAACAAGTAACTAAACTGACACAAAGTCTGATATATATATGGACTTTCTCACATGCCACCAAAGTAAACCTGAAGTCAGGACACTGCAAAATAAAACTTGGAGAGCTTTTTGCTGAAATAAGTTTATTTAACTCCCAGAGAGAACAAGACTGGAGAAGCTATTCAACATTTCCCTGCTTTGCCACTCTCTTATTTCTGTTAAAAACCATGAAGCATTCCTCAGTTACATCTTTAAGTCTAAACAACTCCAGCTGTGGAACCAGGCAAAAGCACCAAGCTCTTCTGAAATGATAAACCAAATTCTTTGGATTCTAAGCACACAAAATTGTGGAACAGTCTGGAAGATGAACTTCGTGTGTTATGTGCCACACACAAGCCTCAACCGCTGTGCATAAAGCAATCTGCTCTTCAAGAGAGTTCAGGTCAGAAGAAAGTCTGATGAGCCTGACCATTACAGATATTCTTTGAATAAAAATGATTCCTAGATTGTTGGTTTTAAACCCAAAACTTGAAAACGCATAAATTTTCCTCTAGCCCTTCAATTTTTACTTACCTTAACAACACACAGTATTCCTTCGTTTGTGTTTTTGTCTGTTGTAATTTCAAAGGCCTGGTCATCATTTCCTCTTATAATTTCATATACTGCTCCCGAGCCAGGTGAACCAGGTTCATCAAGATCAACAACAGAGACTCTCAGTATTTCTACACTCACTCTGTTTTCCTCCACTCGTGTTTCATACTTGGAGTACCCAAAAAAAAAAAAAATTAAATCAGAGAATACTATTCCATGAGGCAGGACTAAAAGAACACCATGTTTAAATAAGACTACTTCAACCTAAGGGGTCAATTTACCAAGCTGCTGTATCGATTTGTTTCCATAAATTAGCATATTTTCCCCACTCCTTCCTTATACCCTGCATCAAAGAGTAAACCTTTCCTGACAGCACAGTTGAAATCTCAGCTTCTTCCTGCACTCAAACTATCACTGACATAATTAAAAAATTCTGGAATTCTCCTTCCAGGAGAGGTAAAGTAGCACAATTTCCCTCAGTTACGTCAGCTATAGATTCTAACTTGTGTACATGATCAAGCTGAGAATTAGAAAAGGCATTGGGCTAAATTAAAAAATATAAAAATTAACAAACCAACAAGAACTTGAAGAAAAGCCAAGAATGATTAAATACATCTCTACTCACATGGCAAAAGATAAAAGGATTTTTTGTACTTTTTTATCTTTTTAAAGAGCTGTGTTATTCTGTATAAACTGAAGGAGAGCAGATAAAAGTGATTCTCAATTAATATTGCTAATGATATTCTACAGTAGTGAACAGAAAGGGTAAACTACATGTATTCCTTATGAATAATGAATTATTATTTCATACATTTCATATTAGAAAATCTCCTGTAGTATTTTAGATGCGTATACTGTTACTGAGACATACTCTTTGCCCTCAATCATACACATGGCTGGAATAAGCAAAGACATTCATATTGGCATTAACCGTCTCAGGGCATTAGACTTCATATTTGAGGGACTGTCCATCAGGAAATTAGAAAAGGGATGAAAATACTTTTTTTTTTAACTTTTAGAAAGACATTTTACTTATGCAGACTTACTTGTAACTGTTTAAAAGATGGTGCATTGTCATTCGTATCTTCAATTTTGATGACAACTGTTCCTGTAGTGCACAAACCAAAAGGCTGACCTGCCATATCTCTCACTTCAACTAACAAAGTGTAACTGGGTACGAGCTAAAAAGAAGAATAAAAGCATACAGAAGTTTGTCATACTCACTTTTTTAATTGCACAGTTACACACAGGAGTAGAACTAAATACTTCACTCCTGTTCCACAACTCTGCTCTAAATTCAGTGCTCCCAACAAAATGAGACAATTAGCTTTGGGGCTTTTTTCCCTATAGCTCCAAAGGAAAAGCAGCAAAATCTTTTTCCATGGCTAAGCAGTGCTGAGTTCAGCACCTGTTAGTAACATGCATGCTGTATCTTATATCAAATAAAGCGTCTCACAACATCAGCATTATTTCCCAAAACCTGAAGTTTTGGAAGACACAGACGACACACTTTCATCTGCTATTTGTCTGCCCTTTGGAGCAACAGAGTATTCCCTTAGGTTGCCAGCAGGTAAAGTGTTTCAATGCACGTCTCTTATTTCACTGAGAATGAATGAAAACTGTGCTGCAACCAGCCTGTCTGGGCAATTCAGGGTAAGGCAACACCTGCCATTTGTCAGAGCCTGTCCTTATCAGTTCCAAGGGGCTCCCCAATAAGCAGACCACTTAAATCCCTGACTTGAGCCGAAACAGCAGAAAGCTTTTTTTTAATGTGAACAACCAAGGGAATGGGGGCTAGGGGAAGAAAAGTGTGGGCAGAGGGGAGGGAACACAAGACAGTACAGATGGATTAGGCACAAAAAGAGTAAGTTTGTAAATCAAGACAATAACTCTAGTTCTGAATGCCTGGAAATAGCATTCAGTTTCTCTGGTGCAGGAAAGAAATCTCCTGTTGTATTTCATAAGTTTATCTTTAAAAGATAGGCAGTGGACTAGTTTTTCAATCCTTTCTTCCTCACTGTGGCAGCTTCCTTAGTAGTCACAGTGATGCTCACAATCACTGCAATTTTCTCTAGCTAAAAATGTTGAGCACTGTATCTGCATGTGCAAAATTTTGCAACATGCTGTTTTCTGTGGATTTTCAGCCATTAAACAACACAAGGATGCAATAATATAACACCTTTAATCTTCAGAAAAGATGTGCCTGTAGCGATGTTTTCTAGAATGACTGTCTTATGCTGAAATTATTATTTTGAATTACACGTGCCTGTCATTTTTCTTCTAGCGTAAACTATCTCTCACATGACATTCTATCAAAAAAAAGAAATCCTGTATCTTATTTGCTTGAAAGCTAGCTGCTAAAAATAAATGGGTGGCAATTTAATTTTAAGAAATGGTATATTACTGTTTGGGTTTCAACTGTTGGAGATATTTCTAATTAATTATGGGATGACTGACTAGTTCCAGAGAACTTGGCTCATCTTCTCTGTGAAGAAGCAAGAAGCACAGCAAATCAAGCTGAACTAGGAGGAAACAGTAGCTTATGGGATTCCTGAGCACAGAAAGAATTAAAAATCCATAGGTTGAACAGCTGAACAATTAGGAAGGAAGCAGTAGGAAATGCTCTGCCAAGGTTAGCTAGAATATGGTAATCTATGCAGAAACTCTCTGGACTAATTACAGGTATCTGAAAAGCTTCAGAAGGTCCTTAGAGACATTAAGAAAAAATGGGTAACAGAAGCTATGTCTGGTGATTCCCATGCCAGCATTTCATAGAATCATAGGAAGGCTTGGGTTGGAAGGGACTCTAAAAATCATCTAGTTCCAACCTGCCAATGCCATGAAATTCCACCCCATGAGCTTCTACCCACTAACTCAGTTTTCTCAGGGCTCTGTATAAACTGGTCTTGAACACTTCCAGGGATGGGGCATTCACAACCTCTCTGGGCAACCTGCTCCAGTGCCTCACTAGCCTCCGAGAAAAGAATTTCTTCCCAACATCTAACCTAAATATCTCCTCTTTTAGTTCAAAAACAATTCCCATTGTCCTATCACTATCTGCCCATGCAAAAAAAAGTCACTCTCCTTTTTTATAAGCCCCCTTTAAGAACTAAAATGCTGTAATGAGTCTTCTCTTCCCTAGGCTGAACAACTCCAACTCTCTCAGCCTGTCTTCACAGAAGAGGTGCTCCAACTTTTGGATTTGAACTACTTCACCTCCCTCCTCTGGACCTGCTCTAGCAAGTCCATGCCCCTCCAGTGCTGAGGAGCCCAGAGGGGGATGCAGCCCTGCAGGTGGGGTCTCACAAGGGCAGAGCAGAGTGGTACTAAGAAGCTATCTGTGTGCACTAGATGGCAGCTGAGAATGTTTCAGGAAAGATCACCTCTCTGTCCAGCTGTGGCAGTAATACAGAGATGACACCAGAGTCACCATGTATAGAAAACGCTGGGGTAATAGGTGGGGTTTGTGACACAATGCGGTATTTCAACGTGGTATGCAGAGTGTAAGGCTCATCTCTGTCCTCTGCAATCACTTTTCCAACAACAACACCTGTGAACACAACACAGCAATTTTTAGTTCCAGAAAAATCTGCAAATAGTAAAAAATTATTTGAGCAGGTATTTCTGTTTTAAATGTGAAAATAGCTATTTGATGATCTAGCTGTAAATTAAAATAATATCTAAAACACAATAAATAGCACCAAAAATAAAGTAAAGTGAAAAATTATCTATTTAGTCATCTGGACATTTTTCATTCTTAGACAAAGTTGTGATTATTGCAGCTGTTGAAAAAGAATAACCAAAACAAATGATGAAAGTTTTTATTTCAATTAGTGTTTTTGACTTTGACTTCTAATTAAGCATCTCAAACACAGCTGAAAAGGTGTTGCCGGGGGGGCTGGAGCTTTCTGACATGGGTCAAACTGCACTACCACCTCACACAGAGCAGTGCTGTACTCCCACAGCCTCAGTGGGTTTGGAACTTCTGTTTAAATCAACAGCTCACACAGTAAGAAGTACAGCAGTTCAGAGAATGAGATGCAAGTGGGGTTTTGGGATAATGGGGAAGATACTTTGCTTCCTTTTTTGTGAAGCAAGTCAGACTTTCCCCACTCTGTGACCCTAGCCTAGGAGATGAATCGGGAATGGCAAACCGTGGCTCTTGCATTCCTTATTTTCTGGGGTCCATCATTCTCACAGCTTTTGTTGTTTGTTACACAGACACAGGAAGAAACAGGCAAATCCCAGCCTTTTACAGGTATGGGCAAAAGCAAGACTTTCTCCAACCCTGCTCTCTCCCAGGAAAAGTCCCCCCTTACTTTTTCAGCTTGGACATATACTGTAAGCTTAACCAAAGGCATTTTACTTGAGAAAATCACCTTTTTAATTGTTTAAGACACTTTTATAAACATTTTATGGAAACAGATGTTTTTTGGATAAGTAACATTCCGAAATTTTTCAAATCATTTTAGTACACTGAATCACGGTTTTTAAAACCTTCTTCTAACAATACTTTTCACTATGACTGAGATGACAATTTGGAATTTCTAATCATTAAGAAATCTTCAGCTGCTCTTTGCAAATTCAGCCTTTGCTGTAATATAATACTCCCCAGGAAATTCCACTGAAATGTCTCAAAAGGCAGGATTACATCTAGTCATACTGATATGTAACTGAGATGAATAGTGGTAAGTGTGTTCAGTGATTTAAAACAACTCTTACCAGGTCTGGAATTTTCAGGGACACAAAATTCAAAAAGGTCTTGTGTAAAATACGGAGCATTATCATTATCATCCTCTATCCTGATTGTATGCACAAGTGGTACTTCTGGTGAATAACCATCTGGAGTGGTTGCAAAGCAAATGATCTGTAAGAAAAATTCAGTGCTTAAGAAACATGCAGTATTATTACACTTTTAGCTCAGTGGAGGAGTCAATAAAATGAAATGAAATACAGTGTGCAAAGCCCATCCTCAAGAACAGGCTATCTTAGAGTGAAAGCAAAACAAAATCTTTGAATGCTTTCCAATCTCTCCCCCTTCCATTCCTCACACACTACAAGTAGTTTAATCACTTTCTCCCTGACCCCTGCTCCAACTCTATCACTTTTTCCAAGTTTCTTGAACACATTTTTTTCAGGTGTGTACAAGGCAACCTCAGTTAGCAAAATTTAGATGTACACAGTGTTATTTAGAGCAAAACAATAATAAGAGCAAAACTATTTGCCCACTGTAACATAATCTAATAAAATGCAGCAATAGGTACCGAAAATTACCTATTCAGAAGCTGTTTCTACTAATTGCCTTCTTACACTTCTCAGCCAGTAGAGAGAGCAGTGTACCTTGTTAACAGAACTGAACAGCTTGCGAGACTCAGAAAACCACAGTCGTCTAGAGTTTACCTTTACTTTGTTTTTCTGCAGATATTTTAAACATTCCCTGAAGAATTCTTCCTAGAAGTGATGCAAATCCAATAGCTCACTATATTTATGCTGCAATTAGAGATTAAGCAGTGAAAAGCAAAACTACTCTCAAGATCTAAGTGACCAGCTATATATTTACTTGCTATTGATTTTATCTCTTCAGCTCCAAGGATATTACTCAGAATAGAGATGTGATTCCAGATCTTGTTTGCCTGCCATTTCCCCTGCAACCCAACTGTCAAGTATACGCATGACAGATTAAGGAAAAAAAAAAAAAAAATTAATTATATTTACACAACATAGGCTTGTACCTGAAAACTTGGATACTGTTCACGGTCTACTGCACGAGTAGCAAAGATATTTCCAGTTTCTCTTTCTATGTAAAACAAACCCTTTGGATCTTGATCAATTCCTGGTCCACTTGCAGAATAGTAAATTGTGTAGTTCTGAGCTGTGTCTGACTGGACCTATAAGAAGACATTTTTAAGCCCAAGGGAAAAAAGCAACAGCATCTCAAAACATTTCCCCCTTTTCATGATCATATTTAGCACAAACAAAAACTTCTAAAACAACAAACCAAATTTGATTTACAGTTCACAGAACAGGAGAACAGCCTGCCATGGGACTGCCTTCCTTTATAATGCATGTACATGAGAAGGGGAGTTAATTCAAACTCATAAATATCTAGAACTATCAAATTAAAGAAATTACAGTATGCAAGAAAAAAAAAATTGAAATCCAATCACTCTAGAATACTTCACACATGAGTCATATTCAGATACAGAGGCTTTTTTCTGAACCTGTTCAGGAGACTTTAGTTTTAGTGCATTCACTGAGAATGTGATTTGCACAGAAAGAAGAAAAAGTGGAGGAAGGAAAGGAGGAAGAAAGACCACATAGTCCAAGAGATGTGCCAATTCAGATAGCATCTGCATGTCATTACGAGCACCAAGGAGGCAACATTAGACTTATCTATTTATAAACACTCTTCTCCCAAAATACTTTCCTTATTTACTGGATGCCAGAAGTTAGGAGGGTAAGATTAGTAGAAGAATGATTGCTCTGCACAGACTCTGTTATTACACTTGTCTCTACACATCTGCTACCAGCCACTCTGTAATCTAGTGAAGGTTAGATGGATCTATGATAACTTTAGTTCTTGCATTTCTCTTTCACGCCTACTTGTTTTCTTCCAGTAAGTACTTTTCTGAACAACACAGGCCATACTCAGTCTTCAAGGCTGAAGGTACATACCTTGAGCTCCAGAAAGGATGTAGACAAGCAGGCAAAATTTACCCCAGCCTGTGTTTACAAAACTTTTTTCTAGGCAGTGTTTAGTGGAGGATTGTTTGCTGCTGCTTTTCTTCTAATTACACAGACTGATTTCCAGGCCAAAGAGCTCTCTTTGATAGTATGTCTCTCTCCTTTTTTCAACTTTTGCACAATTCCACTTCACTCCAACAACTAAGATCACAAGTTATTTCAGGTACAAGATCACGAGATATACAATGAACAGGACAGAACAAGATGGAGGAATAACAGCAGGAATGTCATTGGTAGGGAATACAACACAGCTCATTTTCTTCATCATAAAAGTCACATACAAAACTAGTGTGGGTCATAAAATTAAGGTTCATACAAAATGTACCTGCTGTATTTGCAGTGGGAAAGGTCCCAGTGAGTTCTCTATCATGACAGATGGAATAGGGCCCCACCTTCTTTTGGTTCTCTTGAGAATTGTATCTCTAGCATGCCTGGTCTTCGGTGTCTGGGTCGAGAAGATAAAAAGACAGATGAGAATACATCCATATATTCTTAACTGCATATGTTTTTGCTTAACTGCCATCCTGCATTTCCATCTTTTTCCCTCCATTCCAGTCTTCCTACTGACAATTTGTTTTTCCAAGGTCTTCATTTCTGATTATATCTGTGATAATATTCCAAGCTTTTTCCTTTCTTGTAATACTTTGCATGAGTAACATCTGCTTTAATTCCTCAAACATGGCTTTTAAGATTCCTGACATTCCTGATTATGCTACTTGCTAGCATCTCCCATTTGAGAAAGGAAATCTGCTGACTAAAGCAACACAGTAATCAACAATTGCTAAACAAAAATACACTCTCCACCAGTATTTTGCCTGATTATTTGAACTCCAAAATTCAACTAAAGATATTCAGCATTAAGCTGTACTCTGTGAAAAAGCATTTCAAATAAGTAAGGTATCTTGAAATAGAACTTAACCTTTTTTTCTTCTTCCACCAAGCTAACGTGTATTTGCTTTTGAACTTGTTCTTGAATGTCCTTAAGTAATATGGTAAAAGTCTTTTTCTCAGCAGACAAAGAAAGAGCAGACGTTGTATACACAGAACCATCTTCTAGAACCTTGAAGTTCCCATCACTGGAACTGATAAACTCTGCAGACTGAAGGCATTCTTTCAAATCAACTGCAAGAAAAAATATTCAGACAATAATTCAAACAGCAAAAAAAAAAATCCCTCATAAAACAAAAAACCCCAGGCCCCAAGTAAAAATTATAAAAATTATATTTACTGACACATAGAGTCTTCAAAAGCTTGTCATTCAGTATTTAAGAATCACACATAGAGATTTTAAAACCTATTTATGCACTCAGATTTGACCAAGTTTTCATTAATTTCCACTCTTGTTCATTAGTGTTTCCTAAAGGACACGGGTGCTTTGTGGATATCACTCAACAAAACACTATTAAACTGGTAAAACTATAAGCATCAGAGACGAAGTTATGTACATTTAAATGCAAAAAACATTGCAGACATGCCCATTATTGGACCAGTAGCTATTACATTTGCCTCGTGCTCCATGCCCTACAATAGCAGCGAAGACGATTAATTAATGCAAATGCCCAACGGAGATGTTACATCTTGGAAGTTTTGCCCTCAGGAGGAAAGCACTGATTGGTACTATGTGATTTAATAGTCTTGGGAGGACAAAGGCCTTTAAATTATGAGGCAGACAGATGGGAGAGATAAAAACTAACTCTAGAACAAACAATTAGCAATTTTTTAATATGTATGTGATAGAATCCCATACAGGTAATTTCAGCATACTTCCCAAGTATTTTTCATTGTATTTGCTATCACTTGTGGCTAAAGTAGATTTTTTGCACTTCGGTAAACTCAGTTCACCAGCAAGTAGTTTAGTGCTACAGCTGGAGAAAAAGCAAAATCAGGATATAACCACAGCCCTAACCAAGAATGATCTGGCACCCTGAAAAGGATGAAAGTCAGAGACTCAAACTCCAGGCAAATGATACAAGAGGTGTGTCACGTTCTCAAAATTAAAACTTTGCAATACTCTTTCAACGGTATCATAGTGGGTGGAACACTGCTGTATGAAAGCTGTTTGCAAAATTCACAAAGATTCCAAATTTCATCCTGTATACGTAGATGGCATTTTCAACAAATTAAATTTCATTTTGCTTTCAAAACTGCAAGAACAAGTGGGAAGCATAATTTTCAATACAATGTGATTTCTTCTTCCCCTTAAGTCTGTCCTTTAAATACACAAACAAAGATTTCCTAGACTTTCTATGGTACTGCAGCAGTGACTCCTATTCTTTTTCATCTGTACACTGCAAATGGAGTATTGAAGAGAATATCACAGCCTCACTTAAATGTGCCTTATACTGCTGCCTATTACAGCACCGCATTTCCAAAAATACCAGACTGGAGATTTTGTTTTTTATGGTTATACAAGTCAACACTATGATCAGTTAGCTATAGCTTTGTGGGATTTTTTTCTTTAAAACTTCTGGTATAAAATAAAAAAAACCCTTACAATAGCCAAGAAAATCCTGACTAACTTCACTGTCAAGGTATGGTCCTCGTATCAACGCAAAATGTTTCTCCATAAATGCTTAAGTAATGTCATTTGAGCTATAATGATTTTGTATAAAGCTTTAGGGGGGAAAAAAGTTTGAGTTCCATGTCACGCAATTTCTTTCAAAGCATTGCAATAACATGAAGTTTTATTTTTATAAATTAAGTTTATTTACATACAGAAATATTTAAGTCTATGAAAACTCACATAGCTGTAGCAGCCTTCATTTTAAAATTAAAAGTCAGGTCAATTAATTTTCATTATAAATCTAGATTTTCTGAGCAATTGTGATGAGCTACCAATTCGCTTTATTTGTTCCTTCTATAAAAATGTGGATTAGGACTGCAGACTTGGAGCATATTCCCCTGTTGTCGTAGGACTCACAAAGGGCACCTCTGAATCCTCAAACTCAGTCTCAAGCAGCACAGAATCCTTCAGCACCTCCTATGCCACACCTTTCAAAGCTGCCTTTGAAAGACTGGTCTGAAAAAAAATTAGGAGTGGGGTGTTTTTTGGTCTCTCCTGTTCTTCCCAGTCACCTGCAAGCTGCCCTAAACTGAGACAGACTGTCCATTCTATGGGAGCACTCTTGTATGCCCCTGAATGCCCCAGTACTGCTGAGCAGTCACATCAGCGTTTCACAGAGCAGCAGCTTCTTGGCGCCTGGTTAAGTGGGTTTTGTCTTCTTTTTTTTATCTTTTCCATTGTCCAAATGACTTACTCTCTTCTTCATACGACTGTGGGTTATGGGTGCAGCTGGGAATACCAAGCATTTATTTAAATAGTAAGCCTTAGACTCCAAATTTCGAAAACATTAAATTCTGCCATTTTAGTTTTAAATACTGTACCCTGACAACAGCTCTTTATGCAAAAGTCAAATGGATGCATGGAGCCGGTGTTCAAATCCATAACAAACACAGGGCGTATCCTTCATAAAAAGGCTGATCCAGCTGTTTAGCTGGCTGTCCAGTCATCCATTCCATTAAAAAAAAGTCTCCTCCACTGTTAACAGCATCTCCAGCAAAGGTGCAATGTTGTGTTGTTAAGCTGGGAATCTCATAGTTTCTCACCTCTGCCAACTAATGTGTCAGCCTCTAGTTCAGAAGGAACATGAAAAATTACTTTCTTGCAAGCTTCACAGCACAAACTCAGCACCTAGAAAACAAATGAAGAAATCAGGAAAAAAACCCACATAATTACATGGTATTTTGAACTAGACACTGAAGCTGACTTTGGTTTGTTTGTTACAAGCGAGTGAAGCAGCAGGGAAAGCACTCCTCCCTAAAAATTCAGGTACTGTACAGCACAGCATATAAAGTTTTAAACTGGAAACAAGATCTGACTACTGCTCCTGGATTTGTCCATGGCCCGTGTTTTGGTTTTTTCTAAAATCACTCCACCACTGACATTAACAGCAAGAGCTCTCTTTGACTAGAAGATTTTGCCTACACTGTTACTTCAGCAGAGAAAAGACAAAATACTTTCTCTACTGAAAAAGTAGCTTCACTGTGCACTCCCTCCAACAGCATTCCTGGCCAATTTAGATCCAAGGTCTCTAAGTATTAAGGTTTAATCCATCAACACTCAGTTTGGTAGAATTGTAGTGATGCTGAACATTAAAGGGACAAGTGTCTCATTAAAACCACATGACGACACTTGCACTTATGCATCACTTTGCATCTCCAAAGTGCATTCTCAACAAACTAATTAAATCTAGCTTCAGCAATTAGATATGACATAAATAAAACGTCGTGTATCACAGCAGTCCACTCCCATATAACCAGTTACAAAATAGGTCCTCCTAAAAATTCAAATGAGTAGTAGATAACCAGACCTCTTTCTAAAAAGAATCACATACAAAGATTTTCCTCAGCACGGAGCAAGTGAATCCTGATCTCAGATTACGTGTGTGTTTTTGCCTAGTTTCTATCTCTATGTTTAAAATTGTAATCCAAAAATCACACAGACAATTAAACAAAGACGTAGAAAAATGTAAATAAATCTATCCACCCTTTTATGTGCATTTACTCTTTCAGGATGAAAGTCTAGCAAAAAAGGAAAAGCATTTTTATTTTGCACATACCTTTAGGATTAAAGGTATAAAGGAGTAAATAGTTAATGGAAATCCTGAAAATTACTTGTGATGCTTATTAAGAAATTATTTAAATAAAAATACTTTAAACTCTTAAAGACATTAGGACCCTTCAGAAAAAAAAAATGCTGTGTCTGCACCATAAAAGCTCTTCATATAGCTCCTTATATATATACAGAGATATAAAAATATGCATAATACAAATAATTCAAACATCCCTTCTTATGTATTAAAGGCTTTCCATATTAACAGACACTTAATAAAACACTGTTTCCTGAAAGACCTTGCACTAATTTTTAAGTTATTGAAATCGCAACATCTTTTTACACTGTTCTGAAATATGTTATGAATCAATGACATCTAATTTTTAAATAGTAATGGCAAGCTCAGTCTGCTGTCAGCACAAAAAACTATTGAGGAGTTAAACAAAAGTAAGTGGTAGTTATTCACGGACATCAAGACATAAGGAAACATCAGGTAAAAATAAGCTGTGATGTCCTTTCACTTTACACAACGAAGACACCTCAGGATTTTTTTCTTTGGGTATTGTTTGGTTTTTTCTGCTTGACAGAAGAATTTTTTTTTTTTTTTTTTTTATTAGCTGTATGAGTAAAGTTGCTTGAATTTCTTTGGGTTTTACTTTAATAACCTTGCAAAGGCAGGTACACAGTACCTGAAATAGTGACATTTTCATTAAAATGTGCATATATAATTAATATTAAAATAATAAATTCAGTTCTTCAACACTACCAAGTATTTTTCTTTCACAGGCTCAAACGATCATCTGCCCTCTTTTTGTGAATGCAATGATAATAGGGAGAGAAAGGGGTATGAAACAAAAGACAAATCACTTTTACTCATCTACTATAAATTTAAAAAAATAAAATGTGAGAGACAGCTCCCCTGCTCTCCCCGGCAAAGACCTTTCTGGAGCTGATAATTATGTACAAATACAATAAATTGAAGGATAAGGAAAATGCTGTAAAGTGTTCCATGCACAACTAACTCTTTCAGAGGCGCTCAACACGCTGCGGCACAATCCTTCCCACGGCAAAGGGACAACCAGGTGAGAGGCAGAGGGGGGAGATTTAAATAAAATCAACTGCGGTTTATTTTTTTCTATGAATAACCAGCAGCAGCATCAGCGACCCGAGCGTGTGCCCGTCGCGTAACCTCACGGCAGGCTCCAAAAGCCACCCGACCCCCCGTCCCAACGCGAGCCGCGCATCCCACCGGATTCCTCCCCGCGCCCAAGCCCCCCGAGGTGCGCCCCTCGCAAGAGCCCCGCCGAGGAGAAACCCGGCTCGGAGGCCACAGCCAGAGAGAGATCACCCGCTCGGAAGCCTCTCCGCTGCGCTGCGCGCCCGCGGTGAAGCAGGAGCAGCGCAGAGGAAAGGCGCGGCCAGGTGCGTGCGCGGCCGGCCCGCTCCGCTCCGCTGCGCTCCCCCCGGCGCCCACCCAC
Organism: Monarcha castaneiventris obscurior; assembly: GCA_026261815.1. Lineage (NCBI taxonomy): Eukaryota > Metazoa > Chordata > Aves > Passeriformes > Monarchidae > Monarcha > Monarcha castaneiventris. The sequence goes on from JAMPIT010000379.1 coordinate 4,359,375, forward strand.
TGATCCCACTGATCCCAGTGATCCCAGTGATCCCACTCCCTCCCTCCCTCACTCACCAGGAGGCCGAGGACGAGGCGGGGGGCGGCGGGGGCCATGGTGCGCGGGGCTGCGCGGTCAAAGGGGAGCCGCGGCCGTCGGTGCTGCCGCGGCGGGCGAGGGAGCGAGTGCGAAGTGGCCGCGGCGGTGGCGGCGTGACTCCGCGGGAGCCCGGCTCTGCTGTCCCCTCCCGTCTGCCCCAGGAGCCGGCCGGTGGGGAGGGTGGGACCGCGCGCGGCAGCGGCGACTTTAATTACTCCCTTTTTTTTTTTTCGCCTTTTGGGCAATGCCCGTCCCGGGCACGGCGCTGGAACACCCCGCCCGCCCGCCGCCCACCTCCGCGCCGAGGCGAGCCCGTCCCTCCCCTCGCTACCCCGCCCCGCCGCGGCGCCGGCTGCGCGCAGGGCGCAGGGGAGCCGCGCCCGGGACAGCTCTGCCCCCGCCCCGGCGTGCCGCTCCCGGGCGCGGCTCTCTCGCCTCCCCTCCCTTCTCCCTAGCCTTGCCTGGCGTTCCCTTTCCCTGCGGGCCGCGCTCCGCGGGGCGCAGGTTCCGCGGGGCGGGTCCCGTCCCGTCCCGTCCCGTCCCGTCCCGTCCCTTCCCGTCGGGGCGGTGCTGGCCCGCGGCCGCCATGGCGAGCCAGAGTGCCCCGCGCCCAGAGCCAAAGTGTTGGATTTTCGGCCGGGTTTCTTTTTGTTGGGATGATTTGTGTGAGGCCGAGCGTGCTCGCCTGTGGCTCCTGGGTTTCGGAGCGGCTTCAGGTGAATAAAAGCCGAAATAACAATGACAGACCCGGAGACGCGGGTTGCACACGCAGGAGGTGGGCTTCCCATGGGAACAGCCTGCACTCAAAAGACCTTTCAGCCTGAAGCAAGGAATGGTGTTTCTATTGCCGGCTACATTTTATTCCACTCTTTGGTATAGAAACAATTATTCTTGAGTTGTAGCCAGTCCCGAAGCACGCCAAAAAGGCGATCGCGTAGATTGCAGAATTTGTTTACATTTGTGTACATTGCAATCCACACTTCAGGAGCAAAAATTCTGAAAAATAAACCTTCTGTTTCTTAAAATTTCAAGCTAATAAGGATGGATTGGTTGCATCTGACAGCATGAGACATTCACTGCTGGAGGTCACCAGTAGTGACTGTAGGTAGCCATAAGGTGGGGAGGGGTAAAACCATCGGGCAGTGGCAGTGGGATGTGCACATTTGTGTGAGCATGAGAATGCTGGAATGCCTAAAAGCATGGCCATGTCCCCCCTCTAGTCATGTGGGCATCCACAGAGGTGTGTGACCAACTGGTTACATACAAGTGCATTCTGGGCATAGGGCACTCTGATAACCTGTGGTAACTCTGATAAACTATGATAACATTCACAGCTATGTGCTGCAGTACTCCATGGCATGTTGGTGTTGTAGGCTGGCTCTGCTGATGGTTGAACCATAAACATAACAACATTGCACTGGATTCCACCATACCGACCCAGTGGGAGCAGAGGAAAAAGGGCTGTAACACATCTTTTTCTTTTTTTTTATTTGAACTGGTAAAGCCTGATTTGTCCTAAGAAGCAACCTCACATCCCTGGCTGTCCCACTTCAGGTGTCCAGATAAGCACAGAGTAAGAGCCCACAGCCCCCTGCAGCCCCCTGCAGCTGCACCAGACCCTCCACTTTGCCTTAGTGAGGTTTCCAGACTGGTGGGAAGCACAGGGCCCAATTTCTATTTTAATTCATTATGCTCCATTCAAGCACTTGCGGACATAGAAAGGGAATGAATTGTCTGGACCTGCAATAATTTCCATCCAAACCTAATAACCCAGAATATTTACCTTGTGGTCAAAACTTCATTTTTGAGCTTTTTAATTCTTCGTTTAGTGTCAGTGTGGGACAAACCCACATCTGTCAGAATAGGTGCCTAGATTGGGTTGACCCAGACTGTCTATTCCAAAGCCCTAATTAACAATCTTTAAATTCTGGCCTGGCTTCGTACCACTCGTGTTTTCCTCCTCCTACATGCTGTTCAGTATTTGCAGTAACACACAGGACCCCTACACTGAAGGTGATGCTGCTGCTGTGGTTGAGAGAAGCAGGACTTTGAGGGAAGACAGGGCAAATACTGGAAGGAGAGCTATAGGCAGGAGTAATGATGAGATGGGATTGTGGCACCCTCAGCCCAAGGCTACTGGGTTCTTGCTTTTCCTGGCTGTTGGCTTACAGCCACAGCTGGAGAAAGCACGCTGGGCTGGATATGCCATCACAATTGACACAGCTCTATTGATCTCTCATGCTCCTGTGCTACCATGAGTTTCTCCCAAAAAATCTTGGGTCTTCCTTAATGTCAGTTGCATCAAAGTTGCTCTGATGTTTGAAAATCCTGTTGGAAATTCCACCTGAGTGAGTAAATGCCTTTTAGTCGCAGCACTTTTTGGAGTCATTCACGCCTTCCTCATCACCAGGAAGCATTTGTACAGCAGAGAGGTATTTGACAATGGGCTGTCCTGCCCATCAGAAGAGTTACCTTGTGTAACTGCAGTAAATCCCTGCCCTGTATGCTGTGTGTCCTTTTGCTTATAGACAGATTTCAAGGCTTTTGTTTGATCATGAGAAGTCTCTCATAGCTGGAGATCTGAATTAACCTTCTTCCTTTACCTTGCTTTTGACCATAGGTGTGCATGGATATGCTTATATTTTAAGTTCCTGTGAGTGCATTCTTAGGTCTAGAGACAAGCAACAAGAATGTGAGGGGGAAAAGCATCCCTTTGTTTCTTGCTATTTTGGGCATAAAGACCCTACAAATTTCCACAAGAGTCACATACTTGGAAGATGAATCCTCCAACAGTTTGAAGTAAAACTTTGACAGCACTGGTATGCAAGATAGTTTTGGGGGAAAAGTTTTAATAAAAAAACTTACTTGTAGTTTGGTTATCTTGGAGTCCAGTTAGTATAGGAGATTATTAAAGGTTGGGCTCAGTGAGCATATGAATACATATGAAATACTGGAGAAGAGTTGGAATGACTGTCATAGAGGGAAATTACGTCTCAAAAATCAACCATAGTGTAAGACTGGACTCAATTTCCTAAGTTTCACCTGTTGAGTGCAGGAGTTCTATCCAAAAGTTTGAGAAAGCCTTTTGCCAAAAAATACCCCAAATTAAGATTGCAGTAGGAGTAGAGGTTTTGCTGTGATCATAGGTGGTTTTAAATGGGGAAAGAATTATGGAAGTTGTGTTGTAGGGGAGGCTGGCAGCTGGATCTGACCATCTTTTCATAAAGGATGTGAGAGATTAATAATAACCCAATAACAGCGGAGAATTAGTTGTGTTCATGATAGCCATATCTAAGGCTGGCAACCCAAAGGAAAGCAAAAATGTTGCCATATTGAGTGAAAAGGTGCTAAATTCATAACTGAAATTTTAAGTTAATATAATAATGGAAAGATTAACTAAGGTGATACAAATAGAATGGCAGGCTCTAGCCTTGATGCTACCTTGCTGAGAATAGATTTTATATAGTTCTCTGCAAATATCTTGAGCTCAGTGACTAATGTCAATCAAAAGGAAATAAACCAGAAGTAATTCTTTTGAAAGAAACAACATAAACCTTTTAATGTTTGTTGTTATATATTCTCTGTAACCACAGCTACCTCCATATATTGAAAACAGTATATTTGCAATTCTGTTAAGCTATTTCATAAAAGGAGTAGTAGAAGCAAAAACAGTACCAAAAAAAGCAACAGGAGAAGATTGTAGCTATGAAGACTAAGTGGAACAGATTCCTAATCTTGGAAAAAAGGAGTAGGTTAAAGGTGTACACTATTGGTACCAATACAGAGAAGATGAGCTGGGAAGAACTGCATACTTTCTAATCATCTAAATATCAGAATAATTAGGTATTGGATATTAAAAGCAGTTTCACCTTTGGTTCAGTAAGTTCTAAAATGCAAATGGTTGGAAACTAGAAGAGATTATATATGTTTTTATAGGTAGGAGAGATCATTCAATAATTTATGATTTTTACTCTTTTTCTGTAAAAATCAGTTACTTTCTACTGCTGAGGTAGCAAACTATTGAGATAGAATGGCAAACCAGTCCTTACTGCTTCCTTCTGTAGTTCAGAGTATTTTTCTCTCTGGCTGTGCTCAGCTCCTCACTACACATGAAGCAACATAACACCGACAAAGGGTTTGGAAAACATGGAAGCCACTTTTCCCTGAACAGCGGGATGTTGCAACCTTTGCTAGTCAAGCAACCAAGAACCTGCAGCCAGATGTTTATATTGGAAGCATCCTTGGATGTGAAATTTGCTTCCTCGGTAGGCCACCACAGAAGACAGAAGCACAGCATATATTTTGGTCAGGGGTTTCTCTTACTGTGCATCATGAATAAAATGTGCAAAATGTGCCTAATTTAGGTCAGGCATACTAATTACCTTAAGAGTGCCTGAACAATAAGCAACAATGACCCTTACTGAGAAACTAATTAGCTTTGAAAATTTGGCTTTCTTAATCATCAAAGAAGATGGGTTAAAGCTCATCTTTAATTTAGAGAATAATTATTATCAGTGGTCTGAAGCTTTCCACATTACTCATTCCCACATGAGGGTTGGATTGAATAAGGCACCGGAGCCTATAGCCTCACACTTTTGCCCTTCTCGTTTTCTCATATTAAAATGCAAGCATGCTCTGAAATTTAAGATTTAATCTCCAATTTTGAAACTGTTTTCATTTAAATGTTCATCCAAATTGTAATTTATATCAGTTTTACATCACAGAATAATAAAATCAGCCTTCTGTACTTAAGCTAGATTTTCTTGTTTGCACTTAGTAATTCTCATTATTATTCTTATATGAAAACCACTATATACCTAGTAAAAGGTGTACTTTTCATGATATGAGTATACCTGTTGTCACAGCACATCTTGATTTGCATGTGCTTTTTTCAAAGGGGAAATAATCAGGTATTTCATTGTGCAGTTTCAAACAAATGCTAGGTATTTTATTTCTTTGCTATTTAAGTATATATACCTTCAGATTTTTACATTAAAACATCTTTTAGGAATTTAAACATTTTATTAAGTAGTTCTTGTTTTAATAAAATAATTTTAAATACAGATTATGAATGTTTAAATTAAATTGAAATAGTTTATTTAAAAGTGCATGGGCATTTTTAACACTTGGATAAAAAACTGTCTCTTCAGGTAAAAATCCAGGAAAATAGTGACTGCTATATCGTTTTTCTTGGAGGTGAGGATCCAGAATACTCTACTTCTAAGTGACAGTGAAGGAAATATTATAGTTGCTGGGTTTTGCCATGTTCAGGCCAAAACCAAGAGCAAAAGGAAGCAAAAAGCTCACATTAAAAGTAGTTTTTTTCAAAACTAGTTCAAAAACTTTGTCCAAACCAAAAGAATTTAAAAGGAAGTGGTTGGTGGTGAAGTGTCATAAGCTTAACTAATGAAAACATTGAGTAGTAGAAGGCAAAGTTTGTCTTGTTAAGTAGGAAAGTAGTGCAGCTTTTTTTCTATGTTTAACAAGTGTTTAACTAACTGATTTTCATTATTACCAAAATATAAGTGATTGTTTTCTGCAAGTGTACACACTTGGACCTGAGTTACAGATAAATGCATGAACAGCTTTCAATGCAGAAACCCCTCACAGTAAAGGTACTCTTGTTTCTCAGAAAACCTCAAGTCATTATTCATAAGCATTTGAAAAGCAAGTGGAATCTCAAAACTTATTAGGAGAGGAAGAGGGGGGATGCAAAATCAAAACCAGGATCGTGCCACCATGTAAATGCAGGAATTAACACTGTGAAAATACTGCATGCTGGTCCAGGCATCTCAGAAAGCCCCTACAGGAGGCAGAGAAGCTATCAAGAAAGGAAATAAAAAGTGGATTTCATATAATGAAACTAAATCCAGAATCAACAATGGGAGGCCGTGGGTAGTAGGTCAGATAGATGAGGAAAAGGACTGTGACGGGGATTTGCAATGGCAAATGGACAATAATGAGTAATATTTAGTCACAGTTTCTTGTAAGCTGAGAATTTAAAAGTTATCAGGGAAAATGCTGAGGCAGTGAGATAAAAACAAGCAAAAGCAGGCATGTATATTTTTACAGTAAACAATCAAATGGTGCACCTTAGTGATATCATGTTATGGAGGAAAGAAGCATAAATATGTCAGAAAAAGGATTAGAAAAAATAACTCAAGGCATGTTCATTAGTGATTGCTAGAGACACAATCCTGACTGCTTGACTTTGGAAATCCCTAAACACTGATTGGCAGAGTTGGAGAGTATGCTGGGAAAAGACATGCTTTATTTCTTATACTTCCCACCTAAACATCAATTTCTATTTGCTGTGAGGGATAGTATGAATGTAATGGACCTTCAAAAGGGTCCATTAAATAAAGCAGGTTAATTTTATTTTTCTTTCACAGTGTCTGTCTATTGTATTTTCCTGGAGATCTAGCAGACGTGAGGGCATTAAGTGATATGAGGGAAATGTTTTCATGCTTCTTGCAAAACACATTGGGTACATTTAAAGTTTTGAATTAGTTCTATATCATGCTTTCATCTCTATTTTCCTAGTTACATATATAGATGAAAAACAGAATGACAGTAACTTGTCAAATACTTTGAAACCGGATGTATTCGTTCTGCACAGCTTTATTTTTTCTTACATCAAAGCTGCATAATAAAATTACATAGGAGGGGCTGATACAGGAGTAGCTTGAGTGTTACTCATCATACCTTTTTTCATGCACTATCTTTACTAATCCTGTGACTCCTTTTTACTCACAACAGGTGTCAAAACTGAAACTTCCTATAGTCATATTCCTTACATCTAAGAGAAAAATCAGGGAGAAAGAACTCAGAGAAGATGTTGTTTTTAAAAAAGCCAAGAGCATTCCTTTACACATATTATAATCTGCAAAACAGAGTTGGAGATGTGTCGGAAGGCTCTTAGAAACTATGAGAGAAGTACATGGATTTCCTAGACATGGTTTTGACAAAAAAATGCTGATAGGTTACAGTATTAATTATACCATGATAACAGCTTAGGTGTTCTTGAAGACAATACCAGACAGATTTCTTTACTAAGAAGAAAAATATAACTGCCATATTACATTTACTTTAAAAGCCATGAATCTTCATGAAGTCAAGAGTGGGGACTGACCGGAGAGGAAAGCAGTTTGAGACAGTGTTCTTAGAATGAGCAAGCACAGATAGGTGCAAAACTCCCACAACAGGTTCAAGTGCAGGGTAGACAAAAGTTGGTAGTAATGAAGCCTTCCAAATTTTGAGGCAATGAATCAACTAAGAGGCACTCATGGACCAAAATACAAATGATACATGGAATCATATGAAGAGAAAATTTCAGTAGTCTGGGCTTGAGTTTTAAGTAGAAGAATGTAGAAAAGAAAGAGCTATGGACCTGCCTGGACCATTAACACCTCAAACAGGACGTAGCAGGTGATCAGGGAATTTACTGAAATGAGATTATCTATCAGTGAGTAGGTCAGAAAGTACAAAAATAGAGTCAAAAGGGCAAAATATCTATCTGAGCTAGATCCTTCAAAGAAACAAAACAAAATTATAAGAAGGTTCCTAACCACAGTGCTATAGAAATAAAATGAAGGGGACAAGTGGGGTCATATCCTGAGAATCAGGCAGAGATTAGGGGACATTGAATGTCACACATCTTAATATTTTGCCCCAGTTTTAATAGAAGAAATTATATATATGACTAAGACAAGATTATTCAACAAGAATAGGAAATGGAAATTATAACATCCATGGTGAATTCAAAAATAAGCAGGTATTGTGTGAAATCTGAACAACCTGGATAATGTCCAGTGCCAGTTATTTTAAAAGAAGCTTCAATTTTGGTCATGGTACTTTATTGCTTCCCATTAGAAAATAGTAAGTGTGATACATGTATCTGATAAGGGAAAGTGGAATATCCAAAAAAATCCCTCATTTATCCATAATAAAATATGCAGGTTTTGTATGGAAGAGTAACCAAGAATGTGAAGTTTAAATAAGATAAATTCAATATGATTTTGGGAGAAGTAGATTGTGTCATGTTATGGTACATCTTTCTTTTATATCCTTCAGGTGGGATCAATGGAATCAATTTAATAATTTATGTTTAAATTAAACAGTGACTCAAAGGAATTAAAATTGATATCAAAGGAAAGGAAATGAAAGTGGAAATTAAAACAGGGACTGTGAAATGATTAACATGATAGCTGAAGGGAAGATTACAATGATAAGAGAGTTGTCCAGATGGATAGAGGCTAGAAATTATATTTTCCAAGAACCAGTCTTAGAACAAGTTCTGCTTAATGTCTTTATTTGTGACACTGCTTTAAAAAAAAATTGGTATTAATAAACCATGGTGTGGATGATGTAACACTTGAAAAATCCAGCCAATGTTGAGAGGAACAGGGGGATTGCACATTGTGAACAGGAATTAAAAATATAGGCTAAAATAGTGTAGTAGAAAGTAAAGCATATGGAGAGTAAATCCAGAATTTTTGGTTTAAATTGAAGGCTTATCAGCTGGAGTTGGCACTTAAAGAGAGGGAACTGGATTTACTGGAAGATCACAGGAGAACATTCAGTAAAGACTGGGGAAGTTTAGCATTACAGTGCATAGGATTTGCAAGATGCCCCATGCTTATAAAATAATATAAATTTGAATCAAAATAGAGGTAGGCTAATATAATAATAGGAAAAGGTATTTTAGAAATTTTAAAAGGCTATTTAAACTATCAAAGTAGAAGTTTTAGAGAAGATATGATTATTCTTTAACATTCAAAGATGGAATGATTTTTAGGCACAATGATCTTACAAAAGGCTTTGTATATATAAAGTCTGTAACTATTCAAAGAGGCAAACCCTGTATGTGCTTTTCAAATGAAGTAGCAGGCAAGAAACCCTCATTGTCTAAATATGATGCTCGTGAAATTTATGAAGGGTTTTACTGACTCATACTTGCTTTTAATATGCTGGCAATATTTATTGCGGTGTCTTTTATTGAATGCAACTTATCCCCTGGATAATGGATTCACTTAATTTGTACATAAGGCAGGAAAGAATTTTTACAAGTTTTGATGCACAGTGTAGACTCCAGGGAAAGTTTAATTCCCTTTCTTCCAAGTGTGGAAGGTATCAAAGACAGAAAACAGCAAAGGATATCATCAGTCATTGACTTAGAATCAGAAAGTACCTTCTCCTCAGATGCAAGTATCATAATCCCTTGTTTTGGAATTCCTCCTTTGCTTTGCTTTTTTTTTTTTCTAGAATGCCTGATATTTTAATTCTTTGGATCAGAGTATTTGAGAATACTTCACACTATGAATCTTTTTTGTATCACAGACCAAAGTAACATTCCTTCTCTCCCCAGGCAGGGATAGCATGTCCCAGGATGTAGCTTTTTATTAAAGATCTAAACCTTTTTTAATAAATGCCAAGAAATCTCTGTCACGTTCTCTGGTGGATGTACAAAGGACAGGTAGATGAGCTAGATTTTTCTAAAGGATTCTTGTGGAATTAACATTGATTATAGACTGTAGTTCCATTCTCCACCATGATACTGAGAGCTAGCTAGTTTACAACAGAAGTGAGTCTTATTCTCAATTCTATGCTGCAACTTCCTCATGAATACTATTTTTAAAAGTCCATTAACTTTTGCAGAATGGGATACCCAGATATTTGCTAAGCAATTTTTGCTGTGACAGATCCTAAGACCATGTAGTTACTTTTTAAGAGGATTTAATAGGAAGAACCTAAATATAAACATCTATTTTAAGAGTTCTGATCAGAGTATATGTGACAACTACTATAAAAGTAATGAAAGAACCTTGCTGGAACACTTTCGCAAAAGGCAGAAGTGGCAGTCTGACATTGAATGCTGGTCAAAATAACTATTGTTTAACTCAAATTAATGAATCAAACACAATTTGTTAAGGCAAATGAGGGAATCTAGACCAAAGTTGCATGTTATTATTTTTCTGGTAAACATTTGGCTAAGTTCCTAATAGATTAGTCTGTCATTCAGACAGGTGTCTGTTGAAGACAGACCTGTAGTCTACATGCTTTTCATGAAATTGAGTACATGTTCCTCTGTTCTCCCTCCTCTCTTTTCTACAGCATCAGATGAAAGCTTTTTCTGGAAGATGAATCTTCCTAGAAGGGAAACTACCTAAGACAACTTTTAGTATTTTTATATAAAATAGTAGTACAAGGAAAAACTCAGGAATTGCCCATGAGAATAAAACCCAGAACAAAAATTAGTCACAACCTTTTGGGATTCTATGTGAAAACACAGAATTGCCCAGGGATGTCTTTCTCTCCTCTCATTTTCTGTGCAAATTTATTATTTAGGTTCATCTGATTAAGAAAAATAGTTATTTTAACAAAGGAAGTATGAATTTAACAAATTGTAAGGATTCCTTCAAACCTTAATTTTCTTATAATCAAGAAGAAAAACTTTAATACTCTAGAGAGAACAGTCTTTTGGTGATGTTTATATACTGTGCATGTCAGAAAAAAATAAATAATGTTACAGACACAAGGGAGAAAGTAGAATGACTAAACAGGTTTTGAAAATATTACTACAGCTGATACTAGGTTTGTAGCTTTATTGTTTTGTAATTCTATTACTACATTTTCTACTGCTACATCTAGTAATGCTATGTCTGGTCTGCTTCTTTGCTCTGCTGAATGCAAATATCCTAGGCAAGAGTATTTATACTGTGTTGGAGGAACTATGCAAATAGTATTAAAAAAATTAAAAATGCGTACTGAAATGTAATGCTTCAGCTAATTAATGGCATGCATTTAAATAGCCTTGAGAATCTGAAACAGTCATTTGCCAAAGCATCTTCTTTTGACAGCTGTGTATAGATATTTTCATTCTATTTTCATTCTATTTCATTAACTGTTGGGTCTTGCTTTCTCATATGTAACTAGAGGTAGCGAATTGACATGTTTGCAGGGTATTGTTTTACACCATTTCATCTTTTTTAGAAGAAAAGTGCTAAGACCCAATGTTTCTTTGGCTTCTCTTGACAAAGAAATTTGTGCAGCTCTAACTTACTTCTTCATTTTTCTCTCACACAAATAATTGCATTTAAAAGAGCTTCCTAGGACATTTCCCAATTGTCCTTGAATATGCCCTTCTCTGGGAACAATGTAAGCCCCAAGGTCTTACTCTTTTTTTTTTTTTCCTGAGGATCAGTAAAATATGCAGATATGAATGATTTTTGAGAATTACAACATTTTAAAAGTCTCTGTGCAGGGGATTGGGAATTGCGAAAGGTCAGTGTTATCTCTAGTGGATGAGGAAACAGATAACTGTTAATCTCAAGGAAAAGAAAAAGAAGGGAACAGAAAAATTTAAAATTCAATTTCCAATGTTGTGCTACTGAAATAAAAAATAGTGAACTTCCATTTCACAAAGTTTTGACATACTACAAAATGTTCCTTCCTTTCTAATTTTTTTTTCTTTAAGCTCATGTGAACTTCTGTAAGTGTGTGTTACTGTCATTAGGCAAATTCAGTTAGTGGAAAGAGGACTGTCGGTGAAATGCCAATGATATATTTGTTTTAATCAAATGGCAACTGGAGCTTCTGTGACTATAGTTAAAAGACGCAATGCTACCAATACGTGTAACAGGTTCAATATACAGGCAATACTTTGGCTTCTTACTGTTACTGTTCTCTATGCATCTAGAATTGTTACCAAAAGTAATGGAGAAGGTTTGCAAGAGAGATTCTGTTTCACTAAATATGGGATGAAGCAATGAGGGCTTTTCTAGCGTATCAATTAGATGATGACTAAATGAAATGAGCACCCTCTTTATTTCTGTTCAAAAGTATACACTCGTGATCAAATTCGTATATATCAGTGTGACAAGTTTAGGGGAAAGTGCTAAAGAGAGTTTTTCTTTATCACTTTCTCAATTTAACTCCATAATATTAAAAAAATACTCTCTTTAAATGATACTATGTATAGTTTCATTCTGTGCTCTGAAATGAACATTTTAAGAGAAAATATAGTCAGTGATCTCAGTAATGCTACTACACTATCCACAGCATATGAAAAAATTGCATACCTGATTAGCTAATGCTTCTAAATGAAAACTTCCCAATTAGATTGTTTATGTTTGGATTCTCCTCAGTTTTCTGTGGCCAGTAAGTTTGTTTACATTTGGATCCTTCTCAGTTTTCTGTGGCCAGTAAAGAACAAAAGCAATTAAAATATATGGAGAGATTACTTCATTTCAAACGAAAGAAACTGTTTGCACTATTGATTTAAGAAAGGCGAGGAGATAATATATCATTTTGAGTTCACTAATCTTAATTTGAATGATTTGGTGTTGGGTATAACCGGTAACATCTGTTCTTTTAGAACTAGTTTAAGTCTTTGAGATTATTTCTCTATATGTTTACCTAACTCTTTAGTTGACTTCAGCACTGCAAAGCAGGGTTTGCCAGAACTGGTATTAGTCCTGTGTATGTGATCAACACTGCTCTGACAAGGGGTGCAGTTTGAAAACAAAGATGGATATATACCTTCCACATACCCTCCATTCTGCAAGGCCTGCTATGACCTTAATCCAGACCATTAACAATCATCCTTCAGGAAGACAGGAGAAATTCAGCTTAGCTGAATTGTATTGAAATGTAAAATTCTTTATCCTTACTCATATCTCTTAAACATTATTTAAGGAAATGTAGACATTATTCAGAAGCTAAGTCAATGCTGGCATTGAGAGTCAGTCAAATGGAGTCTTGAGTGAACATTCTTTATGATTTATGTAAAGATGTATTATGTTGTGTAGCTGACATCGAAAATCATGTAATGTCCTCGCTGACATAGCTGCAGCTGGATGGGTGACTCCTCTGGTGGTTAGGGTATATTGATCTCCTGCCAGATTTTGCTACACACAGGAATGTATGTAGTATATTTCTCACTCCACCGATTTTCTTTTAAATTACATCTATTCCAAAGTTTTACAAATGCTTATTGCACAGCTGGCTTAAGGATAGACCAAAATAAGCAGGTACATAGGGTGGCCAACTTCTGGGACAGTGTTAAACTGCCTTTGTAAGAGACAGAGGAAGTGGATGACTTTACAGCCCTGTCTACCTGCACTAAATTTGGTGGCTGTTGTCTCCAAAGAACCAGTTCAGATCAATGGTCAGCAGCTGGTTCTACCTCCTTCTTGCAACAGCTGTTGCATCTTGCTCTGCTCATCTCTCAGGCTTTATTTGAAGGTCAGCAGCCCCCTTCTGTCCCTGAGCCCCCAGCCCAGCCTCATCCTTTCCTCTTTCCCATGGCAGGAGCAGATGTGTGTAGCACACAACATGGCGTCCAGCATGGGAGGATAACACGTGTAACCCTTCCATAAAACTCTCTGTGGGGGTTTATGTTGGCTGCTAGCTGTGATTTTTAAATCAAATCAGCTTGTAAATGAGGGATTTTTCAAGGAAAAAAGTGGGAAAAGAATTCTGGACCCTTTTCATACTCTAGAGCCTTCTGAAAATTCCATGGTCTGTCTCAGGCCTCTCCCCAGCTTCATAGCCTGGAAAGTTGCTGAGCTCTCATAGACCCCATAATCCCCACAGGCCTTTCCTGTTTCCTTCTATGCTACTTCCCCAGTGTTTCCTGAGGCCCTCTAAACCTTCCTACCTCAGCAGATGTACAGTGTCTATTTGAACTCCCAGATTCCTCTATCCCAACTCACTCGCATGTGAAATGCCCTTTGCCACCACCTAGTTTAGACTACATTGTTGAAGTGCCTCAAGCTACTTCTGTGATTATTTTTGAGATATACATGCCCAGGAACATGTTGCTACCCAGTCTTTATCCTACCATAACTCAGATAAATATGTATCTCAAAACAGCTTTCATAAAACTATGAATCATTTATTTTGTTCCCAGTCACCTGAAATTACTAGAAGCCTTTAACTCTTGTCTGTGTTGGTTTGAAAAACTGTCCAAGAGTCTTTCTTCTGGAGTTTAGATACTGAATTCTCCATAAGTCATTCTACCAAGTTCCCTCCCTCCTCTGTAGGGTAAAGTGGTCCCCCTGCAAAATTGTTTGGTGGTGAGGGGATTCACCTGTGGAGATGCTCCCCTCTACTCCTGGTCACTACTTGTCTATGGATCCCAGCTTATTGTCCTATATTAGACGGTATAAAATCAAGGAAATATGTCTTTTATCATCTCGGGGGGAAAACAGTATATAAAAAAATAGATTCTCAAATCTTTTATTTTTCCTTTTTAGTATCTTACCACTCCTACTTTCCCTGTCACTTTACATGAAAGCATCTTGTACCCATCTTTAAAGCTCTTTTACTTTCTACTTCTATCTTTGTAGCTGTCCTATTATTTGTTCTGGCCCTAACATGATTGGCTTGCAGTGTTTCATGCATTTCTGTAACAATTTTTGTCTTATTAGTTGTGATATCTGAAGGTAATTGGCAATTAATGAAGACTAGGGAGATTACCCCAAAGGCTTTAAAAGTTTTCTTCTACTTGTACCATATCTTGACAATAAAAAAAAAAATAAAAGGCGCCTATTTGTTGGAAGAACACAGTTAAGCTGCACCCAGAAATATACTACTATATCATGTCAACTACAGAACCTATATGCTGTAATTTACAGAACCACAAAATCATGGAATGACTGAGGTTGGAAGACACCTCTGGAGGTTGTTTTATCCAAACCTTGTATTCAGATCAGGGCCAGCTGGAGCAGGTTCCTCAGGGCTGCGTCCAGCTGGATTTTGAGTATCTCCATCAGTCGAGACTCTACCAACTCTCTGGGCAACCTCTTCCAGTGCTTCACTACTCTTGTAGCAAAAATGTTTTTTCTTTAGCTTAAGTGAAATTTCCTGTGTTTCATTTTGTCATTGTCCCTTGTATCACTTGAGAACAGCCTGGGTCCACTTCCTTTGTTCCAACCCTCAAGGGTTTATGCACATTGACAAGATCCCACTTGAGACTTCTCCAGACTCAGAAGTCACAACTTTCTCCCCCTCTGATTGCATGTCAGAGTCAGATGCTCCCAGACATTAATCACTTTTGTAGCCCTTTGCTGGACTCTTTGCCCCTTGCCCATCCCATCTGGATGGTGGCATGACTCTCTTGTGTATCAGCTCCTCCTCTGTTTTGGGTCATCTGTGAACTTTCTGAGGATGCACACTCTGTCCTACCTATGACTTTGTCCCACTGTCCTGGTCACTAATGAAGATGTTTAGCAGTATCAGATGCCTCAGTGCCAGCCTGAGGTACGCCAGTAGTACCTGGTCTTCAGCTGGACTTTGTGTATCTGATTGCCCAGATGCTCAACCCTTTGAGCCCAGAAGTTGAGCCAGTTTTCAATCTACCTCACTGTCCACTTATCTAGCCCATACTTCAGTATTTCATCTAAAGATGTTATGTGAAACAGTGTCAAAAGCCTTGCTAAAGTCAAAGCAAACAATGTTCACTGGGCTTTTTTTCCTTGTCCAGAAAGGTAGGTCAGACAGGATGTCTCTCATAAATCCATGCTGACTCCTTCCAGTCACATTCTTATCTTTAATATGTTTGGGTATGTCTTCCAGGATTACAGGGTCAATCATCTTCCATGGGATTGAGGTGAGTTTTACCAGCCTGCAATCCTACCGCATGACCTTCTTGAAGATAGGAATAATATTTGCTTTCTTCCAAGCCTTGGGAACCTCCCACAATACCCACAACTT
The DNA here is from genome assembly GCA_026261815.1 of Monarcha castaneiventris obscurior. Classification (NCBI taxonomy): domain Eukaryota; kingdom Metazoa; phylum Chordata; class Aves; order Passeriformes; family Monarchidae; genus Monarcha; species Monarcha castaneiventris. The sequence goes on from JAMPIT010000379.1 coordinate 4,375,170, forward strand.
TTCAAAGATTATCGAGAGTGGCTTTGGAATGTCATCAGCCAGCTCCCCCAGCACTTGGTGCCATGGATCTGGGTATGTTCAGTGTGTCTCAATGTTCCTTGACCTGGTCCTCCTCCACCGAAGGCAAGCCTTCCTGGCTCCAGATTTTCCCTCTGGTCTCAGGGATGTGGGATTCCTGAAGGCTGATCTTACCAATAAAAACAGTGAAAAAGAAAGTGTGAAGTGAAAAAGTGGCCTTTTTCGTGTTGTAATAGAGGAGTTACACAGAAGCAGCAACCAAACACAAGTTTCCACTGCTAAGAGTCAACAAAGCAGAGTTAATATGACCCTCAGATACACCGAGATATATATTGAGTTTAGGAGAAAAAGCCAAAAAACGTATATCTGTATCCAATACTGGTGAGAACACTACTAGAACAAAGTACCTAATTCTTATGGTTAAGAATTTAAAAGCAACAGCTAAAAAGCTGCACTTAGGATTTGAAAATTGGTAGATACTCTTCATGGTGAGAGATTGTAGAAGCTCAGCATGCTAAAAAAAGAGGAGTGAAGGAGTTGGAGACTCGTACTGCTGACGATCTTAAACCAAGACCAGAGACCTTTAAGAATAATTACTCTCTAAGCCCAAGAGTATTACTCAAGCACAAATTACTGAGCCTATTGATAGAGGACTGACCCAAAATGTAGGAAAGGACAAAAGATTAGGTACTGTAGCAGTTTTTTCTGTTTAAGTTCTCATAATTTTGAATGGAGATTAACTGTTACATCTGTGTCCTATGACACCAAAGACACTGACCCAAATTGAAAGTTCTAATGACAATTGAAGAAAGAAGAAACATTTTATGCATAAACAGAATTTTAGTATCAAATAACAATACATTCTCTGGAATTATACAGCTTGGAAAAGAGAAGGCTTTGGGGTGACCTAATTGTGGCCTTCCAAGTGCCTGAAGAGAGCCTACAAGAAAGATGGAGAGAGACTGTTTACAAGGGCATGTAGTGACAGGACAAGGGGAAATGACTTCAAACTGAAAGAAAATAGGTTTAGATTAGATGTTAGGAAAAAATTCTTTACTATGCGGGTGCTGAGGCACTGGAACAGATTGTCCAGAGAAGTTGTGGATGCCCCATCCCTGGAAGTTTTCAAGGCCAGGTTGGATGGGGCTCTGGGCACCCTGGTCTGGTGGAAGGTGTCCCCTGTCCATGGCAGGAGGCTTGGAACTAGAGAATCTTTAAGGTCCCTTCCAACTCAGGCCATTCCATGATTCTATGATTTCACTGGTGAGCCTGGGTGTCCACAGCTCTTCCTGAAGTCTTGGCCTTGTCTTTGTCCTGAGAACTACATTGTCATCTATTGTCATACAAAGGGCTGTCCATATGCACAAGTTCCCATCCAGTGGAAATCAGGACACAGAGGAGAAGGAGAGATGGTGGGAACATGAGATGATTTCCTTTTTTTCCATCAGGACATGATTGGGGTTCTCTGCTAGATGTTGGAGCACTCTTAAGTCTCACTATACATGCTAGAATATACATAGAACTGTTATTCTCCAAAATCTGTTTTCAAATTGCATAACAAGTATATACTTGTTGATAACTTCACGTATTTCACCTTGACTATGACTTCCAGATGGCTTACATTTGGTCATGTTTTTCCCCATCTACTTTATAATGCTCAAATATAATCTCCAAGTATGTGTCCAACTTTTAAAAAATGTTAACGTTGCCTTGCATTAGTAGGGCAAAACTTTGAACATGGAATTAGATATCTCAGTCTCTACTTGATGCTTTGGCATTCATGAAGACACACTGTTCTTACTGAGATAATTTTCAATTTCCATAGAATTTTGTTATGATGTTCTGGTTTGGTGGCTACAGAAACCACAAAATAAGACCCTTTGTGATTTCTACATTATGTAGAGTACATCTTGGATAAATTTATAAAACCAGAAGTATTCACTTAGAGTTTCTTCATCCTGACTGCATCCCATATTAAAATCTTGCTCTTACATCAGTTAAATGTCATAAGAATCTTTCCTGTAAAATCTCAGCATTGTGGCTTACATTCACAAGAATTGTTAAAACTGTGACAGTAACGGAGTAATTAACAGATGGAACGCTTGTTTAATTAATGCGTTGATCAGATCTTATTTTGTCATGGAAAGAGGAAGCTGACCAGGTCCACTTCATCCACCCTGCATTAGTGATACATTAATATCATCACCTTAAGTAGCTTATACACACGCACATACAATTTTCTTTCACTCACTCATGCTCTTTTATGCTATTCAGTTTTACATGCTTTACAAGGATAGGTGTGGTTGTTTCTTTATTTCTCTAATTCCCTTGCCATGTTCTGTTTAAATTATTCCATTTGTAAGCATAGACAAGTTGGTACACGCACAGTAGTTTCGGCACACGTTCAACAATTATTATTTTAGATGGTTTTTTGAGATTATAGAGAAAGAGGTCTGCAAAACCAAAACACTTTTCTGTCTAATTAATTTATACCCTTTCTTGTAATCAGTTGGGTTTATGTATCTTTTTTCTCTTTCATTTGATCTCTAGTTTTGTCTGATATTCAAAAGAATGAACGTCTTATTAAAAAAAAATTAAACTGTTTAAATTTAGTTCTTCATTGTGTTGCTATGAGCAAATGACATTGAAAAGCTTTTATCTTTACTTTATTTCATTGTTGACTACCACAGAATAAAAGAGCTTTAGCTAATTATGAGAAAATTAAGCAGACCTAGATTCAAATTACATAAGAATATCATATATTATCTATATTATTATCTGCATATATACATATATTTATTTATATATATCTCACTGACATATGCAGATCCAGCAGACAGAGACCTGCGTTGTGAGGGTGCACGACTGTGTGGACAGCGTGAACTGTCCATTACAGGACAAACCTTCCTGGATTTTCCACCTCGAAACTTGTTCTTGAGTTTTTGTATGAAGAATTAAACTAAACATTAAAACCAAGGGTTCGTCCTTCAGATTTCAAGTGATATCACAAACCACTATTTTGCTGGATTTCAGTACCAGAAATATGGTGATAACAGTCCTCCTTATGGGGCTGACACTGCTTCTTGGAGCTTTTAATAGAAATCCAAATCTTTGCAAAGTAAATGCAAATTGTATGTTTTTGTTTTATGACTTTGTCCTCACTTTTTAGAAGATTAAGTAAAAACGTGAAGATGGTTGCAGAAGAGTACAATCTTGTCACACATTAAAAAGTCAGCAAAAACTTTTTAAGGGGAAAGACATTTTTTCATAGTTTTCCATTACAAGGGGCTACAACAAAAATGTGCTAATCAGGATTCAGGAAGGAAGAAAAGGAAGAAAATATGGGCGAATAATCAATAGCATGCAACTGGATTTGTTAAATCACCCAGAGAACTGGTATTAGAAAGGGGAAAAAGAAAGAAAAAAAGATTAATGCAGAAACCGGACATTATTGACATAAATGGTGGTGTTCAAACACAAAACCAGAGATCCCTGAAATGACTCATCAGTATTACTAACGTATTTTTTACAGTATCATTTATTCATCTGTAAAAAATAAGCCTGTACCTGCAGTAAAGAGTTTATGTCTCAGACATTTAAGAATAAAAATGTCCTGTTTTCCAGTTAAACTTATATGAACTGAGTTTGTAATTTACACATCTTTTGCTTGGCTATTGTATACTGATGTAAGAATTCATTACAGAATTCATAGCATTGGACTTACTCAGACTTATATACAAAATTCCTCCAGCCTCACCAGCTGATGGTCAATGGAAGCCAAAACATTTATAGTGCCACCTTATCCAATTGTTCATATTCATGGTGCTTGAATTCCTCACCTTTATCTATCATCATCTTTACTCTCCAGCCCTCCAGTCTTTCCACATCCTTTGTGCTCCACCCAATGGCTTTGGGGAAGTCCTCTTTCATGTTTTCATACCTCAGGGAACCACCATCCCTCCAAGGCTCTCATTATCCTAGCAAAGAAGGCTGCTGCTCAGTATGGAGTACAGTGAGTCAGTCAAACTGTGTTTACGGACTCTGCAAAGATAGCATTTCTTTTTCCTGTAGGACAGCAGTGTGCTCAAGTCAACCTCCTTCCTCATTTTCTCTCCTCCCAGTCCTCTCCCTTCCCATCCCCAAGGACTGAAAGGCTGAGCAAGCCATACAGGACACTGCTTGAAAATTATGGAAAAAATAACTAAGAAGAAATTAAAGGAGGGATAGCAAGAGTAAAAAGGGAACTTGAGGGAAGAGCTGAATGAACAGGTGGGGAAGAAATTCAGAAAGGAGAGAAAGTAAATTAATGACTAGAGACAGTAAGGTAACAAGATTGTACAAGAAGCAAAATAAAATAATGAAATTAATCAAAGAATAGGGAAATACGAAAATAATTAGGAACAAGAAAAACTGTACCAAAGAAAAATAAAGCTCCATTTAAAAGACAGCTTTAAAAAAAAAAAGATTTTTTTCTTTTCAGTGGTGGAGAAGAAATAAATACTACTTTGAGAAATGTCACAGCATAAGATAGGGATGATTCACAAAAACTGGGACATGAAAACGAAGAGGAAAGTTGAAAAAAAAACAAGGGGGAAAGTTGCAAAGGGAGGAAAAAGGATGGTAAGAATGGAAGACAGAGGAGGAGTAGTGAAGACCTTTTTCATGTTTGTTCTGCCTCCTTTCCTTAGTAATGAGCAGGGAGTGTTTGCCTAATGGAGTCTCAGCCCCAGGGCAGACAGGAGTGCCTCAGCTCACCTGGTAGCCAGCACCTCTCGCCATTTCAGGAGTGGTATTCACAGTTTGGAAAGAGACTTCAGGAGAATCCCAGCACATGCCAGCAAGGAGAAGGAATGAACACTTCCATACCAAAATTCATACTCCCCTCCTCTTCTAAACAGAAGAAAAAGAAGGTGGCTTAATATTGGTGGTAGAGGTCAAAAAGCTCTCAGCACTTTTCCCCTGTGTGCGTTAACATAGACTCCTAAAGTGTTTTTGTAAATAGGATGGGGAAGACCAGTTTTCTTCATCACCTGTGCTGTTTTCAGCTGGTATAAAACCACTGGCCTCGTGGTAGTGACTGCCTTTCCACCTCCATTGATGTCCTCTGCTGCCTAACGGGGCACTGCGGAGCTAGGCCAACACGGTGGTTGTGCATTATTCAGCAGTCCAACCAATTTAGTTTAAGTGGTTTCCAGTCTGTAAGCAGGCAAGTAGACTGTAAGGAAAACAAAGTTCAGGTTAGACTTGTCTTGTCTACAGAAGGCAAATTCAAGGGTCTGTACCCTCATTAGCACATGCATATATTCTTATGACTTTGGTTAGGTAAAAAACCAAAAAAGCGCACACAAACACACAAACAAACAAACAAGAGGTGGGATACTATACTGGTTTTCTCTTTTTTTTGGTTGTTCTTCATGAGAACGTGTTTAGTCAAAGTCTGTCAAACTCCCCGTGTACCTCAGGCATGTGTATGCAAGTGAAACTGTCATCTCGCACTTACCAGAACTGGACAAATACATAAGTGGTTCCCACAAGCTTATTCTCTTTTTGAATGTGCTATATCACATCTGAATAGTCTGACCATTAACAGCAGAACACCGTGAGATTTTATAAGTGTATAGTATTATTTATTCTAATAAAATCCGAAATATATAGTTTTAAAATAAATACATTCAGTTGGTGAAGAGATGTTTTGAACCAATTTGAGAGAGTTGCAGCAAGCGATATCGTTTGTGATGAGTTCAGCAAGGCAAGCTCAGTCATGCCAGCTTGGTGAGAAAGCTGAACCTCACCCAGCTGTGAGATTTTGCAGTGGAACCTCAAAGCATCATGAGCAATTACGTTTGAATGTGGGCAATCATCGTAGCTAAACCAGCACAATACTTGGTCAGAGTGAAAAAGCTATCTATTAAAAGTTAGCTTAAGTGTTGTGGTTATTTTTTACCCAGAACGAGTCATTTCTGTGTACATGAAACCTGCCCAGCCTTTGCATGGGTCTACAAGAGGAGCTGGGGATGGCAGCGGAGGGCCAGCACAGCTTGTGGCAAGTGGAGGCAAACACAAACCTGGTGCAAGAACAGCACCAACTGCGTACAAGAGATCCTATCCTGCTTGCGTGTAAACACAGACTGCACCACTAACAGTTTTAAGAGCTAGCCTTCTACAAAAGCAGTGAGAAGGCAGAGCTGCTGAGTTTCCCTGTTTCCAAGACTGACTCTGATGCAATCCACTGGTAAAGCAGTCCTCCAGAAAAAAAGATGAAACTTCCAGTGCTGGTGTTTATGGCACTTAGAAGTAACTTTTAGCAGAGACTTTCTGCAGAGGCAGAGTAATGTGACAAAAACATATCTTTGAGGGCTGCCACATTTCCAGTGATTAACAATTGAGTGATTTCCTACCACGACCTGTTAAGTTCCTCCTTCCAGGTGCAGATAGAATTTTTGTGGGAAATGCCTAAACCTGTAATATATTTGGCTTTGCCAGGCCCATCATGTAGGTACATAGGCGAGGTATTTACAGCACCAACAAAGTAGTCAAGCAATGGTAATAAGAAAAAGAACACATTAATTATGATTTTAACTTCTATAATTAAGAAGAGTGGACAGAATTAAAAGACTTATCTCAATGGATACTTAATTTACAAAACTCTCTTAACTTTCTCTCTTTTTGGATCATTTTTCACATCTTTGGGTCATTGTCTTTTATTTCATGTTTTCTGTGTCAAAAAAGACTATTAGGACATTCATGTCTGAGAATAAATTCAGTATATCTGTAATAAGAAACATTCCTTAAGACTTAAAGTAAATCAAGTGATTCATCAAGTGATGAAATGTGAAACTGCTCAATGTAGGTTTTTTTCAAGGCCTCTCTCACATGAGCAATATTGAGTCTCATAGTATTGTCACACAAGTTCAAAACACAAACTGGTTGAGTACAGTTACACAGAAGAATCTCAAATGTCACTTCAAAATAGCAGACTATTTCCATTGTTTTAATTGCAGGAAGAAAGTATATGCAAATGCTTAAAGATCAGAATTATAGCAATAGCACCCTTTGAAAACCACTCTTTCTTTAGGAAAAATGAAGTCATTTGGAAGTGTTCAGCTTTAAAATTATGCATTTATACTTACAACAGAGTAATAAAGCAGAAAAGCAGATTAAACATGTTTGTTAAGGGTTTTTTTCACAAATAAAAAAAACCCAACATTATCATTCATTTTATTGTCCCTTATGATGTACATAATTTTAAAATTATGTTGTAAATATAGTATTAAAGACCATGCACCTGCACAGAAATCTGTGTGCATGATTAAATGGGAGATGAGAAAAAGTACGAGTTTATATTGTTTCAACCCTTAATGCATACTTCTAATTTGTTTTTTATTCCAGTAATAGGTAGTTCAGCATCAGCTTTCGTTCATGTCTGTAAATTAAGTGATGTTCCTTTAATGGTCTGAAAATGTTAGTGTGTTGAAAATAATTTATATGAGTACTAGATTATTACTTTTGCATTCCCTCAGGAGACCTTTCTATTTATACAAAATATTTTTTTTTAAAATACTGTTTCTTATATTGAGTATTTTCTGAAAACAGAATGATGAATTCCTATTATTGGGCACAGTCACCAGTTCAAAATATTCATAGCAAGCCATAGCTAAAGTTGCTGGCTATGTTATAAATATATGGCTGTGAATAAATAAATAACCTTCTGAAGCCACACTCTGGCTTTCAAAGGTGATATACAACTTTAATTTTTACAAGGCAATGTTTTTCAGTCTTGTATCAAAGATATTAAAATAATTTGGCATGGAGTGTTTTAAATATTAATATTGATTTATTACATATTTAAATACAGGGGACATTAAAAATATCAATTTTTGCTAGTCTGAGGAACATTAAGCTTGGTCTTTTCCAGAGATGCCCAAAGCCATCACGCCAAGGGGAACCTGGGAGCAGGCACATTAACTCTTCCATGGAAGACCTGAGCAGGACTGACCACACACTGCCCACAGAAGACCAAGGCAAGTAGACAGGTACTTAACTAAAATAGTTATAGGATATCCTAAATTAATGCCTTCCCCAGCCTTAGCAGAATTAAGGCTACATTTTTTTTTTTATTTCCTCTACAACTGTCCTAAATATCAGGTTAATTGAGGTGGAGCCACTTTTCCTATTGAGGCTGGGCCTTGCTTGGGTCAGGAGCGGACAGTGGGAGGAATCAAGAGGGAACTTAGTAATTAAAGCTCTCAGAGTGCCCTAGTCCTGACAGGCAGCACATTCTGTACTTTTAATTTATGGATTATTTGACACTAGCATATTTCAAATAGTAGTTATGGGCTTGATGTAGATTACAGAGTTTGACCTTTGTGAAATAATAGTGCCTTCTGACCTTGAAATCTAGGATAGGCTAATGCCTTTGAATACAAGTCATACTCCTAAATTCCTAAAACCTTTTTTTATAAACAGGATGAAAATGTAGTTTGTTAATTAATGTTTTAATCTAACAACCTATGTTTCTGGGACTGCATTTGATTTAACTGATCAATTGCCGACTTCTTTCTATTTATTTGGGGGTTTAAATTGCAATGTGAAAAAACTGAAATTTTGAAGGTATTTTTGAAAAATTTTCCAGTGGTCAGCAAAAGCCCCATTTCTAATATATTCCTTTTTTGAAGGAAATGTGCACAACAGCTGAGTTTATGCAGTGAATCTATAATCGCAAGACAATTTACCTAATATTTATGATCTTAAAGATTTCATAGAGTAAAAACAAAATCTTGTAAGAGTCGAGGATTTTTCCTGACAAAGTATAAAAGGAGTTCAGTTTTGGAGAACTGAGGTTTCTTCAACATTCTGCAGGTTTATTGTTGAGGGGAAGGAGTAAAGACTTCTTGTAAAAGACCTAATGTAAAAAAATAAGCTTTTTATTGACCAAGACTAAGTGAATTTCTAGAATCATATGCTTGTACATACTACTTTCTTGATCTGAAAATTTGTACCAGTGTCTGGTGAATAGTTACAAGAATCAGAGTATGCTGAAGCACTTTTCTTACTGGAAACCAGCCCTATGGTATGGAAATAAGTCTGTTAGTGACTTTTTTTGTGAGCTGCAAGCCTGCACACATGAAAGCTTATACATAGTCCATTTTATAATTTATACTTTCTGTATATTATGCCATGAATATTGATGTAATTTAAATTCGAGCACACTCGTGTCCTCTAGCTTTGAAAACATATCTTCACATGCTAAACTGAGATTACTAGTAGTTCTTATGCACATCATTAAATGTTTTCAAGATTAGGACATTTTATTGGTCAGGGAATTCAAAAATATAATTTACATATACTTAACAAATATCGTTATATTGCATAACGTCCAAAGCTGCATAAAATGTTGGCAGAACGTGTGTACTGAGTGATGGTGAGAATCCATACTGAAATATCTGCCTTTCTCATCAATTGAATCAAAAAATCAGTAGTAATGAAAAAAAAAATTGTTGTTTGGAACACACAGCCAGAGTACCTAAATGTCACATAGGGGCAAAGGAATTTTGAAAAGAATTGTATTTCACCTTTCTGTGACTGGTAATAACAAAGAGAATGAGAAATATTCTGAAATGCCTTGAAATTAAACACAACTCTTGACACTATCTCTTCCTTTGTGTTTGTATTCTCACTGTTAGAGAAATATGACTGTGTGAAGAGGTATCTGCGATGGTATGGTCACTTGTAAATTAGAGATTACAGTCAAGAATGGATTTTCAGTTAAAAAATAGGCAAGGGGTTACAATTTTAATGTAATACTGGAAGGAGCATTTGATCAATAGGTTAGCTGCCTTATTGGATATTTAAGAGCACTAGTGCCACATCATCTGAGTATTGTAAATTAGGCAAACAGTTTTACTGTTAGCGTAAAGCAGGTCATTGGAGATGTTATGCACAGCACAAAACTTAGAGCTTCCTTTTATCTAAGGATTAAAGGGAAAATTAACTCCAACTATGTTTCCAACCGACACTTGTGTTGCACTTGGTTGGAAAGCTGCAGTTCAGACACCAAAGTCAGGTTACAGTTATATTCTTCATCTCTATAACATTTACCTGCTTGTATACTCAGTTGTAGTTAAGCAGTTATAAGTATACTTAAATTTGTACCTTTTTCCAAAAAGGGCATTATTAAACAATGTTAAATGTTCAATATTTAAATGTATGTCATTGTATCGTGTGTTGTCAGCTGCGTTTCAGGGTCTTCTTGTTGTCCATCTCAGCTGGTGTACAGCAATTGTCCAAATAATAGGACGAGTGCCAATGGGCAGAAACTGATGCACAGGAAATTCGACTTCTTCTTGGTGGGGAAGTGGCCCTCCTCCACCAAGTGTGAGGAAGAACTTCTTTACTGTGTGAGTGACCATGCACTGGAACAGATTGCCCAGGGCGGTTGTGGAGTCCCCCTCACTGGAGATATTCAAGAGTTGTCTGGATGCAATCCTGTGCCAGATGCTTTAGGATGGTCCTGCATCAGCAGAGAGATTGGACCAGATGAACTACTGAGGTCCCTTCCAATCTTATCCATTCCGTGATTTTGTAATTGTCTAGGTTTTAAAAGAACTCCTTTGAGAAAGGTGTCCTGTAGTTGAAAAATAAAACCTTGAAGATGACATAAATCTCCCCCTGTGGCCCTCATAAGTACTTTTACTGAATATTCCCACTAAAACTGTTTATCTTGGAAAGTAAAGTATTGTAACAGTAGGCCATACCAGTGCATTTATGTGAACACTCCCATATGTACATCAGCATACCCACACACACTGAACCTACAGGCACATATGCCACAGAGTGGTCAGAAATTGGTATGTGAAGATATGCCGGTTACATTATACTTTAGCATGGATATTAGGGCTTTTCAAAACACAGGAGTAGTTTGTGGCACATCTACCAGGATTTCTAAATGTCCATTTTATGCAAAGTGTAAAAAATCCTTATGAGAAGTACAGAATGGTTTTAAATAAGTTTTAGGTAGTATCACAGAATCATAGAATGGCCTGCATTGGAAAAGACCTTAAAGATCCTCTAGTTCCAACCCTCCTGTCATGGATGGGGACACCTTCCACTAGACCAGGTTGATTAGATCCCCATCCAACTTGGCCTTGAACACTTCCAAGGGTGGGACATCCACAACTTCTCTGAGCAACCTGTGCCTGTGTCTCAGCACCCACACAGTAAAGAATTTTTCCCTACAATCTAATCTAAACCTACTCTCTGTCAGTTTGAAGCCATTCTGCCTTATCCTGTCACTACATGCCCTTGTAAACAGTCTCTCTCCATCTTTCTTGTAGGCTCCCTTCAGGCACTAGAAGGCCACAATTCTGTCACCCAAACCTTTTGCATTGGGATTACTCATAAGTCTCTTTTTCAGGCTGAATAATCCCAATTCTCTCAGCCTTTCCTCATATGAGAAATGCTCCATCCCTCTTATAAATTTGGTGGCCCTCCTGTGGACTCACTGCGATTACCTCGGATTGCCAGAAAAACACTTTTTTGAATTTTGAATACTAAGGTTAATGAATGCTATCCTAGCAAACATTTTGTGCCTCTGAATTGGTGGGGAAAGGTTGCTTTTTCACAGTGCAGAGTCTGTGGGTGGTCTTGTGCTTTGCCCAGAAGATGCTCTGTGAAGGTTTCTGAGAGGCTGGCAGGGAGCCAATCTGCTCTTTGTTAAAATTTATTGGTGTTCACTTTGAAGTCTCGAAGGGTTTCACCATCTTTCCCAAGAGGAGTATTGAAGTACAGGTTTGATTTTGCCTTTCACTGGAAAAGTGGGATGTCACTTTTGCAGCCGTTCCGTCCCCAGCTGCCTTCCCTAGTGCAGGACCAGGGTTGGGTACCACCTGAGAGCAATTGTGCTACATTTTTCAGTGACTGTAATTATAGCTTCAATGAGCTATTGTGGGACGTTCTTGTGGTATCTCAGAATACAGTTCTGTACCATTCCCCCAAATGAATTTTATACCACCTGTCTGGTCTAGTTATATCTGAGCTCATTAATCAAATAAGACTTCATTGATACTTATATTTTGTAAAAAATTAAGGCAGCAGCCACACCTTCCCCGGGGTAGCAGTGCATCTGCTAAAGCCTTTATCCCAGGGTACAGGCAGCCAGGTGAAATCTTAACATGACTCACGTGCTCTTGCAACTGAATTATTCAATGTAGGTGTAGTCACTGTACAGAAGCTTGACTTGCCTCTCACTTCTGCAAGACCAGATTTTGAAATGGTAATAGTCGTATGTACATGCCAGAAATATTTTATCAGATATTTCAGATTCATGAGGAAATTTCAGCTGTTGTCATATTTCCTAATTGTGTTTAGTGCCTTAAAGCTTTTGATCTTTTTATTTCATATCAAGGTTCAGAAAAATAATTAGCTAACTTCTGTATGATTTCAAATATTAGATCTGGAAACATTCATGTATTCCTACTGAAAGGAACAACAGACAAAGCAAGATCAGTGACTCCTGGGTTACTTTATTTCTCTCTCAGACATCCGATTTTGTTCACAGATCAGTAGGGTCTACCTAGATATATTTACATAGAAGCATCATTAAGTATTTTCCTAGTAATTAAGGCCAAAAATTTTGGACAAACTACAAACTTTTTACAATATATGCGTGAGATCAAGAAAGACACCTGCTTTGGAAAACTGTCAGGACATTCCCATTTAAGTAGCATCTTATTCCCAAGTTGCTAACTATGAAGTCGCTGCACACTAATCAGTAGAAGTAAACAACCTGGTAAACAGTCTGTATAAACAATTTCTTTGCCAGAAAACATACCTTCTGGCAATACAGGTTCTTTAAGATAGAAATCCTTTCTGAAAATCTTGATTATACATTCTGTTACTAAAGTAGGACTCTTAAAGCATCTTTAGGTCATGCTCATTGAAGTACAATACAGTTTCTGCAGTTCCTCCATTTTCCAGGGCAGGCAAGGGAGTATTTTATAAATATTAAAATGTTTCTTTAGTTTTACGATGTTTGCTAGCTTCTATCTCCCATTGGCCTATTGCTTTCAATGTTGGAGATTACTATCCTAATTCCACATCTATCAGACATGGATTCATGCCCTGATTCCCTTGGCTTTGTGAAGAAGCTTCAGTTAGCTTCAGACAGAGATTAAATTAAATATATATCATAGGTACCCTTCAAAAGATATAACAAGACAACTGCCTTTAGAAATACTTGTGATATATGTTACACTATTGTCATAATTTTCCAGGCATGGGTTGCTTTTCAAATTTTACGTTCACAGATACACACACATCATCCCTAAACCTAAACCCACCTTTCCCACGTTATTACAAAATTTCACAGAGAAAAATACAGTAACAGAAACCTTGAAGTTTCTTCTCGTAACACTGCCAGCAGTCCACTGTCTCTTTATTCCCCATCTTCCTTTTGTTTTGCAGGGTTTTGTGTTCACCTGCTGCCTCAGCCCCCTGTGCCCCCTACCCCTAATTCCCCTGGAAATCCTCCCTGAGGTTCCCATTTTGACTGGAATCCGACTCCCCTCTGGTGAGCCAGAAAAGAGATGACGTGAAGTGATGACATCTGGCTTTCTCCTATGGGATTATCCCTGTTTTCTGGATCACTATGATGAAAATTGTGTATCTTTCTCCCTGCTCATTGAATATGTTAAAAAAAGGGGTCAGTGCGGGAAAAATAAAGAGCAAAACATGGGCATGTGGGAAAGTCCTGGGAATGTGGGAGCTCACCATAAGATTGTAGTTTTACTGGAGAGAGCCCAGAATTTCAGGGATTATCCAGGTCCATAGGGATGGGCCTCAGCTATGGAGATCTGGTACATTTCCATTGTCAAACAAACAGTTCCTCTTCCAGCCCTGGTTAATTAAGAGAAGGTCTTTGCAGGTTCACATGAAGCATATTTTTTATACACAAGTATAAAAGCAGAGTCTGGACTGGGTTAGAAAGTGACTGGGGGAAACTGAACATGCAGGCAAGCCTTTTGTTTCTGAGCATGGGACCTCAGCTCAGTTTAGAAGGTGACACTTCCATTGGTGGGTTTTCTTTTTATTTATTTCATACACGGGGAGCCCATTTAAATCTGTTTTAAAAACAGTTTGTGTGATTTAACTACACAGATAATGCTTTTATGGCTACTTGATGAGAGAGTGACTCATTAGTTCTTTGCTCTTCCCTTTCTTCTACAGATTTGCAGAAACAGCTTTGGTTCTTAAGAGAGAGAGCCAGGCTGGGTTGGAGTGTAGAAAGGATGTTTAAGGCCACTTCTCAGAACTGGGGCGTATGCTGCAACTGTGCTTGCTCCTCCTTAGCCCTGTGTTTGAAGCACTGTCTCTGCCAGGTCCAGAGCTCCACGGGATTATGCTCTGGGGCTGTCTTGGCTTGTTTCAGTTTGCCCAGAGGAAAAGACTGTACTTGCCATTTGGCACTGTGGTTATTGTTCATCTTCATTTCCAGTGCCATTAGTGGAATCCTGTATTTTTCAGCATTTCTTATTCACTTTTCATTCTCCTTTTTCTTTTTCTGAGGGAGGGGGTGGGAGTGGGGGTGGTTGTTGTTTCTTTTGTGTTGCTTTTGTTGTTTTTTTCTGATCTGAAGTACCAACAAATTTTTTTTGAAAATCTAATAAAAAAAAATAATTTCCACTCTGCAATTATTTTTTTTCTACAGACACAGTATATTGTGGGAAATGCAAACGTCTCCTAGGTTATATTTCCTTCCTTTTATTGGCTGCACTGTGAAGTAAACACATTTCATGTGAGTCTACATATCCTCTGAAGTATAGAGACTGAATGATGTGCTGTTGCTCATTTTAAATATTTCTTTGTTGTTTTGTTTTTCATATGAATACCAAACTATAATAAAGAATAAATCTATATAATTATTAGCAGAAATCTCACCTTTCCAACCGTGGTCTGGGTGGCACCAGAGAAGCACAATTTACATAGTGTCTTTGTAGTTTTTACTTTTTTTTTTCTGTTTCCATGGATAATTTTTTGCATCCTTTTAATCTGTGTACCGTTTTGAAGACAGCTGTGTTAAAATGCATATTTTAACAGGTCCCTACTTGTTTTCATGACACTAACTGCATTTCAGTCATGGCAGCTTTTTCTAAGGGTTCAGCTTTATATTGGTGCCCAGTTATGATTTACAGTTGCGTAATTTCATGCTGTATTTTTATCTAGAGACAGCAATAAAACACTGAAAAGCAAAAGCAAAGATTGCGAGTATCTCGTACACTATACAGCATTGCACACCCTTCCCCTAGCTTATAAATGTAGCTCATTATCGTGGTAAGTATGTGCTTCTGCTTGCATTTGTTCTGTTTCTCATAAGTATCCAACAAAATACATTTCAGGAGATTGTCTATTAACATTCAGTATTTCTCTTAACTAGGGGATTTCCTTTCTTCTCTGTATACCTTTAAAAATAACCTAATTGACTCAAATCATCATGTAAAATTGGTTTGCTAATAAAAAATTGAAAAGCAAAATGATACTTTCAAACTAGCGAAGTTACATGTTTTCTTTCTGATGTTACACAGCACTTTTGGCACGGTCTCACATGACTGCAAGTGATAGATAATAGATAGATATGCGAAATAGTAATATTTTGCATATTAGCTATAAAAACAATCAAAATCAATTGCTCATGCTGAGAAGAAAGGCGATTGTAACACAAAAAAATGGCCACAGGTTTAGATTCTGTTTTAAATGGGTTAAGATCTAAAACACTAAAGTCATAAATTTCATGGCACAAAACCAGGAATTGTGGTCAGCATTGTATTTTGAGGTGAAAAATTTATAGATGCTGTATAAGATAGCAATGATTTTAATGTGTAGTAACAAATTCTAGCTGCCTGAGCACATAGAGTTTTGCAGAGTCCATGTCCAAGTTGTTCAGCAGATTAAACATGACAAAACCCAAACGATGCCTGAAGTGTCATAAGGCCCTTGGGCAGAGGGTTTGTTTTGTACCATTTCCAGCGTTCCATACTGGCCACCAGGCACAGCTAACTCCATCTAAGCAGGGACAGAGAAAGAATTCACAAAGAGAGCAAAGAAAAAGGCTCGGGAGTGAGTGTGCAAGCCCCAATGTATGTTTGTTGAGGAAAGAGATGGTTAGGACTGCCCTGCAAATTTGGTCTTTCATTTCTAGAAAAGTGTGGGTTTCCCTGCAATCGCTCCAATTTGGCCTGAAACTTGTAAATAGAAGTGGTTAAATTAGAGCAAATTAAAGCTCTAATTATGCAATCCTTACTAGTTTGGGGCAAAGCAAAAGCTATATGTTCAGGAACTTATTTGCCAGCCCAGTTTTGTGCAAAAGGGAAAGAAACTCAGGTCATAGGAAATCATAATTTTTAGTTATGAACAGCTCATATGTATATCAGTTCTTATCTCCTGTATTTTGTGAAGGCCTTCAGTGTCCTTCAAAAACTTTTCGAAGAAATTATGCATGAGAATATTTCTTCTGGGAACAAGTTTGCTCCACCTGTGAATCAAGTGAGTTTCAGATGTCATATTAAATCCCACCTCCTTCAGGTAACCTTTTTGACTTTCTCTGTCTCTTTACACCTATTCCTGTGCCTAATCCTTAAATTATTAGTGTTGCAGTTGTTCCAAATACGCTCCAAATTTTTCAGGGCGGGAGCCTTGTCTAAATTTGTATTTACAAAGCTCCATCCACACAATCTGTACCTGGGGCACTATATGGACAGTAGATGATCGTGAACCTTCTTAGTGAATAACAGATATGTCTAAAACTCTCATTCAGTGTACTAATTTAAAAAAAAAAAGAAAAGCACAGCTTTTAAAGTTTACAGTATAAGTTACGGTTGGAACATAAACATGATTAATACTAGAGATATTTTAATGTTATTTCTTTTATCAATAATTAGAATTCAATTAGTAGTAATAACTGCTAGCAGATTTCAATATAATTATCATTCATCTTTCAAAAGTATTTGTTTTTCTCACTGTGTTGCTACTACCATAAGGTGAGGAGGTATTTTTCATTAAAGTGTCATATTTTTAAACATAATTTGAACTTCACAATGACAGGAAGATATTTAAATCAAGTGCTTTGCCTGGGTCTACAGGGAAAAAAAATACACCTACTCTTGTTGGTTGTGTACCCTTTTATAACTCCACAAAATTTCAATGCAATTACTCTTGACTTGCACTCTGCTGTAAGAAACAAGCATGTCACGTTTTTCCTTGGGAAGTCACTGTGCCAAAGATTGCTGTAGGCTGTAAAACTCTTTAGGAACGTGCCACTATATACCTACCTTGTTCATATACTCTTCCCTGGATCCATTATTGGCCACTATCAGAGAGGGAGCTGGGCCAGCTGTGGTTTAATTTGGTACAGCTGCTTTTACCACCTTGAATGTCTCTGGAGGCCTTAAGCTTATGCAGGACTTAAGATGCAGACCAAACAAGTAACATTAAGACAATACAATTGCTGTTTAATAATCATTCCTGATACTTTTACAAGAATCAACATGATTTAGAAGACTTGTTTCCATAGGAAAAAGAGCCTGGAGATACTTTTTCAGTCTTATCTGACCTTCTGCAGCAAACCTCATTGGATTTGATTCTAATCTGACTTTGCAAATGAGAAACAAGCATCATGGAAATGAATGGAATGTCATAAAACTGGATTTTAAATTAAAATTGAGCCAGTAACACTGTTTTAGAGGATTGTAACACAACTGACTTCAAAGACCTCTCTATGACCCAAATGTGAAGATGTGGGGAACTTGCTTTAGTGACTTAATTTGAGATTTTAGCTTGAAATTACACAGAATTTAGAATTTTATTCCACTTCAAATTCAGATTTCAGTCCAACCTAATTAAAGTCCTATAAAGATGTGCAAAATACAGTGAAAAGGCACAAATATAAATTCAACATGCAAACACCAAGGGAAAGCCAAGTTTCTCAAGCACTGGATTTCATGGGATTTACCAGACTCTAGAGTTTGCAAAGTTTATGTAGCTCTGGTGAACATGTCCTGTGAGCTATAATCTGGGGACAATGTGGCTGCCAGAGCTCAATTTCCAGTTTGTCCTCAGGCCTTTTTATGCTTATGTATGCCCCACCTACAAATGTGCTTAACTAAAAGGCTGGTACTTATGAGTGACGTTCAGTCAGCATTTTCACACGATTACCTTGCCAATTAAAAATGGGCTTGGTACTGAGTTTAGAAGTTAACTCAGATACTCCTAGCTTGGGCAGAGAGTTGCTTTCAGGCAGGGTGAGGCCAAGTCTGATTTTGTAGGAGATGTCACACCTGCTTGGAGAGACGCCGTGACTCGCCAGGGAGCTCGCTCCCTTGGGCCTTTCCCCTGGACTGCAGCCAGAGGCAAAAGCACCGCTGTGAGACAGAAGTGTGACTTTGATCCAGCAAGTGGCTGCAACTTTGCCCAGTGCCTCTTCTTTGTTTACTGTGGTTTCTTTCACATCCTCAGTTTTACTGCCATACTACCTGTGATGGTTTCAGAAAAAAAAAAAAAAATTATTTCCATCATCAGTTTAAATTATTTTAAAAATTACTCTGGGCATAGCCTAATTGTATGTTGTTTCCCCTGTAAGAGGAAAACTGTATGTGTCTGGGATTTGATGACTGTAGAATGCAAGATAGATTTACAGTATTTTAAAAAGTATTAAGTATATATGTATATTAAGTATAAGTAAGTATATTAATTGTATCTATTTTATACTAAGAGAGGAGATAGAAGATACCGCAATGATGACTTTCCTCTAGGTGATATACAGACAGGACAAAACAGCAGCTGTTTGTCTTTGGAAATGTACCTCTGGGTATTATTTGGGGGCGAAAATGCTTATCTTGGAGATAAAAAACATGAAAGTATCTGGAAAATAGCAAATTGTTCAGATGTGGTGTTGCACGTGGAAAATGCACACTTCAATCTGGAAACAAATTGGTTATTGACTGTATCTAATTATGCATATGTATATGACATTAATTTGTGCAAATAATTGTGATAACTGTCAATACAAATTAGATGTTTGTCATTTGCACATATTGTGTATGATATTTGGCTTGTGTGTTTGCATATTAACATGAGAGATATTGCAACATAAGGAGTTACCTTTTTCTTTATTTCCTTATGTAATAAACACAAAAATGTCTGGATAATCAGAAAACAGAACCTGATTATTTCAAACAATTGCAACAATTACTTTTAGTCACTACTAATATTTTGAATTAGTCTGAATAATAATGAAGAAAATTTTATTCCCCTATCACTGTCCAAATCAAATAGCAATACAAGTTCTCCCAGTGGCACTCATGCAGATATCACTCGTCAACCCCTCCTACTCTTTGCAATTGCTTGTAGGGCCTTATCTTCTGTACAAGATGGAACTTGATTCATTTACATTTTCCCTTTTCAAAGCAATGAGTAGTAAAAGCCAGAAACTCTCTGAGACCTACTTTTTCACATGTTCCCTGTCACTGTTAGTTGTACCCTCTTACTTCAGTTAGACATAAAAACCATATTTTTGAGAGAAAATAATGCTTTAAAGAAACTCTGAATGTTTGTCTCTGACCATCTCACTTTAGCCTTGTTTAGCAACATGCTCCAGAGCTCTTCAGTGGAATCATTACGCTTTTTATAGTGTTACAGCATTTTTTGTATTATTTAGGTTTCTGTAATACAAAAAACCACCAATAATGTTAGCAAGAATCAAAGGTCATCAGATATTCCAGTTACTATTCCAACCAACAATTTTATTACTTTCAAAGGCTTATTTATTATTCTCCAAAGATTACATGTTGATATTCTTAATCAAACAATGGAAAAGGTCTGTACCATCAAGGCTTAAAGTACCTCTTTGGTTGCTGGGGGAAATGTTTTATCTTTTGCTTAAATAGGATTTTCATATTGTATATCCTGTCTAATTTTAAGATAATGTAGGTTATCCATGGATATAGAGAGCTCATAGCAACATAATTCATACAGATTAATTGGTGTAGACCAAAACAAAAATGAAAAAAGTAAACCTGCCATGGTGGGGCTTCCTGCATACCAGACTGCTCAGTTCTGAATTTCATATGAAGGTGAAAGCAAAAACAAGGTCCTATAGCTTTTTTTTTTTTTTGACAATGAAATTTGGGAGCTGATTTCTGTCTAGTCATTACATTGATTCTGTACACCAGTAAACTACAGAAGGCAAACACACCCCATCAAATGTAAGTTCTTCCTCTGGTATCTGTTGTCTGCACATCTCTGAACTGAGTGGTGCTGTGCCTCGGGTGTCACTCAATAGAAATGCTCCATCTGCCTCCATCATCACAGCAGGATTTTTAAATTAATCATAGAAGGCTGCATTAACCACCCCTTCATGCAGCACCTTCTTCCTTCCATCATTGATGTTATCTTTTTTCAGTCAGTCTCACTCCATGAAACACATTGACTGACCAATGTCAATCACATATGCTTGATTTGTGCATCCAATTATGCATCCAGAGCTTTTCTGGCTTGAATATTTAATTGGTTTGCAACACCATGCAATGATGTCTCAGAGACTCATCATTATTAGGAATGATTTTTAAATTGCCTGATACTTTATTTTTTTTCATTCTAAAACACTTAACATAGGAACTTTAATCTTGTAAATTATCCTACACTGCCCGCCAACAATTAGCTCATTCCCATCACTAGTGTGGCTCAGCAGTTGTACTTCTTCCATGTATAATAAATGTGGATTAAAGACCATACAAACTCAACTACTAACTTTTGTTTTGAAAATATGTTAGTAGGCCTGGGATTTATCCATAGTGGGGTCAATGGCTAGATGTGGAGACCAGTGATGAATGGCATTCATCAGGGGTTGATATTGAGATTGGTGCTATTTAACATCTTTGTCAGTGTCATGGACTGTGGGATCGAGCACACACTCAGCAAGATTTCTGACATCAAGTTGGGTGGTGCATTTGACATGCTGGATGGAAGGGATGCCGTCCAGAAGGCCTGAAGAGTGAGCCCATGTGAAACTCATGAAGTTCAAGGCCAATTGTAAGGTCCTGCACCTGGGTTGGGGCAGTCCCAAGTACAAATACAGGCAGAACAGAGAATGGGTTAAGAGTACCCCTGAAGGGAAGGGTTTGGAGTGTAGTGGTGATGAGAAGCTCAACACTGGCCCAGAGAAGCTGTGGATGCCCTGTCCCTGCAAGTATTCAAGGCTAGGTCAGATGGTCTTTGAGCAATCTGGTCTAGTGAAAAATGTCCCTACCCCTGGCCATGAGAGTTGGAACTAGGTGATCTATGAGATCTCTAACCAGGCAAGCCATTCTATGATGAAAAGCAGATAGCAATGAATTTAAGGTAATACAGGATAAGAGTGTTATATTTTCAGTGATTAAATAACCTGGTAAAAATATTTAATTCCTTTCATAAGAGCCAAAGAGTGACAGGATTTTAATAAGTCAGAATGTGCTTGATATTCAAAAGGCTGACACATTCAAGCAAATCTTTGTCCTTGTTGTCTCCAGACTGACTAAATGGCGATAAGTTCAGAGTTGACATTCATAATATAAGGCTATAAAATATGTTTACAGGTTCACTGAGTTCAGCTCAGTGAACCTGTTGTCATAAGCAAAACATCAGAGACATCCTTCCCCCAAAGTTATCAAGTTCCCATCTCCTAATAATTACATGTGCTGTTCACTGTCCTTTAATTATAACCTCCGTGGCACTGCAGAAAACTGATCCCTTCTTTGTTTAGATTGCTTTAATTCATGGAAAAATAATACACCTTTGGGTGGAACATGCACAGGTTCCTCTCCCTCAGTTACTGTAATAAACCTCTTCTAATATTTACTGCAACAAGATGTCGTTAAAGTGTGCATTACAAGACCATAGGATTTCTGCTATAATTTGTGGTAATGGTGTATGCCCAGCAATTAGAATCTTTTTGTAACAGGATATTGATTCATTGTAATACAGCTCTGTAAAGAAATACAAACAAGAAGACAAAATAATGACTCCTTTATTCTTAATTGCTTTCACAGATCACTGCCTAGTGACTTTTTTTATAATAATGAAATATCCCTCTTGATTGAAAAGGAGTCTTTTTCTAATAACTTTTGGTAGGAGATTTTTTTTTTTTTTGTGATGGTCAATATACTTAACACAAAATAAGAGACCACTGTTGCTGAGTTTCATTTTGATGACAGCAGTTTTTCCTGCTTGACAGTTTGAGGCAGTGTGCTGTATTATAGCTAGTCCATTGTTTTATTTCCTCCAATTTTGACATGATGAAAGACCACAGAAAATGAGATAATATAAAACAAATAATTTTATTAGAAAATGTTGTTAACTAGTGGGATTATGCTTACAGATCCCTCCGTACAGAGTGGAATATCCTCATTAAGAAGAACTGTGCTTTAATCTGTCACTAGGTGTCAGTTATAAAATATTATTGTTGAGGCTAAAAGAAAGGTTATTTTCTGAGCTGCAAAGGACAGTAAGTCTAAGATTAGATTCAGTTGTTGAAGATATTGAAGATATATACCTGTATTAACAGTGAAGCCAACCACCTGTATCTCAAAGATATTTCTATGCGTTCTTATGTTTTATGCACTAATGAGAGTTGTTGGTATGCAAGTCTGCATGCAAGTTGTGATGGGTTGTAGCCTTCAAAAAAAAAGGTTACTCAGACTTTTGCTGTTACTTTTTGATTCTTTATCTTGTTAGTTTATGCTACTCTGTTGTAAACAGTCTGGTCTTAACTTAGGCTTTCTTAATGGTTGGATAATACGAGCAAAATATGAGAAAAGAAAAGGCACATTAGGGGCCTGTTCAAAGTGTTGTTTCTTTGGGGAGTGAACAGTCCTTCCCCTCCAGCATCTCCCCAAGAGATTAACACTCCATCTTGTCCCATGTATTGCCCTCTGGAGCAGTCAGATGTCTTTGATTAGCCTAGTCAGATTTCTTTGACACTTCCTACTGGGTCATCTGGGGACACAAGCTATGGGGCCCAATGGTAGGAGAAAGCACTAGGAAAGAAACTGCTGTTGACTGAGTAGCAGTTCTAGAAATACCAGTTGACATCTCATTTCATGTATTCTATTATTATTGAACAGATGTACTTGTCTGTTTGCTGCTGTTGATTTTTAGTCCCTGTTACCAAGGCAAATACTTCAGCCTCTTCCTCAAAGAAAGAAGCAAAGGAGGTATAAGTACTTTGCTTTCGTTTCTGCAAAAGTGTCAACTTTCCCAATGACATGGTGTGTTTTGCTGGTTAGATTCACATTTCCTTTACAAACACACCACTGACCCACTTGAATTATCATCTAGTCATAGAATAGTTTGAGCTTGAAAATACCTTAAAGATCATCCAGTTCCAGTCCCCCTGACACTGGCAGGGACACTGTCCACTACACCAGATTGCTCTAAATCTCATCCAGCCTGGCCAGCCACTTCCAGGGGTGAGGCATCCACAACTTCTCTGGACAATCACTGTCTCCTCACAGTGAAGAATTTCTTCCTTATATCTAAGCCTACTCTCTTTCAATTTGAAGCCCTTCCCTCTTGTCGTATGCCCTTATTAAATAATCTCTCTCCAGCTCTTATGTAGGTCCCCTTTAGTAACTGAAAGGCTGTTATAAGGTCTCCCTGGAGTATTATTCTTTCAAGGCTGAACAACCACAATTCTTAATAAGAGAGGTGCTCCAGTCCTCTGGTCATTTTGCGGCCTTTCTCTGGACTTACTACACCACGTCCCCATCCTTCCTATGCTGGGGGCCCCATAACTGGATGTAATATCCCAAGTGGGGTCTCACAAGAGCAGAATAGAGGGAGAGAATCACCTCCCTCGACCTGCTGGCCGCAGGATATGGTCGCTTTCTGGGCTGCAAGCATGCACTGCTGAGATATGTTGAACATTTTGTCAACCAACACCCCCAAAACCTTCTCCTTTGGGCTGCTCTCAACCCATTCTCTGCCCAACCTGTATGTGCTTGAGATTGCCCCAACCCCAGTGCAGGACCTTCCACTTGGCCCTGTTGATCTTCATGAGGTTCACGTGGGCCCACCTCTTGAGACTGTCCACATCCCTCTGGACGGCATCCCTTCCCTGCAGCATGCTGACCACACCACACAGCTTGGTGTCAGCAGATAACTTGCTGTGGGTGGCCTCAATCCCACTGTCCATGACACTGACAAAGATATTGACCAGTGCTGGTCCCAGTGCTGAACCCTGAGGAATGCCAGTCATCACTGGTCTCCACTCAGCCACAGAGATGCTCACCACAGCTCTTGGAGTGCCACCATCCAGCCAGTTCCACTGAATGGTCCATACATCAAATCCATGTCTTTCCACTTTAGGAAATAACCCTATGGGGCAGGGTTAAACATCCATGTAGTCTGTCCCCTTTTCCATCCCAAATGTCCCAAAAAATGTGAAATCATCAGATCGGAGATACGTGCTTAACTATGAGTTTAAAACTAGTATCAATTTTGCACTCCAGTTTTCTGCTTTCAACTGAAGAGTGATTTCACTTGCCAGATAAACAAAAGAGATCCACCAAAAACAAAAAAATTCCTCCCATACAGTGTCACACTGAGGTCTGTCAATGGCATACCCAAATGCTAAATTTTCTATCATGAAGTTGTCAAGTAAAACACATACTTAAGACCCTGATCAAAATCAGAGTATGTTTCGCTAGATTTTCAAGCACATGAATAATGTAAGAGGCCCAAATAATAGTTAGCAATACTATCTGTATTATAGGACAGATTCTTCAACCTGTAATTGTCTGCTATTCTAGGCCTCATTGCATACTATTTCCATTTCAAATATAATGACTTTTAAAAATATATTTTGGCACTTAATTTCATTGATGGTGAATGATAAAGCGTTTTCATATCAATGTTAAAATCTCTTAAGTGTGTTATACCATAATGACAGACTTAGTAAAAAAATTTGTTTATTAAACTACAAATATTTGGACTAGTATTTTATGTTTTATTTCATTTTGAAATGCAAATCACACTATATTAATTCATATTTTATTTCTATTCTGACAGATTTTCTGCAATGTTCTTCAGGAAGTAATCTTGAGACACAAACTCATAATTATTGGGTAGGTACCCAAAAAAGTGCATATGTGCTGTATAAATATTCAAGATGATCAATTAATAAACAAAGAACTTAAGAATAACTGTGTTGGGCCAGACCAAGTTGATGGATAGAACAGAATACCAAGTGAAAAATTATGAAAACAGGGCAAGTGAGTATTCATGATTCTCCCAAGCATTGCAGCAGATTGGTTACTTGCAATATGGGTGGTTCATGAGCACTGTGTACTCTGTGACCTTATAGATATCTGTTCCATGAACTTTTCCATTTTGGCCTTTCACCTGTGCAAGCTTTAACTTTCAAAAAACCCTTTCACAAGTAGTGCTTAACATTAACACACACTGCATGAAAAAACACCTCATTTTGTTTCTTTTTAACCAGCCACCTATGGATTAATTTGGTGTCGCTACTTCTACCATTGAGAGACCCAACAAGCAAGTGATGCCTATTCACCCTTCCCATGCCACTCCCAGTTTTTTATGAATTTATCATATATCCCCTCAACTGTCTGTTTTCCAGGCTAAAGCTTCCTAGCCTGTATAATTTTTCCTCCCCTGGAAGTCATTCATAATTTTTCCTCCCCCGGAAGTCATTCATACCTTTGATCATCTTTATTGGCCTTCTCTCTATCTACTACAGCTCTTCCATATCCTGTTTTGAGGTGAGAGAATCAGGGCTGCCTGGAACATTTAGTATGCAAGGACAAAGCAACACCTTGATAATCACAAGCATTATTTCTCAAACAATTTTAGTGTTTACATTTATTAAAACATTTATTTCTCTCAATTCTCTATTACAAGCCAGGATTTGAAATTCAAGATTGACTAATGAGTACTGCTTTTGGCATAGCAAATTCAAGTTTGTTTTTAAGTGATAGAGCTTCAGGCTAGAATGTGTTTGCAAGCTAGGTTTGACTGTGCTGAAACCAGACAATGTAGATCCAGTTCGACCTTTGAATGTTTAGACAATAATGATTCATGCTAATAGAGGTTGTCTAAAGCAGTTCAACTCCAGCTCACTAAATAATTCATTATAAAATATGTTAAACAGGGTCGTAGACACAAGTGAGTCATAGATGTTAATAGACCAGGGCAGTCCAATGTACTTAGGAGCAATGTGAGTGAGATGTCCTCCTAAAAGGGTCCAAGCTCTGTTGGCCGCCCAGCTGGGACCACTTTTCCTGTGGTATAAAACAGCAAGGCAAAACAGCGCACCCTGAAAAAGAGCACCAGACTTGTCCCTTTCCCATATTCTGGTGCAATTACTCAAAAAAATATTTAGTGGAATTTCATCCCAGACATCTGACAGGCCATTCATGAATGTAGACAGAATCAGCTCTTTCTGTAAGCAATGGAAGAATTTGACTCCATATTTTATTGAACTGCTATAGTTCTATTAGAATTATAATTTAAGTGGCATATTTTACCTTTTTTTTGTGCTAGAAGTATAATTAACTTTCACAGGTTTTTAAAGTGTTTTTAAGAAACAGATTTATCCTATATGTTATAATATTCTTTCAAAATTAAATATTTAATCATATTATACTCAACATGGTACATATATCAATTTAGTCAATTAATTTCTGATCATAATATTTCATGACTTGTCAGCACAGAGAATTTTCAACAAATAGGCATGTTTTTCTTGACTAAAATCAATTGCTACTTCTATTTTACAAGGGTGTTTTTTACTTTAGGCATTCTTGTGTTACTTGGTTTTCTTACTGGATCATTTTGCAAATTTAAAGCTCTGGCAAGGTTTCATTTTTTTACCATCTGCTCTTAATTACGCATTACTTTTATTTCCATAACAAGCTTAAAAAATCATTCAAGGAGTCCAAAGTGGATATGCATTTTAATGAACATTCATTTATTTCTATGCATAACTTGAAAAATGAAAGCAATGAGAAAAAATGTTGTCAGTTCAACATTATGACTGAAAATTTGAGTAACAAAATGTAAAGATGCTTGAGGTTGACATTTCCCAACATGTGAATAATTTGGAGAATTTGGTGCTTATCACACTGCTATAACAGCAAATATGTTTCTCCTAATCTTTGAATTCAACAAGAAATAAATTAATTAATTAAACAATAGAACAAGAACTTGAATTATTTTAGTTTGGAACTGTGAATTAACCAGACACAATAATCTCAGTATAAAAGACCATATCCTGTACCTAATAAAATGTTACTAAATTAGCACATTTCTTAAAAAAAATCTAACATAATCTAACAAGTTTTCTCTAAATAAAGGTTTAATAATATGGTATTGAAAAACTCTTGAAATCACTCTGAAACTCCAGAACACATCGTCAGTTACAATTTGAAATGTGTAATGGAGATTTGTACGTCTTTCGTGCAGTGACTTCTTTCTTGCTGGACAGGTTTGAGTTGCCATGAGTACTCCACCCATGAATATATGAAAGATTAACAAGGAAAAGAATTGGTGAAAAATATAAGCTAGGACTGAATTAGTACATGAATGACATGCACTGAGAATGGCATTGCTTTGAGAGGAAACAATCGAAAATGCTCTGCACTGAATCAGCAAAAAAAGTACCGAACTTTTCCCATGATCTTTGAAAATGGGGATAGCATTGGACCACTGCTGCAGTGCATGCACTGACTAACATTACACTCCTCTCAGGCTTGTCTGTCTTTTCCATTCAAAGATGGAAATTTGAGAAAATGGAGTCAGGATTATGTTTACTTCCCAACTCACATACAAGTTCCATCTGTTTAGAGGAACATCAATAACACTGCAGTAAGAGAAGCTGTTGAATGTGTTGCAATCAGATTTTGCAAGACATGAGAATCCTGCTGGAAAAGCCTGCGATAAAACAGGTCCTACGCAGAGCGTTGCTCCCAGGAAAGAGCTGATAACAGTGGCCAGCTGCATGTGACACAGGGGGTCAACAAAGGGAGAAGCCGCCTCTATGTGCTACAAAACCTGAGATGTCACTGGGAGGGGACAGGCAGAGGGGGCCAAAGGGTGCAAGCCTTTACTCAGCATGCGTGATTTGACAGGTCTGGACAGGCTATAGGTGAATCCTTCAAAACTGTTACTTCCTTGTCAAGGAATGAACAAGTGACAATGATTGTATGGGAGGTACTGCATTGGAATTGTTCATCTTTTCTTTGCAATCAGTTAGCTGCAATTTGCCCCAGGAAAGGGCTAACCACAGCCCAGTTTTATCTAGTGAATGACTAGACACCACCTCTTGAAGTCACCCATCTGTGTATAGGGTGAGGACCATGTGGATATTTACAATTAAATCTGTGGCACAATAGCACAGCAACAATAACATTACATTTCACACAGGACCCAATGCCAGAGTTATGTTTCATGCAGTCCAGCTATGATCATCCAGTAATAGGAATATGAGTGGTGCCAGCACCATGAGAGAAAAATATTAAAGATGAGCTGAAGTGAGGCAATAAAAAAGCTTCAACGGTCTGTAGCCTACAGTGTAGCCCCCACAATTACAGATCCCTGTTCCTCATCACACCTGAGGTGAATACACCCAGATGTCTCCTGAAATTAAACCAGAGCTGATCAGGCCTTTGAACTATTCTACCCCATGAAGTTGATGTGTGAGAAACTGATTTTTTATCAAGAGTTAATGATGCTTTTTAATTATATTGTATATAATTCTAAATTGTATTATATCATAAATTAAAATATCACTCCATAAAATGTTTACTTTCATTGTTTTCTTATTATTATTACACTATAGTGATGGATGAGCACCTGTCTCACTCTGTTCCTTTGTCAAGAAAGGATCATTTTAGGTAACAGCAAAGGTTTCTGTAGTCAGCAATCACAGCAATTTATATGACTGACTTGTGGCTGATATGTGCACAATCTATAGTAAAGCTTTTAGTCAAATGAGGCTCAACCAGCCCTCTCATTAGAAAGGAGCACTTAATGAGTGAAGTTCATTTTCTCTTTCTTATCTTTGTGATCTGTGTTAGCTAAACCCTCAAGACTCCATATTCCCTGAGTCTTTTGTTTCAATCTTCTAATCATAATCTCCATGAAAATACATCACATCTCAGGACATGCTCCATCAGTGGAGATCCCTGGCCAGCACGATGTTGAGATTGACTCTGCAGCTCTGCCATCAGTGTGGGTTCAACAGCTGACTTCATCAGTCAGGGACAGTTCCTAATCACCAGAAGTATGTTCGTGTAACACAAGTTGTGCAGAAGTTTTTAATGTTCATTTCATGTCATTTCACCAACAATGGTACACACAGTCCTTAAATTCAATGCTGACTCTTTCTGCAGCATGTAGAGGCAAAGCTTAAGATCTTGTATGAGGATCCTAAAGGAACAGGGAGCAGCCTAAACTGACAACCCAGAAGTATTTAGGAGGAAAACTTAGCAGTTAATCCATGGCTGTAAAGAGGATTAAGAAGCCATCTATTTGCACAGGTTAGGTGCTTCAATCAATTCTTACTCATAAAATGTGGGAAGACAGGGTATAATCAGCAGTCTGTGCTACTCAGGCTATAGTATTTACTCTACGAGGCATTACTCTAGTATTTAAATTCATTTTCTGCCTCTTTTCTGGGCTACTTGTGGGAGTGCCCAAGGTTATTAGGTGTTAACTGTCTGCAGTGAGAAGGTTTCAGGTGCCTAATGGTTTTTCCACTAGTATGGAAATTGGGGGGCTCAGTCTTGAATCCCGTTCCAAAGAACACATCATAGCATTTTTAATATTTATTTGTAAATGGAGACTACCCACTCATCCTCCAAATCCGTGTTTTGTGTACCAAGAAATCTTTTATAAGAGACCTCAAGTATAAGAGCTGACTCAGGGTTTCTCAGAGACCTTGTGCTACTGAGTTGTCCTCTCATATCCAGCCTAACGTTCCTCAAACCCCAGTGACAATGGTGGGTGTGCAAACAACTTTCATCACATACATTGTTAAGATTTTAAATACTGTAGACTGAATGCTTTAAAAATATTGACCTATACATGATCATTTATTTTTACAAAGAGATTTCCAGTACCCTGTGGCTATCAAGGCTCTTGTGCTGCTGCTGCTGCAGCTTTACAAACTGCTGGCTAAACACAGACCTCAGCAGGAATACTTACAGTGCAATCTAAACCTTGATGCAGCTAAACAATTTGAGGAAAAGAAAACAATAGCACAGCTATGCTCCTTCTGCTGTCCAATTAGTGTATAGGGCCTCATGGAAGATGGTGAACAGAAGTAGAGAAAGGGAAGGACAATGACAACAATGAAAATATTCTCCTATTGTCATTTTGCTAGGTACTGCACAGCTCATCATGACCCAGTACTTCTAAGAGATTTGAAATCTCTGAACCTTCCTCTGTTCTCTGTTCCATCATGTCTTTATGGGCATGTAGACCTGTTCCTAGAGGAAAAGCCTGCTCCAATTACAGCCCATGTGTCAAGCGAGACACTGTACAGGACTTCTGAAATTATTATCTAAACCCTAAGGATCTTCCCTTGGAGAGAGGATTCTTCCAGTGTCTCTCCTCCTATCTTCAAAACTCAGGCCTGACCTTAGCCATTCACATAAACAGGATGTATGGAAATATATGCCTCTTTAACCTTTTGTCCTCCAGTGCACAACATAATGAGTGCCGTGAGAAGGGTGGATTTGTCTACTTTGAAACTTGGAATTGGTCCTGAAGGGCAAGTCTCACTTGGGCCAAGAAACATGAGCTGCCTGTCTCTATCTTATGTAGAAAGCAGTCTCATCTCCTCTCCTCGACTTTGCTCTTCAGAGAAAACAAAAGTGGGTGTAGAAGGGAAGGTAGTGAAGATGTCTGGGAAAGAAAACAATGGATTGCTAAGGGTAAATTTCCTATGTTTTAGGTGTGTTCTCACAATAATTGCTTTGAGCCCTCCAGGATACAACAGAGTACTGAAATTCACTGGTGCTTCTAAGATCAGACTGGGTGGTTATTAGAACGAGAGGGAGGAGTTAATGGTTTTTATTAACAGATACGTAGAGCAAGTCTGTGTTTCAGAATTGATCAGAGGTATCAATAAAACTTCTTTTTTTCTGATCATATGAAATACATAATTCCTTAATAAGAATTTATTTTCTGTCTTCTTCTCTTTCTGTTTCATGATCAATTATTTATTAATAAACTTCAGGCACCTACAGATATTTAGTACTATTTAATATATATTTTAAGGTTAATTTTCATTCAGGGGAATCTGAAATCAGTATGCTCAGCATTAATGCTTTTAGATTAAAAAAGTTGCATCCTTAATACACTGGCAAGTTACTTACAGCTACAAAAAAGGGTGTAGGAAATAATTGATACTGTAGGCATATAAGCAGCATCTCCAAAGCCTGTCACTTGCTGTCTCCACTGGCAGTAGCAGCATTCCTGCATCATTACATTACCACCAGTAAAGACCCATTGGCACCTACAAGTCTGATGTGAGGACTGCCTGTAATGCCACCGGGCTTTTGTCATACCTGTGCCTCCCATGTTGGTTTGCCAAACTGGGAATGTGGATCTGGGGATGGCTGTAGGCTTAGGCAAAACAGGAAACTGTCTAGGTCAGTAGGCTGCCAATTCATCACCATGCTGTGTGGGTGCCAGGGAAAGGGCATCAGATTTTCCAGCAGTTGGTATGGCTCAAGTGGCTGATCCCTGCTTTTGTTTGGAGCATTTCACATTGTCGTTTCAGCTGACCTGATGGTAGATGAAAAGGAGAGCAATTGCCTGTCTCTTTTTCCTATTCCCTTTTTCCCAGGAGGCATTAAGGTTTAACTCCTGAACTCCAGGATCCTTTTGTAGATTTCCTATTGGTAAGAGAGAGACATAAAGACTCCATCAAAATATATTTGTCATGGGTATATCAGAAACATTAAAAATTTCAGTCTCTATAGGGAAAGATTAGATAGCAATTAAGAACCAATTAGAAGGTCATGTGACATTTATGGCAGGTAACAGCAATGAGCAAAAGGCTTGTAAAGGAATGGTTAGAATGATGCCTTAGGTTTTAACTTTCATATTTTTCAAATCCTGTACTGCCTAGTGTGTAACTCTGAAGTTTCTTGTAGCCTGTTAACTTCTGCTCTCCATGCTAGGTAGACATAACAAAGCCTCTCTGGGCCTGCTCTCCAAGGACACTCAGACCATCCTAGGCCCAAAATGTGTAAACCAAAAGCTTCTGAAAGGGGAGCAAGCTTGGGGAAATTACATCACTAAACTGAAGCTTTAATTGGAGAATTAACCCTGATATGCAAATACCAAACCTATAAAAGTGTAAAGAACTCGTGACCTGTCATCCATCTTGGGGTCCTTCTTGGCAGTAGCCTCTGGCTCCCCAGGGGGTACCTTTGAAGGCCCTTCAAATAAATACCTACCTTTATTCCCTTTTTCTTGTCTAGTTTCTGTTTTTAGGTGACCTCTCAAGGCATCAAGAACAACTGCAGAAAAAACTCTAACCCATTATTGCAGGGAAGTGCTTTCACTGTGTGGTAGGATGTTTTTCCTTGAGAGTTCCTTTAGTAGCGTTAGACAGGAGGCCAAGATTCTGGTAATGTTCACCATGACCTGGTAGAGAAGATGGAGCAGACAGAAATATTCATTGATATGTGAGACAAGAAACACTGCCTCAAGCATGCAACTGAGAAGACAAAAGACAGAGCAGTTGAAAGATTTTGGTGGTTTTCAAGCCCATTGCCAGATGTAAAGAATACTGAGCATAATACTGAGATCAAAGGGCTTTTGAATATTACCAGTCCAGCACTGAATAAAATTGTCCTTTACAGAAAGGGGTCTAGAGGGAGGTAAGTTGGAAAGCAACCAAAGTCTCAAGTTTGTAAAGAAAAGAGCACACTGCCAGAAATAATCTTTGTTTTTAATTTCTCACATAACTCAAGAGTACAAAATTGAGACACTGTGCCTACTGCCAAATGGTTTACATTTTACCATATAGAATATATTGTATATTTTTTACTTAGAATATTCTGCATATAATGCAAGGAAAGTAAGCTTTAATGTGTTTTAAAAATCTGGTGTAAAAAATATATGTCCTACGTAACTGTCTCTTTTTTTTGCCTTAAGTAAATATAACTCTTAAGATATAACATATGTTCTGGTTTCCAGAATACTATTGATTTTTTCAAAGTTGGGAAAACAGAATGATGCCCTTGAAAAAGCTCATACTGCAAACAAAAAAAAGGTGGAAAAGGCAAACAGGGCCTTGATAATAATATCAAGACACAAGAATAACAAAAATTCTTCTAAAAGAAAGTGAGTTTGTTTCTTACATAGAAAGATGATAATTTCTTTTACAGTGTGATAGAATAAAGCAATGCTTTTTTTAAAAAATTGAAGAGAGAACTCACTACATTTATTAACATAAAATATTACCATGCACTAAATTAAAATGAATAGTTGAGGTGAATATGTTGAAGACGTTATATCACTGACTTGCAGATAATAGTCCAATTTGCAAATAGTTCCCCTTGGGCCAATCTACTTGATAGTCAAAACCACATACACCTGTGAATGTATTTATGAGATAACAATATGCCTCCTAATATTATCTTAAAATGGATCAATATAGATTAATGTCGTTCCTTTGCCATGAGTTGTACCATGAAAACTTTTATTCGCCATAGCTGATTTTTAGACTTTTTCTATTCCATTCACCCTTGCTGCTTTCAATATGAAACCATCTTGGAAGACTGCTGTATGTTCATGGGTGTAATATTTACTTCTTGTGTGTCTTTGGGGAAAGGAGACTTTTTTATTATTTTGCTGGTCTCTTTATGGCTGATAACTGTTGATAATACAGCAGCACATTCTCTAAAACTGTCTCTTCTCATTTAATGCTTCTCTGTCTCTCCACAGCTGCGTAACACAGCAACTTTGCCAGCTTCTGCCGGCCACTCTATCTCTTACAAGCCTTTGAAGCATGTTCTAGCTCCTGTTAAGAGTGCACATAAACACTCCAAAGAGTCAATGCATTTTCACAATCAAAGTCATAAATCCTTATGGGGTGACCTTGTTATTTCTGTTCTTTCCATGGCTTATTTGAGTTTCTTCATGTTTTTATAGGGACACCGGAAGACCAGTGCCACATCCCTTGCTCTGAAGTCTGTCTTTTCAACTCAGGTGATCACAGGGTCGTGCTTGCACCGCCAATGCCACTGGAGTATCTGCACAACCATGGGAACACGTATGGTTTTCCACCACACCAAGGTCAAGCATTCGCTGTATGTTTGTGTTTTCTTGTTTTGGGAGAGTTTTATCATCATGTCTAATATCAGTGTGTTACTTTTGAACTTGAGCAGCTCACTGTTAATTCTCATGGGTAGATCACAGAAACGTCACTAAGTCTTTTATTTATTTAGTTTATTATTTATATAATAAATGGGTACACAGTAGGTGCACATAGGCATAGAACAGTATAAGCAAATGAAGCCATGTTCATGCATAACGCAGCAGATTTCACTGGAAAAGATGTAGAGGCCCCAGTGGTGATAGACACGAAGAAATACTGCATGTTTTCTCACTTGTATGGTCCTGCACCCCAAATGAATTGTCGCTAGATCAGGTTGGTTTGTTTATTTCATTTTTATATCCAAGCAGAAAAAAATAGAGAAGGTGGCTGTTTTGAACAAAGAAAGAATAGTTGAAAATGCCAGGCTAATGCATTGTTCGTGAAAGGGGAGTGAAAGCAGTCCTAAAGACAGATATTACTGGATGTTCTGCACACAGTCACACTGATAATTGTGATACTGATTGGTGGGCAGCCATCAAACTCAATATGAGGTTACTTACTGGTTTGTGGCTGTTTGCTCATAAATGGCATCCTTTTTCTGAAACTTCCTTGAAACACCTCACAGGGCAGGAATGTCTATAGCCCATCCCATAGGAATGAAAATAAAGGTATGGAGCCATGAAGTAACTAGTCCAAGGATGCAGACTGTGATGAAAAGGACCAGGAAAAGTTTCAGATCAGCTAGGTCCTGATTCAGCCTTTGACTCTCATATGATTTTTTTTTTTTTAATATTGGATCAATATTAAATCAAGCCAACCTGTGCTTTATATTGCAAGTAATCATTATATCTAATTTCTTGGAGAGCTCCACATGGACAAGCCCACTGTAGAGTTTGTCAGAGAGCTTGCACATGAGCTGGGTTCCTGAGAAAAGCCTTTTAAAAAACAGCACCAAGGATATAGTGGTATGGTTTAATAGTCAGCATCCCTTTCGTAGCTTACTTCTCCACCCCTTATGTGCAGTACTTCAGGAAACACTACCCCTCTTCTTGGGTTTGCTGTCTCAGGGATGTCCCTTCTCTAGTTTTATTGTAGTTCCATTGCCAAGTTTGCTCCACCAAAAGCCTTACAGCAAAGTGGTGGTGTTGTGGCAGCTGCTGTGTGCCCAAAAGCCCTGCTTAAAGAAAAAGTAACAAAATAATTTCTGCTGGGACAGCTTCCCCCTTGGGCCCAGTTGCACACTGGGTCTTGCTTTGTCTGATGATGGGGTAAAACTGTTCGTAGGAAGCCACCACAGTCCTTCAGCAGCAAGCCAGAGCACCCCGATCCTTCACTGCTCTCATGTATGGTCAAAAAAGTGGGTGTTTGCCACAGTTTGCAGGGACAGGAAAACTGTCTACCAGAGCTTGAGTCCTTGCTGAGCCTTGGAGACACCTCTGGTCAAGGACCCAAATAGGAAAGAAAAGTTTGACATCCAGGGTCCCACCTCAAGTCATGAGAAAGCAGGCTGAGCCTACTCACACTTGAGCCATGAATGATAACAGGGAATTTATTTTCTTTTATTTATTCCGCCTACCAGCCCATCTTTCAAAGAAGGAGGACGGAAATGGTACAAAATATTAATTCTCTGGATCTGTGATCCCAGCCCTAGAGCATGATGTCTGCAAGGAATGTTCCTTAGATTAAGAAACACCTAGAATTAACCAATTTATTTTGCACATATTCCAGATGCTTTATACAGCATTTATTTTTTACAATTATTCAGTGTAAATCTGCAGATACATGAAACTTTATGTACAACCAGGAAACATGGAAAAGCACCTGAATAATGTAAGATGCACACTATTACAGGGGAGTCTGTACTGTGTAACAGAGCAGAAATCCCTGGTGTATTACTGAGCTAGTACAGTTAACTGCAATTGGTGGCGTGTTGCATTCAGACTAATTAGCTGGAAAACAGTTATGCTGTTTCAAAACCTTACCTAGAGTTTCTTCATTGTGCTATTATGTGCTTGTGAACATGTTGGCTCAAATATCAACCACTGCATAGCATCATATAGATTTGATCCTAAGTATGTTGGGTTTTATAATTTTTAAAAATGCAGTGTCCTTGTGCTGAGCACTTTGTGGAACATTCCAATACAAAGATGTATTGAATTCTTTCAGGTATGATTCATTATCTCATAATCTAGGTAAAGAATACTTTGAACAAATAGTATCAGTAATTATTTCTGGTGACAGATTAGTGGCCTATCACTGCATAATAATGAGAATGCTAAGAAGCAAGATTTTAGCTTTTTGGAAAAAAATGTGCAGTTTTTTTGTTAGAAAGCTGGGGCAAGAAAGAAGGAGGGGGCATTCGGACATTGAAAAGTGCTGCATTGGTTTTATATCTTATATTATTGCTGTTTAGCTATCAATTGGCAGGATCCTGTGCTTGCCATGGGCCTTGCTTGCCCAGCTGTGTATTAGAGCCCAATGTTCATTAGTGGCCAGTTTTTGCTTTCACTTCTTGCTGTAGTGCTGTGCCTGAGAGTTGTCTTGGGGTGGCTCTATGATGTGTATCCCCTATCACGGCTCTATGCCAAAACATTAATTTTGTGCCTTTAAACTGAGCTTGAGAGGGGAGAGAAAAAAAACCAAATGAACTTTTCAAAGCAATTTCTCAAGGACACAGAGATAGAGACTCCTCTGCATCCTCCGGCTGTGGTAGCACGGAGGGAGCACCCTTCTTGTTTCTTCAGCCAGTTTTTCAGGGTTTTTTTCCGGCGTAAGACAGAGAGCTGAATTTTGTTCTCTTGGGACTTTGGTTTTTTCCTTCTTCTCTTCTGGACTGTTCCAACAACATCAGAACACATCAGGAGAATTTTCCACCAGGAGGGGGGCCCACCCCCACGGCAGCTCCGAGAAGGAGGGGCCATACCTACAGACGGACTCTGAAATCTTCCCAGATTCCTCTCCACAGCGAGAGATTTTATTATTCAGCATTATTATTCTTTTCCTGTGTGTTTGTTAAATAGTTTTTATCTCTTGCACTTTCCTTCCAGGAAAATTTCTTTTTCCCAAACCTGGTGGGGGGCAAGGGTGGTTGTAACCTGTTTTTCTCTCAGAGGATATATTGCTAGATTTTGGGCAAACTAGCACAGAATATTTTGATAGCAGCAGTGGTGATGGGCCTTGGGCAGGCAGGTTGCCAGGGCATCACTGCTGGTTCTGTGCTGCTGTCCTGGACAGGCTGGAACTCCGGTGTGAACTTGAGTTGAAGGGATCATTCCCTGTGGATGAGACATTCTGCATCCATGGTTGTGTCTGTGTTGCAGCAGGTGTACCTCTGAAGGGGCTGTGGCCCAAGGAGAAGTCCATACAGGACAAGGTAAACTTGGAGCCATCGGTGATTGTGGGTGATCCATGCTGCAGCAGGTGCACCTTGTAGACCAGTGGCTGTGCATGAGGTCATGCTGGAGCACCTCAAAGCGTGTGGCCATGGATAAGCCCACGACAGAGCAGGAACACCCCTGGAGGGACTGCAGCCAAGGGTGAGGCCATGTTGGAACAGGTTTACTTCCGAAAGGACTGTGGCTGTGGGTAAGGCCATGCTGGAGCAGGTCTATTTCTGAAGGCATTGGCCCCTGGAGAAGGCCCTGCTGGAACAGGTGCACCTCAAAGGGATGGTGGCTGTGGATCAGTCTGTGCCACAGCAGGTACACCCCTGAAGAGACTGTGTCTCACAGACAAGGCTGCAGATGGTGCAGCTACCCCTGAGGAACTGCAATCTTTGAATAAGTCCACATCCAACTCAGATTATCCAGATGAGATCTCTCCAACTAGGAGAGCTTTTGTTTCAAGGTGCTATAGAGCTGAAAATCTTGTTTGTTTTTACACAAAATTTCTGGGTTTTTTAAACAATAAATTGTCCCTGCCCTTCCTGTTCATTGCAGCCTTTCCTGAATTCTTCTTCAACCTCAAATAAATATTCGAATCGCTGCAATTCTTTAATGGCCTCCATTGATTTTTGGCCCCAAGGTGAAAGACAAAGGGATGGACTTACATCATCTCAACAATTTGGGCAGAAGCAAGCAAGCAGGGACTTCTGAGTCACCTTTCAGCTCAGCGGCACACCAATATCAGCTGTACCTCAAATGGGACTCTGAGCATCTGGGAGGTACTATCACATCTTTACTTCTGCCTGTCAGCTACTTAGACTTTATTTTATTATGCATGTCCTGTATTCTTCAGCCTCAGGACAATTTTCAAAAGTCAGCAGCAGAATTTGTGGTTTACTGCCTAACGGGTGAATCTGGATCGCATTTGTAACAGTATTTTCGTGTTAAAACTTTTATCTAGAAAGAATGACAGATATTTGCTGTGAACTTGGAGAGGATGGATGATGCTTCCTTCATAACATCCACCTATAATGTCCAATCTTATAGGAAGCTAGATAGAACTATAGACACAATAGTAAGGGATTTTTTTTAATAAATTAATGCAATTTGCATAAGATTAATTTGTGGGCAATGTGTTGCAGGTGACTCTGAGTGTTGTTTGACTAGGTAACCTGATAATAGTTATTAATAAAATTCAAATAACCCTTTCACATCTTCCCTGATAAAATACCTGTCTTCTAGAAAAGCCAAGCTGAAATACGTATAGACATACATGCTGGTTATATGGTATGATTATATGGTCATTCCATGGGTATTCCATGACAGGAACATCACTGATTAAAGTACTGACTCAATTTTATTTTGATATTCCTATATTATTAGGTCAGTTAATGGTAGGAACACCAAGGAGTCACCTTCTTCATGTAGGTCTTATTGTCCTCATGGGATATTAAATTTAAGGTGGAGTCTGTAATGTCTGTGGGGTTTCATCGTGTGACCTACAAATAAAAACAGAATCCATAAAATGTATAAATGACAGTTATGTTTATCTTCTAGCTAATTGGGAATAATTATGTGAATTAGTTGTGAATGCATTATTCTTTTCCTCTGTTGAAATGTGACCTTTGATCTTTGGTAACTACTCCCACACGAACAGCACAGCGCAAACATCACAGAGGATGGTGTAAAGTTTCTCCCTCCTACTGCTCTGCAAAGCCCTTATTTGCCTGCACAAATATTTTTTGAAAGTTTCATATATTTGCTCTGGCATGCATTTTGCATATTTTTACTAGCAATTTGACTCTTTATCTGTATGCTTTAGCAAACTTACTCAGAGCTTATTTAGGGCAGGTAAACAGGTGGAAAACCACTAACCTTAAACCACTTTATACCAAATTGCTGTGCATGGTCCTAGGGGACACTTGGCTCCTCAGCATCAGCTCATCTGAGCAGACCTCAGGGCCTTACTGTGATTGCCTGCTTGGCACAGACACATCTGCCTGCTGCAGATGTACAGGTATGGGACTGCCCAAGCCCACCAGATTAAGTTTGACCCAGTTCCCAAATTCTTGCTCTTTCTCACAGCCTCAATCTCAATGGTTTTCAAGCTGTGTAGATCATCTTTCCAAACACAAACTTGATTTGAATCACACTGGCATATTTTTGGCAAGGGTTCAGAACCTCATCAATCTTTATCAAGCACAAGAAAGAGCCACTTATTCAGACAAAATGACAGCCAACTACATGTGCTTTGCTGCCTTAGCTGATTGCTGAGCAGTCGCTTTGAGCAGTCACTTAGGTCCAAGGGATACAAAAGCACTTCCCCCTCTCTCAGCTAAAAACTTTCCCCAAAACACAGAGCACACTCTCAGTCCAGAAGCAGACATTAGGATCTCTCTCATTCTCAGTTACCAGTGAGACACCATCAATATGATCACCTTTTTTTCCCTTTACAGTGATACTCCAGCATCAGTCTTCTCAGAAACCTCCTCCAGGTAAATGCATTTAGTTTGCTCCCTCTGGTAGGCTTCAAAATAGAGAAATGTGTATCTCCAATGCAAAAGCCAAATCAGTACAAGCAGTCTTCTTTGGCTTCTTATAAATAACAACATTAGTAGAATGTAAAGAAAAAACACAGGCATGTCCCCTGGGGAGAGATAAAGACAAAGGAGCCACACGTGAGCCTGGTACTCATGTTGCCTAATGTAAGTTTGGAAAATGATTTTACAGGCACAACACTCAGATGTGAGAAGAATGGCGTAATTTTTTTTAAATTGTCAAATACATGAAATCTAAAAGATGCTTTAATCTAACTTTTTTGGACGTGTTGTATTGGAAGCACAGATTTATCATAGTTCCAGTGGAAGTAAAGCATTATGTCAGTTTTACTTAGAAAGACACTCCCTAATTTATCATACCATAACCAAATTAAGCTTGAGAACTACTAATCAGTAGGTGTCTATTATACAGCAAAGCATTAGCCTTAGCATGTACAATGCCTTCGGCATTCAACAGGGCATATACTGGAAATAAGAATTCCTTTGTCATTTGGCCAGGGAAGCAATTATCTTCGTAGTTCATGATTTGTATAATAATCAGTTAAAATAAGGTGTGTCATGGGCAGAAGCTTGTGAAAAAATTAAAGTTCTGGTTCTTATTTAGCACCTTTAACTGCTTAAACACCTGCAAATTACTGAAAACACTGACTGCCTATTCATATAACATAGTTTCTCTTTCTGCAGTGGTTCTGCTCCCTCCTCTCCCCTCCAAAACACACAGCTTCAAAAGAAAACTGAAAACCTTCTGTCACACTTAGTTTACAAAATTCCTCACATTCCAATTTTCTTTTTATAATTCCACATATGCACATATGAACAAGTTCACAGGTTTATGCACAACATTAACTCCTTGCTCCTGTTTCCACTCTA
Organism: Monarcha castaneiventris obscurior; assembly: GCA_026261815.1. Lineage (NCBI taxonomy): Eukaryota > Metazoa > Chordata > Aves > Passeriformes > Monarchidae > Monarcha > Monarcha castaneiventris. The sequence continues at coordinate 4,416,380 of JAMPIT010000379.1, forward strand.
ACATGACAAACATTTCAGGTCAGATCTGTGAGCCAGACATGTCCAGTGAGCTCTAGCTCACCTTTGGATACCCTCAGGAGGCACCATGGCCCTGAGGGAGCTCTCTGTTCCTCTTTTCCTCTCCCTCCTTTCCCTTTTTTCCAGAGGAAGAAGTGATATATGTGCTGTGGACAACACTATTCACAAATTGTACCATCTTGTTGCGCTGCTTTATATGCTGCTTATTTGGACCTATTTACACTAAATAAAGCAGAAGCTATTATAAACACTACTTATTTAGTGCTTACTTAATCCCCACCCATGTGAGTGGAGTTACTGGGCATGCAGGCTATGATAGCCCACATGCATTTGAGCTCAAGGTCAGGTAACTTATTCTTAATTTCCTTACACAGTGTTTGCTACCAATTACAACAGCATTTTGCTATTAGATAATACCAAAAAAGGCTTCATTAATGGTATGACACCAAGTGATAGAGACTACTCATACATTTTTTTTCCATGTCATCATTTTACTGAACAAAAAAAGTACTAATAATTGACATAGAATAGCTAATAGATCAAATTTCAGACCACCATCCATATGCTTTCTTCACAAGATAATTGCATTTAACCTTTGGGGATTAATCCATATTAACACTCTCCATGAAAGCTAGGAGGTCTCATGATTGCTCTGTTTAAAACTGTCTTAAGCATTTGCAAGTCTCATATAACACACAAGATCCAAAATAGAAATGATGTCACAACTGAGAATAAAAATTTAAAGTTTTTATTTATTTCAAATGACATTATTTCTCCATCCATGCCAAGGCTGTATTTCTTAGGATGAACCCCTGGTCTAATGGATCAAGACTCATGCACCCCTTCCTGAGATCCAGGTAACTTCTACTTCCTCTTCCAAGCTGATCTCACTTACAGAAGTTGTTGTGATGACATAATGAAAAATAGTTTTGAACCTGCTGCTTTCTGTAGGACTTCAAGAAAACTGTACCCTTGCCAAAAGCCCAGATGTAAGACTGTGAGGAGAACATGCACATAAACACAAATGCAAAATGGCAGGAAGAGTAAGCTATTATCATTTGAATTCTTCTACATCATATTGTTGAATGGAAAAAAAAAATTTAAAGACACATTCTTGTGCTTAGAAAGTAACAGAAAGTGCCACCCAAAATATAGTGATACAGTAACACAATATTTTTCCAATTATATAGCTCATACATTGGAACTGAGGAAGGAATTAATTCATAGATTTATAGAAAAAGAGGTATCTTTGTGGTCTTCTAATCTGATACAAATAGCTAAGACCATGCGCAAACTTGAACAAAGGGGAGAATCACATCTGGAATCAGAATTATCTGAAAATATCTTATTTGTTTTACTACAGCTTTATTTTTACCCTGCTAAAAAGTCATACAAATCTCTTTCATTGGTATCGAAAGTATTCAGTGCATTTACATTTCAACACATATTCCATCTTCCTGAAAGGCTGAATCCTGCAAAGCCACAAAACAGAGAAACGGTTTCTGTTTACATATTCATGGGAGTTATAACCACACAATAAAGTTAATTGACTAAAATGTTGTTTTTTATGGAGGAAAAGAGGATACTTGCCTACCAACCTTAAGGAGGAAGCCAGTCTTTGGTGGCCTGTGGTTATGCCAGAGCATCCTGTCCAGTGACCCAGTCAGCCTCTCTCCATGCAGTGATAGCCCTTAATAAGTGGATGCGATATTTTATGACAGGTGTAATACATTGGACTAGACACAACATTAATAGCACAACCTTTCTGATCCCAGTAAGAGCTCACATAATCACTCATACATATTTATCTTCCCCTACTATAGTATCTGGGTCCCAACTCATGCATAATGACACCTTCCTTACAAATGCATTTCATTGAATTGTTGATGTTTACAATATTAGTAGAAGATGAAATGTTCTTCAGATGTCCTCTAGTGTGAAATTGTTACTCATTCCTGAGTCAGTTCCCAGAAACTGTATTGTCTTCCAGGAGAATTTTTACTGCTTTAATCTCAGCTTTTATTGCCAAATTCAAATATTTATGCAAATTGACTGCTTAGCTTACTTACCTCTTGAAAACTCTAGATGTGGTACATGCTGGTACTTTTCAGTACTATCAAGACATTTCTAACAGGTAGATATAGAAAAACCAGAAATAGCAGAGAAGAGAAAAAAATCTTATTTCAAATGTGAGCAAACATAGGCACGACCAGTGTCCCCACAATCTCAACCGCTAAAAGAAAAAAATAATGTTTAAATACAACATTGGTAATCATTTTAACAAATGCGCTGCTAGTACTGAGAAATAAATTTTATGTTCTCTGTAGAGCTCTTGCTCAAATAATTGATTGAAGCTCCTGAATGTTCCAGCTGTACCATTAGAAGGAAATCCAGGAGAAAAGATTGAACAGAGCACCGCAACAAGAAACAGGATTGTCCCCGCTTGTTTAGCTTCAGCTTGGTGCCCAGGACAGAGTTATTGTCTCTACAAAAATGTCATTGTTTTTCTTTGCTAATCCTCTGTGTAGCTATGACAAGGACAGATGATTGCAATAAATCTTTTGTCTTTTCTTGATTCAAACTAGAGCAGCCTTGATCACAGTTAATGACTCATAGGCAAATAAAGGGAGAGGCCATCTTTAAAAAAAGATCTCTAAAAGTGATTTTTTTAGAAATTATGATAGTTGGTGCACTCTTAAATGAGTTATTTTATTGTATGTGGTGTAATGTTTCACATATTTTTGTCATGATCAAAATAAATATTTTTAGTATGTTTGATCATAATGAAGTTAAAACTTTGAGCCATCTCTACAGTATTGTGCTTTTGCCTACTCACTGAAATTGGTTTTAATTAGAGCTCAGCATGAGATCAAGGTCTTGAAAACTCCTCTCTGCTTCTAGGTAACAAAATTACATGCACGTGTAATCTGCAGTTTGTCAAATATCTCATAAAATCTGTGAAGTTGTTTTAGATGCTGTAGTGTGTCATACAAAATAGCTGAGCTTAGGTAGTGTCTTCTCTAAAATGTCTACCAACCAAAAGGTAAACCGGCCTGACAGGTCTCCAGGGTGGGGACTTTTTGTGAATAATTAGCCTTGAGCAATGAAACTCCAGAGCCACACCTGGGCTGAATCTTTGATCTGTCTTTACACAGCTAGAACCAAGTTAGAGAGTTTAGGCATTATCTTGATGTTGCAGGTGATAAAATCTTTACTCTTGCATACATACTGCAACAAATATATTTGTGTGTATATGTATACATGTATATCTATATATATGTGTATATGTATATCATATATATATATATTTATATAGTAAAAATTGATATTAAGGATCCCTATTCAATTACAATTTTTCATTGGTCATTCTGGTATGGCTTAATCACTTTTAGGATTTGTTATTTTTTCCTTTTTCATGTAAAAGATAATACTCAATGACACATTCTGTCTTGATAGCATCAGAACAATGTGTACAACAGTCAGTGTGCTGACAGAGCAGAATCTTTACCTGACCTATTTAGTAGGCACAATTGTCAAAGGCTGTAAAATGAAATAAATCAATCATTTACAATATGGTTTGGGTTTTTTATGCATAATACCCATTTTTTTCATACAAGTTTTATTAAATAACAGAAAGAGTCAAATTGTCTCATGTATCTGATCTAGCTGCATGTGGTCTTTATTGGACAGTCTACAAGAAGTGCGAACACAATGATAACCAGTTTGTTCCCTATTTTAATCCTTGATGCACTTCCAGCTCTACCTGTGGCTTTGGGCAAATCCCTGAACTTCTCTGTCTCTCTTACACGTGCAATAACAAGTATAATAATAATGAATTAATTGGTTATTTGTTTGCCATTTTGAGGATTGTTAGCTACATTCTTCTCTTGTTTATGCGAATGTAATACCCCAAATGAATGAAATTGTGACTGTAATTTAGAAAAATTCAAACACAGATTGTACCCTCATGCTTAATGTTGTACATCTTTTATATCTTTAGGTTCTGAAAATACAGATGGGAGCTGCCCATATTTTGAAAATGTCAAGAATAAAAGACTTTGCTTCTTCTACCCTGTGTAGCTATAATTGCTTCTGATTAAAAAAAAAAAAATTGTGCATTCAGCTAATAAACTAGACTCAACACATTGTTGTGAGTGTTTAACCTTTGCTGTCTGTAGTCCTTCAATAAAATCAGCATGTATCTGTATGGCTGGGCTGTTGAACTTGCTTTAGTCACACTTCTCACATAAATATTTAGATTTACTAAACTGATGCAGTTGAAACCACTAAGAAGTAACCATCTGACTAGGGGACAAATCATCAGGAAAGTACCTCTGAATTGTAGTTCTTTCATACGTTATGGAGTGTTGAAGAAGTCAGGCTAATTTGAACACTCAAAGAAAAATTCAAGATTTTCGTCTTGTTTTCAATATTGACACATTAAAAGAGTAATGTTTGTTACATATTCTGACTTTTTATTGAAATTAATCTATTTTAAATGAAAATATTTATGAGCTAGATTAATTCAGAATAATAAATAACCCTTCCCTTCTATATTTTGCTAGAGTTCTAATCAAGTAAGTGCTTTACAGGCAGGAAGAAACAGTCTTTTAGCAACACTGAGTATTTTGTAATAACCATATTATAATGCCTCTGATGAAAATACACTTATGTCTTTCCTTATAGACAAAAACAGAGTGGCATATATTCCTATTTTCAGGTAAAAATCATGAACACACATCTATTTCTCTTCAATTAAGCTTTTATGTGGCTGTAACAGAAACACAGCATGGTTTATTCTCTGATGTCAACTATAGAGATTTCCATACTAGGTTTAGACTAAATGTCTAAAAAGTTATTAAAAGAATAATAATGCTGCTTTAACACATTAACTTTCACCTTTGTTTAATAGATAATTTCTAAATTAATGTAATTGTTCTGTCCATTTGTATCTCAAAAAAATTAAAAAAAAACAGAACAAAAGGCACAATTCTGATTACCAAAAAACTGATTTTCTGATCCCATTTATGCTGGGACGCTCTGAATGGAAGACTTTCCCTATTTTTAAACTTCAGAAAAGCTGTGAATCCTTCTTCTTCTACCCTCTCCTTAGCAATGATGGCTTCACCAAACGGACTCTCAGGTTTGGGACTTGCCAAGGAAAAGTTAAGACAGGAAGACACCCTGGGTGGGACCCTGGACTTATATTCTCTCATCATCCAGGTTTGTTTCTGTGCTCAGACTTGTGGCTGATTCTCTGAGAAAGTCCAACAAATCTCACATCTAAGTGAGGTTTTAGTCAAAACCTCAAATAGCATTGGTTAGCAATGTTTACAGTGCTGTGGTTTCACCTACAGGCTGAATAAACAAATATTTAATGGGCAATAAAATTTTTAAGATACTTGAAAAGTAGGGGAATGTGGTTTTGCTTGGCTGCATGCTGTGTCTCATGCTGAGATACCAAGCAAAATGTTCACTATGTGGTTTCTTTTTAAGACCCACGCAAGATGGTTTTGGTAAGCTGTTACAGGGCTAAAATTCACTTAATTTGGCATTGTAGTTCGGGACTCATATTCCAGCACTCTAAAAGTTTTGCTAACAGTTCTGATGGCAACAGAACTGGAGGATCAGGTTATTTTTCCAGCATATAGCTCAGAGGTAGAGTGGCACCCAGTCTCCTCATTAGCCTTTTTTCCAATCACACTGCACAGCTCTTCTTATAGTCCTCTGTCCTGCTGTGGGTGTGTTGTGCTTCCCTACATCTCAAGTATGGTTGTAAAAGCTGTGACTCCAGCATGAACTTTTCACTTGCATGCTTAAAGAATCACTTTTTCTTTCTGTCATTTTTTCCCCCTCATTTGCCCTAGTCCACCTAACCCCAGCCTGCAACGTTCTGTGTTAGTATGACACATGCTCCAGTGAGAATCCTGAACAAAACACAATTCCTGCTTTGTTATGGGTTTGAGAATGATGGTGCCTGTCAGCAAAAAATTCCAGTGGGAAAAGATGAGAAACCTCCATAAAGAACAAGATAACAGGTGTAAGAATTTCTTCTCCCCTTAGATTTCTCACAGAGTCAGCAAGACTGGGCCCACGTTTGGCTGCTGTAATTCACGGTCAGGTGCATTAGCCAGCATCCACTTTGGTTGACATTACCATGCTGGGCTGTGAACTGCCATGCCTGAGGAACTGGTTCACATCCACTTCTGTGACCCAAACACAAGCAGAAAGTTGGGGCAGGCATCCCCAGTGCTATCCTTTTAAAATGTCTCAGCACCCTTTTTTTTTTTTTTTTTTTTCTTTTGTGGCATAAGGTGCTTTTAATTCTAGAAAGGGCCAAAAAATAGAGACCGCAATCAGAGTGAGAAAATACAGGAATAGAGATTAAGATTTCAGGCTTCAATGTAAACTTTACCTTCTACTCTAAATAAAACAGAACTAGTTAAACAAGTTAAGCTGTTACTTTGTCCCAGCTGGTTTTTTCCTGTAAGAGTGTCAAATAAGATTCGCTTTAGAAAGGGCAGACTACACCTTCCTCACTGTGGTTAGCTAGGCCACACTTCATGGCTCTTCTTTACATATTCCCTTTGGTGTAATGCTAATGGTGATGGTGATCACCTCCATAAAGAAGCAGGCAGAACTGATTGTCAAGCTGTGCTGATGTCTGCAGATGAAGGCTTCTGAACACTCACAGGAGGCTCAGGTTTCACCTCTGTGGTGGTAAAAGCAATTCAAGCTGGCCAGCTGAAATATTTGTGATGTTTTATTTCCTTAGCTGGTCATCACCTTCAGACAGTAAATACAGCATGTTGGTCATGAGTTAGTTAAAATTAGAAATATTTTTATATTTGTTTGAAAATGTGTTTTTATATACGTATTTTGTATGTAACAACATACTTGTGATATACAGGAAATACATGTGAATAAAAATCACAAATATTATTATAAGTAAAAGATTTCCTGCATTTTTAAATACGTGCCCACCGGAAAAAAAAAGAATCTGCTTCAATTGGTGAGCAAAAATTATTTATTCCAGAAGTATTTCATGCAGTTTTTCATGAACAGGAAAAATTTTTTCCGGAAGTATTTCTATGCAGTCAGGCAAACAAAACGTCTTTGCTGTTAATACCATTTTATTGGACTGTTTAAGACTGATAAGTAGATTGTATTCTAACACTCCTCCCACTCCATTCCTCAGGGTAAACTCAATCTCCAAGTTTTCACTAGGAACACACACAGATCCACAGCCAGATTTGTCCTAGTCCACCCGAGGTGCCAGAGCAGCACTCAAGATGCATTAGCTAATCTGTCACCTAATTGCTTAGTGTTGCTTAGTCCTAGGAAGAATAAGCTTTACATTGCATGTGCAGAGGGCTGGAAACTCTGGAGAGAGGACTAGGAAAAACCAGAGAGCACTCAGCAAAACACACAAAGCTGCTTCTCTTGTCAGTATGACACCAGCTTATCTAAAATTTAAAGTTCACAGGAATAACAAGCAAAGTATGTAGTTATTTTTGAAAGAATGGGTACTATAGATGGCAGAATGATCATATCCCTTCAGACAGCAAAAAAAAAGTCAGTGTTTCTACAAATGCAAAACTTATCATACTGTAACTTTTTTATTGTATTTTGGATCGTGCATGTAGTTCACAAGTGTGGATTTTTTTCTCAATATAACTGATGTGGAAGCCCATCAAATTCTCTGCGCTTGTTTTGAAAGCTGGCAATTTAAACTGGCAATAAAAATGTATGATGAAATGCTTTATTCTCTTTCTGTTCCTAAATAGATAATGGATGTAAAAACAAGCTCACAGCTGTAGTCCTTTGTGTAGTGTTCTCACTGCTTCATACAGTTTTTCATGGTATAGTCAATACTAATATTAATTATTGAGCATATATCTTTGTTCTTTAGTGTATAGAATCATTTCAATATATTTTTTTGTTGTATTAGAGATTGCTGGTCAAAGTTTTTTTACATAAACTTGAAAGTAATCAATTAAGCTTGCATTTACTGCAGGAAATCTGACCGTTTCTTTTATGTTTAGTAATTGCTTCCTTCCAGGTATTCAAAAGATAAACATGCCTGTCAAAAATTGATTTTAGTGTTTGTCTGGTTACAGTCCAATGGTATTTCAGTCCTTATCTGTTGTTTGATTAATCTTTATTGGCCTTTAAGAACAGTTGTTTCTCAGCTGAGTGTCCTGGGACAGTTCTGAGGCTTGAGGTGCTGTCTCTTATTTCCAGTCATATTGCTAAATAGAAGATTTTTTCTCCAAGTGTGGCAGTACATTCACTACAAACTAAAACCAAAAATGGTTGGTGGCACAAACATGATCAAAGACGAAGTCTCTCAAGGGGTGACTAAGTTTAGACTAGACTAGACTAGACTAGACTAGACTAGAATAGAATAGAATAGAATAGAATAGAATAGAATAGAATAGAATAGAATAGAATAGAATAGAATAGTTCAGCTGGAAAGAACCTACACTGATTATCTGGTGCAGCTGCCTGACCACTTCAGGGCTGACCAAAAGATAAAGTGTGTTGTTAAGGTCATTGTCCTAGTGTCTCTAAAACACTGTCAGGTTTGGGACATGAACCACCTCCCCAGAAAGCCTGTTCCAGTGTTTGACTACCTTCTCAGTAAAGAAATGCTTCCTGACATCCAGTCTGAACCTTCCCTGGTGCAGCTTTGAATGTTATCTGGCAAGACCATAAACTCTTAAAGTGTTGTATCATATGTTTAATATTTCATTTAATTATGGTCAACAAAGATGGTTTATTCCCATCCAAGAAATTGCTCTTAGGAAAAGAGTTAATTAGGTGTAAGATTTCAGTAACACATTTTACATGAACAATAGTGGCTATTTTTGACCTTACTTTTAGTATAATTACTTGGGATAATGCATAATGAACAATTCTGACCCAACCAGGACCGCTGTTGTTCATACCTACTTTATAATCATGATCATGTTGTATGTCATTGGTCATAGTAGTCTTTCAGGCAAGAAATACTTTTAAGAATAAAATGGAAGTTATCTCCAGAAAAATTTAACTCCTTTTGCAGTACCCCAAAATATTTTGATTGACACAAAATGACCTCCAGAATAAAGAGCTGTAGCTTAGGTAGTCATTTTTTTCCTGTGGAAAGTGTGCAGAAAATAATTACAGTCATAGCCACTTGTAATATGAAATATATAATTGCTACTTCTCACTTTATAAATGACTGTACAAGGAAAGACAGAGGAGAGAGTAATGGAGTAGAGAGTAACTACTTAGTGGCACATTCAGTGAACAACTATAAGCATAGTGGGCCTTTTTCCCCATTGTTTGCACCTTTTTTCATCTGTCATACTGCTGATCTTTTTGAAACAGGTCTTGGTAGCACTGATAGTAATGATGTGAACTGAGAAACAAGCCTACTCACTATCCTTTAAAAATATTAATATGCATGATGGAACACACTGGGTTGCATGCCAGTTAAGTAGAAAGTAACTTGTCAAGACTATTTTTTGGGTGTTTTCTTGGACTGTATTATTCAGTCAAACCTAAGCCACAGGCAGTATCTTGTTCTCTAGTTAAAGTCTGCATTCCTTAAGCTTCTGGAAAATGTCTGAAGTTCTCCAAAGCTCGTTGACATATTTCTTTGCTATTTACCAAATTTACACCATATCAAACCACATGAAACCTGAAGAAGACAGCTTGTCCTTTTCACTGTTTATGTTTTCCTTGTGTGTGTAACACTTTCATATAACTGTTCCCTCAAAGATCTACAGAATCCAACTTAGATCTCAAGCACTTGGTTGTCCTTTGTGCAGTTAAATTAAATCCAGGAGGAATGATTTAGTGACCCAAATCTACCTCCAGGCAGTTTTGCTGACCCTTATTTATCCTTTTTCTTCAAAAATCCAAATGAAAACAATATTATGTTTAAACAGTAAGTGTATTCCACCTTCAGAAAACTACAAAGACTGAAAACATTTTTTCCACTTTCTTTTCCTTCCCTTTTTTTTTTTTTAAGAGATATTCGGAGGGGTTGCACTTCTAAACAAGGTTAATAGGTACTGAAAAGAGCAAGGAATGCTCTGATCCCTGTGTAGTGGAATGCTATGAAACCCAAGCTGCAACATGCATGCTGCTGTACAAATGCTAGCAGCGATTTACTAACATGATTTCCACATACTCAGGTACTGCCACATTCAGCCCACATCAACAGATGCAAACACCAAACACACACTCAAGTTTACTACTAGAAGACTTGTATCTATGAAAACAAATTCTTTTTAGTGCCACAACAGTAAGGTTGCCTTCAATATTATCCAGCAATACACGGACTTTTTAAATTTCAGAAAAGGTAATAATTTGGCCGAAATTATATAAAAAATATTCTGCATTTGCATTAAAAAATACTTACTTTTACAAATATGAGTTGAACAATGGTTATCTAAGCAACAAATATGCAGAATAGGTTTTAAGTTTTTGAGGATCACAAGCTAAACTGGATCCAAGGCTTTCAACTTCTGAAGAAAAACAGCCTGTAGGAACAACAAAATTATTATTATCCTGGTAATTCCAATATATAAACAGAAGCACTGTTTGTAAGACCTAGAACCAAACTTTCTGACTTTCTTATCTCTGGTAAGGCTTTTTTCATGTGGGATGTTTGTGAGATGCCTACAAAAGAGAAACAGGATTGATCAAGGGCCTGTGAAACTTGGCTTTTGATAACAGTTTGACAGAACTTGTGTTGCTTAGTCCAAAGAAGAGAAGACCCAGAGGAGAAATCATAACTGTTTCAAAACTGCTGCAGGAAGAGGAGAGTAGAAGAGGAGGAAAGTTATCTCAGGACAAGCGAAACTGTGAGCGGATCCATGGGAGTGTCTCTATACGAAGGCAAAGTGGTCTGAGACAAAACAGAAAAAGACTTTCTTCCATGATATTTATAAGTATCTCCCAGGCCCTCAACGTGGGTGATGTGCCTGCCCAGCTTTCTTTCCCTACCCTCACCTTGCTGGACCATCCCTTCCTAACTGGGGAAGAGGTGGAGCTTTCCAAGGGCACCGCTGGCCCCACCTGACATGGCAACAGCTTCCTACTTCTAGTTAATTTTCCTTGCCTTGTGCTTTGCTAAAAATTTTTTAGCCAGGCAAAAAATTATTTCTTGGTTTTGGAAAAAGAAGAAAATTGCACAGTCATTACAAAATTTTCTTCCTATTAGAAGATACTAGAAAGAAAATGGTTATTATTCCAAAGCTTTTATAGCTGATTGGCTTCCTCTGCCGTTTTCACCTTCATTCACACTATTTTTCTTAAATTCAATCATTAAAAAGAGTAAAAAAATGCTTCACCTGAGGTGCAGTACTGCCACAACAGAAGCTGCAGTCAAATGATAAAGGCAATATTTGAAAACTTACACTGTAACTTATATTTGTTTCAGATTCAGAAGGGGAAATATTTGATGGTGAGGCTGCATTCAGGTATTTACACTATCAAGGCTCTTCCCCTACTGTTGAAAGTAACTGTCCTGTATCTGTATCACGGCTCTCTCAGGACAAAGTGGTTAATGCCTGATAACATCCTCCCTTTCTTTTCTGGATCCAGGAATATTCTTACTGAATTCACAAGAAAAAATCCCTCTGACTTGATCATGAAGTTAAGTTGGACTTTCTTGGGTTTGTGGTATAGTCCTGAACAAGACATAAGCCCTCTGTCCTGTAATTAATTTAACTGCATGCTGCCTTTCAATACTCTAACAAGTCACTAGTGCATTTAGAGTGTGCAGTTCTTTTATGCTTCATTTCAAGCAATTCAAAGCAAAGTCTTATTTTAGGTGACTATATATAATTATAAAGCTGTGGTCATCAGATGTTAGATGCAGATAAAATCTGTAGGGTACACAACGATATTCCAGAGTTGTTGGGGTTTTTTACTATATTATCTCAAAAATGGAGAACATATGATAGGGACTGGTTAAAAAAAAATAAACATTATTTTCATGATATTTACTTTTTTTTTCTTTATAATAACTTTAAAGTTATCATATATGGATGCCATAATACTGCTTTAAATTAAATTTCTAGAAACTGAAAGTAAGGAAGGATTAATTCTACTTTTGGTAAAAGAAAAAATACCTTTCATAAGCCGAAAGCCTTCTCTTCTGACATTCACTAAGTTTTAGACAGGGAAGTTCCAATTTGTAAGAAGATTTATAGGAAAAATAAGTAAATTTTTTATATCTATATCTATATCTATATACATATATACATATATATGCACATTTTTTTATTTCAGCTGAAAGACAGTTTAAGGTACAGGGAAAGAATTGACACAATACTTGCTTACGAACCCAAGGTGAAGCTATATGCTCTAAAGATCTTATTAATCAGATCAAATAGAATAAGGCTTGATGACCAAAAAGCATCTAATTGTTTTTACAATGTGGGCCAGGTCTGTTTTGTTAGGAGGATGTGAGAAAATTGGTTAAGGAAATATTTAATCCTTGTTCCCAGGCACCCAAGGTAAGTACCGTAACCAATCCCTGAAATTTAGGTAATGCGGGGAATTGTCTGAGACTCATCCAACTAAATCGATGTTTACTACAGCAACACAAACATATGAGCTTGGGCTTTTTAATAGTCAACAGAGATCTGGCCAATAGCTGGTGGATATGTCTCATCCAAAACTCAATCCCTACATTTGGTCAGATTAATATTGCATTATGTGGCATTGATTGTATTTACTTCCACTGACTACAGATGGTGTCTAGATGACCCTAGGTTGCCTTGTGTGACCAGCTCAGATGTAGACATCTACACCCTAGATATCAAAAGTTACATAAATGAATATTGGTCTTTTGATGCTGTGAACGGTGTTTTTGTAAGGTTCACTCATATATCAAACAGAACTAATACAAGAGCACCAGCAAGGCACAGTTCAAAGCAGCCAGCTGATTAGGTTATTTCTTGAAATAGGAAAGAGTTTGGGACAATCCTTTGTTCTTAATAATTCAAAACCAGGAATGAAGTCAGCATATTTTACATTCTATTACTAACTATGGGGCTACCATAGTTACTATTCTGATGTGAATGCCCTTTAAAAAAATATTCATTCCCCTTTTCATTCCAGTGTGGTGCAGGACTCATCTGAAAATCTCTAATAGTTCACAGGGGTGGAAAAAATGTATTTTGCACATTTCAGTTCCACACTATTTTTCTGCTACCGTCTGTGCCTCCAAAGCATAATCGCACATCAAACCCTTTTGATCCAACTGGTGGAATGCACACACAGAGCAGGGCTAATTTTAAAGGGGGTTTGATTGACTTTAATTTACACATTCATATAGCTTTTTGCTATCTTCTTAACATAGCACACCCTTACCCAGTCCCTTGGCACATTAATTAAACCAGCCTTAGATTGCCCTAAACTTTTTACCCTTAGACAATGAAGGATAAATTCAGAGATCAAATGAACAGGGAATTCAGTGGGGATATAAGGCGGTTTACATGCCTGGCAAATTAGGTAAACTGAGAACACCACCAGAATTATTTCATTTTGCAGCTGCAGTTACCTTAAATTTACACAAAACTTAATTCCTGAAGGTGGCAGTATCCTGGCTAAATCTACACACAGTCTTCGAAGCACACAAAACCCTAGAATATGACCATGAAATTATAAGTGTTGGTATAACAGTAGTGCCACATATGACCTTTTGACACATATAACTGGGAGTATGCTCTGTGCAAGTATTTCCCATATTTTCCTCTTGAGCTGTAAAAGTTAAAAAGAACCTTTTTTTTCCCTTAGATGTTTTTTAGCATTTCGAGCTGCTCATCTTTGTTAACTAATGTAAGAATTTCATACAAGAAATTATGCATTTGGAATATTTTTACCTGGTTCTTGGTTTTTCAAAGGTTATTTTACATAACACAGGCACAGTAAAAGGAGCCACAACACAGAAGTTTTGTCTTCTCTGTACACTTTAAGACTCTCTTCATAATGTGAAATGAACACTCTAGCAAGTCTCCATTTGTCTGCGAGGGGCTTTGTTTAGTTTGATTGGGTTTTTTTCCTCCACTTTATTCCTCCATAGTAGTAGTTACTACCTATGCCTGTGTAGACTGACTGGTTACAGAAAAATAAGGGATAAGAGTTTTCACCCACCCATGTCCCTATATATGCAGAGGCATGAATCAACCATTTTTACATAAGCAAATATTTTGAATTGCCTTTAGTAACACACACTTGAGATCATCATGAAAACATGGGAGAAAAGTTCCATTAAGCTTAGAGATCATGGGATAAACCTTTCCTTTGGCTAGACTCATATCAGAAAAAGCCTAGAAGAGTTACAGGTTGCTGTTGCAAAGTCTCTGGGACAGCCAGAGAGAATTTCACTCTGTCCCCACAGGAAGACAAGTTCTACTTCACCCCCATCTACTTAGAAAATACAGGCTTTTCAGAGAGGGTGAGTCCAAGCTTTCACACCTGGGTAAGCAGGGCAAACCACCCCATGCAGGATGGCATTGCTATGGCAAAGTAAAGCAATATGTGAGCACATTCCCTCGTGCTTCCTCCTGGAAGAATTTACATCATTCCTTAGTAATGGCTACACCTAAATTTTGCAAACTACCCCCTAGTTCTTCTTGGCCATTTTCTGGTTTGCAAAGCATATTTTCCAGTCTGACAGGACCTCCTCCCTGCTGTAGCACAGGCTTTTAGTTGTCAGGTTCCTGGAGCAGAAACCTTCAGACCAGTGTTCTGTATTTGGGTTTCTACTCCAGGAACCTGACAGCTGAAGAGAGTGGCCTGGATTCCCTGCACCTCTCCCAGTGTGCTGCTCTCCCAGAGGCACCCAGCAGCCATCCAGCTCCATAAAGCACATATCATTTAATTAGAAAAAAAAAGCACTTAGGAGAAAACATCTTAAAAAATGTTGAAATAGTATGAATAATTCCTAGCTTACCTGCTTGTCACGGTTTTTTTCCGCATCAAAATCCTTTAGAGGGCTTGTCTCTGTCTTGCTCAGTCTTACATCTCTCAGTGATGAGATGGGTAAAATGCCTTTTCTGTCATGTCAGAACCAAGATTTACCACATTTTCAGCTTCTCCATCTTCTAACACTTCCCAACCTGACCAAACTAGTCTAAGCTAGTCCTACAGGGCAATACTTCAAAAGGGTTTTTTTCTGCTTAATTTTAGTATTGCAATATACCCTCATTATTTTTAGTTCCTGCAACAAACATTCCCTGTGTTAACAGATAAGTCAGGAAGACTTTAACCATCAGCTCTGTAAAAATGTGTATATAACCTCAGTAGAGTCAGGACAGTTGCTGTTGAATGTGCTCTGCAATATTAGCACAGATGAAATGACACTGGTGCTGCTGGCCTGTTATTTGTGCTGGGAAGTTTGTGAAACAGGATTTTGCTCCAATAATTTTTTTATCAGTTGTCTCTGGCAAAAATGCAGCTGTCAGAGATCCACTGCATTACCTCTGGCCCCAGTCAAGGTAAAATTCTGCCAAAGCAGAATTAGCTCATCCCTCGTGTGGTTGCATGACTGTCAGTATTATACCTGAGGTTTTGTTTTCACCTTGGCCACTTTGCCCTCCAGACGTGCTTGGAGATGGAGATATGAAGAGAACATGTCAGAGTGTATAGCAAAGAAAACTGGAGTAGCTGAGTGGCATTACCTCAGCTGATGGCAAGTGTTACTGACCTGCCATTCTTAGTAATTACCAGGATAAAAATAATTATTTCAAGGAGAAAATATTATATATAACAAAGAGCAAAATTAAACTGAGTGGAAATGAGGCCTGTGACTTCCTTCTGTTTCTGAAATAAGCTTAGACTTGTAGAAGAGCCCTGAGTGTAGCAGGGAGTATAAACTGGCCTGTGCCCACACACAGCAGGGCCAATCACTACAACAGAATCCTTCCTCTGCACCCTTCTGCAGGGGCAGCTGTGTCCTACCTCTGTGTCCACTCGTGTCTGGTGACAGTCACACAAAGGGGGGAAGCCCAGCTCCCTACTCTTCCTTCCACACCTTTCTCACTAAACAGCGATACTTTCAGAAATCTGTTTTCTCTCTACCTTGAGGTTTCACTGAGGCTATGGGTAGATAAGCCATAAATACTTTACAGACCATTCAGATCTAGATGAGTGATATGAAAGTTTGTCAAGTTAGCTGCCTAAAGGGGTTTCCAATGATTGATTTAAATCCTTGTATTTTTAAATTAATTTAAAGTTTTGCCTGTTTCACTTGCCAGATGAAACTGTGCCCCTGTACATGATTTGGCTGGGGTTGAGTTAGTTTTCTTCGTGGTGGCTAGTATGGGGCCATGTTTTGGATTTATGCTCATCATATTTTGATAAGTGGAAGTTAATCAAATTTATTGGAATAAAAAATCAACGCATTCACAGGTTAAAAGGTGTCCAAGGCTGTTTTAAAAAATGGTAAACGGAAATGTGCATGATATCTTAGTCACAAATAGCTTTACATTTATTGGTTGCTGAGTCTACAAAAAATATTCACAATATTTTTCTGACTATATGAAAGTGGCTGGAATTCATCACAGAGATTTTTTCCTGTTAAAATTATAAATAACACCTTATGAGAAAAGATACTGCAAGAATAATGTAACCTTCACATAAAAAAATCTTTTTAATGCAGGTGCTTGTGCTTGATGATCTAATACACATAAGCAGATATTTTCAATTTGTAAATTCTTCCTTTTATTAATATAGAAGTAACAAAGTGTGCTGCAAATGTATTTCTGTTTTCAAAAGCATGGCTGTACTGCTATTACGGACTTAGAGAAAACTCCATATGAAGTGCTTCAGTTGTATCTGAATCTCCAGTATTAAGTAGATATTAGGCTTTCATGGGAACTGAGAGCTTCAGAAAATGGCTTTTAAATCAGGATGACTTGGCTTGGGAGTTTACACTGGCTCCTGTCCAAGCAGAAATATCCAAAAGAGCAAATTACACCTCCACACCCAGTTAGAAAGTCTTCAGGTATTAAGTTGTTTGTTAAGTAGAGTCATTGCGTTAGTAATTTTAGCTGTGTTTGTTCTTTGTGGAAGGCAACAGGCTCTTCCAGATAGTTTCAAAACACGGCAGGGTAAAACTTGATCTTATTAAAACTAAGTTTCTACATGAACTGTTGTTTCTCGCTTCACAGGTTTCCTCTGCTCTTCTCAGCCAAACTCATTGCTAATGTATCTTTCCCTGTAAAATATTTTTTCACAAACATTTGTTTCAGAAACTGCCTTAAAAGCCCTTACTTCAGGGAAAACAAACAAAACCACAATTTTCACAGCAGACTCATGTGTTTGTCTTTTTAGCCTTGTTAGTTTATATTTCCCACAAACGGAAGAAAAACTGTACCTCTCTCTTGCAGAAAAGTCCTGTTACTTTTTTTTTTTAATTTAAAATTACAAGGTCAATAAATCTAATAAATGCTTTTTAAGTTCCTTAGACTTCTAAATAGAATGTATTACTTAAAGCAGTAGTTCTGTTCTGGTAAATTAATACCTTATATAGAAGTGTGCTAAGAATTTATTTTAATTTCTGAATAGATTTGTCTTCAGAAAGCAAGGGTGACTTAATGATTACAATATTAAAAATTTGTTTCACTTGGCCTTTTGCTGTTGTACTGCGATATTTCTCTTGGAACTGTCATCTTTCCTCTGCATCAGCAATGAAACTTCCCAGCTAGTTTCAGTGAAGGGCAAGACTTATTCCAGCTCACAGAGGCGTAACTGGAGGTAGAGTTCAGTTCAAAGGCTGATATATATGCAACCTACAAGCCCAGCTTGTTCCTCTGGCTGCATGGGACTCCTCGCAGGAGGAGGAAAAGCAGGATTGTGTTTTGCAGAGGGAAACAGTGCTTTAACTGTTTCATACCGTATGAAACCACAACACAACCCAAAGGAAGTCTGCTGTGCAGTGCCTGGTGAAGATAACCTTCCCAACAGAGGACTCCAGTGCAATGCCATGCCCTCAGTCACCTGCGTATCTTCAGGGTGTCTGCAGACTACTGACATAACCTTGTGAGAAATGGAGCTGTAGCAACCAGACATGCAGGAATTGCAAGCACAACTCTTTCAAACTTCCTCTGCCTTGCATACCACTGCAGAATTGCCGTGCACGCTCCTTTCCCCTCTCTAAGGAGCTCGGCTGTCCCTCAGGCTCAGTGACTACTGCTGACACCAGCCAGGGCAGTTTGAATTATGCCAGCTCTCAGGGGTGACTCATCCTTCTCTTGTACATGTCTTAAAGCATGCTCAAAATCAGCATATTTCAACTCACATATGGCTTCCAAGCCAGAAAAAATCCAACTGCCATGGCTGTGGCTCATATGGTTAATTTCCAAGTTTAACAGGCATGAATACCTCCTTGTTGGCTGAATTTGTAATCTGCAAACAACAGGATAGGTTTTCTTTTGCCCTCTGTGGAATTTCTTGTAAATTCAGCTGCAGCATAGACACCAGAGCTTGTTTTGCAAGATATGCAGAAGTGGGCTGGTAGCATAACTAAACACAGCATAAGCCTTGAGGCTTCTTTTCCAGCCAGCTGTCAAAGCTTTGAAACTATCGTGTGTTTAAGGCCCTGAAAGGACCGTGGAGCATGAGCCTGATGGAATGCATGGTATTCATTTATCTCTGGAAGTTTACATGTCCTGCTTGATGAATTAGAGCTATAACCTGATGAAGTGAAAGACGAAAGAAGCTGCAAAGGAGTAAGAGCTTCTGCAGTTATAAAAACTGCTTGAAAACTTGTGTTCACCAAGCAAAATTTTGATTGAAAACACTTGGGATGAACGGTTGATCTCGTACCTGCCCAGACTGGACCCTGATAGTGCTTGACTCCAGTATGATTCCTAACAACTGCTCTAGAAAAGGACAATATTTTCCACTGAACGGTGTGAGCTCTGAAGCTGAATCATGAGTAGATGCCTGACCCTGTGTCATAGGGGAAGGGTAACAGGAGAGGGAATGAGCCACAAGTACACCCTAACCACAGAATCTTCTCCTCTTTTAGGTGTCAGTGTTAGCTCTGTGCTAAGTGTCCACAAAGTTTTGCAGATGACTAGGCAACAAATTTGCAGTTAATGCTGTATGTAAACAGCCTATATTACAAACTTCTTAAGAGTGATTTAATCATTTGTGTATTTCCTTTGTATTTAGCCAAAATGGCAATCTGATGCTGCAAGGTTACTGCAAAAGCTGCTGAAGAATTCATTTAAACACCCAAACCCCATGGTTTAGAAGTAGATCTGCCATGCCACTCACTTAAGTCATACAACATTGCTTCTGTAGTCACACCATTTGTAATAACTTCCTTAAGTGGAGAAATACATGCACGGCGTATTTCTTCAGGATGGAAAGCCAACTCACTGTAGGGCTTCAGCTGATGCTCTGTCTTGCTAAATGTCATCACCCTGTGCTCCCTCTGTAGTCACTGGGAGGAGATAAGTATCTCCAGCAAGTAATTGAGAATTTGGACGCTCTGACTCATCATCTACAGGAGACTTCCTCTCCAGTGGCTGCCCAGGGAGGCAGTGCTCATATTTGCTTTACCCAAGTTAAGTGTTTAAAGTTCAATGAGCTAAAGATTCCTCCAGACTAGCCAGGGAAATTCCAATGTTTTCTTCCATCTTAATTTCCTTTTCTCTCCTGGAAAGCAAGTAACACAGAATTTGTATTTAAAATATGTGCATTCACTTCTGCAAGTGAGACTGGCCACAATATCTTTTTCCCAGAGAAATAAACAGGTTTATTTTTCTTATTGTTATCCCAGACGGCACTAAGACTTTATCCCAAATATTTTGGGAATGGTTTGGGCCCACTCAACTCCTTTCCTCTTTAGCCATAGATGTTATGCTCCTACAACTAGAGTTTCCAGCCTTACTGATGGATTCTGTTTAGGAGGTGGAAGGAGAAAAACAAACTACTCCTACTCCTCCTCAGATATGCACATTGCCTTTCTGGTTACTTCTTTCTGAGAGACGTAGTTTCTCTAAGGGATCACTTTTCCAGTGCGTGGTTGATTGCATGAGGAAGGGAGAAGGATGAGCAAAGCAGACTGCGGCCTGGAGTTCAGGGGATTTATGGTGGATAAAAAGGGAATAGCACAGGACTGTTTGGATACCAAGTCCGACATCCCCTCATCAATCCCTCTTTGTCACTTACATCGATAACCAGTTACAAAGAGTTTTTGAATGACTGTTGCCTACCTCTTTTCTCTCTCTGCTCAAAGTCTGTGGTTGGTAGCGTGTAATCAGCCATCTCTGTATTTAAATCTAATTGCATATTTTAGATGCAAAGACAAGGGAAACTGGGAGCTCTTGATTAAAAGATGGAGACTGCTTTTGCAAACAGAGACTGAGGAAAATGTCTTGCAGCTCATGAGTTCCAGGAGGAACAAGCGAGTTGCGCCTGTTGCTGGTGTTGCCACTTGTGGCTGGGGGCAGAAAGGTCCATAGATATCTTCATGTGCCATAATTATGTACATGAGTAGAAAATTTGGTCAGTAGAGGATTCTCTTACTTCAGTAAACTAAGCAAGAATCCAAAGCTGAAATCCATATACTAGAAAAACAAGCTGTAAAGGAAGTACCATTTTTTCAGATGGCAGTAAAATAAACATTAAACAAATAACCATAGGGAGCAATGGAATCCCCAGCACTCAAAAGCTTTGTGTCAGGACCAGATATATTCTGAATTATGTACTTCGTTTCTAATGCATGACAAGTAGAATTATTGTAATGGTCCCCTCTAGCCTTAAAACTATGAACTGCTTCCTCTGGTGCAGCAACCTAACTCAGCAGGCCGAGGGGAGAAGAAGTTTATTGCACCAGCCACTGCTCTTAAAACCACGCCCAAAGGAAAAGTGCTTGCGAGGAAATTGGTATGGTAGCTTAATGAAAGGCAACAGTGACCAGCACAGAGAGAGGATTCATTCATCCTGCTCTCTGAACAAGCATGGTTTGCACCAGTTGGGGAAGGACAACCAGGAGAAGCATCTGGGAAATCACAACTGAGAGTGAAAACCAGGTTTCGAGAATGTTCTTCCATTGGTATTGGTGTTCCAGCTCTCTAGTTTTGCATCCTATGTCTGTGCAGAGACACTATCCAAGTGCCACCTTTCATGAAGGTAGTGCCTTTCTTCCCCAGGAAAATGTTTCAAGTGCAAACTCAGCTCACAGCACCCACCACAAACTACTTATTTGCAGATTTCTCAAACTTTTCCAGATAGCTTCCTCCTCCTCAAAAACTGGTTGAACATGCACTATATACTTTTCTGAAGTAAGGAATAAAATTAGACGTGATTTGGAAAAATTTGAAGGTTTTGATGACCTTTCTTCAAATCATTTAAGCATTATGGTAAAATGTTAATTTTTTTCCATAAAATGAGAAAATCCAAGATTGTGCCAAGAGTTATAAATGCATCAGAGAAGATTTTTCATCAATTTCTGGTGACCAACAGCAAAGAATAGCTGACACAGTGTCTATAGTGGGAGCTGGTGGGTTTGGTAGGGTTTGTTTTTGAAGTATTGGCTTTTTATTAATGATAAATCATGATTGAGTTTTAACAAAATTTCTTAGAAATATTGTTCTTCCCTCTAATCTATGGATTTGGTATAAGTGGAAAGAGCTGTGTTTACTAAAGAGGATGACAGTCTGCTTTTCGCTTTCTTAGCAATTTCCATACCAAACCACCGACTGCATCATGGTCTTTCTCAGTCGTTTCCTAAATCCGGTTGTACCAGTAGAGTGAGGCTGACTTCTTTTAGCTTTTTTGACAGCTGTTAAGAAAAGGACTATTAACTTATTTTAGAAGATCATGTGTTTCACACAGAGGGAACCAATAGCATTCATAATATTCAAAGTTCTCCTATAAGCTTATTATAGGCACCTAGTCCCATTATCCAATGTATTCAGCATTCCCTTATTCTGACAGGGGGTATTTTTTATAGATTCTTTATATTTCTGGTTTTGTTTGCTGCTCCTTTCAATTCTGAAATATCTGAGGAATTGCTTGGAGGGAAAAAAAACCCCAAATATTTCTTTTAAAGAAAGATTCTATTGCACACCACACCAAAATTTTCATGTTTCCAGGGCCAGGAATTGGACTCAATGATCCTTGTGGAACCCTTCCAACTCAGGTTGTTGTGATTCTACGATTTCCCATTTTTATTGCCATTATTAATAATATTGCTACTGCTATAAAGCAATTGTACAACACTGTGATTTTTATGAACATGAGTAAACCCAAATTCTCTTCCACAAAGAAAAAAAAAGAGGAGTTAGGGATGTACACATGCCTGCGGGCTATGATCTTGCCGGCATAATGGAGACCAGAGATGTGGTGGGATGGATCCTATGACTGGAGTGTTAGAAGGGAAGGGAAGGATGGAGGTTCTTTAGGAAGGACAGGTAGGGAAAGCAAGGAGATGGTGCTGTGCTCTAAGTCAATGACCAGTTGGAATGCACGGAGCTCTGCTTGGGGAAGGATGAAGAGCCACCAACAGCTTAATGATCAGGATTAAAAGGAGGGCAGGGGCACGTGGTTTTATATAGCAGACCCCCTACAGACCATGGGACCAGAAAGACTGGAAGATGAGACCCTCTATGGACAGACAGGAGCATTCACAAGCCCCAGTGCTCATGACAGGTCTTTAGCTGACAGGATATCTGTTGGAGGGACAACACAGCAATTCAGGAGGTTCCTGGAATGCACCTCCTGAATGTAACTTCCTTCTCCAAGTGACAGAAGAGCCAACAAAAAGAGGTGCTGTGCAGGACCTTGTTCTACAAACAGGAAGGGGCTGGTGGGGAATGTGAAGCTCTGGGGCAGCCATGAATTGGTGGCATTTGAGATCCTCACAGCAGTGAGAAGGGTGCACAGCAAGTTCCCTACCCTGCACTTCAGGCAGATTTTGGCCTCTTCCGTCATCTGTTTCATAAAGCACCAGGGAATATAGTGCTGGAGGGAAGAGAGGCTCCAGAACACTGGTTAATGTTCAACAATAACCTCCTCTAAGCTCAGGAATTATGCATCCCTATGAAAAGGAAGTCAGGCAAGAACAGCAGAAGGCCTGTGTGGATGAACAAGGAGCTCCTGGACAAATTCAAACACAAGAAGGAAGTCTATGGTGGGTTGAAGCACAGATAGGTAATCTGGGAGGAATAAAGATAAAATTGTCCCAGCAGCCAGAGATCAGGTTAGGAAAGCTAAATCCCTGAGAGAATTAAATCTAGCCAGGGACATAAAGGGCAACAAGAAAAGCTTCCATAGGTAAGTTGGTAATACATGAAAGACTAGGAAATATGTGGGTCCTCTCAAGAAGGAAGTGAGAGATCTGATTACCTGAGATACGAAGAAGTCAAATGTACTCAAGGACTTCTGGTTTCAATCTTCATCAGCAATTGTTCCATCCACACCACCCAAGTCACTGAAAGTAGAGACAGGAACTGAGAAAATTAAGAACTGCCAGCTGTAGGAGAAGATCTGGTTCAAGAAAAATTAAGGAACCTGAAGGTTCAGAAATCCATGGGACTTGATGAGTTACATCCCCAGGTCCTGAGGGAACTGGACAAGGAAGTGGCTAAATCACTATCCATCATATTTGAGTGGTTGTGGCAGTCCAGTGAAGTTGCCGCTGATGAGAAAATGGGGAAAATATCCCCAGTTTTTGAAAAGATAACCAAGAAAGACCCAAGTCAGTCAGTCTTACCTCAGTGCCCAGCAAGACAATGGACCAGGTGCTCCTGGAAACTGTGATGAGGGAAACGAAAAATAAGGTGATTGATAACAGTCAATGTGGCTTCACTAAGGGTAAATCATGCCTGACAAATTTGGTGGTCTTCTGTTACCAGGTTACAAAGTTGGTGAATAAGGGAAGAGCAACTGATGTAATCCACTTGGACCTGTGCAAAGCATTTGACACTGTCTAGCACAACATCCTTGTCTCTAAACTGGAGAGACAGGGATTTGATGGATGGTCAGTTGGTCAGTAATGAATAATGAGTTGGCTGAATGGTCACAAACCAAAAACTGTGATCAGCTGTGGCCTGATGTCTGTGTGGAGACCACTGATGAGAGGCATGACTCAGAGTTGATACTGGGAACGACACTGTTTAACATCTTTGTCAGTGTCATGGGCAGTGGGATTGAGTGCACCATCAGCAAGTTTGCTGCTGATACCAAGCTGTGTGTGCAATCAGCAGAGGGAAGGGATGCCTTCCTCTGGATGTCATCCAGAGGGACATGGACAGGCTTGAGAGGTGGGCCCATGTGCAACAAAGCAAAGTGCAAAGTACTGCAAAGTGCAAGGACCTGGATCAGGGCAATTCCAAGCACAAACACAGGCTCGGTAGAGAGTGAATTAAGAGCAGCCCTGAGGAGAACAACCTGGGGCTTTTAGTTGGTAGGTTCAACATGAACCAGCTTGCAGCACAGAAAGCCAACCGCAGCCTGAATTGGATCAGAAGCAGCATGGCCAGCAGGTCAAATGAGATGATTCTGCCCCTCTGCCTGCTCTTGTGACTGCGATATCCATCTCTGGGGCCCTCAGCATAAGAAGGGTGGGGACCTGTTGAAGAAAGTCCAGAGGAGGGCCATGAATATGATCAGAGGGCTTCTCCCATGACAACAGGTTGAGAGAGTTGGAGTTGTTCAGTCTGGAGAAGAGAAGGCTCCAAGGGATGCCTTATAGCAGCCTTTCAGTGCCTGAAGGGGGCCTGCAAGAGAGTTGGAGAGGGACTCTTTGCTAGGCCATGTAGTGATGCCACTAAAGGGACTGAAAGAGGGTAAGTTTAGATTGGATATATATGAAATTCTTTACTGTAAGGATGGTGAGACACTGGAACAGTTTGCCCAGAGAAGTTGTGGATGCCTCATCCCTGGAGGTGTTCAAGGCCAGATTGGATAAGGCTTTGAGCAACCTTGTCTCATGGAAGTTTCCCTATCCATAGCAGGGAGGGTAGAACTAGATAATCTTTAAGGTCCCTTTCAAGTCAAACCATTCTGTGATAAGACGCTTGCCAGTAATTAACAAAAAAAAGATAGACACAGTTACAGTCAGGCCACAGTCCAAAGGTGGGAGGGCAAAAAGAGTATACATGGTTAGCAGAGTAGCCTATCCTTGCAGAACACAGTACCCTCTGTGCTGCTTCCTGGGGTTGCACTCTCCCAGTCGACTTGAAGTCAGTGCTTGGTTGAAGTAGGCTTAGGTTTCACACACCTTTCTAAAGCTAGTTCGGCAGACCTGCATTTCTCAGGTACACATCTGAATCAGTGGATGAAGTGTTCTGCCTCGCTGGAGCTCAGCTTATCACCTTGGATGTGGGGTACACAAACTGTTTATCAGCTTCCTGAGTGACTGGTTGTTTTCTTAGGTGTGTGCCAGTACTCAGTGCACTATAAAGCCACACCTCTCCATTTTCACCACTCTCATTCCTTGTCTAATTACATGTGCACTGTCATATCTTGTGAAACCAACTGGATAACTTGCTAATATTATGACAATGCTTCCTTTTTCTATTTTTTTTTTATTGTTGAGGCATCAGTTTTATATTTAACAGTGCTTGAGACATTTTTAGTGTTTAATCTTTGCTTCTTCTGACAACATCATTTATGCATCACAGTCATAAATGTATAAACTGCTGGTAATCATTTACATTTTACAGAACTAAACACTAGTGTGAAATCCAGTATTTGAAAACTTATCCTTCTTCTTAATAGCTGCTTTCCTTTTGTTGGCTCCACCTTCCCATCTTATGTCTTTGTGTAAAAGAAACCCAAAGTATCCTGGAAGCGCAAAGATGGCATGTGAGGGGGTAGTGTTTTTTTCTAAATTTGCTGCAAGAGGCAGATTTGTCTCAAGGTCAAATTTCAGAACATGTCCAGCTGAAAAACAGATGCAGAGGAAAGGAGGGCATTACTGTGAATTCAGTGAAATGGCAGATAACCTAAAATTGTCTGATGTTGCATGGGTATTTCAACATATTTTGGCAGAAGCAAAGTGTTTATACATTCCCACCATATTGATTAATTTCTGAATGTGTGTTCAATACACTGTCATATTTCATGCATGGATTAGATATACCAAATGATCAGAGATAGCACCTGGAAAAACTTGTGTATCTTCCATAGCAGTAAGGGAGGTCTCCTCAGCAATGACACCAGAAGAGAAAGCTGGGGGCTGGGAAGAGTGGAGGGCGTGGTAAAAGTCTGGAGAATGAAAATCCCCACTGCAGGCACCATGGGACGATCTACCATAGTGACAAGGTCTGCCCTGAGGGACACCCCTGAGACATCCCCTGAGATGCCAAGGGGCTCAGCACCAGTTCCTGCAAGTACTGCAAATTCATACTGCCACTGGGGGTGTGTACCAGGCACTAGAGGAAAAATATATACTTTTAGATTTATATGGCTCAGGTCTGAAACATTATAGCCAAAATGCCATACAAACAAAATTAGAAAAATATATATCTGCTGGTTTAAAAAGGTTTAATAGAGGCAGTTTTCCCACATAAACCACCAGAGAGGGGGAAATAGCAAAAAAATCCCAACAAAAAATAAACTAAGTTAGTCAACATGAAGAATACCTATTTCCCTAGGTTTTCTCATATACCTAGAATGCTTGTTCAAATGATTTAAACTAAGCATGACCTAAAAATTTTCTTGTGTCCTTTAGATATCATACATAAGGTGAGCGAGAACTTGACATCAGTCTCTGCAGTCCCATTGGCTCCCCCTATGCTCAGAGGCAGCACTGTTCTCACCATGGGTGTTGGGAACTGTGGTGTCTGTGAAATCTGTGAGTAGATGACAGAAAGCAGGGAGTTTTCACAGGCATAGTAAAAGATGTGTTAATTAAATTGGAGAGCAGTAGGATCTGAAACTTTTCAGAGGGGCAATGCCTTTCCTCCATGTGATGGTGACCAAACCAGAAAATTAGTCTCTCAAAATTCAAAAGGAAACAGATCAGGATAAAATTAAGAACTTTATAAGAAATCTAAATCTCTGTATTGTATACACAATTAAGGCAAATTAATAGACAAATATTTTTGTAAGAAGTATTTTTAAAAAGAAGCTTCAATAAATACTGAAGTGGATATTTGCTTGCACAGAGTCTCAGTCGTATATGTAATCCCAATAATTGCTTCCTTTTAATTAGGCTTGTAATAAGTACCCAACCCAGTCTGGATGTTCTTCAGCAACTTGTCTGAGATGTCCATGGGCCAGATTGCAACAGAAGCTGACAGAAGAACAATGGAATAAAACACTGCGAGCCTGCCCATCACCAAGTGACCAGCACAAGGGTTGGTCACATCTTCAGTTCACACAGATTTTGGAGCTCAGGCACAGACAAATCCCACCTGTCTGACTAAGCACCTGCCCAACAAAGGCACCACAGAGTGTGATGCTAGAAGCACAGTAATTTCAACTTTCTAAAGAGTTAGAAAGAGCCATCTCTGGAGGCTTATCTTTGAGCTGTCTGGAGCAGCTCAGTTGACAATAGATGTATTTGTAATGCTTAACTTAGGCAGGTTATATGAACCTGGGTCTTGGAGGGATGTAAGGGAAAGCTGGTCCACACTGTAGGTATGATAGGCATGGGAAATAGTAGACAGACAGCTTATTAAATGCTGCTCCAGCCTCAGGTGATCCCCTTTACACCCTGGGGGGATTTATTTCTTGGGCATAGGAGATGTGAGAAATCTCCACCATCTGCTCTTCAACAGAGAGTTTGCAAGGCCTAACAATCTAGACAGGTATAAAAAAGTGCCTGTGTCAGGAGAATAAATTAGAAGCCTGATTCACACAATTTAGCTTCATGGGTCTGTATTCAAACCTCCTGTAGGGATGCTTCTTGGTATACTATATATGGGGAAACCCATTTCACCTACAGAAACAGATTTCCCCTCATGGGACCTATTCCAAAGTTCAGGAAACTCAGAGAAATCCATTCCCATGAATTCAATAATCTCTGGGTCAGTCACATCCCAGAGATGAAAGAGAGAATCCAGAACAACTGGAGAGATAAAACAAGCTGATCTTTATTTCCAGCAACGCACCACATTAATCCTTAATGGTACATAATGATGGTTATTTACAGGGAAGGCTTACTCTTGATTAAAAGAGAAGTTTAGTCGTCATTCTTAGAAGGTATGCTCTTTATTTTGTTGTGTAAGGCCCCATCATTCAGTAAGATGCCAGTAAATGACCTGGAGAAGGTGACTAATGAACGACTACTTATTGCTCTCACAACAGACTGTATTCAGTGAAAAAGTCAGTCCTCATGTTTAAAACAACAGAAGGAAGAGCTTCTTCACATTGCACCTAACCAAATCTGAGGAACTCACTGCCACAGGGTGTCCTGGTGGTATAAAAGTGTTCCATTAATGAAGCATTAACAGTGCATCAAATACTGTTAGGCATAGCTGTATGGATGCAATTTCCAGCTCATGATGTTCCTAACCACCAATGACCCTCTTTCATGAGTCCCTTTCTTGTCTATTACACCAAGATTACGCCACTCTCAGATTTAGCTGTTAGGCTAAAGGGAACTATGGTCTGATATCTATAGCTAGTTATGTGGTACATTTTTATGTCATTATGCCCACTTAATATTTTTATTGAGACATCTTCTCACAAGTTCAGTATGCATGCATAGAATATACAAAGATCCTCAACCAGACACAATACTTGACAGGCTTTATCTGAAACATAAAAAGAGTTCAGATGCCAACATTACCAGTGCTGATATAAAACCAGAAAATAACAATACCACTGCACTAAAGAAGTTGATGTGTAATATGTTATGTAAATAAAATGTAAAAGAGAAGTATTATATTATGAAAAATATTAAAAATACATATTCCAGGCTTAAGCCTGTCCATCGGCTTTTTCACCCAGAAAATTATTAAAAAATCTGACATCTTAAAATGTTTTAATTTTACTTATGTAAAATTAAAATGTCTAATTACTAATTTTTAATAAAGCACTGTGTTAGAGAGGTGATAGTAACCTTACTGGTTACTGTTGCCAATGGCAATACTGCAATGATGAGCTGAACCCTATGGCTTCCACTTTCTCGTTGTGCCTTAACACCCAGATGCAGGCTGCACCACAAAAATATGCCTTGAAAAAAAGACATGGGTGTCCCTGCACCAAAATAATTTGGAGGGGCACGGCAGCACCTGAAGTCATTATCAGTGTCATGATGACTAAAATGGTAAAAGCATCCAAGCAAATGGCTACTTCTTCAGGGACCCAGTTCATACTTGATCAAGGCTGGATTGAGAATATCTTTGTGCTATTAGTCATGCAATTCACACAGCAATCACTGCCTGAGCAGCCAGATTAGGCAAGAAACTGCATGCTTCGCTTGTAGCTCACATACCTGGACTATAAAGTCAGTTGAAAAGAAACGATCACACTCCCAGTACTGCCATGAGAGCTGGTTTGTTAGTGCTGTGGAAGTGCAAATGCTCCCTGAGCCTCGGCAAAGGCAGCAGATGAAGATTGCTGACCATGCCCTGCAGCAGCATCTACAAATGCCTGGTCATTGCTGTACAAAGGCTGCACTGGGACTTCTCGAATCACCAGGCATACCCATTAATTAGAGTACAGGCTCTAAGGGCTAGAAGGAAAGGCACTGCTCTCCTTTCTGTCATCTGTCCTTCTCAGGAAGAAGGTGATGTCAAGGGATTAACTCTCCTTACAACACATTTGAAGGCATTGCAAGAAGCACCCAGCCAGCAAGACCCCTGCAACCCCTCCTCTAGCTCCACTGCAGTGAGAGCTGGGCTAAGAGCAGGCCTATCTATCTTTCTGCCTGTCTCTCCTCTGCCCATCCTGCTCAGCAGTTTTCAGGGGGAAGGAAACACATCAAGGCATCAGAGATAACACAGCTGTCCAGAAAAGAGGACTTTGCTCGAATCAAGATGGGAAGGAGATGTCTCTTGGCCAGAGTAGAAAAAAGTTGAAAGAAAAAGCAGGATGAGAGCACTATGCTGCTGGAGTTTACTCACTTTTGGGTACTGAAAACATTAAGACCAAATAAAAATATAACGTTGCTCAGGGTTTCAAATCCATGGGTGTTTTAATACAATATATTTAGAGATGGTGAGTTTGTTTGTGTTAGTTTGGACATACATTCCTGACTCATTTGGGGCCTGAACGTGAACTTGAAATATAAATATATAAATATATAAATATATAAATATATAAATATATAAATATATAAATATATAAATATATAAATATATAAATATATAAATATATAAATATATAAATATATAAATATATAAATATATAAATATATATATATGACTATTTATCTAAAAAATCTGAATTACCCTGTCATGAGCTTTGAGCTTCTCAAGCTTATATGCAGACTTTATCCTTGCTGTTATCTTCTTATCATCTACAAAGAGTTAGCAAGTCAGCTGAGGGAGGAACACCAGAAGAATGAAGAAGAGTTCCAGACATAGTTTTATAGCTTTGCCCTTTATGCCCAGACATGCTTCTGCTCTTCCACTTGCTTATCTGAAGCCAAATCTTTTGAAACTGATACCTAACCTTTCACCATCTAAATCAAATTCACCTTTAACTGCCATAAGTATAAGGGTTCATGCTTCAGCTTTACCAGCCAAGATTTTCTGGTTGTTGGTTTGTTATGCTTGTTTGGGGTTTTTTACTAACTGCTGAAATTAGACTCTAAATCATCTTCTTTTGAAGTGATGCTGTGATGCTGGTACCCAACATGGTTTTCTAATTAGCGGGCCTGATTTTAGCAGCACTAATCTGGTGATGCTTGACATGTTTCAATGTCATGCCACTTTAGATGCTTGGATGTGACTTCATGAGTCTGTTACTTGGTAAGAGCTTTTGCTTGAAGTTCAACTTCTGCCTGTCACAAAATTGGTCCTGGGTAGCTCCACCTTGCTCCTATCCTCCTATATCTATACTTTCTTGTCACTTTCTCCCTTAAATCTAAGATTATAACTGTTCTTTGTCCCAGCACAGAGGTTTTCTTCTTTATGTGTAAGCAGGAGAGCTCATGAGATTTCTAATTTATTTTTAGTTAAACAAAATAAACTGTAAAAACAAAATTTCCAAATTAATATTAATGTTTTACTTGTTAGGCACTGAAAAGCTTGGTCTAAACCATAAAATATAGAACATATTTCAAACATTATGCCATAGTTTTATTTATCCACCTTTATGCTTTAGCCATCCTACTCTTCCCCAAACTAACCTTAACTTCCCTCACATGTACTTCACTGGGTTTTTTGGTTTGGGGTTGGGTTTTTTGGTTGCTTGGCTTTTTTTTGAACCTTTGGGAATATAATGTAATCTTTTGGCATTATTGAAATTCCAGAAATGTAATCAGATACCACTAATTATCTTTCACTTAAAACCAATGATTCAAAAAACTGAAATAAATAATTAAAGATATAATAATGTTAAAATATTTGCAATATAAATAGTAGATTGTTTCTGGTTTCAGATGGGTGTTTCAACTAACATTACAGTCTCTTCAATTCTGATAATCTTTCATTATTTACCTCTCTGCCAATATGCATGTCAGAGGTACTGCAAAGAACAACTTTCCCATAGCTTTTAATGAAGTGAGGTGTTTGATGAAATAATTCCAGAAGCGTATTGGAGTTTCTTCACATCCTTTTTTTACAAAACTGCTTTTTAAATTTTCGTGTGTTTTAAGGGAAGAGACTGATTGCTCTCCAGTGCCCGTGAAGTCAAATAGCAGTGTCCCCTTTGCTCCTGAATTGTGCGTGTGGTTCTTTGCCTCCAGCCCCACACCCAAACAGAAATTTGCAATGGATTATATTCAAAATGCTGTCAAGACATTGGCACAGCACAGGGAAGTACACCAATTTCACCCGTACCCAAAGTGAGTCAGGCAAAATATCAGTTGATATACATTAATGAATTGATTGCTCTTCATATAAAATTGTTAGATCAATGTCTTTCACTAACAAGAAGGAAGTTAATTATATGTTGCAAGTGATGTTTTAAACATTACATATAAAAAGCAGTAATATAAACCATTTCATTTGCACTCACATGACCTTTGCTTGCTGTCTGGACTGAACAGGTTTCCTCTCTCCTATTGTATCAGAAGGTTTTGGTTTTATTTCTTTATTTATCAAACTAGGAGAAAGCAGACCACCATACAGGCAGCTTTGTGCTTACATGCAGCATTGCAGATTTGAGCAACCTGCAGCAAAGCAGCACACCTGTCCTGCCACTGACCTGTCTAACTTTCTTTTACTAAGACCATTTTCTCCCTCAAGTCAGCAAGGAGTATGCTTCTCCTTTGGTTTCAGTTCCCCTCTCCAAGGATGCTTCCCTTCATACCTAAACATCTTCAAAAAAATCAGCTCTAAAATCACCATCACAGGCCAGAGCCAGTGAAGGTATGGATTCATTATGACTTTGCTAATCTCACCAGGAATACAAGATGTTCACCTTTCATTAGTATGAACCATAAGTTTCTAGGATAATTATTTTCTGTGATACCTGAGTAAAAACTGCAGAAGTTTATGAACGTCTCCTTTCTTTTGTTTGACTTCGAAGTAACAGTTATGCCAATCTTTATTCGTTAGATGCATTCAGAATTTCTCTCTGTACCAGGAGGCCATTGCCTTCACCTGTCTGCAGCACTTCTGCATCCTGCTCAGAGCAATGATCCTGGGACTGTCTGTTGCTCTCTCTGGTGAAAGTGAGATAAGATCAAGGCAGTGTCCATTCCCCACAAACCGATACTCTTTCACCAGAAACAAAAGCAAAATCTAGTCTGGACAAATACAAGAAATCTTCTATATGCAACTGCTTTGGAGACCCGGGTAGCTACAAATCCAAGACCAAGCATCCTTAGATCTCACCGGAGGGAGTGGGAGCTGCTGCATTTGGTTTCTTAAGACCAGAAGTAATCAATCAGCAGTAAAACCTAGAAAAGGAAATTAAGCTGATCATCATCCCTATCTTTAAAGGAATAATTTGTGAGATTAGCCACTACATATGAAATTCACTACCTAAGGAAATATCTCATTGATCTTTATTGCTCCTGGATTGCTGCTGCTTTCTAGAGCCTATTTGATGTCTATTGCCCTGTCTTCAGTTCTGCCTTTCTAGGCACTGAAGATAGGCTAAGCAAACTCAAGAAGAGAAAAAAAGATCTGCTTAGACTCTTTTCCTCTAAGAGGTAGAGAAAATGAGGAAGCTTGGGATGATTTCAGTAGTAAGTGAACTCTGCCTTCTCAATAAAGTCTTCCTTTTTAGGAGATAATAATGAATGACAGAGGATAACATTGGGGTTTGAGAGAGATGGGGAGGGCTATATTCTCCAAAGACTTTCTTGACTTTCCACCATGATACATGAAGACCTCTGAAGAACTTCTCTGGTCAGCACCTAGTGTATTCTCTGATGTCACCTCCCAGATGCTGCCATGCCAGTGAATGTTCTATTTTATACCAGAAGTCTGTGCTGTCACTGCAGACCTGCCTTACACAGAAAACTTAAGGGAGTAGCATGGTTTGGACAGGCCTTGGAGAGTTCCTGGGCTGTGCAGTCAGGCCCAGGAGCTGGGAAGTACTCCCAAGATTGTAATAGTAGAGAGATGGCAAGGCTGTCTTTCTGCAGTGGGATTCATCACTTAGGGGCACCTGTGGCAGTAAGGCATCCTTAACCTGCAGGTAAGCCTAGACCCTACTGCAAACCCCTGAGCCACTGAACTTGGCTTCAGCAGAAGATAAAACCCGCTAGCTGTTCATTAAAAATAAAAGGAAAATTGCACCCCAAAACGGGAGAATGAGAAGGCAGCCAGGAGATGCTAATTGCTTGAAAAAATAGCAGGCGACTGACTCAGGAATCTGATGAATCCAAATATTTTTCTGTTGCTGTTGAATCCAAAGGTTTGGCAGAGATGACAAGCATAATCTCAGAGTGAGCAATTTCATGATTGCATTGCTCTAATCATTCCTATTTCTGCACACTTTTTCTTATATACATTTTCTAGCTTAGTTGCAAGGCTGTCTTTCTGATTATGTTCCTAGGTTTGCCCCACACATTTTCAGCAACTCAGAAATGACATTTTTATCATCATGATTATTATTATCAACTGTCCCTAGCAGCAGTAAGCTGAATGAATTGGCTCCAAAAATCATCTGTTCTTAGGAAACTGAAATTTGCCTTTGGCATGGTTCTGTGAAAATCAAATTTTAACATTCAATTTTATACCCAGACAGATGGGTGAATAATATAATAAGAGAAATTCTTTTGGACTGATATGTATGCTTAGCTATCTGAAATAATGTTGACAGGAGAAGCCCACACTGCATAAAAGTTTTATCAGCAAAAACAGGGGTCTCATTTAAGTGAAATTCTCAAAATATATCAAAACATAAGCATATGATGAAACAGAAACCTGTGTATAAAAGCATTGCAAAGTGTGTCTGTGTACCTTACCTCTCAAACAAGCCCCAGGAGCTTCTGCTCCATAAATGTAAAATAAGGTATATCAGAGGTGAGTGCATTGCCATATGCCACTCACAAGTTATCTCCAAGTGCACCAGGTGAGACAGAGTCCTGTCCCTGCTTTGCTGAGATATTTCTGACAAGTCACTGCATCTCGCTGTGCCTTGGGTTCCTCATATTAAAACAAGGCAAATCTTACCAACATCATCACACACTGCTTTGACAGAGCATTTCCCATTTGCCTTCTCCTTCTATTACAGAAACTCTATTCTGTAGTCTTCTATATAGGTCTGAATATAACACTGATAATATAATTTAAATCCACATTCCTGGGTGTTTGCCAGAAAACAGATAGTCTGGGATTTAGGCTGCCTTTCTCTGTCAGAATGGAGGTCTTTGTCAACTAAGTATGACAGATTTCCCAGGTAATTGCTGGGTAAACATGCTTCCTTTTATCAAGAGGGTAAAGCTAGAGCAGAAAAGTTTAATTGCTTCTGTTGTTGGGGTTTTTCACTTCCCACACAGGAAGGTTAATTTGAGAGTGCAGTATTAGGGTGTGTGTTCATTATTATTTCATGTAGATACGAGACCCTCGGGGGCGAAATTGCTCAAAACCTTCCTCTCTGAACCTCACAACAGAGGCATGTGTGCATCATATTGGGACTGTGCCAGGGAGGGGTGTGCAGAACCGAATATTTTCCTGTGAGATGTTCAGAAAGTTGACAGAAATGTGTGTATATGTATATATTTGTCTGAAAGTAGACTGCATCAAATATGGATAAAGCAGGGTTGAAATCAGCTGCAGGCTGATTGCTTTTGCAATCTTGGAGACCCATTTTAAAAAACTGACTCAAGAACCATGTTTTAAAAGTAATGAGACCATTGCCATAGAGTAAGGGTGCTTTCAGAAGCACTCAAATGCGTCAGATAATTCCTGCAAATGGGAGTCTCTAGGATGTGGACTCTTAGCTAGCTCTTTAATATCAGTAGGTGACTGGGTGAATTTTCAGATACCAAAAAAAAATTTGAAAAATATTTTCATGAAAATATAAGTGTTTTTTTAACTATATTATATGCCAATTATATTGTAAATTATGCAGCTCTGTTTCCAAAATGATCCATGGCCCTTTCCTCTACTGTTTTGTAAGGTGCTAACAGGGGTAAGAGAAAAAAACAAAAAAACATTGATCCAGAATATAAAGGAGAGAAAAGCACCGAGAGCACAAAAGGTCTGTTCGGTGGATGCCAGTGGTACTGTTTTATTAACTGCCATATTCCAAAAGGGTAATGGTCAGCAGATTAGGATTTCTTCTTCAAACTGCATCAAAGTACTGTATATTTTTCAGTCATTTTCATTTGGAATAAACTCATTTTTAAACATTGTAAATGCACAAATTGTATTTTTTGAGCATTTGTTTGGAAATCCCATTTGAAATTTCATGACGTCTTTTCCCACTGAAGAATTGTTCTTATTTATCTTTTCTCATATGTCCACATGTACTCTTCATAATGAAGTATGGCACAGAAAGATACAGTGGTAACAGCTGGTACTTCTGTTTGCACTTCTGCTGAGGCTATTGTAGTTGTTTGAGGCATTTCATCATCTTTTGTAGATCAAAATGTCTTCTGTTACAACAAAAAAAAATGACACAGAAAGGGATATTTTGGTCTGTAAAAGGACATGCCTGTTTTACATTTGCAAGAAATAACTTCTTCTATCCAGTGGTCAAAATAGAATTTCAGCATTGCCAGGAGAAGTTTTGAGTGATACATACTGTCAGCCTTTCTTGGCTATCAGTCTGATATGAAAGAATAAAAAATACAAAAATAATGCAAACAAAAAAATAAATATCTGTCCAAACAGAACCATTGAAAAATCTAAAAGGAAAAGCGTTTTTAAATTGACTTTTTTTAAAATGATGATTGATATGATTAAGTAAAAGTTCTGAAATAAGATACTTGGGTTCATAAAAGAATATGCATATTTTATATGTACAACAATTGACATTTTTACTTAATCCAAAACCAAATTTCAGATTGTTAAGCATTTCCCAGAAAAGAGAAAATCCAGATAGGATCCATTTAACACAGCCTGTCCCAGTCGGCCTCGCTGACTCACTGCTGGGCATGTTGAGCTCAGTGCCAAGAGCTGAGTGACAGTGGGGACATGCACGACTGGCTTTGGCAGCCCCAGCCGGTTGCAAGACAGCAAAGTACCCATGCTAAGTGGCACGGGGACGCGGCGTGCTGCAAAGCTGCTTACCCAGCAGGAGCATGGGACCTCACCCTGGCAGGGGCTGAGCAGCCACAGAGGTGCTGAGCCCTCTTTTCCTGGCTCAAGCCCAGCCCTGGGAGATGCCAAGCACCATGGAGGGCTCCGCAGGCTCAGAAGCACACCAGCGGTGTTGCACTTTCAGGGGTGAAGTGTGCACCCCCACCCCCAGCTTCAGTGGAAGAGCAGAAAGTCACTCTATCTTTTTCTTTTCCATTAAGGGGTGGTTCAGAAGTCCCAAAGACGCAAGGAGGCACTTATAACACCTACGCTGCACAACAGAGAGCAAAATGGGGAATCCTCTTTGATTTCTTTGTCCCCCACAAATCTGCGCTCCTGCTATCCAAAATGAGGCCACGAGGGAGCTGTGCAGAACATCCTCTGTCTCCTCCACTACCTGCTGTTTTGAGCAGCTCTCCAGTTTCTCTGGCACTCTCCCTCTCCACTGCGTCAGCAAGAGCACAGCCCATTGGAAGGGAAAAGTACGGCATGAGGAGGCTTTGCAGATGGTAAAGGCAAAAAATCTTCTTCCTCTGCTTCAGATGTTCTTGCAGCCTCATGAATACAGCACAATTTTTTCCCCAAAATTAACATGATACCTCTTTAGCGACAACACCATTCTGCTTTGAGTGCTTCACTTCTGTGAACAAGGTGCATGGAACTGACTTCTTTGTGCCTGGAAGTAAACAAATGGACTTCTAATTTAAACTAATAATTTCTTTACGTCCATATTCTTTATGGTAATATTCATTAAGTTCTTCTATTATATAGGGTGCAAAGATAAAACTGGAAGTTGCTCTGAAAGCAATGATAAGTTACCATTTTAATGATTCCTTATGTTGTGAGTAATTTATAAATCACTCGGTATCTTCTCAGCAAAGCTTGCCTTCTGTTTTTAAAACGTACCTTTTCGTATCCAACAAAGGGTTTCAGTGCAATAAGAATTAAGGTGTGTCTCTTAGCTTTTACCTGCAAGCAATAATGATGTTGTCAAGCGTTTCAGGTGAGACCAGCCCAGGATTTTGGGGTGGGGAAAGACACTCTGTTATACAGCATCTTCAGTTCTTCCCTCAGAGGGAGGCAGAGACACCTTGAAGGGCTGAGTATAAGGACATATACGGAGTGTCTTTTTAAATAGTCACAAGAGTTGGGGGGGGGAGGGGAACAGGAACAGGCTTGTAACCATAACTCAGTTGGACTTGTTTCTGAGAAGTCAGATGCCATGGATTGGCTCCCTCACCGAACGGCTGCTTTTTTGTTCCTTTTGTTGGTAAGTCAGATTTTAAAATATTATTTGTAAATTCTGTGACTACAGCAGTTTCATCTTCCTCAGCAGACCATTACATTTTACAGTGTAAACTACTCCCCAAAAACATCTTGTGAAATTTACCATAAAAACTAAAGCTCTGCTCATTCTAAACAGCCCTTCTGAACGTTCTATAGAATTAAATTAGCCTTTCATTAGATACTGAGAAATGTTTCTTTTTAGATTTTTGGCAATCTGTTGATGTTCAAGATGTGACTTTCTATGTTTACTGTATGACTTTTCAGGCAAATGTTTTCTGTGGATACTATTTAGGGGTCACAGTTATTAATAAAATGCTTGTCATTATAAAAATTTTAATGGTTGGATATAATTTGGTTCTATGTCTTTATTTTTTCATCAGTTGAGGAAATATCTCTTTCTAAAATATTCATATCTCTTTTTTCTAAACTGATTAGCAAGATTGCTTCAGAGCTGACCAAATACTACAGCTATATACAAGAGAAAAAACTGACAAAATTTAGTGAAGATCTCAGTTTAGAAAAAATCAAGACATGGCCTATTATTTCACATTGCAAAGGGTTCCTGTGTTGTAGTGCATTAGTGTTTGAGCCGCCATGTGCTGAGCAAGTGAGTGCATGATGAAAGTGTTGCTCTTTGGGTTTGTTTTTCTCACTGTAAAAGGAAAGTTGTGGCTATGGTCAAGTGGCATAGTTGTTCAATGTGTTCATCAAGGCATGGAAATTACCCAGAAGGGACTTAAAAGGGCGATGGGTGCCCTACTGTTCCTGCAATCTGATTTTTGTGTGGATTAATTTTACTCATCTGTTCTGACCTTTTGAAATAAGGTAGAGGTTTAAGGCCCTGAAGATTGAGAAGAGCGAGATTTCTACTGTAGTTATGCCCTGTGGCTTTCATGCAATTTTACATTTTACACAGCGTATTAGTAAGGGTAAATGTTTGTTAACTTCTCATTACTGACTTCTCTAGAAATGTTGTAGACTGAGAAAAACTTTGTGTTATAGAATAAGAAATCCTAAAACCATTTGGAAAATATAATCCATTAATTTTAGGTGACAGCTCTGCAATCAGTAAAGTAGAACTAATTAACACAGAGTAGCTGCCAAGCAAACAAGGGCAAAACTTGGCAAAGGCAAGTTATGGTTCGGATAAGTTTCTGCTTGTTCGAGGCAGCACAGAGGTGTCTGAGACTGGCCTGTTGCACATCACACTCACACTTCTGGATTTTCATGTAGCACTAGTGACTATTCATTTTACTCAGTTGCCTGGTGATGCACACTCCCAGTGTGCCGAAGTTCAAAAAGCTTGACTGTGTTGTGTCTAAGACCTGTCCATTCAAAAGAGATTTTACTGCTTTACTTCTCTCAGCAACTCTGGAGCCATTTTCTTTCTTTTGGTATATTATTGTTACAATTGGGAGTGATGGACGGTAGGTGTTGGATCAGAAAAAAGAGTGATTCTGAAAAATGCCATTGTGTTTTGATGGCTATCAAATATTTGAACTTCTACGACTCAGAGGAAACTCTTGTTCTTGTTATGCGTTCCTCTGCCCAGCAATGCTCATGATGGCCTGTACAGCTTAATAGCATCTTTCAGCGCTTTATAGAAAGGTGGCAGACAAACTGTAGAGATCATTAAATTATAATGATAATGTAGAGATAGAAATTATAAATTTATGTATCCAGTGCTAGTGTATTCTGAGAAAGGATTTTGACTTTCAGCTTGACTAATCTTTCATGAAAATCACCTGTCTGAATGGTGTGTCTGGTTAGTATATTGTTAATAAGTTGCATCAAATAAAATTACCATGGAGTTATACATATTTCAGTACACTACTGCATTTTCAAGAAAAGGAAGCTTACCAGCCCTGAAACAAATAATTTTCTCTATGGATTTCACCATTCATGGGACTGATTCTGCAACCCTTGCTCATGTGACTTCAAAGGCATTATTCTCATGAGTAAGGGAGTTCTGTTTGTGATACTAGCACAGACACGTTTTATGGAAATAACCTGTTTGATCGGGTATGACTCTTCTCCTGCCAGCTATCATGTGACAGCCAATAATTTTAAATTCACCACATCTCTTATGCACTTTTGTCTGGATACATTTTCCCATGTATTATCTATGCTTATTTTTTCCCCCCTAGTTGTTAGGCTATGGTTGCGCATCTTACTCATAACTTGGTTACACATAAAAATTATCAGGAGCCAAATCCTCTCCTTGTATATTCACATGAAACATCTGCCAGAATTGAATCAGGAACCTGCAGGTTCTTCTGCTGAGAATTTTTTTTGTAGAAATAGAAACTAAAGCAATTCCAGATGCAGGAATTATCACCTAATTGGTGATTGACTGGGTACTTATGCCTGTAGTTTTACATTCCTAAGTTAAATGGCCGTTAAGCAAACATGCATTTGCAGCCAGAACACTCTAAGTCACATCAGAATTCAGGTTTTATTGAGGAGGTTTATTGAGGGCACTTAGCATGACTAATTTGAAAAAACTCAAATTTTCATAATGGCATACACCCTATATTGAAATTACTTTTCTGTTAAGTTTTCTAATGGTTAAGCTCAGTTACTCTATGGAAATGTATTGTATCTACATACAATAGAAGATACAATAGCAGAACAGAAACAATCTCAGTGGAAACTTTCCAAAAGTGTTCAGTTCTTTGAATAAACTTATTTTAAAATAAATAAAACTTCAAAGTATATTCTTCAGCCTGACACGAGCGTCATCATAATTCCTGAATAATTCCTCTCACAATTGTTGAAATAGTAATGGATTCTCCATCCTGGGTGAAAATCAAAGTATTACTAACACAGGAAACACCTTACCTCGTCTGAATTGGAAAACAAAAGGCCAGAAAAATAATCTAGAAAATCTTCCCTTTAAATTGGATGAAGTACATTCATTAGTGACATATGAAAAGGCAAAGTATAGAAAAAGAAAATCATGTTTCAATTAAAAAGTGATCAAATGGCATATTTTTAAAATATGAGTGTTTGTCTTATGTTTGAACTCTGCTTCTCATTATTTCATATGCACCGATGTATCACTTTTTAAAGAGATGTAGACTGAATAAAGGGAAGGGTTCATTATTGCAACCCTTTTCTAGTCAGGGCTGTGGATGAGTAAGAAAGACGTAAAAGTCCCAAAACGCTGACAGTACCAGAGCTACTACTGCAGCCTGGTGACTAACACAATACGTGTGAGTTCTCAGCACTCCTCCCATCCAGGCCAACAACAATGCCACTGTTGACTTCAAAGAGAGTGAAGCAGATCCCATATGAATAATGCTGGGAAGATGTTAAAGGCGTGTTCAGTCATTTAGATTTGAGTAGGTGGAGGAGGGAGGATTCCATAATTACGTATGATATTGCTTGGTACTCAATTAATGATTAGTTAATTCTTGTTTGTAAATTGCTTTGAAGGTGCAAAGAACCATAAACATCCTATGGGCCTAGTTCTGTCCCCAGGTAGATCAGAATAAATCCAGAATGACCCCAGTGTGACTCTTAAGTTGTCACTTTGGACACAGGTCCAGGTATCACTACAATAAAAGACAGACTTTCAGACAGACACTGTACAAATGACAGAAACCATAGTCTTGTTTCCTGCCTGCACATCTCCCAACCCAAAACAGAAACAGCTTGTGCAACCAGCCTCTAGATTCTCTGCAGCTTCCTTTCTTCACAGTCTCTCAGAGACTAACACGACAGCAAATCTTGGCATCATTCTGACCAGCTTGCCTACCCCAAGGTCCTCAGGATGCATCCCACACATTCCAGTGGCTCCTATTGCTTTAATTATTGTTTATCCCTGTGTCTATGGAAAGTACTGTACTTGGATACTGGTTTAGAAGGGAATTTTTTTAACTGCCTAGAAATTTGCAGGATTTAGCTGCTAGGAGACAGAATTTATGTGCTGGAAATAGCACTTAAAAAAAAAAAATAGTTTGCATCCCAGAAAAATATTAGAAATAGACAACTGGGTTAGGGGAAGCCTTCTAACTTCTGGTGACAGTGGAGAACTGGAAGGCATTAGCTGGGGAGGCAGAGGAACCTCTATCCCTGGCTCAAGTTGGATAAACGTAACTTCAAAATCGTTCAGGTTTATCTAGTGAACTAGACATCTTTGTCTGATGTCTGCCTGCTCTCCTTCCTATACCACAGCCATAACTGAGAGACAGACCAAACACAGACATCAAATTCATCAGATCAGCCTTTTCAAATTATAACACAAACTGTACTAAGGACTCTGAATTCAAGATCTTCCATCACCAACAAGTATCAGAATGGGATTTTCCTTAGCCATCACAAGACAACTGTGGAAATACAGGGCCTAAATTTACAATCCACAGCATCATCAATGGAAAAATTCCTGATCTTCCCATTACACGGGCTCAAAAACAAAGGATGAGACTGCCGTGTAAAATATGTATTTTTCACTGCTTGAAAACAGAGCTCCCCATAGGCTAGAATCAAGAGGTTTATGAACACTCATGTCCTTAAGTAATAGAATTCCTTACAGGCATAATTCTTCTTTCAGAAAAACTCAGAATAGTTTTTCAGAGTGTGAGAGTGATGTGGCTGAGTGTGAGGTATTAGTCTCACTGTTAAGTAACAGGGTAGGCCACAGGATGCAGACAGCAGACAAGATTCACTAACATTGCACTGGGAGGTGCATACCCATACTTTGCCAGGTCAAGACAATTGTTTGCATGCCAGAAGGGATTTCAGCCTAAGGGTGGAGAGGATTTCATTGTGCTCACCAAAGGAGGCCCTGCCTGTGGGATAGACTGATAAGAGATGTTCGATTAGTGTTATTTCTGGTGGACGTCATCACTCATGTTCTCTAGAGAAGTCTGCCCCTTTGACACTTCCAAGTTCCCTCAGGTTCCAAGGGGGGCTATGAAAGAAGGGGACTGAGGTCCCACTAGGGCAAACAAACCCTGCTGTTCACATGGAGTCTGATATTGTCCCTTCTTTGAGATGAGGAACGGCTGCACATGAATTTGAATCCTATTCTGAAGCTGAAGATTTAAATAGTCATAAATTCAACGTAAATTAAAAGATGCACTGATGCTTTTAGCACAACATGAACATACTCTAGTGATTTTCCTGCAGAGTACTTTTCTTAACCATTTATGTCAATAGCTTGCTCAAACAAACAAGGAAAAAAATCCTTACTCTGTGGAGCCCAATAAATTTCCAGCTATATGCACATCAAATGGGCAAATCCACAGTCTAAACTCCTTCATTCAGAAGCAGATTAGGGCATCTGTTACAGGCCAAGGTCTCAGGGAATGTTCTGGGCAAAACCAGATCATTGGAAATATTGTTTTGTAAATGACAGATGGTAAACTCCTGCAGCATAAAGGTAAATGGGGAAAAGAGAGAGAGAGGAAGGAGGTGAAACTGCTGTTCATTATTCTATTGCATGTAAGAAGTTGTCTTAACATGAAGTAAGTGGAAAAAATTCTGTGTCCATGTTCCAGCCTTGCCAGAAAAACTCAATAAATTTGAAGTGAGGAAAGTCCCATGATGTAATAATAGGATAAAAGATTGTCACAGATTTTATCCAAGTATAATTGACGTAAAACCCCACAGATAAAACATATCAGACAAAAAGCAGCCAAACCAAACCAAAATGAAAAGCTATGGGAAATTATAA
The DNA here is from genome assembly GCA_026261815.1 of Monarcha castaneiventris obscurior. Lineage (NCBI taxonomy): Eukaryota > Metazoa > Chordata > Aves > Passeriformes > Monarchidae > Monarcha > Monarcha castaneiventris. The sequence continues at coordinate 4,460,156 of JAMPIT010000379.1, forward strand.
GGAAGTGAAATACTCATAACTGCAGCTGTTAAATTTTGTTGAGAAAAGAGAAACACTGCAATAGTTTTTGAGTCACCTGGGTACTTTTTTCTTCCAATGATGAATGAAACAAGCAGCTAGTCCTGCAAATCCCACATTCTTCACCCTTTTTTGTCTGAAGAAAGCAGAAGCACATCTTAAACCCGAAAGAGATGCTCTGAAGAAGTACATTCACCAAGCAAACTTCATTTTCACACCTTATTTAGGAATAAAGTTAATTAAACTGTGCTTTCTTTTAAATTGTGCTAATCAAGAAATTGAAGCTCCTCTCATTTAAATTTTAATTTTAAAGTAATTACATACTGCATCTGATCCTGCCACCTTTATTTACTCATGACTAGTTGCCTAGTTAGGTGTCAAATAAAAATCTACTGCACTCCAGGGAAATCTGCCTGAAAACTGCAGGTGGGTTTCCATCTTACATTGAATCTCTTCAATCTCACTGGGAAGTTCCAAGAATACATTTTCATTCTTTTTGGCTAAATTTGTACAATTAAGTACTCCAGGTTTATTGTGGACTTTGTAAATAAGAAAAAAATAATGAAAAAAGAATATGTTATTTAGGATAAATACTTTTCTAGTTTCCTAGACAGTTTGGTAACAACTCTTGCAACCACTTCTGTCTTCAGCTGAGGTGTTAAAAATCTGTGTGAAAGCTTTATTTTGATGAAGCTGTAGCTTGAAAACTGCTCTGGCACATCCATTCAAACTCAAAGTTCTGTCTTGAAAGACAGAATGGATTTTGAAGGTTTTAACTGTCAAGGAATTCAAGTGCTGGTTATAGAAAAAATTGAATTTCACAAAGACATTTGTGGAAATCTTGTAGCTACTGTCTAGATAAGTTATTGCAATAGGCTTGAAAAAAAGTACTGCTGAAGGCCTGCAGTATAGCAATGTCTTGCAGTTGGGTTTTGCTTGCTGCATTTTGCCTTGCATTTTTTCATGCCAATCTTTTTATTCTTCTTGCAGGTACTCTTGGATTTCAGCACAGGATTTCATGTAGAGGTAATATATATTGCTTTAGAAACTGTTTTTCTGATTAAATTAAATATAACAAATGAAAAAAATCACATGGAAAATACTGAACTAAGACACTTCTGAACCTGAAGATTGAAAACACATTTAAATATTAAACAGCTGCAGGTAATAACCTGCTCACCCTCTCAAGAAATTCACATAAATCTAAATGAGTATCTCATACAAATAAGTAATTTTAAAATAAACATGTACAGTCACAGAGTTTGGGACTAACAGATGCAAAAATACACATGGTCTACAACAATCTCTTTTCTCTTTATTGCTGGAAATTATAATTGTCTGTATTTATTTAAAATGGATTGAGGTCATATGATACTGGAACTCTCTGTCAAAGGTAAAAGAATGGGATGAAAATGGAATGGCAAGATGGAAAACCTTTAGAAGACAAAAACGTGAATGGATCAAATTTGCTGCAGCTTGTAGAGAAGGAGAAGACAATTCCAAGAGGAATCCAATTGCCAGAGTAAGTAGAAAGAAAAACACAAGCATTCACTGACAAGGAAGTTCTTCCAAAGACAGGCTGATAAAAGCAGACAGATGTACAAATATATATGCTTAGAGTAGTCAAAGCAAGGACTGTAGAATAAAAGAAAGATGATGCAATATTCCCAGCTCTGCTGAGACAGTCTCATAAAGTGAAGCCGTGTGGCTGCTGAGGAGTGACCAGAGGCTTCCTAGAACATTACCATGAGTCTACTCCCCAGGCAGCTCTAACCAGTGTCTTTGTTCTAGATCATGACATTTTCTTCTCTCTCTCTCTCCTCCCGAAAAACCCCTGAGAAGTTCAAAGATAGTACATGACTTGTGGGAAACAGAAAAAATAAAATATCCTTCTGTTCACTCACCATGACCATGCCCTTACTGAGGTCCAACCACAGTGTGACACCCTTGGAGGTTTCTCTCTCCACCTCCCTGACAGATTTAAGAGAAATAGAAAGCCTACCCAGACCTTAAGGGGAGATGGATCTCTAGGTTAAGGTTTTGTAGAAGAGCCTTCTATTGATTTTGTCAACTGACCCTTAGAATAAGTGGTTGAGAAACTGAAGTTATATAGGATTTTTTACAGGAACTAAGAATAGGAGAAAAAACCCTGTAGGTGTCCTCAATAAACTGACATGAATTATTATTGTCTGTTACTGTAGATCCGATCAGATTGTGAAGAAGACAATCCAATCACATACAGCATCTCTGGAGTTGGAATTGATCGTGCACCCTATGGAATATTTGTTGTTAACCCAAGAACAGGAGAAATTAATATAACATCAATAGTGGATAGAGAAATAACACCAGTTTTTGTTGTAAGTATTCTCTTTTTTTCCTACCTTTATAATTATGGGTCAAGGGTGGGGCAAAGAGAGCAAAAGACAGTAAATTCATTTGTTTCAGATTGCTACTTTGCTTACTTAACTTTTGGTTTTAAAACAAGTAAATATCTTTATTTAGATACGTTGCTTTGCTAAACACTCAGTGACGGGTATAGATTTGGAACCACCTCTTGAACTTCGAGTCAGAGTTCTGGATATAAATGACAACCCTCCTGTATTTGCACAAACTGTATTTACAGGATCTGTTGAAGAGAGCAGCATGGACAGTAAGTAACTACACTATACCTTTTACAATATTGCTAGTGAAGCTCACAGAATACAGTTAATATAAACCTGGGGTGCTCTTTCTGCTTTTCTTAGGCAATGACACATATTGGTCAGGGCCACTGCAGAGGAGGGAGCAGCAGATGCTTCTCCAAGTGCTGTTTGAGCCAGGGCCTGAGCTAATTGCTGTAAATTAAACAGCAATGCTTCCTTCTCCCTTTCCTCCCACACATGAGTGCTGAATGTTCCAGTTTCTAACCATACCATCATGCAAATTCTTTCAGATGTGAAAATGTAAAATAAATAATTTCATTCCTTCTCATTAAAATAAAAATATCATTACACTTATTTCCTTTGAGAGTATGTAAAACACATTTTTCCCCATTTTTCTCTTTCAAACATTTGTACTTGCTACCTGTGTATTTGCAGTTGCAGCAGATTATTACTAAATAATTCCATACTTAAACTATTAAAATGGGGTTTTTTGCCAAAATACAGCAGTCAACATTAGACATGCAAATATCACTGAGGCAACAGTGCTCAACATTCATTTTCTTCTTTCTAGAAATTCTCATTTAAAGCTGTGAAGGTTTCTTATAGTAATATCTACAAGTTCAGTACTTGCTGTATTTGCATATTCCCTACGGTGATTTAAAGAAGTTCAGTGAACATCTGCATTATTCCTTCTGACCTTGATTTTTAGTTCATTTAAAGTCATTAACATTGTCAGAATCAGTATTACAAAACTAAAATTTTGGGGGTTTTTGTAAATGTCGAGGATTAGATAGCCTTCTATCATTTTCATACACCAAGTTTTAGCATTGTCTTGATGAGTTGTTTGCAGGAACTCAAGAGATTTTCTGTTGGGTTTTTTCTATTATTATTATTTTTTATTTTTAGACACACTGGTGATGAAAATCATTGCAACAGATGCAGATGAACCTAACCACCTGAATTCTAAAATTGCCTTCAAGATAGAGAGTCAGGAACCTTCTGGTCCACCCATGTTCATTATGAATAAATACACAGGAGAACTCCATCTTGCAAATTATCTCGACAGAGAGGTAACATTTCCCCTTCCAAAGCTAAATAACATGATACATGGTGGTGTGTATGTGCCATGAGAGCGAGAAAAAAAAATAGAAGAGAGAGAAAGGTTGTGGTTTTTATAAATATTAATGGAGAAATGCATGTTTTCAATGTGTTACAATAAAATGTCTAAGTCAAAGTCCTGCATTAGGAAATAGTAGCAAGAAGGAGTTATTTATAAGATGCACAGATGGTCTTTAACATACTCATTTCTCTTTTTGTGACAGCAACATAGTAGCTACACTCTTGTTGTGAAGGCATCAGACCGGGATGGGGCTGCAGATGGAATATCATCCCTTTGTAGCTGTAACGTGAAAGTTATCGATGTTAATGACAACTTTCCAACTCTTGCTCAAAGCTCTGTAAGTTTCCAATAACAAAAGCAGCAACACTCATTTAAAACCCTGTTTGAAAGCCCCATTGATAACAGAGCCCTTACTAACCCATAGAGAACTTTCACAATTCCATGCTTCACTGGATGAACAGGGTTGTTCCCTTGAAGCATGCTCGAAATACAGTCCATCACTTGTGCACCAATTCTGGTAACATACACATAGATTATTTTTGTATTCAGAGAAGTCAGTCCTGACACTGTCAGGACTGACTTCTTTGTGTTCAGAGAAATCCTGTCATTCAGGTGCCCAGACCCCTAGAATACGGCCAGATTATGCAGATTAACCCAATTTTTGGAAGAACATTTCTTATAGAAAGCACAAATCCTTTTACTCTACGATGCCTCTGCCTTTGAGCTGATGCAGCTTTTCAGATCTGTAACCATAATCACAATTTGCCCAGAAGACGTTTTTTTATTAAATTGGCATGGACTGTGCTTTTGAAAGAACATCTTTCAAAAGAATCTCTGCAGACAGCTGTGTTTTCCTCACATTGTGTATATATATGTATATATATATATATATATATATATATATATTTCCTAACAGGTATTTATCTGTCATTTCAGTTTTCAGCAAGTATTTCAGAAAATTCACTCAGTTCAGAACTGCTACGGATACAAGCTCTGGATGCTGATGAAGAGTTTACAGACAATTGGTTAGCAGAGTTTTTCTTTATATCCGGTAATGAAGATAACTGTTTTGAAATTGTTACAGATCGAGCTACAAATCAAGGAATCCTTAGAGTAATTAAGGTATGGAAAAATATTGTGATTCAGCTCTTTAAATAATCATCTCAAAATTTTAATTAATTGTAACAGAATTAAACAGGCAGTAGAAACACTGTCACTCAACCATTTAAAATAAAAAAATATTTTTAAAATATTAGAGGAGCTTTTATGTATTATCTAGTTCTCTGTGGTTTACCTTTTAGGAACTGGATTTTGAACATATCCGAACTCACTCACTGATGATTGGTGTCAGGAATGTAGCTGCCTTCCACCACTCTGTTGCACATGAGTACCAAATATTTGGAACACCCCTCACAGTAGAAGTAAAAAATTTGATTGAACCACCAAGATTTCATCCATCTTCAGTTGTGTTTACCCTGGCAGAAGGTGCAAGAGCAAATTATGTTTTAGGAACGTACACAGCCATGGATGAGGACACTAGAACTATTGCATCAAATGTTGTGTAAGCTCTGCTCTGCTTATCTCGCTGGATGGAATAATTCTTTTGAGATTTCAATGGGATGAGGAATAGGTATTTTAAAGGACGCTTTAAAAAACAATACTTATTGATTAGCAATAGAAAAAATGGCAATAGAATAGTATTATGTGGTATCATATAATATTATATAATATAGAGTATTGTATTCTATATTATTGTAGAATAGCATATAGCCCATTTTTTGTGCTATAATTGCTTTTCTTCCCTGACTACTTTCCTTAGCCTTATGCACAAGACAAAGAAAATATCATTTTTCTAACAGGCCGTAACTTGAATAAATTAGAACACAGGGTTTTTTCTTACTCAGCCTAAAAATGTGTTTTCTTGAAACCTTTGCTACAAATAGGGAATTTGTTAGCATCTTGAAAAAAGCAGGAAAAAAATCCCAATAATGGTCACTACTATCCAATCAGAATAGAAGGTGTCACTACCAATTCATTCTATAGTTTAAAAAAAATTACACTTATTTCTCTTGAAATTAACAATAATAAGTGGGAACATAATTTGCTTTTCAGTGTATGTAGAAATAAATACACCCTATTTAAAAATATTTGAAAAAATTTTCATAAAACAGAGAAATATGTCAGCAAATACAGCTGTATAAGGTTATAGGAAGAGCTGTGGATTTAACCATTGATATCAACAATCGTTCTAGTTAAGTTTTACAGGATGCAAAGACATTTTACTTTTGGACTGTGATGCGACTTTCAAAATAAAATGGGATTCTATGCAATTGCTATATTCCTAATTATTTTTATGGTCTACATCTTTTGCAGTCTATGTGGATTTTGCTTGAACTGGGTGAAATGCTATAGGACATAGAATAGCCTGAAGAAAAGTGTTCCAAAGTGCCAAATTTTATGTGCAATATAAATATATAATACCTATATTCATAACATAACTCTGAGTATTTTCACTTCACCAAACACAGATATAGCATAGGACGTGATCCAGCTGCCTGGTTCAGAATCAATCAAAACACTGGTGAAATCACACTGAACAAAGTTATTAACCGGGATTCAGTCTATGTAGTCAATGGGCAGTACCAAGCAGAGGTCCTGGCTATCACCAGAGGTAAGAAATGAGATTAAATTTTGCAAAATAAACCCTTTCTGTTCCAGATTTCTCTCAATGTTTTTCATGTTTCTAGTTTTCCAACCCTAACTGCATTATTTATATTGTCAGTTTTCCCTCCTGACCACAAATATCTTATGTTTACAGGGGTTCCTCGATATACTGCTACAGGCACAATTGTGCTTTCAATAGATGGCATCAATGCCAACTGCCCAACTATTAATACTGAAATGAGGAAAGTGTGTATGCATTCCCCATCGGTGATTATCTCAGCAAAGCCTAGGGATGGTGATCTCTATGCTACTCCCTTTACATTCAGCATACATGGTGAACCTCAGACTACATGGATTATCAGACGAATAAATGGTAAATTAACCTACATTTTATAACAGAATAAATCACAGTAATAAGCTCTTATCTAAGATAACTGATTAGGATGCTATTTTATTAACAAACAAAACACTCACCAGAATCCATTCAAATCTGAGTTAAATATGAATCTAAGAAGTTACTACCAATTTGAATATATGCATGCATACATATATATAAAAATATATATATGCATGCATAGACATAAAAATATTATAACTAGAATCAGAATTATTACATGTGTTATCTTTTAGAGGAAACTGAAAACTTACCGATACAAATAGAGCAGCAAATCTGTACTTTGAGTATTACATGATGTATGACGAGCCTTTACTGGTCTAAACACAATGAGGTAAATCAAAAGGAGTAATTTGATACTTTTTTATTTCTATGTTATCCAAAAAATCCTAAGCATATGAAAAAACTCTCACATTTGTGTTAGAGTATGAAGTTTATAGTTAGCAGAGCTTTACTTTTATGAGAGGCATATGAAAATGCCAAATTAAGTTTACAACTTTTGTCATTTATTGTACCAATCACACCTACTCATATTTTAAAGAAAATTGTTTTAGTCAGTGTCCAGTGAAGCTTTGCCAGTTTCCTTCAATAGGACATGGCAAACTAATGAGTTCATCAAATCTCATTACTAAATGGCAGAATTTGCATAACTTACTTTATACATAGAAAACTACATTAAATGGCAAATTTCAGAATTGTGAGTATTCTTGAGTCTCCTACCTGTCCTAAACAGTTGCAAATATGTAATTTTAAATATTTTAAACCTACTGAAAAACTTTTTGGAAAACATATATGAGCTCCTTGAGAGAGGAAGAAGAAATGCATCAAACTTTCAACTTTCATATTTACCATTGTGCGAATAAAATTCAGGAAAAGCAGCAGTGGAAATAAAAAATTTCATTTTCCCCTTTTGTATTTCTCAAGTTAAAAAGTAATAACTAGACTGATTTGGCTCAGGTTTTCCACAAAAAAAACCAAGCATAGATGACTGTTATATGTTTCAGCTTTGCGTAAGTACTGTAGATGCCTAAGTAATTGAGGAGTTTAGAAAGGGAATATTTTGTTTCATTCTATTCTATGAACGTAACACAAAAATAGTATAGATTTGTAGAACACTTAAGTCAATACCTTCATCTAAATATTTTTCTCTTTTTCTTTCCCCTCCAAGATTCCTCTGCAGAACTAGTGGGCCAGAACATAGACTTTTACCTTTATAGGATCTATGTTGTTGTGAGAGACAGCCAAGGCCGACGCTGCGCCAGACCACATATAATTCCTGTGCAAGCTTGCCAGTGTGATAGTCGGAATTACTGCACCAGTGGGGCCACAAGAATAATTATCATTGGTGGTGGTGGCACTGCTGGTGGCGGCGGTGGCACTACTGGTGGTGGTGGCACTGATGGAGAAGGCCGGGAAGAGGGAGGACAACAAGGTGGTGGTGATTATGGTGGTGAGACTAGACCTGGAGGAGGAGGAGGTTATGAGGACCACACAGACTGGCAGGGTTATACTGATGGATACGATGGAGGTGAGGAAGGATATACTGCCTCCACTGATGGCGGCTACGCTGGAAATGAAAATTATGGCAGAGATTACCAATCAAATACCACACTTAGCGGTGCTGCCATTGGCCTGATGTTTCTCGGTGGATTAATATTTGTTTGTAAGTATAAAATTAAGAAAAAATTTTCCTTACTTTTCTAAATAGTGTAAATAGTCTGGTTTTTAATTCTTCTAAAATAAGGTTGCTTTTTCAGTTGATTGCTAATCCATGGGCTTCTATTGGCCATTTGACAGAGAAAAAAATTGTCTTTTAAATGAAAAGAATTTCTATATATTTTATGTTACACATACATACATTTTTCATTCAAAATTAACCATTTCCTTTCTAAGACTTGTTATCCAATTCTTAGACAGAACTATCCTGTCACTTACATTTTGCAATTTGTACTTCCATTACACTGCTAGAAGAAATGTGCAAGTATCTGCTCCAAGTTGGGTACAAAAGGATCTAAAGAACAAGATTCCTTTGAACTCAAAACCAGATTTCAGTAGTGGAACAACAAATCATCTTAGATTTTGAAACTTTTGGCTACTCCTTCCAAATATTACATCTAATAAAAAACAAGTAGCATTTATGATAACAGGATCAAAACAGAACATTAATTCATTTCTCCTAGCATTCATAAAGAATTATGAGCTTCACAGATTCAGGTTAGAATTAATACAAGCAATTATTTCTCAGACCACCACAATCACAGGTGATCAACCTTCTTTCACGGCTTGGGCATCAAGTAATCAACATCCAAAATTTCCCATTGCAGAAATACTGACTACAAAACCTGAGGAAACTGATTTTTTTCCCCATTGTTTTTTTGAGGAGGGGGTTTGGTTTGGGTTTTGATCTTTGTTTAGTAGGAATCAACAAGCACAGAATTTTGAAGTTTCAAAAGGCTGTTCAGTTTCTAGTCCCCAGACGGTTTGTCTTATAGGACAGACTGTCTTTTGCCTTTGGAAATCTTCCCTGGTAGTCTGGAATAAATATGTCCTTAGTCATGCAGCATGAGCACTTTGTACATTGTATAGCCCCTTCCCATTCTCATTTCACTTTGATGTTTAAGTATTCAGAGGCCTGGAGCAGTCCCATGAAGACAGGCTGAGAGAGTTGGGACTGTTCAGCCTGGAGAAGAGAAGGTTCCAAAGGAAACCTTAGGGCAGCCTTCCAGTACCTAAAGGGGGTCTGCAAAAGACCTGGAGAGGAACTTTTTACAAGGGCATGCAGTGCCAGGACAACAAGCAGTGGATTTAAACTGGAAGACAGTAGGTTTAAGCAGAAATTCTTTACTGTGAGGGTGATGAGACAGAGGCACATGTTGCCCAGAGATGTTGTGGATGCCCCATGCCTGAAAGTGTTCAAGGCTGGGCTGGATGAGTCTTTGAGCAACCTGGTTAGTGGAAAGTGTCCCTGCCCATGGCAGAGGTGTTGGAACTAAATGGTATTTAAGATCCCTTCCAACCCAAGCCATTCTATGATTCCATGAATTAATATTGCATTGCCTTTCTAAAATAAGCAGTGTTTTTGATGCTGGGCATTACAGCATTCTGCAATTTCCAGCACTGAGTTCTTTAAACTACTAAGCATAATACAGCATTCTGGGAAACCTGACTCACTCTATGTAAACATTTGGTGTAACTAGAGCTTGGGATTTGCCCCTACTGCTTTTCCAAATCAAATATTATGTATACGTGATGTGAAAATTGCAACTGGAGCCTCAGCCAAAGATCGCTGTAGTCAGGTGGATTCTCCACTGATTCTCATATGTCTGTTATTACTAAGGTGTATTTCTTTTCAATTACAATACTTTAAGAGACAAATGTATGCCTATATATCAGGGAAGAATAGCACTGAATGCTATACATAGCAAGACTTGTTCTGTTTGTTTGATTTTCATATGTATGCAACTTACATTGGTTCAGCTGAGATAGATCAAAGTCTGTTCCCAGGTGCATAAGCATAAATTTGGAGTAACAACCCCACCCCTGTGTTGCTCTGCTATAAGTAAAGGTACAAATTATTCTGAATTTCTAAATACATTCATCTCCATAAGCAGCTAATGATTCTGAAAGCCAGACTTACAGGCTGCTTGGTTAGAAACATTTTAAAGGCATATTTTCAAAAGTTCATCAGCACCTGCCCTCTGGGGAAAGCAGCTATTCCTGTACTAAATGGGATGTACTAAACCCTTGTTTCCTGTTCCTTTCCTGTTAAGTGATTCCAATTTTGATGTCAATGAGCGACTGTTGTGGCTGTGGACCTGGAGCTGCAGGTGGAGTTGGAACTGGATTTGAACCTGTACCCGAATGCACAGAAGGGGCAATTCATCCATGGGGAATAGAGGGTGCACAACCTGAAGACAGGGTCAGTACATCCCATGTTTCTAAAATCAGCAGTTCTTATTGAGAGAAAAGGCTGCATTTGACTATAGAAAGTGATAGTAGCACTGTGCCATCTAAAACAAGTCTGGCATTGTCAACAATTGCCAGGCAGATATGACAGGTGATTCTTAACTACATTCGCTGATGGAGTTTATGTGTTTAAAGTTGTGCTCAGTTAGCTTGGCACAACAGCTTGGTGCTACTATTCCTTATATTCACTTAATGATGAAACAATAATTAACAAGCTTCTTCAGTGCAAGTTTAGGAGAAGGGAACACAAATCACATTCACTAATCATTGTTTGTGTTGACAAGGAAAAGCCTTGTAGTGTCTTTTTTTTGTTTTGTTTGTTAATGGAAATGGTGATAGTGAATAACTATCATTAACAGTTTGGACCGCTAATTCATTAACATAATTCACAAAGTCTTGGTCTTCATATGGGAATTTCAAGGTAATCATTCAAGGAGTCAAAATGTTGTTTTCCAGGATGTCTCGCACATTCTTGCCCCAACAACAGCAGCAGGAGGTGATTTCGGTGAACCTTCTGGTAAGCAGATCCTTAAATCTTTTACGTTATGCTGTCATAAAGCTATCTTTCAGAACTTCATGCCTTCTGATCCATGAGGTCCTTTGGTTTCCCAACTATAACCCAACTCTTCCAATCTTACATCTGCACATAGTCAAAATAATGCTGGTAGGACCTCCAATATGAATTACATATCTGGGGTTTGAGCTTTTGAGCAGATTCATTTCAGCAAACTATACTTACTTTGAAATATCTGCCAAGGCTTTCAAATCCCAGACATTTTTTCTTTATCAGTGCAGCTATTGAATGGAGGGTCTTTTCAAGACACCAGTTTTAGCAGAAATCAGTCTTGAGCCAGAATAAGAATATTTGCTTTCATAACTAGGGTAAAAGGTTCAGTTCTTCCCAGTTTCCAGGCTCTGCTTTCCAGAAGGGAGCACGTCAAATAGCTAGTTAATTACTGACAATTTGTGTGTTAACCTAGACAAGCTGGTACATAGCACAGCAAATTTATGCTTCTGAGATAAGGTTCCTCTAGGAATTCAGTGATCATAGTGAATAAGTCAAGCTGTGCAGTGCCACTTTCTCTTTCTCCCCCATTCCTTACTTCAGAAGAGGAAGGAAGCATGCTGGCACAGATCCATTTTCACTAGCTTCCGACAGGAAGAAATGTTCCTCTGCAAGACAACTTTCTGCTGACTATTTGTTATACAAAAATGTTCTCAGTTTCTCATTTCATAAAAATGAAAACAATATATAATTTAGCCTGTCGAGGCTACTGTATGCAATTCTTTTATTATAATATGTGCCAATCATTAAGAAAACTCTTTCCTTGTTATCATGTATTAAAAAAATCTGGAGAAGATAAAATCCTGTAAGTATTATTTTATAAGTTATTGTAAATAACATTTTCATTCCAGATTATAAGCTGGTGGTTATTATAATACACTGTTGTTCTCCCCTAAAAAAATCTCACTTCTAGAAAATGTGAAAGGACATACAAAACTCTTTCTTTTCTAGGATTTACAAAACTCTTTATTTTCGAAGTGTGTAATGGAAAAATATTTCTACACTAATGTGATAATAAATATTCATTTATGTATTTTCATAAATATCCATAAACATTATCTGATTTTCTAACGCAAACCTCCTGACAGCATATATATACACTAGACAGAATAATCTTTCCAGCCAATAACAGAAGTAAATCACTGATTTTCTAAAACACATATGCACATGCTGCCTAGCCAGGAATAAAATCAATGGCTTAGATGTCTGTTAATATGTATTTAATTATTACTGCTGATTATTACTATCAATGTTTGGTACCTGTGCATGTACCTGTGACTGAAATTGGTTTAAAATACCATTAGAAACTCAGTGGTTTCCTTACAGCATTTGTAAAAACAACAGACAAATCGTGTTAATTTTCACAAAGCACAGGAAAGATAACTTTTTCTGTTTTCAGAAATATATAATAACACATATGGAGGAGGAGGAGTAGTAGCTTCTGGTGTTGAAGAAACTACAGGGGTTGGCTACGGAACTGGCACTGGCTACGGAACAGCTGGAGGAATTTCTGGAGCAGGGGAAGCAAAAGGGTCAATCGGAGGAACAATAAAAGAGTATCGAGAAGGAGGAGTGAACATGGCCTTCCTAGACAACTATTTCTCTGAGGTAATTCGTTGTTTTCTTTGAGTTACATCTGTGAGTATACTTTCTGTTAGATTCTCCTCCACAGGTTACATGGTGAAAATCCAAATTAATTCTACTCAAATTGAAACTTCCATGATATAAGACTGCTGTGAGAGCAAAGTTGACCACACTGGCAGGAAAAGTTACAACACTAGTAGTAGTACTGTCTTTGAGCTGCTGCCATAGTAGTTGACTATTCAACAGTCTTTCTGTAAAATTTTTTAAAATTACAAATTTTGTAAAATTTGTACACTGCAGGTATGGGTAGGAAGCAATTAAATTATTTCAGCTTCATAAGTACCCAACAAATTTATGTGTTTTCCACCTTTTTCAGTGTATAAATATATAATACCTTTGCGAAATTGTTCACTCCTACTTCCTGTACAGCTTGTTTGATGAAGTCGTTTTAAACCTTAAAGAACTTTAAACATCAGTTCCTTCTTATTTTTATTGCCCTTTCTGCACCCTAAAAGACTTGTGAACTGCCAGTGACACCGATATGCAGTTTTTTCAATTGCCAATGCCTTAATTATCCTTTACATATGCGATTAAAAAAATGGTCTGGAATTTACATGATTAATGGTTTCATGGGATATATTTTTATTCATATGCATGAACTGTGAGGCATAAATGCTATAATTGCATGTCACCAAAATATCAATTAAGATATAAGGATTGCTATATTTCAAAATCTAAACAAGATCCAGTGGAGGAGAGAACAGAGCAGTCCTGACATCCTGAGCATGGATTTCTCCTAGGCTGCAATCTTCCTGCCTTGGCCTGGAGCCCTATGTGTTAATTGTCTGCTGGCCATAGGCCTCCACATATTACTTATCCTCCTGGACCATCTCAATCCCCAAACTCTCTGACTCTCCCTCCCAGCCCTCCCCTTCCATCCTTTCCTGCTTCCTCCAACCTCAGGCTGCACTCACTTTATATTCTCCTCTTCCCTGCCTGATCTCTCTGTAATGCCCACTCCAGGATCCCCAACATCACCCCTAGCTGGCGATTTCCTTCTTGCTCAAAATGGACTACCCTCTGGACTCACCAAGTTTCACCCACTGGGGACAATCTTCCATCCCATCGCCTCTATCCTGGTCTCTCCATTGCTCCCCTCACCACCCTGCTTCACTCCTCTTCCTACAGTTGTTCAGAAACTGCTGCCCAAAGAAGGCATCTCTTTGCCTGTCCCTTTTGCCGCACAGACAGGACCACTGGTGACAGACCAAATTTGAGATGCTGTGTGTTGGCAGAAACAAGAACAAAACACAGTAATATTTAAATAAAGTTATTTCAAGGTTAAAAAATGTTGATGGTATAGTCTGTCCTGTTGATATCCTATGTTTCAAGTCAGCTGGGCCTTACTGTGGTGAGGGAAACTTTATTGTGGTTTGAGTATTCATGGTTAAAAACCTGATGAAATTCATTCTGTTCCTCTGTTCTTTTTTTTTCATTTTTTTGTTTTTTCAAACTACAGAAAGCATTTGTGTATGCAGATGAAGATGAAGGTCGGCCGGCAAATGACTGCCTGTTAATCTATGATCATGAAGGAGTCGGTACTCCTGTTGGCTCCGTGGGTTGCTGCAGCTTTATTGGAGAAGATACAGATGAAACATATTTGGATACATTAGGACCAAAATTTAAGACCCTAGCAGAGATTTGTCTGGGCAAAGAGATTGACCCTTTCCCTGATGTCAACCCACCCTGGCCAGGCGTCAACGTTACCTTCCCCAGCCCTGAAAGCGATCTAAACCTCCCGCCACCTGGTACCACCATCGTTGTCAATGGAAGCGCACCTATGCCTCCCCCAGCTGGCACTACAACAGTTGTTACTGAAAACACCTACACGTCTGGGACAACCATACAGCCCCCGAGGCCGATGCCGGATCCCTTGCTCCACGGCAACATGACGGTGACCGAGACCTACACCTCCGGCTCCCCCTCTTTTGCAGTTGACCCTCTGCGTGCATCCAATGTTGTTGTGACAGAGAGGGTTGTTGGGCCTGCATCTGCCTCTGATTTGCGTGGCATGCTAGATATCCCCGATCTCACAGAGGGCTCCAACGTTATCGTCACGGAAAGAGTAATTGCACCTAACTCCCGACTCCCGGCATCTCTCAGCATTCCTGATTTGGTAGATGGGTCAAATGTGGTAGTGACAGAAAGGGTGTTCAGGCCTGCCTCCGGCATGCCGGGCAGCCTAATAAATATTCCCTCAGAGTTATCGAACGCCCACAATGTGGTGGTCACTGAGAGAGTAGTGTCAGGGTCTGGGATGAGCAGCCTGGGAGGAACAAGTCTAGGGGGAGCAAATCTGGGTGGCCTGAGCAGCACGGGCCAGATGCTTAGTGCTGACTGTCACCTTGGCCAGGGAATGGGCACAGCTTCTCCAGGCACGTCCCGGAGACGAGTGACAAAGTACAGCACCGTGCAGTACTCCAGTCAGTAAGGCCCCTGCCGGCACCCCTTCCTGCTGAAACCGCCGTTTGCACCAACACTCATTAGCTGCCACCCATCTAGAATATTGTTATTATTTATAACTAAGAAATAGCGCTAAAATTTCAGGGATTCCTACTTGTGTGAGGATCTCTGAAGGGTGCCCCATTTTGAGGTCAAATGCAGGACTTTGTCAGTGAAGGGCAAATAGAAGTTAGCTTTAAATTTATTTCTTTCTCTCCACCTAGCACTCCAAGTGTATAAACAGACTCTAGTATTTTTGGAGAGATTTCTGATGACTGAGGAGAGCAGTGAGAGGGGATCCTTCCGTGCACACAGTACCAGCATGAATTAATGTTGTACAAAAGCGTGTTAAAATACTGTGCAGCTGAGTGATCTCTCACAATAAGCAGATTTGGGTTAATAGCCCCTCACTGACAAGAGAGGAAAAGAATGTAGTTAATAATTAGTCAACTCAAGACTAAATAAGCACTTTCAAACACATCATTTTACTTTGCATGTAATTCAAGAAGCGCTACAAAACGGCACTTTCAACCATTTCTCCCATCACCAACAATAGTTATAAATAATAATTATATAAACATAATACACTTCCATTGCTTTCTGAAGTTCTCAGTAAACAAACACTCTGCCACAGCCTGCCATGCTGTTACTGTCATGGTGAGGAGCGTGACCAGCGATTTGTCACAGCTGGCGCTGCCACGTTGACCCTGTCACCCAGGAAGATGCTGGCTTCATCCTTTCTCCATTGCCATTACAGCTTTGCTTAAATCTAAAAGGACTTCAGTGACAACCAGGAACTCTTAGTCAGATTTTTGTGCCAAACTACGACTCCCATTTAAATCGCCAGTGTCAGGTTATACTACAAGGGCTGTAATATACCGTGCCAAGTCTCATTTCAAATACTGATAAGAAAAGAAAATCTTAGAAGCTTTGTGATGTGAGGAGGCAATAGCAAGTATTGTATTACTGACACTGGTAACTGAAGTCTTCCTGAAAAGAAAAAAACACTTGGAAGCAATATAAATTTGCTAATAAGCAATGTGGAGAATTTTTATTTCATATGTCAATGTATTTTGCATTGATATTTTGAAAGTTTATTTGAATGTATTAATTGAAAAAGTCTTTATGAGTCTATAAACTTAATTAAATCTGGCTTTTATTTTCCAACACAAACAGCTCTACTGGACTCTGTTATTCTAATAATACCTTAACGTGTCTTAGAATATGATCTGAAGGAACAAAATACTGAAATATAGCTTCTATCTCATTTTACTTCTGTATCATATGTATAGTAACCACAGCATACCCAACATTGCTTCAGTGTAAATAAAATAGAGTTATAGGGAGGGACTAGGTTTTTTTGCTAGACCACCAAATCAGTAGTTTTCCCGCAAATGTTGCTTCTTTGGCTTTGACAGATAAGTTAGTGAAAAGTTCAAGAGTTGTCTGTGAACCTCCCACTCTATAAAATGGAAAAGCAGCTTTCAATGGCGTATCCAGACTAACTTACCTCAGAAGAAATGGATGACAGCTTTCTGAGTTTGATTTCAAGAAAAGGTTTTGTTAAAGATGTTTTTGGAAATGCAGCTAGATCCGCTGTCAACAACATCCTGCAGTGCCCTAAGTCAATGTCACTGCCATTAACATCTGCAATCCCCAGGAGTCATGACCAAATCCAAGGCTAAATCCAGAAAAGGTCCCTTCCATAGCTTCAGGTTCTTTTCTACAGCAACTGAGCATTCTTGATGCTGTCCCCATAAAATCTGATGCATTGCTGGTTTTGCTTCTTTCTGTAGCCTTGATTATCTTAAGTATCACTAAAATTGCATTGACTTCAAAGGGATTAGTCTTTCCTATAAGTTATGTACCAACTGTAATGATGGTTCCTGGAACCACTCTTTAAAGAAGGAAAATAGGTAGTAATATATAAAGCTGTATCCTTTCATATCTGGAGAATTTGTGCAGAAATTCACTAAAATGCTGACAAACGCCCTTTCATTTTACTAACCACCTGTTTACATTAAAAAACCAAATATTTTAAATATATATGACTATCTGGATATATAAATAGCCTATACAATATAGCCAAAGCCCATAAGAAAATATTTTAATGTAAAAAAAAAAATCCAGTCTTGTGTAAATATTTCTATAATCATCTTAAAAAAATCAGAAATATTTTTCTGAATTGTGTTCAAAGTAATGAAACTAGTCTTCAGGAGCACATGCTGAGTTCCTTGAACAGGAATGCTGTGTGAAGTGTGAGTGTCTGAGCTATGGTCTCTTGCATGTCTAGAAATAGGGGAAGAATGAATAGAAAAAAATAGGGAAATAGAAAACTAATAGAAAAATAGAGAAAAAATGTTGTTTCAAAGGACATTTTGGTTATGTGGTGGTTGTCTACTTGTAGTACTTTTACCAACTTTTTAATTATCAATTATAATGTAATACAATTTCTTTAAATATTTCTAGCATCTTTTAATATTGGTTTCTCACATCAAACAGCAACTGCATTATCCCTCAGTGCATTTCCAGTGCACTTCTGAATATTAATTCCTATTGATGTGTAATTTTTACAAACTTCCTAAAAATTGTTCTCTTAGTGAATTGAGGATTTTTTTAGGTTACTACAAATTGTGGAAGAAAAAAAATGTATTTGAAGATGTGAACAAATACTTTGTTCATTAAAAATAATGTGCGAATTCTTTTTCGAGCTTCATTGGTAAAAAAATAGCATGTAGTTTAATTCTGACCAGCAGAAATTAGTTTTGTTTCTTTTCTTCCAGTTGTAATTTAGAAGCCTGTTTGCTGTCTTAACTTTAATTGTATTGTTTAATAATGAAGAATGAATGGTTTCCAGGGAAGAAAGACAGTAGTGATATCAATTCTGCTCTAAACCGTTCAAGAAAAATGCTCTTACTAAAGAGTCAGCAGCATACAACACCAAGTGTATGGCTTTCTTTTTTTTAACTCGGGTTGATTTGGGAGTAGGACCCTACAGTTTCAAACAGGCTCTCTGAGATCTTGGCATGATGAGAAGTATACTGACATGGAAGAAAACAGAGCCACAAGCTGAGGGTCTCGTTAGATTTCTGTCTTAGGAACACTGTCTCAATTCAAACTGCAAGTTTCAATACTTTTTACTCTGTCCTAATTCTGTGGTAATAAATAACACTTTTTAACTGTTGTGAGCAGCACTCACTATGCACAATATGATAAGACCACACAATTTAAGCAACAATTTTAAAAAAATTCTGCTGTTTTGCTTGAATTAACATAACTGCATAATTCAAATCCTCCGCACTATTGAGTCACCAAATGCATCATTTTAATTTTATTTAAAATAGAAGTAATATTACTGTGGGCTTGTGTTTACATAAATAAAAATATTAGAGACTTGTTTGTAATAATTTCTGAATGGCACTAAAAAATACAATAAATGATCATTTGGAACATCATGTTTTACATAGAGTGGCTCAGGATATTTTTTTTCCATTTATCAGTGGGAAATACAGTTTCCTTAAAACTGACGGGTTTTTTCAGAAAAAATCTCATTCTTTCAGGGAGAAAAAACCAAAGAGGAACAAAAGGTGTTGATTTAGGAAGTCAGGTCATCCCAAGACAAAATTATTTCATGTGTCAAATTGACTACAATACTTTGTTTCAGGGTGTCAAGCAGAAATGTGTGTCAGGCCCCAAAAGAACTACAGTACAATTTCCTCAACCCATCATTCTCTGCATTATTCTCTCTCTTTAGACAGCCTTTTCTGTGATACCTTGCTGTCCTGCAACTCTGAAACACTGCTTCAGAGGAGCTATAAATTAATGCTGGACTACAAACCACAGAGAAGAAGGAAAGCAGAAGTCTCTAGAAACAGTATTTGGGCAGCACAGACATCACAGGTACATTCACTGCATAGTGGTCAAAATGAGTTGAACCAAGCATAACCACTTTGGTTCTAAAGTCAAATTTCTTTCTAATGTCCCAGACCAGTGTTCATGATATTAATTATTTTTTGTACAGAGATTTTTTTTAAAAAGCTTTATCTGAACTCCAGTAAATGACTGCTTTTAAAAATAGTATCATGTATTAAGCAAATGTCATCTAATCTACCATTTTATTTTGCCTTAACATTTTGACATCTTTTTTCTTCAGTGTTTCATCCAGAATGATTATTGGCATTCACACATACTTCAGATAATTATTTAAGTATCTTTTCAGGAAGTTAAGTTAGAAGAAAAAATTGTCCATCTTCACATTTAAAGCAACTTTGCTATCAGTCTGATGATAGTGCCAATTCCAGTGCAACAAAGATAATTTATCATTTATCTTTTGTGTATTTAGAACCTGCCTAAATGGAAATGAACCAAAATTATGTTACACAACACCAGTTTTTATGCTCAAGCCACTTTAGTTGAAATTTATGGGAGCACAGGTACAAGTCAAAAATGGGTCAGTAGACAAAGTTATTTCATATTCCAAGTGCACTTAAATTTTACAAAAAGGAGAATAATGACAAAATTACAATTGGTGACAGTTTTAGATGCACATTTGCATAATGATGAATCTGTCATATTTTCTTATTGTGACAAGTTGTTAAACAGCATCTTGCAATTCAGGATACAGTGCAATAAGTTATGAAATGGAACAGTCACAAAATGACAATTAGGAAGCAAAAGCTGCTTAGTTGACATCCATCATACAGCCTGACTTCTGATGTTCATCATGCACTGTTGGGCCTACATGCAAATTTAGATAGTTACCTGTTTAACTCTTTTATTTTTCCTACTTTTTGGGAAAGTTCTAAAAAACAAACAAAAAACCCCCATATACTATTTACAGGCTTTCTTCCAGCTCCTTCATTAAAGATTTGTTTCAAGCCAGTCAAAATTTAGGTAAAATAAATAGTAATTTTTCACCTGTAGGTTTTGATTTTACAGTGGTCCAGTACCAAATATCTAGGTGAGGGTCTGTTCCTATGCCAGTCACTGCAGGTTGTCAAGGAGGTGAATTGTGACACCAGAAAAGGACTCGAGACAAAGGCTCCCCAGGACTCCTTATAGGATCTAGGTAAGTTGTTCAATTTTTCTGAATTTTCAAGAAATTGTCTTTGAAAGGGGGAATTGCAACTTCATCTCTTCCCCTTAGGAATATGAACACAAATTCATCAATGATAGTAAGAGGCTCAGGTGTTAAGGTGTTTTGGTAATCCCCATGAATAGACTGTCAGCAATGTGCCTGTAGCACATATGCAGAGGAAAATTCTCGAGTCTTTGATGCTGAATGTCTATTAAAATGAATGCTATTTGACTGTAAAATACACTCTAGATCAAATGTTTGAATATAAATAGCAAAATAACAGTTATTGGACATGCAAAATTTATAAATACTAGTAGGAAAGTAATGCTTTACTTGTGTTGTTTCTGGGTGTGTACATCTGACTTTTATCTTCTTGATCTTCTTAGTTAATATATTACTGTATAAAAGTGACCATGGTAAGCTGTAGGTGCACCAAGAGCCTTAAAAAGGGACTGGAGAATTTCATGTGTAACAGGTCAACAAATACAAACTAAATAGCCCCATCTGGATGACTACCAGGGGATGGACTGCAAACAGCGTCCAGGCTTGTACACACTTCCTAAATAGCATCTCCCATTGCCATTCTCAGAGAGAATGAAAAGAAATACACCCATTTGTGTTCTAAGTCTTATCAGTTCTGCTCCACTGTCATGTGGGGGTTGCTTTAAATTTTATTACACCTGGGTTCAGCATTTAAACTAAAAATACAACAGTGTTGCCAGTGATTGCAAATAGCTTTCTTTATCACATTTGAAAAGCTGTCTAGTCTCTGTTCTAGGAGATTTCACTTTTTAAAGAGGAATCATCTGAAAGCATCTGAAACAGGTAGGTCTTAATGGAAAGTTGTCAGTCAACACTGATGTTAACCAATATGATTTGCACATTCAGAGCTGCGTAACTATTGGGGGAAAAAAATGAGAATGCAGCCCTTGGGCTACCTGGTATTTTTCCTTTTTG
The DNA here is from genome assembly GCA_026261815.1 of Monarcha castaneiventris obscurior. NCBI lineage: Eukaryota > Metazoa > Chordata > Aves > Passeriformes > Monarchidae > Monarcha > Monarcha castaneiventris. Next base: position 4,481,645 of record JAMPIT010000379.1, read on the forward strand.
TCATTTAAATCAGAACATATTTTGATTCAACAGAATATCAATGGTCTTGAAGTGGTGGGATACATATCCTGTAACTACCCCACAGAGAAGTCCATGGCCCTCCCTGACAGAAGTCTTAGCAGACCCAGCTGTTACTTTGTTCTATCACCATTCGTGATTCACAGAGTAACTCTGTAGTTGTTTTTTTATCAACATAATTTTGTATTTTAAAAAAAAAATATTATTAAGGCAAGTGTGTGAAAACTACTTTGGCATCATCCTTAACATTTAATTTCTGTAAGAAAAACCTATGCAGAAAGGTTACAATTTTAGTAGTTGCATAACCCACTGGAGAATAAAAATGACAGGGCCAGCATGACAGACTTGCAGCTCTTTACAGTACTTCAGAGATGTGCCTTTCAGTGTAATATATCAAAAGTTGTGCCCTACCACACACCACAAATGTCACAGAACAAATCATCAGCAAAGGTTTCATCTCAGAAGTTTCAATGGCTTTATTACGCACATCATAAATGAAGAGCTTGCAGGAGGAAGTTGGCATACACAATGAAGTGTCTGAATACAATACACCCTGACTTCCCTCAGACTGAGGTAACAAAAATGTCAAAAATATTGAGAGCAGATTTTTCTCCCCCACTAAGCAAACTGTTGCTGATTTTTCTAACTTTACATTCAGTTGAGCTCTCTGTTGAAATCAGCTGTTTCCAGATTGACTCACTTGATATTTTAAGATCCTGAAACTAGTGCTTATTACTTCCGTATTTATCCTGAAAATCTTGTGTTATTTAGTTTAGCTAAGATTAAAGTATGTTCACTTGTGACAGGCCTTTGACACTAATAGTTGGTGACAGGCATGAGTCTTCTTCACAGTATTGCTTCTTTCCACTTTTGTCATCAGTGAGTACCTTTAAACACTTTTAAAATCGGTCACAGGAAACCCCTACAGCATGAACATAAATAGGTGAAGAGAGAATCTAGGATTCACAGTAAAGCCCACAACCAATATTCAAGAGAATAAGGGCTGAGGTGCAAGTTCATGTAAAACTAGGCAACATGGCAAATTCTTAGCAGTACATATTCTTGTTTTGATTTGTAGGTGAAAAGAGAAGGAGGTGGTGAAAGAGCATCTAGACCCCTTCCTTGGGTGTGATGGGACAAAAAGGGAAAAGAGAGGGGGAGAAATGTGTATTTTGGGGAAGTGCTTTAGACCACAGCACCATCCGATCAAGTCATTAAAAGAAAAATCAAGTGCACACAAAGTTATAAGGTCAGAGTTTACAGCAGCCTTCCAGTACATGAAGAGGGCCTAGAAGAGGGACTTCTTACAAGGCATGTAGTGATAGACAATGGAGAATGGCTTTAATCTGAAAGAGGGCAGGTTTAGATTGGACATTAGATTGGATATTAGGAAGAAAATCTTTACTGGGAGAGTGCTGAGACACTGCCCCGTCCATGGAAGTGTTCGAGGCCACGCTGGATGGGGCTTTGAGTAACCTGATCTAGTGTAAGGTGTCCCTGCCCCTTTTTGCAGGGCTGCCCTCGGGTCACTCCTCTCCCAGTTTATACTTGTGCCCAGTTTTACTCTGTCCTAGGTGCAGAATCCAGCACTTTGGCTTGTTAAATTTTATCCCATTAATCACTGCCGAATGCTCCAATCTATCTAGATCTCTTTGCAAGTCATTCCATCCAAGGAGGTTGAAACTAGATCTTTAAGGTCAAAACATTCTGTGATTCTACATCCCCAATCACTAATAAACAGCACCTGACTACACCAGCAGTCCCTCTCATATCACCAGGAGATGCTTGAAAGCCCGGTGCTTCAAAGGACTGGAGTTCACTGTCCCATTCAACTTGTTTGTGTTTTATTCAATCAAACCTGCCTAATGCTAATGGGAACAGAAGGGACTCAACAGAAGATCAATTCTACCACTATCTTTCCTGACAAATGGCCATCCTAACCCTAAGAATTTCTAGTAATGAGGATTCAACAGGCTCCCAGTTGTCCTTTAATTGCTACAGGAAAGTTCAACTGGTAGCTTACTTAAATCTTCTTTTTTTGCAATTTGTCATCCTCTGCAAAAGCAGAAAGCACGTAAGTCCTTTCTAATGCACCTCTTAAAAATCATGGAATCATAGAATGGATTGGTTTGGAAGGCCTCTTAAAAGATTATCTAGTCCAATCTCCTGGGCTTGTGATTACTGAAGTTTCTTGGACTCTGTAAGCACATAGGAAGAAAGATTGCCTTTTATCTTCAAATTGACCACTTTATTAGCTTGAGTCATGTGAATCCTTCTGAGCACACTTCTCATTTTATATATAAAAGACTTAGAAAATTTGAGAATATGTATATATATTGCATCTTTAGGGTCTTTTTAGTTAATTAGGAATTATGCTTACTAATATATTATTTTAGTAAAACCCAATCTAGTTGAAGATGTTCCTGTTCATTGCATTGGGCTAAATGGCCTTTAAATGTCCCTTTCAACACAAACCCTCCTATGACTCTGTAAAAATGTGAAGTGACTTTTTGTTATCACCACCAGTCCATTGATAACTGGCAAACACATTATAGAATCTCTTTTATGAGTTGACTGAAATCTGCCCCAAAAACCCATTGAGTTCTCATCCCTGAATTTCTAACCAAGACACTCCAAACTCCACCAATCAGAGTTCGACATTCCTCCAATTTCCAGCCTAAATTGATATCTGGTTTTGTGCCTGCATTGTTCTTCAGTTTTAAAATGGAACCCTCTTTTTTTTTTTAATAATCCAACCCCTTCTAAGGTTACCTACTGACACAGTGCAGAGGCACACACAACAATTTTATGTTTATTAGCTCATGTTCCTCAGTTGTGACAGAAAAAAATGACAGAATAATCCTCTTTTTCTTCTGAGACTGGGAATGCCACATTCCTGTATCTACAGTCCCAGAAAATTTACACTGTACCATTGCAGCTGACACTGGATGTGACAGATTAGAGTAAGATCAGCAGAGATTGTTCGTATGGTGCAACTTTTCAAAATTATCTTTCCGTTGAATACAGTTCAGTGGTTCAGCATTGATGAAAATTCACGGACCAAAAGGAGGATAATATTTTTACTTATGCCAAACACAAGCATAAAATGGAAAAGGAGCAATTGCAGAGCAGCCCTGCAGAGAGGGATCTGGGGGTGTTGGCCAGCAGGAGGCTCAGTGGGAGTCAGCATTGCCCTGGCAGCCCAGAGGGCAAACCCCAGCCTGGGGTACATCAAACACAGCACACCTAGTCAGTCTTAAAAGGAAATTATCCCGTTGTGTTCAGTGTTGGTGTGGCCTCACCTGGAGCACTGTGTGCAGTTCTGGGCCCCACACACGTCAAGAAGGATGTGAATGTCCTTTAATATGCCCAGAGGAGAGCAACAAAGCTGGTGAAAGGTCTGGAAGGAATGTTCTACAAGAAGTGTCTGAGGACTTTGGGTTTGTCTAGTTTGGAGAGAAGGAGGCTGAGGGGCAACCTCATTGCTCCCTACAGCCTCCTGAAGAGGAGAAGTAGAGAGGGAAGTGTTGATCTATTCTCCCTGGTATCCAGTGACGGGACATGTGGCAATGGCTCAAAGCACCACCAGGGGAGTTTCAGACTGGATATCAGGAAGCATTTCTTTAATGAGAGGCTGTTCAAACACTGGAACAGGCTTCCTAGAGAGATGGTTGATGCCCCAAGCTATCAGCAGTTAAGAGGCTTTTCAACTGTGCCCTTAATGACATGCTGTAGCTTTCGGTCAGCCCAGAAGTGGTCAGGCAGTTGGACTGATTGATTGTTGTAGGTCTCTTCCAGCTGAACCATTTTGTTCATTTTATTCTATTCTACTAGCTGCACAGCAGAGCAATTGTTTATTTGTATCTACCTAAATGCTGTCTGTCATGTGAGTTTTCCCAGAAAGAGAGCTAGACCACCTTGGAAAAAGTCTACAGGCAATTTCACAGCAGTGCCTGTTGCTATGCAGAGGAAAGTAACAAAAGGGTTACTCTGCCACGCCTTGTTTCACACACACATAAAAGACAGTATATCACACTGTCAGTAACAAAACACCTGTGTTCAGGGCAAGGATCTGGCCTGGCTATTTTACAGCTCTGCCAATCCCACAGCTCACAGCTCAGCAGGCTTATTCATTTCCACAGCTGCACCTGGCACCCAAAAAGTTAAACAACCTGGCCACACCAGAAAAGAAAAAAAAAAAAAAAACAGGCAAGTAGCAAACAGGAGAATGCATTTAAGGGAAAGAGCTGAACAGAGAAAGATAAGGAGAAAGCAGTTGAGTGAGAGAAAGGAGGTAAAGCAAAAGAAAGGGGGGATTATTCCTGCTTGAATTTGTTTAAGGAGCATGACAGGAGGCATGAAGAATCAAAAACATAGTTAATGCACACAGGAACAACGATTCCATTTTTAGAATGCCAAGTGTTTGCTTAAAGTATCAAATCCTGGTGCTAATCTAGTTCTCTCCTCAGAGCATTTCTGCCCACAAAAAAAAATGCAGGTGCTTGGTCGTGCAAGCACATCGAAGCTGGTGACTGTACCTATTGCAATTGCTCCAGTCTCAAGAGCTGTCTGGGGGTTAGAAACCTTCTGTGATGTGTATATTTTTTCACAGAATATGCATTATCCATTACCTATTTTGAATAACTGTTATTTTGATATATTTGTGCAATGCCCTGATACACTGCTTTCTACTGGGATCTTTTCCCAAAAGTGAGTGGCATCTGCGACCACAGTGAAGTAAAGAATCTTTAAACAATGCAGAAAAGATTAATGACATAATCTCAAACAATGCAAAATATTTGTATAATAGCTTAATGTGAATATAAATTAATTTCAACATTTCATTACTAAGAATATACACTGGGTTTTCCAGCTGAACACCATTTGCTAGGTACTGCACTTGTCTCATTTGGTCGAATCACTCTTCTAAAAGAAAAAACTGTATTGCTCTAGAAAAAACAACAACAAAAAAGCAAAAATCACAATTGTTGTAAAGTTAACCTGGCTTTTGTAAGAAGCAGAGGTGGACTCTGCTGGTCTGATCAAGCATGTCCTTGTCCTCCACCCCAGGGAAGCTAGAAGTTCCCTGGCACTGCTGTAAAGAAGATTAGTCAGCCTGAATAGGGAGTGGCAGGCAGAGGTGGGGGCAAGGCAAGATTTCGGGGGAGTCACCAAGGTCCAGCCACCACAGCAAGGGTGCGATGGTAACTCGCTAGAACACTTGTGCTGACCACTGTTATTCCTGAAAGCAAAAGCTCCTGACAGAATTTAGGTTGTTTTAGATGAAAACTAATTTGCTGTTAAAAGATTATAAAGAGAATTTAGACAGATGTTTGTACTTTGAGACAACAGCAACCTGGTGCATGCCTCACACCTTGAAAGCCTCTCTCCTCCCCAGGCACCAAGAAGGGCTCAGCTGCTTTTATGGTTTGAAAAGCAAAGATTAACTTTCTCTTTGTTCTGCAGCGTCGGTGAACTCTGAATTGGTGCTGTCCCCAGCGGAAAAACAAAGATCTAATGCTCAGTGGATCCCCCGGTGCAAACTGATTGTAGGGACAGAACTGCGGCCTGGTTGTGGGAGGAGGAGTGTTTAGCTGCTGCCAGGTTAAAGTGAAAGAAAGGCAGAAAGAAATTAGGCTTCAGTGGTTGTTGACACACTTACTAGCCGTTTTAAAACAAAATTGATACTGTTTGACGTTCTTTTTGTAACAGCAGGCAAATCATTTTTGTAAAATATGGATAACACGTTTTTCATCCTAGGGAGCCAAGTTAAAGAAAATAAAAACAAAGTTTTTTATGATAGCTGAGGTTCTTGTAGGGTGTCCAAGACATGCAGTTGGCCCACACTTAAGCTATAAGCAACTTAAGAACAGACATCTAAGCTTTGGCAAGACAGTGTGCAGAAGAGCTTCTGTATCCTGTGCTATTGAGCTCTGGGAAAAGATTATTCTATTCATTTCTCCCATAAGCACATGCAACTTCAAAGGGAAATCAATGCTAAGGATTTTTCAAAAGAAATTAATTTAGCCTTTTACTCCATCATATCGGCATTTAAAGTTGGCAAATAGTTGTAAATATATATATACATACATATATATATATATACTATAACCTCATTAACAATGCACTGGATTGGCAACCAAAAACTGTTTCAGAATTCTACAAAGCAACCTGCAGATTAAGAAGAAAGTTTCAAATCAAGGTTCTTCTCTTACAGCCTTTTGCTGTAAAAAAATACTTAACCATCTAGGAAACGTAACAGAAAGCAGAATCTACTTCTAAATCACCAAATTAAAAGGGTTGTAATATGAATGGTCTCTGAGACATGCTCTGCCTCATTTATCTCAAACAGGAATAACTAAAAGAAAACTTCACAGTACCTCTACTACCATTAGCTGCAGTAGCTACAATGGCTGTTAAACCTGGGCCAAAATACACCCCTGTCCTCCAGACCCTGAAGAAGATACTCACAGGATCTCAGCGTGTACTGCTGTGTGAACGTGCACAGTCCTGTTTGGTTACAAAGTGATCAGTCCAGAGCAGTGACTCAGTGGCAGAGCAAAGAAAGAATAAAAAACCCCTTAATGCTGTGCATTTCACATGTATTAGCTTGTTTATGCCTTTTGTTTTCTTTAAATTAAGACAATTGTTTTTATGCAGGGGTCTCAGCAAACTCCGTAAATTGGGATATTCTAAGTAAATAACACAAACAGATACATGTCACTTCGGAACACTTTGTGAGGTAAAGCTCTTCCCCTCATAATGGCCATGGAAATTACAATTGTTGCAAATGACATAGAATCATTTATTGTGCATCTCTACAACATGCAATAAAGGTACATGATGTGATTGGAAAGACTCCCATGACGCTGGTTCCCCTCTCCGAGCCCCAAAAGTATCACAAATAGTATCATCGCTAGCGGGTTCGGAAGTTACTTACCATAACTGAGTGTGATTCTGGAAAGATTAACTAGGTAACTGCCTGAAAGAAGAGAGGATGTACAGAAAGCAGGTTTAATTGTTCCGTCGTCATGAAGAATCAGTTATGCCTTTGTAAGCACCAATTAATCAGGTGCATCCAGGAAAGATTTCTGCCAGATAAGAGTAGGAAGGATATGGCCCGGAGCGTATAAAAATGGGGATTACAGGGAAGGTTGTCCTGAAAAACGCCCTCAGTTTTATTTTCCCGTGCGACTGCGCTCCCCCCTATCAATAACTCGTTAATATCTCCGTTTGCTGTCGCAGCTTCTCTGCGCGTCTCCTGCGCTCTCTGAGCGTCTCCGGCTCGCCTTCCTCGGCGGAAGCGGGGCAAACAACCCGCAAACTTTGGGAGCCCTGGGGAAGCTGGGGCCTGGGACTCCGAGGGCTGCCCCGTGCAGCTCCGCGGGCGGAGCTCGGCGGGCGCGGACGGGGCTCGCCGCCGCGGGCGGGCGCCCCGAGGGCGGAACGGAACGGAACGGAACGGGCCGGGCGGGGCTCGGGGCCGGGCACCTCTGGCCCCTTCCCGGCGCGGCTCCCGCCCGGCGCACTCCACCCACCCACCCGCGGCTACTTGTGCCCTCTCCACGAGCCGCCGGCATTCCCGTGGTGGGCGGCCGGAGGAGCTGAGCCTGTCCCGTCCCGGCGGTCATGTCGCGGGGCCCCGCGGCGGCGGTGCGGCTGCTGGCGCTGCTGGTGAGTGCGGGGCGCTGCTGTGGGGCCGCGGGGCTCCCTCGGTACCGGGGCGCTGCTGTGGGGCCGCGGGGCTCCCTCGGTACCGGGGCGCTGCTGTGGGGCCGCGGGGCTCCCTCGGTACCGGGGCGCTGCTGTGGGGCCGCGGGGCTCCCTCGGTACCGGGGCGCTGCTGTGGGGCCGCGGGGCTCCCTCGGTACCGGGGCGCTGCTGTGGAGCCGCGGGGCTCCCTCGGTACCGGGGCGCTGCTTTGCCCCGGGGAAGGGAGAGCGCGGGATGGAGCCGCGGGAGTCCCGAGTGCGGCCGCGGGGAGGGATGTTCCCGTCGGGGCTTGGCAGCCCTCCCAACGCCGGCTGCATGAGGCTGGGAACGGGGTTTCAATCTTTCTTCGGGAGTTAGATAAAAGGCATCCCCGTTTGCTGCCTGAAAGCAGGTGGAGGTAGGAAATTCCAGCAGGAACGGTGTCTGGGAGGGGTGGGGTTGCTGCGGCGGCGGGAGGAACAGGAACGCAGTGAGGAGTTCACGGTGTTGCCGTCTTCATGTTCAGCGTAGTATCTGTACTAGTAAATTGCATTTCCCTTTTGAGGGAACAGTGCCAGGAGGGAAGATGAATCAAAAAGTTTAGAAGTCTTTATCGCCTTAGAAAAATTACACCAAATTCTTAACAATCCAAGACGCTTCAGGCGTTCTCCTGCCCTGCCCTCACTATTTTTCAGCCATTAGCCTTAGACCCTCCATCCTATGAAATACTTTCTCAGGCTAAACGCAACGGCTGTGTTATAACAAACTGACACAAAAATGCTTAGTTTGTTGTATTTGGATGCTTTCTAGCTCTTTCTAGCTGGTTTACGGCAAACTCTTTGTCGTATCTGCGGCATTTTCTTTTGCTTTTCACCTTTCCAGGCTGGCAGAATGCCTGCGGAAGTCGGGCTGCCGCCGCTCAGACAAAGGTGAGGGTGGAGGCCAGGCGCTGGGCTGTGCTGGGAGCTGCCGAGCAGCTGGGCAGAGATCAGTAATGGCTTGTTGCTTAGACAGAATAGAAGGTGCTGGGGGTGGGGACCTTGTTCCCTGCGCTCAGGATCCTGCAAAATCAGATTTGTTGTCTGGAGACCTGTTGCCTGATAACTTTGATACAGACATATGTTGGCCAGCAACAGTTAAACCTGTTTTTTACAGCAAGCTGGTAGTTGGGATTTGGCTGGAAAATGTTTTATCCTCGTTTTGTCCAAAAGAACCATGGAAAACACGGAGTGCCATTTGTACAAAAGTTTTATGTATTCTCTCTTCAATACCTGAAGCCACACCATCATCTGTTTTGGTGGGCTTGCACTGGTTCAGAATGCAGTTAGTTTTGACTGAAGAGCATTGTTTTTCTCAATCCTCATCATCCTCAGTTTCAGGTAAGGCTGGAGCAGGATATGATGCACTGAGAGTCAACTCAGTTCGGTGCCCAAAAGCCTCATTGTCGGATTGAATATTAGAGTGAATAAAGCTGCTTAAGTTGGCTGATGTCAGAAGAGGAAGAGAGGCACGTCTGGGTTTTGAAATTTTGGGTTTTTTTCCTAATCTGGACGTTCACGTGGCAAAAGGTCAAATTCCTTACTTGAGAGTATTGGATTAGGGTCATTTATTTGTTATGAATCTTAAGAAACTACTGAAAAACAAAACTAGTCTAAAAGTAGTATCTTCTCAAAGCATCTTCTACCTTAGGAGCATCAAGAATGGTAGGTTCTTCCTCTCCCAGTTTTTCCTGGAAGTATCTCTCAGTGCTCCCTCCCTGCCTGCAGGCTGCATCTTTGTATCATCATCCCTGGGTACCTCTCAGAGGTTATGGCAGTTTTCTCCAGGCCCCTGCCTCCGACCCTTTTCCAGGAATGTTCGGCTGTGCTGAATGGTGGTGCACCCAAATGGTTTGGCTTGACTTGGAGCGTGTCCAGGGCACACACCCAGAGCCGTTGGCGTGCCGGGCGGTCACGGCTATCGAGGATTATTGGACTGGGAGGTTTCTCAGTCATTTCTAAAAGGGGTGGACGTCGTGTCTTCAAGAGAAGGAGTCTTGGAATGCTTCCTGCACTTGAGTGAAAGAATAGTTGACAGAGATGTATGATGCTTACTATGGGAGTAGCAAAATATACTTTTTCTCTGAATGTCTTCCTCAGACTGTACTTTGTTGATCTTTAGGATGTTAGACTTAGGCTGGGTATGATGAAATTCAGGCCTGAATATGTTAGATCGCTACTGTAATGTCAGAGCCAGTAGTAGGTAATTTTCAGAAGTCATAGAAACAAGTTAAATAACAACCATCACAAAACGATGCTTGGTTTTACAAAGAGCAGAGGCGAGCTAATTCAAAGCAACCTAGCTTCTGCTGCCAGTAACATGTTGAAACGTGGTAGAAGTATTTACAAGCATCTGTGGATTGATTCAACATTTTAATATTGTTCCAAAAAGGAGGGAAAACCCAGCTGTGGTGAGGTCTGTAAGCAGGTGAGAAATAAATAAGGTCTAGTATTTTGTCTATCCTGTTGAACAGAAGTGGTATGTTACTTTTGATACCAAACTTCAGAAAAAAGTGAATCTGTCCAGGAGAGACTACAGAACAACAAAAACAAAATGCAATCTAAAGTCATGAAATCCTGTTTTACGATTTTTTTAAGGGAAATTAAAGAACTGGTGTGTGAGAAAAGACAATGAGTAAGATGTTTGATTAGTTTGCAGATACATGAAAGGTAGAAGAGAAGGGAATTGTGAAAAAAAGGGAATTGCACCATACTATGAGAGCATTGTCAACATGACAAAGAAGGAGATTGGGTTTGAGGTTAAGACATTTCAATGTAGGTGTTTAAGTTTATGTTATGGTAAATGGAGGTGCAGTGGATGCTGAGTGCACCTGTTTGGTTGGATCAAATTGTCCTTTTGAAGCAAATCTCAAGAGTGTGTGAATCGTATCCCTCCTGGGTGAAACCAAGTTGGGAGATTCATCCATCTGCATGTAGATGCAGGGATCCATGGGAACAAGCTAATTCTAGTCTGAAGGATCAAAACATGGATTGTGTGGTGCTAGGTTCTCTTCATCAAATGCTTTGCTCTACAAATCCTCCTGTGCTGGGTTTTCAAACTGAACATACTTACAATCAGTAGAGCCCAGAGAGAAATAGATTTGGGCTGGTTTGGGGACAAGTTGAACAGCGTTCCAATCTCTGTTGATATTAGCTATATTTCTGCTGATCATAATGAAAGTTTAGGCACTTAGCTTTCATTTAGATATGTAAATTTGTCTGCCTTACTCTGAATCTCGTGCAAGCAGCAATATGGTCCACTTGAGAGGAGCTAAAAATTAGGATAATAAAATGAAGATAAAAGTTAACAGAAACTTTTCATCTGTAGCACTATCTAGGCACCCCCTTAGGTTAGTGAGGCTGAGGAATCTCCATCCCTTATTTTTAAGAACAGGATAAACAGTTGTCAGGAAGCACTTGGGTGTTGTTTGTCTTTCCCCCGGGCCAGGAGATGTACTAGTAAATGACCTTGGGTGGTCCCCCCTGTTTGCTTCTCTAAGGTCTTCTTCGCGTGTTGTCTTCAACACCAAACTGACTCACAGGAGGTGCAAGCTCCAAATCTCCTAACACACGGCACATGGAAAAGACCACATTTCTAGGCATTACTGTTTCATGGTGTAGCAAATACAGGCGCGTACCTTCTTGGTTACTCAGTCTTTATGGCATTACAGCTGAAATCTGAGCTTTGTGTTGGAAATCTGTCCTTTAGTCACTTCCTGACTATAGATGAACAGGGATTTGGGCAAGAGCAGCCTTGCACTCGCTATACATGGCAGTCACTCCCTTCTTTCCCATGCCCTCTTGACTATTCCTGCTGCTTTCCTGTAGTATTTCATTCCAATTTCATTACTTCAGGCCTCAGACCTTTTTTTTGTAACCATCCAGTTTTCTTCTGACAATGTGTTCTCAGCTCTGTCGTCAACAGGTGTCATAAGCAGACGTCTGGTTTTTGAGCCAAGGCTATGATCCACAGCAAATGACAGAGCTTTCCTACTCTGAGCCATTTAACAGAAGGCAGTTGTAAGATATTTAAAAAAAAAAAAAAGGGGGGGGGGCAGAAATTCACGTGTTCAACGGGCGCTAAATTCTGACATTTCACTTGCCCTTGAAGAAAATGTCAGTGAAAAGTGCTTTTCCCCCTATTTAAAATTTTTGGAACCTTTAAAAATTTTCAGTAAAAAGGCAGGATCCCTTTATATATTTGTTCCCCCTATATTTATGCATCTTGTGGATAAAATTGTGATTTTTAAACAATTTTTGTAGATATCTTCTATGTCCCTTGTGAGGCTACCTGTGGACTGTGGATTGAATAATACAAGAGCAAAAGTATTTTTTACTATCTTAGCATTAACCCAGAATGTTTTGAGGGACATTTGCTACCATGCAAACAAATTGATTTTTACTTACCTTAATGAAAGATTTTGTTTATAATAACTAATGGAATTTTTGACATGTTTTTGATACGCCTCTCAGAGGAAGATCTGCTTATTCTTGGTCTTCAGACGCTTTTGTTTATACTGGGTTTTCTGGTTTCCAATGCAAGGAAACTTCTCATCACATGCCTCTTGTCTCCATTCAGTATTGAGGCAGAAACACTTTTCCCTCCAGTTTACCAGTTAGAGTAACCAAGGATGTTTCTGATGACATCTTGACAATTATTCGCCTTCCAAAAGAGTTGCAGCTTCTGCTGGAAAACCTTGGCTATAAAGCAAAATTCTTCTGTCACTCTTGCTGGTGGAATCTCTTTAGTCATGAAAATAAATTTTGAAAATCCATACAATGAACAAAATCAAATAAGACTAAGAACATCCATGAAAACAGCTCGGTGTGAGATCATGCACCCTTCATGATGCATATCCATTAGGAAACTTACTGCTTGATCATTTTTGTCTTCAGAATATATATACATTGGGGAAAATACCATTTGAAAATCAGTTTTGTTGAACAAGTTGAAACAGAAATCTGCTGCATTGCTCAACATAGTCTGCTGGATTGTGTGGGGAAGAGATAAGATCTTTAAAAAAAAAAAAGCTGTCATCAATTCAGTAATCAAGGGTGAGTCAGAGGGAGGAATAGGGAGAGCCCAGTCAACAGACTAGAAACCAGTCAAAGACTGACTTATTTGAGTAGAAAACCACCTTTTTGGAGCCTGCTTTGCCTTGGGCAGTAGTATGCCTAAAATAAAAAATCATCTAAGTTGCAAAGTATAAGTAGTAATTGTTTTCAGAACGACAACAGTATTTTCTACCTGTACAAAGCTCAAAAACTTGATTTGTAGGTCTCCCATGTTGTAATAGCTTACTTTTTATGGTTGCTGTTTCCCAATACCTATATTTTTTGCGGTTTGAGGGGTGTTGGTACTTGCAGATTCTTTGGTGCCTGGACAGTGGACATAAATGTGGAGTGTCTGATAAATTGGCTTCTTCCAGTCAGGATTTGTCACCTAACTGAGTCATTCAAGGGCGTGCATATCTGTCCTGGTGCGTGAAGAGGTGGGAAGTCCCGGTACTGGACATTGGCCTGTAAGGTTTTGTCAGAGCAAGCACCTCTGCCTTGTTTAAATAAGTGATGCCATTTATCCTCCCAGCAAGGTGCTGAGTAAGAGAGCTGCTTCTGTCATGTACACTTCAGCAGATGTTTGGGTTAGTCCTTGCCTTTAAACGCTATTCATCCAATTCATCCAATTTTCTTCTCTGATGTGATTGGTAACTCACCACAGCCACAAATCCAAGGTTTGCCCAGAAGAGGGAGCTTCTCCAAAGTGCTGCTGGGAACCAACACTTGGCTTCCATCAATGGCACATCCTCATCATTTTGGAATAGTGAAGCATTGTGCAGGACTAAAAAAAGGTTGTTTAAAAATTTCTGTAAAGTCTGAATTTATTATAAAAAATTACTAGTTGCTTATAATCTGTTTCCTGCTAGGAAAAATGTGCCAAACTTAATTATTACATAGTTAGAGTGTATGTTTTTAATGTCAATGGTTATGGGTGAATTTTTCAGAAGCTGTTATGGATAAATTATAAATACTATTTTATAGAACTCAGAAGCCTTCTTCCTTATGGCTTTGCTGCTGTTATGAAGGAGGTCACAAAAGTTAAGTTTTAGTACTGCTAAAGTGACATAGAATTAATGATTATCATAATTTCTATTGCAGGTCTGTTTGAATTATGGAAACGGGCTCTACGTGAAGGTAGGATATAATGGAAAACTTTTTCGTTATTAGTGCCTAAAGAAGGTTTCTCTGAGCAGAGTGTCAAACTTCAGTTGATAAATGTCTTGAATTCTACCATTTTCTGAAATGTGAAAGCTGCTTAATGAATAAAGAAACGAAAGCTGAAAAGTAAGGGAATAGATTCCTACATCCATCACACAGAGTGGCTTTGAACTTTGAGAAACTTCCCTATAACCACTAAATTCCTAGATAGCTTTTTTGAACTCAGTAAATGAAAACAACCACTATTTTATTGAATATGTTAATCTGGGAGTCAACAGAGACAGTAAAGACTAAGGTGGACAAAAGGATGAGGGGTGTCATGGGGAGTGAGAATGAGGGTGCTTGAGCAAGGACAGCAGACACATTGGGTGGGTTGAGAACACATGGCCTGCTCTTCCATGCATTCTGTTTCAGAGAGAAGGATGAATATGCAAGGCAGTATTGGTGGGAAGATAAACACGGTGGTAAGGCAGAATTGGTGGCTCAAAACAGCCTTAGTGCAAAACTTCTTCCCACATCTGATGACAAGCATTTAAATCTTCCAGAGCAGGTGTGTTTTCACCAACCACTGGTCCTGGAAACTTGCACATATATTTAAAGCCTGTCTTACCTAATTCTGCCTTGATGAAAAGACCAGTGTCGTTTTCCTCTTCAACCAGCTTGAGGACTGTATGGCTCTTAGATTGTGACTCAGGAGGCTGATGCTGCTCCATGATTTTGAAGTTACTAGCTATTGAAAGAGCAAATGTTATTCAGAAGTCTTGGCTACAGCAGCAATAAAGCATTTATCTGAAATGACTAAATGTAATGCTGACATTCCATCTTGTCTTTTCACAGGTTTATAATCGAAATGACAGGAGTGGCGTGTTGTCTCATCCCAACAGCCTAATCAGGCAGAAGCGAGAATGGACAGTCCCTCCAGCTTTCATTCGGGAGGAGGAGGACAATTCCTATAAGAATCCAATTGCTAGAGTAAGCCCAGAAGAGAGTTAATATGCAATGTACATAAAAATAGAGATGAAAATGTAAAATGAGGGTGTGGCTGCCCTAAACACATGCATGAATATTTTTTTTAATTTTAAAAGACTTGAATGCCAGTTGAAGATTGGCATATTTCCTTCTGTTTCCTTTACTTTTAAAGCCTGATTTGGCTCAGTCTCTCATCTTTTCATAGCCCTATTTTTCATTAAGCTTTTGGGAATTCAGCATCTTTGAGGTTTTTCACCCCACCACCCATACTCAGCTGGGGTTGAACTTGGCAAGTGGTTCCCAAATGTGCTGCTGGTGATTGGGCAGAAGGGTGTACATAGAGCATGATTATGTATGCCTAGTCTTTTAGGAAACAGAGCTACGAATAACCAAGGTGTAATCCATTATGAAAGAGTGATATGCATCAAGTCCTGCAGCAGTGTTGAAACCTAAATTCACCACTCCTGTCCCTTCAGCATATAAAGTTACCAGAGGTGGTAGCAAGCTGTTGCCCTCGGCTTGGGCTGCCCCTTGATGGTAATGCTGGCACAATGCACACTTTTCCAGATGTTTTGTGTGTCTGCTGACAGCAGACAAAGGGTGTAATCTCTAGTTTCTGCAGCCTCTTCTATGTGTTAATCTCCAGATCTGACGTTTTTTCCTCCACCCTATCCTTTCTCCAATCCTGGTCGTATTTGCTACCTTAGGTCTGACCTCCCAGGTAAACTCCCTGCTCCAGATGTTTCTCATCTCCCTGCACCAGATTCTCAAATAAAACATGGAGCCCTTCTTGCATTCTTCTCAACATCTCCACAATCAAAGGAGTGCAGTGAAACATGTTAAATATTTATTTTTGTTTGTTCATTACAAAAAAGTAAAAAATATTTCGTTGCCCTTTTAGATGTGATTTTATTTACTGAGTGCTATTTAATTTGTTATATTCCTACTAGATACATTCAGATCTTGAAGATACAGGGATAGTCGTAACTTACACTATATCTGGTCAAGGAGTAACAGAACCTCCTTATGGATTATTTGTTATCAATGGAAAGACTGGTGACCTGAACATAACAGGAAGGGTGGACAGAGAAAAGACTCCAATTCTGCTTGTAAGTTGACAATTAATTTTTTTCTTTACAGATTCCCCCTCCTGTCCATTTTTTATTTATTTTCTTTAAATGTGTTTGCTTGAGATAATATATAATATACTTCTGGATATTAATGTGTGTATACCTGTTTGTATTTATAAGCATATATAATATGCTTTTATAATACTTAGATTTTGTTTTCTATAATAGATATATTTCTATTTTTCATACGCACTTATATATGTTAGAGTCAGTCATTGGATTTGCTTATTGTTTCTGTCTGTATTGTCAGGTCCGAGGCCATGCACTAGATAAGAATGGGGCAAAACTGGAAGAGCCAATAGATCTCCCGATTAAAGTTGTGGACATAAATGATAATTTCCCAGTCTTTTCCCATGAAGTTTTTGTTGGTTCAATTGAAGAATTAAGTGAAACAGGTAACTTTATCTTGTTTCTTTTAGTTTTTCCCAAGATATGTCCCCCAAGTGAATATGCACTTTGCAGCAGTATATCTGCAGTAACAAGGGCACATTCTCTCGCTGACATAAGCTAGATTATCCATGTGTGAATGAAAGTTGTGATTAGGCTAGGCTGTGTTGTGTGATTAAGGGAGAGCATCCCCCTAGGGGCAAGAGAAAACAATATTCCCTCTTGTGGCACCTTTGGTGTGTTGTCAGAGCTACCACAAATCCAGGAACCAGAGTTATTCAGCAGGAATTGCACAGGAAAGGCAATCTGTCTTCTGGCCTAGTAGTCACAGCCTATTTAAGAGGGACTTCACTCTGCCATCCTCATCCAAAGCCCTGCTTTGTCTGTGGGATGGAGAGGTTCTTTGCTGGTAAGCACATACGGCTGTGCCATAATCATTCAACAACTTAATGGCCAGTTTCCTATTGACGTCAGTAAACATAAGAGCAACAGACTATTTTCAAGATGATAAGAACGGCTGGGATAAAACAACCTGAAAAATACCTGGCAGTGTCACTGTAATCTAAAGAAGCAGATTCTTGCCCATCCACTTGGGTGAAGTATTGAGTAACCTCAGCAATCTTCCAAGTCAATAGCAGTCATATATATTGACTCTTGGCATGAATTCCAGCTAATGTTAATGTTTAATAATGTTCAGGTAGAGAAACTAATAGTGCTCTGATGAGAAAAATGTGTGAGGGAAATGTAGCTCATTGTTCAAAACTTGTACTTACTGCTCTGTGTGGTATTTACATTTTTCTGTCAGAATTATTGAGAGAATTTAACCTGTTGTTTAATTTGTGCATTGAATTCTACGAGTTACAGATGTGTGGATACAATCTTTTTGTTGGCTAGAACATATACTTTTAATGTGTGCCTTTTGAGTTTAGGAACACTTCTCCAACTTTATGCATTAAATAAAGTCAAGAGCATCAGAAAATTTTGCAGTGCATCTAACAAAATGCTCTTATCTTTGATATTTAAAGATACTTGCCAGTGCATGGTGGTATAAACAAGTGCCATATTTTGTTTGCGTTTTCCAGGTACAATTGTAATGAGGATAAATGCAACAGATGCAGATGAACCGAATAACCTAAATTCCAAAATTGCTTTCAGGATTGTTTCCCAAAGCCCTAGTGCTGCATTCAGCATGGATAAGAACACTGGCGAGGTTCGAGTAGCAAAAATAAACCTTGACAGAGAGGTAAAAAAAACCCTCCCAGTTTTGATGTTTGTTCGTAGTGGTTTTCTGGTGCCTGTTGTGTCACCCTCAGCCCTGCCTGCAGGGTGAAGAACTGGCCCTCTTACCTTTAACTTCCCTTGGGATTAAAGCCTTGTCTGGCTGATGCAGTTCAGGGATTGCGGGAGGAGGCGATGGGATCAAGGCTCTAGTCCCCACCAGCCCAATGGTTGGTGCTTTCTGTCCCTCCTGTGCAGCCAGGGCAGCACTTACACAAAACAAGGCATCATTTCTTTCTGCTGGGGGGTGTATGGCAAAGGCAGCCTAGATCACCACCTGCAAAGCTGCTGATTGCATCTGGATTTTTGCCTGCTATGCAAATCACAGTGCAAAGAGTTAGGACAGGTGCTACTGTGAAACTGCATTGAAAGCCACATATTACCAGTGTCACGGCCTGGGCTTGCAGAGTTTTCCCTGGCCAGCAGATGGTGATGGGAATGTTAGTTCTGTGGCTGAGGGACGTGGCTCTGCCTCTAGCCGTGTCCTGACATGCAGGTGTCACTGGTCCTGTCCCTGTTCATGGCCATTGGAATTTTTCCTTTGGTATGTAAGTACAGTCTGACTCTGTGCAGAAGATGTGAAAGTCCCGTATCCTTTTCAAAGCCCCAGTTCCACTCCCGCGGAATCTGTCAAGGTGCATGTGTGTGAGATTTACTTCTAGCTGTAGAGGAATTATAATTGAACATAACAGATATTACCAAAATGTAATAGAGATAATCTAGCAAAGGAAGAATTTTTAGCCTGCAATAAACACCTTTTTCTTACCATGACAGACACAAAGTAGCTATTCTTTGGTGGTGGAAGCTAAGGACCGTGGTGGTGAAATAGGTGGAAATGCTGCAACATGTTCTTTAGAAATCAAGATTTTGGACGTCAATGACAATCTGCCTGTTGTTGAAAGTCATACAGTAAGTACAATTACTACAATTTTTAGCATGTTCCTATATCTGCCAGTATCCCATAATAAGACATTGTGCAAAATCCATTGCACTGATGAAATGAGGTAAACTGTGATATCTTTTTGAAGAGCGGGGGTTTTTTTGGATTGCAGTTTGAAGGAAGCGTTGAAGAAAACAGAGCAAATGTGGAAATTATGCGAATAAAAGTATTTGACAAAGATGAAGAGTTTTCTGATAACTGGCTGGCAAACTTTACATTTGTTTCGGGCAACGAAGATGGTTTTTTCCAAATTGTAACAGACACCCAAACAAATGAAGGAATTTTGACTGTTGTAAAAGTAAGTATAGATTCTACTTCAAATAATAGAATAATTTATCCATCTGCTTTGACAAATTGGGTTTATTCAGTCAATATGTAAAATATGTGGATACTCCTCCATTGCTGTATTTTTAATGCATTCAGTAATTCCATGCAAAATAATAATTTTGTCAAACTTTTCCATTTGCATTCTGTGTGATCTCAAATGTATCTAGTAGAGCAGAAGTTCCCAAACTTCCCTTGCCCTTTGCGTAACAGTACTTACGTGCTGTAAACTTTCACATTTCTGCAGTCCTTGATGATCTCAGTATAAATTTCTTTATTTCCCCTGGCTGCTGATAATGTTACAGGCAACACGTGTTCCATAAGCCATGGACTACAGACTATTTTATGAATTTTCATAAGTTGAAATGATGGTGAAATTATTTTCCATTAATGGAAATGTCTATTTCATAATTTTCACTTTTCTTTAGTCCACAAGAACTGAAGATGCATAGTGCCCTAAGTAGCTTTTTTTTTCCTGCTCAGGTTTCCTTATCTGAAAACTGCTAATTAATAAAAAGAAAAAAGAGCGTTATTAAGTGAATGATTTTGTTTTAAAAAAACCCATAAATTTGGAAGAGCCAAGTAACTGAGCATTCATTCACTGAAAGCACAGGCAGAATATATTGGTAGGACTCTTTCATATACCTTAAAGTAATTTAATTCAATAGTATAAAGCCATAGCTATGGTGTCATCCATTAAAATTGAGTGAGAGTAACAGGCTAACAAACTTCCTCCCACCGTAGCATCCTTATTGCTTAAATATTACTTAAATATTTACATCTTTATTGCTTAAATAAGAATGGTATAGTATTATTTAAATATTAAATGTATACATGTTGTCTAGATATCAGATTCTGACAAATTATGAGTGGTTTTTATTATTTTCTTTATTGCTGTAGGAGCTGGATTATGAAAAAATGCAAAGCCTAAACTTGGGCGTTGTTGTTACAAACAAAGCAGAGTTCCACAAGTCTATTAAACCCAGTTACAAAGCAGAAACAATTCCAATCAAAATTAAGGTGATCAATGTGCGGGAAGGCCCTGTATTTCCTGGTGGCACAAAAATTATTGAAGCAAGTGAGAAACTGCAGATAAAACAGGTTATTGGACAGTATCAAGCCTATGATGAAGACACTGGAAAAGTAGCAGAGCGCATTACGTAAGAGTTTTTTTATAACCATCGTAACTGAGTATTTCAGAAGCCAAATCTTACTGTAAAAATTTTCATGTTGAACTGAATTAATTTCAAAGGCAATAATTTTCTACTAAGGATAATTCACACCTTAAACATCATCATCTTCAATATTCTATTATGCAGAAAACAGGTGATACGAAAATCCTCCTTCTTTTGTTGTATATGGTGAGACGTGTTTGGGCTGAAGTTGTCTTGTTTGCATGATGTGTTTGTCATACCTGTGTTCCTTTGAGAGTAGATTTACCCTTCTGATTTCATTGTGTCCAATAGGACTAGGAAAACATATGCAGAAACATTTATCAGCCAGACAGAAAGGGTGTAACACAGATATGTCTGCATGTGTGTGCTTGGGTTTTGAATCACAGCTTTTCAGACAGAATGCTATTTAACCACCACCACAGCCTTGACAAATGGCACACAGCAGAGCTGCACACCCAGAGGTGGGCCCCTTTCCCCCATGCCTGTAGTACAGTTTCTCATGGGTGGCTAATGCACAGCTTTTGCTGGGAGCATGGATGGAGGGGAAGAGGATGGTGACCAGCAGGGCAGCTCCATCTCCTGTTGCACTCCCTGATTATATTTTGTATAATGGATCCATACCTAAATCTTTGATTTAGAGAGAAAAGCAGCTCTCAACATTCAGGGTCACTTTATAGCTGTAACCAATTACAATGGCAGGAACATCAGGCCTCAGATTTAGGGATTGGGTCTCTGTTTTAAATGACGAGTAAACATACTGTGAAGCTGCTTTTTCTACTGATGGTTGTCTTATATGTAAATGTGTCATTATAAATGTGTCCATTTTTGTGTGATTTTCATCAGATACATGAAAGGAAAAGATGCAGCAAACTGGATCACTATAGACTCAGTCACAGGTGAAATCCGACTTGCTAAAAACCTTGATTACGAATCACCTCATGTAGTAAATGGTACCTACACTATCACCATGTTGGGTGTAACTACTGGTAAGTTGAGAGGGGGTTTTTTTCACACAAAATAGTTTGTTTGCCTGTCTACAAGGGTAGTTGGTTTAACCTACCTATCTCTAAAGGTAGGCACCAAGTGCAGTCTCGGTATTCAAAGGAGAGACACAGGCAAGTAATTTTTTGGAATGGGTTCCCAAGGTGTCTATTTCTCCCCTTTGACTAGATGGAAGCGAACTTTTAAAAAGGTTTTCAAAAATAGGTCTGATAGGACAATCTATTGTCAAGGTGGGACTTGCCGATATCTCAGTATGCCTATCATTAGACTTCATAGTCCTAAGTTTTCTTGAATTCTAAGCAAGAAAGACACCCTGAACTTCTTGTGTATCTAAGTAGAATTCTTCATTTATATTCTGCATGTTACTCTGTAACCATATAGGATTTTTTTTTTCAAGTTAAAGTAATAAAACAACTTGCCTTCAGAAGAACTTTGTCTATGTACTTATTAGCATTGGGAATGCATCACTGCACTCATAAGCTCCAGGGAGATCTCTTTAAAGTTACTTCAGCAATGTTGGTGTTTCGGAAAATACTAAGTTTTCTTATTTTAAGATAAATTTTTGTGCACAAATCAATTTAATTTTTCATATTTTAAAATCTTAGATTCCCCAAGGAAAACAGTCACTGGCACAGTCGTCATTCAAGTTAAAGATGAAAATGATAACTGCCCGGTTATTGTGAACCCTGTGCAGACAGTGTGTTCAGATGCAAAATTAGTTGATGTTACAGCTCGTGATTTGGATGGTTACCCAAACAGTTATCCCTTCAGCTTTACTGTCATTGATGAGCCCAAAGGGACAGCAGAAAAATGGATAATTGCATCTGGAAATGGTAAGAAAATGTATTTTTAACTTTTAAAAAAAGTTCTTTAGTTAAAGAACTTTCAGTTCTTTGAAGTCCTAAGGTCATAATTTATTAATTCCAGTCAAACTGACAGTTTGGCTGAGTCGGACCAAAAAAACAACCCTATGTATGGAGTCAGGCATCATTTGCCTTCTCTTCCCTTTTCTCTAAAGGTTATAAAAGCCCAGTCGTGTCCTCTGGGCTGTGTTGCTCCCCTCCGTTTGACTGTCTTTGCCTGGCTTGATGCACCATGTGTGGTGACCAGGATTTCATGAATAATACTGGAGTCAAGCTATCCCCATCTTCTCACAAAAAACATGTAGTGATGCATTATCTGGGCATAGACGACAAGCTGTCCGCAGGCCAGCAGTGCTGCCTTGTGGCCAAAAGGGTCAGTGGTGTCCTGGGGTGCATTAGGAAGAGCATTGCCAGCAGGTCAAGGGAGGTGATCCTGCCCCTCTACTCAGCCCTAGTGAGGCACACCTAGAGTGCTGGGTCCAGTTCTGGCTCCTTGGTATAGGAGAGGCACAGAGCTCCTGGAGCATCCAGCAAAAGGCAACAAAGATAATTAAGGGGTTGGAGCGTCTCTCTTATGAGGAAAGGCCAAGTGAGCTGGGCCTGTTCAGCCCTGAGAAGAGAAAACTGAGAGGAGACCTAATCAATGTCTATAAGTACCTGATGAAGGGAGGCTGTCAAGAGGATGGATCCAGGCTCTCCTCAGTGGTGCCAGGCAATAGGACAAGAGGCAATGGGCAGAAACTGATGCTCAGGAAGTTCCACCTGAATACAAGGAGGAATTTCTTTACTGTGCAGTGACCATGCACAGGGACCGTTTGCCTACAGAGCTTGTGGAGTCTCCCTCACTGAAGATACTCAAGAACTGTCTGGATGTAATCCTGTGCCATGTGCTGTAGAATGACCCTGCTTGAGCACAAAGGTTGGACCAGATGCTCCACTGTGGTCCCTCCCAACCTTAATCATTCTGTGATCTTCTGTCTAGTTAGTCCTTGGCATGACACAGCCACGGGAGCAGGTGTTTTGTTGGCTCCTGACCTGTGTGTGGCCTACAACACATTAATCTCCTCAAGACTGAAGCTGGTTTTTTGTGAGTTCAGCTTTTATCCAGGTGATGTGGCTGATGCTATACAGATGATTGGGCTGTCTTCCCTGCTAAGTCTCTGGTCGTGTGAAACATCACAATTGTCTGAGGCTGTAGGTGAGCATGGCTGCTTACTTACCAGCATGAATTACCTGATAAAAATGAAAGCACATATACTGTAGCAGCAGCTAATTAAACTTAATTCCATTGCATTGGCTGGTCTTAACTGGAGGGAGTTTATTGGAAGACTACAACAGTTGTATTTCAGTTGGTTTACAGGAATCAATTTTCTCTCTGCTCATTTCTTGTCTTTTTTTTTTCCTTTAACCTCTCCCCACTTCTGCCTCAGACACCAGCGTACAGCTGGTACCACAAAACCTGAAGCCAGGCAGAACTGAAGTTCCCATGCTAATAAAGGATTTCCAAGGGGTCAGCTGTGCTGTGCCACAGTCTCTGCAACTGACTGTTTGTGAGTGTGCAGATGAGGGAGTATGCCAAGAGAAGTTTGTTGGCGCAAAGTCGGTGGGTCTGGGACCAGCAGCAGTTGCACTAATCATCTTGGCGTTTTTACTTTTGCTGCGTAAGTAATTGTTTCATATTATCTCAGAAGCACTGTAAATGTGGTCTGCAAAGCATCAGGAAAGAAACAGTCAAGCTCCCAGGTTTTATCATCTTGGTGCATTCTGGGGAAATTCCTAGTCTTGTGTGAAGTCATGGCAGATCCCCAACTAATTTTGGTAATATCAGCATTTCACCCTCAAAGGATTTCAAGCTGTGAATTTTAAAATTAATGTGAACAACATTTAATATTTGTTTATGGTGCTGTAAATAACAGGTGGCAAAACAGTGAGGAATGTTTTTGGTATTCCCTCATGTCCCCAGGTGAACCGTAACTCTTCCTACTCAAATCACAGCACATGCTCCACTCTCTTTTCTGTCACTGCAGGTTCACTGCCTTTCTCAGAGCACAATGTGGTGATGTTCTTTGGTGAGATAAAATGGAAGAGAAATAAGAGAAGAATATTTGTAGTTACTGTATGGCCAGGTGTAGCAGTGCTGCATTTAAACTCCCAACAGTTTATTGCTTGTGCTGGCAGCAATCTAACTGTGATAAAACAAAGTTCATGCCACAGGAATAATATTCTCTGGTTCTGAAACTGGATTATTTTGAGTCCCCCAGGCAATGCTCTAGGCATGTCAAAGGAGTGGTGAGGTGGAATTTACATGATGCTGTGTTGTTATCTAGTAGTAAAAGAAGAGGAGGAGTTAGAAATGCTGAGGTTGCACAGTGATAGCCAGGGCTTGGATTTGGTATATGAGATCTTTGATAGAAGCATAGCTGCATACATGTGTGGTCATCTGCAAGATTCAGGCCCTGACATGTTAATTGTCAGTTTGCTCTCTAGGAAACTAGCCTGGCATATGGTTCTAGGAAATACCTTGACTATTTGGGAGCCTATCTTCAGTCCTTGCCAGCCCTCATGCTGATCACTAACTCATTGAAAATACATTTGGGTATGGGAGCTGACCAAACTTACAGTGGCTGTTAGTATGCTTA
The DNA here is from genome assembly GCA_026261815.1 of Monarcha castaneiventris obscurior. Taxonomy (NCBI): domain Eukaryota; kingdom Metazoa; phylum Chordata; class Aves; order Passeriformes; family Monarchidae; genus Monarcha; species Monarcha castaneiventris. Next base: position 4,506,316 of record JAMPIT010000379.1, read on the forward strand.
GGCCCTAATAATCACATAGTTAATGGCAACCTTCTGTTTCCCTGTAGTTGTTCCACTGTTACTGCTGCTGTGTCCTGGTGGCTTGGGAGCAAAGGGATTCGGTGGAGCAAAGACTTTTGCTGACATACCAGACCACAGCGAAGCGATGTTGCGTCAGTGGAACAGCGAAGGGGCAGCTCCGGAGGAGAAGGCATGTATCCCTAATAGCCCTTCTCTTTGATTTCTATCCCAGGGTTCCATTTGGCACTTGGGGCCTCTTCCACACTGCGGGTGGATATTTCAAAGCTCTACAACAGATTTTAACAGCACATGGAAATTAATTAAAATTAACCCTGTGAGGCTCAGCGAAGGCTGGGTGGGAGATGTCTTCCACCAGCAGCTGTAGGAAAAAGCCACCACAGCACTTAAATCCCAAAGTATAGGGAAAGCAATCAAGCAAATGCTGATCATATCTGAGCAGATGATAGGACTGTGGGAAAAACATTGAACCAGTAGAGAGGGAAACATTTGCATTTGCAAGCCTGGAATGCTCTGCACCCCTTTGGGCGCCAGGTAAAGCAGCAAAGTAGTGGGTTATAATGCTGAGCTTCCCTTCAATGGTTTAAAGTTTCAGACTGTTTTAATTTACTTCCCTACATATTTTCTTTTTTAAACAGAGGAAATTCCTTATTAAAAAAGAAAAAGGCAGAAAAAGGTGCAAATCTGCAGAGGGAACAGTGAATGCCAAGAGAATTTTGCCCTTTGTTATTATACTACAAAACAAGGTTTTCAAAAAAAGGGCATGACACTGACATGCTTTTGCACAATAACAGAAACAGAAGGTAAAGGACTTTGATTTAGGGCCAATGCTCACACCAAATTCTCATTAAAAGATAATTAACAGGGAAGCCAAACTGCTAGAAAAAAAGAAAGGGCCAGGCAATGCATACTTCCACACTTTGTGTCTGAGGAAAGCTGGGCAGAGTTTTTCTTGGAACAGCTGAGCTCTCTGGAGTTTTGCAAGCCTTTTTTTAGTGGGTTTTTTGTTGTTTTTTTTTCATTTTCAATCCTCTGAGTTTCAAGTGAACAATGATCTATAGAAACATTTCCATGAACCTTCTTGGCAATACATTTGTGGAAGCTGCACCTTGTTTTAGGAGGCCTTTTACTGTTTGCAGCAACATGTATAAGTGCAAATTCAAACAAGTCGTAAGACAGCACCCTCCCCATTCCCACCCAGCCCCAGTGCTGGTTTGGTGAGTTCCATGTGCTGTACAGCAAAGCTTTCATGTCGCATCTTAATTTGTCTTATTTATGTAGCCAGTGCTAAGCTTCATTCCACCCACTGCACTTGGGAACTTGAGAGGAGGAACAACAGCAGCAGCAGCAGCAGGAGCAGCAGCAGCAGCAGGAGCAGCTGGAGCAGCAGCAGCAGCAGGAATGAGTGGAGAAGAAGCTGTGATAGGAGCAGGTAGCTCTGCCTCGCACGTAGGAGAGCATCACAGCACTATTACCAGGGAAAGATGGGAAGAGCAAAGGCGTCTCCTTTCTGGTGCCAACTATGGAGCCATGGCAGCTGGAGCAGCTGAAGGCATGACAGGTATAGACGGCAAGACAGTCATGTCTGGAGGAGGAGTTGCTGTGGGAGCGGCAGGAGCCATGAATGAAGAATTCTTAAGAGACTACTTCAACGATGTAAGCATATGACCCAAAAATAACAGTATTTTGGTGTTTACGCTTAACATTGTGAATTATCATTCATGTTATGGCAAGCAGATGAGTAGATATAAACAGTCCTGATATTGTGCATGTGGAGTTGGGGGCATTAAGGATTTTTGGATTAGCCACACATGCAAGACTTGGAGTGTGACAATGCTTAATCTTGTAGCACTGAGTGCTTGCAAGGTGTCACACGAATAGACCTTTCTCTCAAGGAAGGAATTGGGGTGGGATCCAGAATATTCAGCAATAGAAAAAGGTGCGCCTTGCCCAGGAAAAAGCCCTGAGAAAGACTGTGTGATCTAAATCTCAGGGACTTAAGCACACTAAACTGGTCTCTAGGGAGGCACCTGTGACTCATCATGAGTCACAGCTATGGAGCAAAGTAGTCGGCTACGGAGCAAGTTTTACTATGGAGCAAGTTTTTGAAAGATAAGCCGAAGATGTCATACGCCAGTGGGTGGGGCTGTGTTTCCAAAGTAGCTGATGCAGTAAGTGGTGCTGACTTGTCCGTTTGCCCAGCAGCCTGGGTAAAGGGCCATTCATCAAAAGTGTGAGGCACATGTTGCAATCCCCTTTCTTTTTTTTTACTGGCCTAACCATTGGCCATTGGTTGTTCCTACTCATTGTAGCTATTTCTCTTCTCGTTGTACACATCATTAGTCCTTTGGCTGGTGAGCTCCTTGTAGTGAAAGTTTGACTTCCATGCGCCATCACCTGTACAAACAAAACATCTTCACACCCTACAGCTGGCAGCTGATGTGGTTTTATAGGGGAGTAGCTGTGCAGATTTGAGTCACCACCTCAGGCCAGGGAAGGGTTTGAGGTTTAGGTACTTGTATGGCTCAGAGTGCTCTAGCTACTGGTCTTCTGGGTGAACAGATGCAACAGTAGCAATCTACTTTTCTTCCATTCTTTGTGACATACTTTAATCATAACTGCCTGATTAAGTCTGAAGGAGGGAAATCATACTCAGTATCCATACAACTTCTGGGAGGCTGAAATATCTCAGATTATAGGGGTGGAGAAACAGATAAGTAACCAAACCAAATAGTTTCAGGTGCTGACTTTTGTGGCAGAATCTTGGGTTATGTGCCTGCTTCCAGGATCAAATGCAGATAAACATGCAGAGTCAATTTGGGTCTGGATATATACCACATTTCACAGATGCCTGAGCTAATTTGCAGTCCAGAACTTCAAATGTGGCAGAAAGGTGGTTCTGAGCACAAGCCAGGAGCCCAAAGCTGGTTCAGCAGGCCCAGAGAATTTGTCTGTCTTCACTTTTGGAACAGGAGCTGATGCAAGCACATACACAGATATTTGTGCCAGCACTGCAGCAGCTCCATGGCAGATGCTGCTTTCAGATTGAGCTGACCCCGTAAGCACTGCAGCCAGAACTCATGAGCTCTCTGGGTTGCCAGGTGGCCTGCACAGAGCCTAAGAATTTACATGATGGACTATGCATCCATACTTTTCCAATCCATTTAACTTTTTGATTTGTTCCCTGTTGAGCATCTTGGGTGTGATCCTGTAGGCTGCAGTAGTGAAAAGAGCCACGGTAGGTGATAACATGTCAGCATGTGCTCATTAAATGTTTGCTTAAATGTTAGGATACTCTCAGAAATGGTCTTGGCATTCTCCCACAAAAACCTCGTTAGAGGTAAAGTTCATTCACTGAACTAAAACTAGACCAATTTCTTTGTGAATATGGAGCAGTATCACAAATGGCACATTTACTGGAAGGAACAGCAGTATGTGGCGATGGTATCCAAGGTTTTAAATTTAATCTCAGATTTTACTTCTCATCAAGTGTACTGTCAAGTTCAGACTAATTTCAAAAAAGAAAAAAACATGTTAGGTACAGCCCTCACTTGGTTGACAGTTTCTGTGGGTTCAGTTAAGTTTTTTATTTCAACCTTTTTGACCAAGCATTTCTGATTTTTCAAAATTACTAAGTCTAGAGCTGGCATTAATGAACTTTTCCTTGCTTTTGTTTTCTGTTTGCAGAAAGCTGTCTCTTTTGCGGATGAAGATGAAGAGCAAGCTGCAAAAGACTGTCTCCTGATTTATTCCCAGGGAGAATCAGGCTCCCCTCATGGCTCCGTCGGCTGCTGCAGCTTTATTGAGGGGGATCTTGATGACCATTTTCTTGATGATTTAGGAGACAAGTTTAAGACTCTAGCAGAAATATGTATAGGCAGACAAATCAACATGAAAGACGGTGGCTCCAAGAATGAATCAGGTTTTGGTCTTAGTGAAGCAAAGTCGCAGTTCTTAGATCAGCAAAATGCTTCCAGCTCTGAACAAGCCTTTGCCTCAGGTAGTCATTTCCAATCCATCCCACCCATGCACACAGGCAGTGGCACAGGGGAAAGCACCCTGTCCAAGGAGGTGGTCACAGAAACAACCTTTTCATCATCCCATTCTGGGCAGCACAATGCCCGGCACCTTCCCACAGGGCATGCGGAGGCCAATGTCACCATGACAGAAACATCCTACTCTGTGGGGGCTCCTGCCCACTCGGCCGCCGTCTTTTTAGACCCCCAGTTTAAGGAGAATGTAGTGGTGACAGAGAGAGTGCTGGCACCTGCATCGAGCATTCAGGGGATGGTGAAAATCTCTGATTTGCCACACGGAAGTAACGTGGTGGTAACAGAGAGGATGGTGAAGTCGGCAGGTGTGGGGCCAGGAGCTGTGACAGTTCAGGATCTTCCTGACTCTCAGTACGTCGTGGTGAGGGAGCGAGAGAGGGTGCTTGTGCCTGCTGCCGAGCAGGGCTCACTCAGCTTCCCCGCTGTGACAGAGGAACGCAGCACGGTGCTGAATGAAAGGGTGGTGACAGCCTCGGGGCTGCAGAGCAGAGCTGAACAGGCACCAGGTGCCAGCTCAGGAAGGCAAGAGCATGCACTGATCACAGACTCCCCACTTGACCTGATGGGCTCCGACTTACAAGGGCCACCTCCTGCCAGTGCCACACTGAGCAAGTCTTCCAGGGTCACCAAATACAGCACAGTGCAGTACACTCGCTCATAGCCTGGCTCCTTGCAGGGGTGGCAGTGTCCAGCACCCTTCTGCCTGCGTGCATCCTCGGGCTTTTCCATGAGACCCAAATTTGCTGGAGCTTCCAGAATGACATGTACTCATTTGCACTAGTTTGTATAAATATGGATTATACGACCAGGAAGCAAGTAAGGAAATTTGGTGTTATGTTACATTGGCAGGCATGCGTTTGAAGTGGAAAGATGTGGGAAATACATTTATTTTTTCCTGGTTTACTATTTCTGTTATTGCTTTTTATTATACAGATAGTGTAACAATGCCACGTAACCAGAGCTGCATAATTATGGGAAAACAGGAAAAAAGTCCCAAATCTAGTGGTAGATAATAGCCTGCAATGCACAGGTTAGGTTTTTGAACTGCTATTGAGTGTATCTGAAGTCCTCCTGTTAGGGGAATCAGTTTCTCATTGTGTGTTTGCCATTGTGTTGTGGGCCATGGTAGCTCCTCCTGAGCCTTGCTAGGAAACCTTCCTGAGAAGCTGAGGCCACCAAAGCTAGTGTGTCTTCAGGGCAGTGGTGTATTGGTCTCCTGGAGGAATGTCACAATTTCAGGTTATCAGAATTTGTAACTTAAGCAATCGATACTTGCACATTACCACAGCAGTTAAAGAGAGCAAGTAGCAAAAAAGCCGAGAACTGCAATTTTTTCGTCACTTCAGTGTAAAAATTCCGTTACTTGGTGTGAGTCTACACTGACCTGGACAAGTACGCATTTGCATCATGTACATTTTCCACTTTATTTAACTTATGAGAAACAGCCAAGACTTACCTTTAGCTTTAGACCCAGAGATTTAGTCAGTGGCTTTGCCAGCAAAGTTTATGGCCCTTAGACATATGTAGGTTCTTATTTACAGGTGCAATTAAATATTTGCAGTCATGTCTGAGAACTCACAGATGCAGAAATCAGCCCTGGTGAGTGTGATGTTCCACTAGTTTCAGTACCAGAGCTCGAGTGGCTGGTACAGTGCTGTGTAATGGCAGCTTTCCTTGGCTGTGACAAGTCAAGAGGAAGCTCCCTTTAGTTCTGCAACATTTAAGTTTGCTTTTCTTGAAGTTTATGTGGTAAAAGCAGGAGACGCTGCACTGTTTGTCAGTATGTACATATGCACATGTATATATCTGTATGCCATTTGGAACATTCTGAAGTTAATTTTATGCAGGAAAAACTGTCATACACTCCTTATGTTTTCTCAGAGTAGAAGTATTTTAAGTGAGGTATTGGTACTGTGTTTATCTCATACCTGTGAAATCAGCAAGGTACTGGTGATAAGGAACTACAAAGCCTGTGGAGCTGCAGAGCTTTCAGGTTGTCTCCATCTCCTGGAGTTTTCCTGCAGCTGCAGTGTTGTGTTTTCTGCTGATGTGTTCTGCCTTTGACTGGAAATGCTCTCTGTGTGTTTAGTTTTACTAATAGTAAAAGTTGCTTCAAAAACATAAATATAAAAACTAGGAACCATGGCTGTGCTCAGCCATGACAGATGGGCCATTACATTAATTACATTTCCAAACATCAGACTATCTGCTTGTGTGGACCTATTGCTTATTTGTCTTTTACACTACATTTTTAAAATACGTGTATTTCCTTCCAAGCAAGCCTGCAATTCTAAGTGGTCACCACTTTTCTGACTTCCGAATAGAGTATCTTTGTGGGTTTATGCAATCTTAAAATAAAGAACTGTACTGTATTTTTTAATTCTTCATTCAAACAGCTACCCCACCCACTGATAACGCTGACTTTCCTACTGCAAATAAAGAGTTTAAAGATAGAATGAGGAGTGGGATTTCCCAAACAGCTTCAAGGAATATCTGAAAGGTGCAGATGTAAAAAGAAGTTGGTGACCTGCTGTAACTTAAAGAATTTGACAAAAATGTGAGTTCTGCCTTGCAGTTAAGTGCACTAAATTCTGTAGTAACTTGATGCACGAGAACAGCATCCCCTCCACAGATTTACTGGGCTTTGAGTCAAACCCTTCTAATCAGTATTTGCTTCCAGACAACATGGCATAAAATAGTCTCGGTTTTATAACGTGTTAAAACATGCAGTTGTTAACATCCAGAAGAAGATGTAAGAGTCAGGATAGTGTCACAGAAGTCCTGACTTCCTTGTGTAATGTTTGTATATAAATTTCTTTCACAGATCTGCTTGTGCTGTAAAGAGTCTATTTGAATAGATTCATTACAAGAGAGTCTCAATTATTTGACTTAGTCTTGTACCAAGGCTTCAGCTGCTATCAGCACATCAGCCTGTGTTAGTGCTGGCAGAACATCCATCAGATTAAGGCAGTCACTTCTAATGGAGCTGTGTTTTGTAAACGATAGTGACTGGTGGGAGGAATGTACAGACCCAAATTAATGGAAGGTCCTGGTTAGCATCTGACTACTAGATAACCCTGAGAGGGGGACTAGCCCAGACACTTATCTTTGTGAGAGATGCCTTGTTGTGACTTCAAAAGGAAAAGCAAAGTCTGTAATTTTCTTATCTAAGACTAATAGAGCACAGTTATGCTGAAATGCCAGCATGACAGGGATTATATTCATGCTGCTCTTTTGTGATTTATGGTTACCTGTGGATCCTTGCTAAGTATGCTGGACTCCATGAGTATGAACCTGCTGGCCATAACAAGGGTGCAGCCTGTGTGTATTTCTTTGTCATCTCTCAGTGTATACTTGGAGCTAGGTTAGACTTCACAAGACAGTACAATCTTTTTCAGGCTCCATTCTTTCCTGGGAATTTCACCATAGTCCGCCATCAAAGGTTTAAGGCTTGTCAGGGTTATCAGCAGTAAATCAGTTTTTACAAAGTTAAGTAAATCAGTTGCTATCCCTAGGAGAGTGATGGCAAGTGTTTATGGCCTTGAGGCATCCCAAAAATGCATCACTCCTTCAGCATGCACTGCAGTAGCAGAGCTAGTGCTGTTGGCTGTCTCCTCTGCTGGCCCCTTCTCCTTCCTGGTGGCCTTTGAATTCCAGTGAGCTCACAGTACGTTGACAGCCATCTGTTCTTCTTACCTTATGGGCAGGAAGGTTGGCCTCTGCCTGCTGCTACTGCAGGCTGTCAAACACATGGAGTTTGCACAGTTTCAAGGTGGCTTTTCAAGGCCCAAGCACATGGAAAAGCAAGGCATTGGGGGTTACTGAACACACAGAAATGGCTTCCAGACATGGGAAAAGTTGAGAGCCCTGGTATGAAAACCTTCCACAGACACTTTGTGTGGCTGCTGCTGCTAGGATACTGGGTGACAAGGACATTTGGGCATAATCCAGGAGAGGCTTGATGTCAAGTTGTGACAGGACAGCACTTACCTGAGGCAAAATGACGGATTGTGACTGGATGAGGAGAAATGGTGTTCTGCTTTCCCTGCAGAGAGCGTAATCACTGAATAAAACACCAAAGTGGGGCAGGGCCCTGACTGCCTAATAAGCCATGCCCAGTGCCCCAGCCCTCCACTGTGACTAGTGAGAGTCGCTGCCAGGAAACAACTGCACAAATGTAGCACAGTGTGACTCTTGAACCAACAAAGCAGTGCAGTCACCAGCTTCCAGTTACTCCTTGTGGCCTCACCCCAGGAGCCAGCCCTGCAGGTGTTCAGGTCTCCCCAGCACATCACATTGCTCAGTACCCTGGCAGCCAGAAATCTAGTGCAGAGCTGGACACCTGTTCCCTAGTGCATGGAGGTGATATGTGGGGAAATTACCCTCATTTTTACAGCTACCTGTTCATGGAGCCATGGAGGTTATAATGAAAGGGAGCATGACAGTGGGGGCCACAGCTGAAAATGGCATTTTTATGTAATTCTAAGCAAATTTTTTTACATGACAAATGGTGAGAGAAACTTCCAACATTGTTTTAGGTAGGGAAGCCCAGAGCCAGAGGGATTCACACTGTGCAGATTTTCCCTCTACTTACTTGATTATTTTTTGTTAGATACTGACATGCACCGAGTGGTAGCACTGGTTTTAAAATTGCCCTGAAACTCATCTCCTTGAAATATATAACAGAAAGTGTCTTCAGCCATGTGATAGGAGTGCATCCAGAAGATACTGTGGGCATGCTGGGGGAAAACCACATGGCAAAGTTTGTTCTACTGGGTGCTGGGGAAGCAGGAGGGTTTATAGCCTCCCCATCTCAGCTCCAAGCTGGTTTCTGACCTACGTTTCAAATGTTTCATCAAACTATTTCTCTTAGATCTGTTATCTGTTATTTGCTAGAACAAATAGAACTCAGAGATATCACCTCACAGTGATTACGCAATGAGCATTGACATGCATTGACTCCCTGGCTAATGATTATCCAAGTTCTTTGGAGCGTGGCTAAAGTTTAAACCTGGGGGAGAGCAGGAGTTTGAGCAGACAGTGCTGGTACTAGCTGATGCATCTGGCCTTGTATCCAGCCTCCCTAACAGCTGTGGGACATGGGATGGTGGCAGACACTGAGCTTGGGGAGTAGCTGAGTGGCAGTGACACGGCCCTGCACAGCAGGAGGGCACAAACCCTGGCCTGGCTACCAGGGGCAGAGCTGGGATAGCCCAGGACAACCTCCATCCCAGCTGGGTGCCTTGGCCACCTTCTCTTGCCACCCACTCTGGTCAAGCTGGTGCCTTCCTTGCTTCCCTAGATTCTTCCCCTCATAAAATGCTCCCAGCACTGCCTTTCTAAGTAAGACAGATTTAATTCAATAATAATAATAATAATAATAATAATAATAATAATAATAATCGTATTGTTGTTGTTGTTATTATTATTATTCCCTGATTATACCAATTACTTCTTTCTTGAAAATAAGACTAAAAGCAAAGCTTCCAAGTAGAAGGAGTTATGTACTTACAGTGTCAGCTTTTAGATGGAGCCAAATTGCATCTCCCAGGTGATGCATCTCACCTGATCTATCACACACCTGTCAGTGACACAGCTACTACTGATGGGCAGATTTTCCCTGTGTGCGTTGTTTTTGTTATTGATCTTCCTGTATTACACTTCTGTAACCAGCAAGCTTGATTTTTGCAACAGCAGAAAAGACAGAAAGTCTCTCACACCCGTCTTGAATCAGAACCCCAGGAGAGGTACTGTCAAAGTAATAATCTGTTAAAGAAAAGTTTCCTTGTTATCCATCCTGCCTCGGTTTTGTGGGGAAGAGCTGGGAGAGATGAAATACGGATCTGTCCAAATACTTGATTTTTCATAGTCCTGTTAACTTGAAACTTTGTATATTTTGCCTTACTGAAATAAAGTATCTTTCCCTAACACAAACAAACCAAACCATATCAGTCAGGGTTCTGTTTGGGGTTTTCAGGCACCTCTTCAAGCAAGCAAGCAAATTACACTTAGTGTCAGATGGGTAAAAAAATGCTTCAAATACCCTTTTCCAAGTGGTGCCAGTGGAATTAGTTAGTATTTGAGCTTCCTGCATTTTGGATAAATGGCTGTCACCTGGGGCAGATGAAGTCCAGACTACAGCAGATAAACAAGCTGGAACTGATCTCAAGGACATGTCCTGAACAAGGAGCACAGGGTCATTCCCACACCCCTGTTCTTTGAATTAATGAGCATTTAAATATTTGATACCATGTGAAGCAAGTCCAAACAGAGCGACCTTACAGCACCCTTGATGTTAGTTAGGATGCTCTTATCAAAGAAAGGGAGGATAGAATGGAACTGAACAAGGTCTTCTCTCACGTGAAATTCCCCTTACAACTTGAATGGAGTCAACTATCGTTATAAACTCTGATAAATTTCCTGGCTCACTCTGCTTGTGTTACTTCAAAAGATTAGTTCAAAATACTTGTAAGACACACAGGATAATTTTTTTTTTTTTTGAAAGATAGGTTTAAATAAGAAAAAAAACTTAGCTGCCTTCAAATTCTCACCCTTTTCAATTGTGTTCTCCTTTCAAATTCAAGAAAAATCCTGCAAACCAGTGTCAAATTAAAAGAAGATACAAGCACAATAACACAGTAACAGGAGCTGGGAAAGCAGCCACAGTAAAAATTGACTTGTAAATTAATCCAGGTCAGTATAGAAGTATAGTTAGCTGTTTAGATTAAGGAAGTATTTTGAAGGAAGTATTTATATGAACTGCTAAAAAATCATAAACTTTCAAGACACCCACTAACACAATTACAGGAAGTATTTCAGTGTATCATTTACCAAAGATCTCACCCCTTTATTGTGATCCCATTTCTACAAATCACACTGATAACTTGTAGTGCATCCCACTGACATCCCACTGGTTTTGGCTGGGATAGAATTTATTTTCTTCATAGAGCTCCTGCGGTGCTGCTTTTCATTTGTGACCAGAGCAGTGTTGCTAACACAAGGATGTGTTATTGCTGAGCAGCACTTGCAAAGTGTTGATGCCTTTCTGCTGCTCACATTGTCCTGTCAGAAAGTAGGCTGCGGGTGGGCAAGGAAGGGGCTGAGCTGGGACTCTGTATCCACAGTGCAAAATCCAAAGAGAAGGGCAGAACATGATGCTTTCCCAGCGTGTCTTCACTTATTTCTCAGATATCTTATTCAGGTGTTTCACTGAGAGGGAGTATTCTGACCTATGACAAAAGAAGAATACTTCTGAAGCACATGAATGGAACAAAAACATTCTTGATGTGATGTGGTTTGAGGAGCAGTAAAATAATTTGAGATAGAAAGCCTCCAAGCAATGAGGTTCTGCTGTAAACACAATTTTAGGCTCTCTTACTGCATCAGCTGAAGTTTGAGATTAGCAGAAAAGGACAATGTGACACGATATGTGTCACAATATGGTGTGGAAGAAGGAGAGAAGCTGTTATTTTTTAAATTGTTTCTGGAAGAGAATGTGCTGAACATACTGCTCAGTCTGAGTTTACAAAATTCTCTGCTGTGTGTTAGGGAGAAATACTCTGTGAGGAATGTTTGCTGCACTGGCAGGAATTTGTACCACAAATAAATCAGCAGTTAGTACCACCGGGGTTCATTTCAGAGAGAGCCTCCTTTGGAAGGACCTGCCCCTCAGATAACCCCTCTTTGTTTCTCTCCCACATCTACCTTTTCCTGCTGTGCTCTACAGCCAGATTAAAGGATCAGCAGGAATTTAAATACTCCACAATGCCTCCCACTCATCCAGCAGACTGCATGTCTTTTTGTTTAGAGGAGTTGGAGTTCGACAACATCTATCTAAGTGCATTAAGTTTGTCTGCAGAACATTAGAAAAGAAATGGCTTTCAAAGGCTTTCAAAGGAAGGGAAATCTGCCTTCAGCATATATTTTTTTGTTTACTTTGGTAACAGAATTATTTTTGTGGGGGAATTTTTTGGTTTTTTTTTAAGTCTGGCTCTGTCTGCCACCATAGATAAGCTTCTGAATCACAGTAATAGAGGAATGGCTGACATTTTTCCTGGTGTCAGTGAAACGAAAATAAGATAATTGGTTTGTTATCTTTATTACCAACGGATGACCAGCTGCTTCCCAGAAGGCACCAAAGGTGTAACACATTTCACAAAGCAGAACCATTAAATCTTTTCTTCACAGAATTACAGAATTTTTAGGGTTGCAAAGGATCTCTGGAGATCATCTACTCCAACCCCCTGGCCAAGACAGAATCACCTAGAGTAGGTTACACAAGAATGTGTCCCGATGTGTGAATGTCTCCAGACAGGGAGACTCCATGACCTCCCCGGGCACCTGTTCCAGGGCTCTGCCACCCTCAATGGAAAGAGGTTCCTCCTCATGTTGAGGTGAAACACCTTGAGTGTTTGTTTATGGCCATTACTCCTTGTCCTGTGTCTGGGCACTGAAAAGGGTCTAACACCATCGGCTTTATGCCTGTCTTTAAGATATTTACATGCATTAATGAGATTCTCTCAGTCTTCTCTAGAGTGAGCAGTCTGCTCCTGCAGTCTCTCCTCATAAGAGAGATGCTCCAGACCCCAAATCATCTTTGTGGTCAGGTCCAGTATCTCCTTGTCTGTCTTGTACTGAGGAGCTCAGACTGGGCACAGCACTCCAAACATGGCCTCACCAGGTCCGACTAGAGGTGGAACATCACCTCCCCCAGCCTGCTGGCCACACTCTTCCGATGCACCCCAGGACACCATCGGCCCTCCTTCTGTGCAGGAAAGCTGCTGCCCCACTGCCTGGGAACCACAACCAAACCATCAAAAACAGCAAGTATTTTTCCCGGAATGGGAGGAAAACGCCCAGGGGCGTGAGGAGGAGGAGGAGGAGGAGGCGAGGGTTGCCTGAGGCCAGCAGGTGGCAGGCAGCCACCGCGTGTGCGCTGCCCGCCGGGGCTGCGGGGCTCGCACGGCTCCGGGGGAAGGACGGGCAGCGGAGCGGAGCATCCCGCGCACCGCCCCCCATGCCGCGGACACCGACCGGCCTCGCTGCCTCTGAAAGGCTCCTGGTTCGGCCGCAAACACATCGTTAGTGGCATTAAAATGTAACCGGCTGGGCTCAGTAAATCCCATCGGAACAAAGGACAAGGTCCCGGGCTGCAACGCAGCCTCTCTTTTTTAGTGCTTCCTTTCGTGTAGGTAACAAATCCCTTCCGAATAATAACGATTTTTTCCAGCTTGGTCATTGATCTTTTAAATAAGACGTTCTCTGGCCACACACCAGCACTTGCCTGCTCTCAAAAGATGAATCCCTCAGGACTCTCTTACAGTATTTTTCTTTCAGAAGTTTTGACGCATGCTGTACTGAAAAAGAAACAAGTACTCAACCTGATTAGTAGAACTAAAGCTAACAGTGCCCTGAGGAATCAGCACTCTGATCATCGAGAATTGCCAGAGCAACGTCTCCATCCCCATTTCCATCACTCTTCTTCTCAATTTTGCAGTTTTAACCTGAGATAGCTCTACCCATGTGCTGGGCTTATACGGGTGATGAGTCAAGCTACAGGAGGGAGACAAAAAGGCATCCCAGGACGGCAGTTCACTGTGTGGTGGTTTCTGTATGGCTGTCATCCTAAGTCAAAAGGAACAACCTACCAACGACATCTCTAGAAATTGGCTTATTATGGACGTTGATTTTATTTTATCAGCAAAAATTAAGAAGAAATTGAGAAAAAATATTGCACAACATGGCACAGGATGTCACCTCAGAAAAAGAAAAGTCTTGTTATGTGCTTTGCAATATGATATGTTTTCCAGCCCCTTTTCTCTGTCCATGCTTTATAGTTTTTCCTCAGAAAGCAGTTTTTCTTTTATTGGTGCTTCTTTCTTTTTCCACCTCACTATTCTGGAAGATTTGTAAGAAGAGACTGAATTTGACCTAGGGTCAAGATTAGACCCTTTCTGCCATGAAGGCACTGTTGTGTTTCCTTCATCAGGGTCCTCTTGGTAGTTTCCTCACCATCTTGGCAAGGACGCCACGAGAGAGTCCGGAAATTTCTTTTCCTTGTGGGCAGAGCTCAGTCTGGGATGAGAGGCAAGTGTCATTCTAATGGGAGTTTCTGTAAATCACATTGGTCATATGAGGGAACATGCGTAATAAAAAGGTGAGGGATAAATTAGTCATCCTGTCATAACTGAATACTCTGGCAAACAGCAAGGCTGCCGTTGCCCTAGTAATTCATTTTTCATGGGTACAACAACTTAGTTTTTGATAACTCTGGTCAAAGTTGGAGTTTAGACTGCAGATGACTAACCACAAAAACAGCAGGATATCTGTAGGAATGAAAAGAGGATGCTCTCTATTTTTGAAGAGTATTTTTCTTCCATCCATAATGATTTCAGAAGAAGGGGCCCTACCTGATATTTGGCAAAACATTTTTTTTCCCGCAAAAGCAGTCTGCTCATGTGGTCAGCAATCACAAGCTGCATAACACTGCTCAGAAGTACAAGCTGGTTCATCTGCCTGCTCACTTCTCTGGTTTCCACCATCTCCTCTCCCCATGGCAAGCTCTCCCAGGCCCTTACTTCTGGAGTGATCCCTGGGTACTGTCATGATTAAGCCAATTCAGCTCTTAGACCAAAATTTAAAAAAACCTGTGTCTCAGATCCTAATTGATTTGAATGGTGAGGAAAGAAAGGGAGAAACATCCTGTCCTCATCCAGGGTGTTGTGCCCAAACCTCACGGGCAGCAAACACCTCCTGCAGTTTGCCAGTTCTCTTGTTTGAGTCTGAAGGAGACCCATAATATACACGGGAAAAATATGTTCTGGTGTAGGAGCCACAAAGTGAGTGTTTACCTGGTGTTTGAACAGCTGATTCATCCCAGCAAGAGGAGTTTCATTTGTGGACCCACCACTCCAGGCAGTAGTTACCCTGCTGCAGCCACTGAGCTAAAATGGATCTTAGCGAGCACGGTGTCCTGTTTGGAAACAGCACAGTTACCTCCAAAGAGAAATTACATGCAAAGCTACAGCTACAGAGTGGGTTGACAGGAGAATTACACAAGCTCTTCAGAAATAAAGGACAGTGTGTATTCATTCCTTCTAAAATTTGAAACCAAAAAAAACCCAGTGTCTCCTTTGCAAAGAGCTCTGTGAAACAGGATGTCCAGCAAACAGTCTTGAATAGGCACAGGGGCAGCACATCTTTAATGTCAGCTGCAGTTTAAAACAGACCCTGACTCAGAAAATATTATTTCAGCCTTGTTTGTTCTTGAGTTACTGCTTCCCTTAGAGGCTTAAGCATAAGACACTGAAAATACCAGTCCCCTGTAAAGCAGGTATATTGAACTCCCAACAGATTTGCTTTTCTATACATTGCTGCTTTCTATTTCTGTGTTTTATTTGCATGACAGTCTGTGTCCATGGCCTCCTGAAAGTGTATCCTCTCTCCCTGCACACAGCCTTCCCTTCTGTTGCTTTTGCATGTCTTGTTTCTCACCATCCCTCCATGCCATTCCTTCCTTTTAGTTGCATTTTCGCCAGATGATTCCTCCAACCACCCCCCTTCCCTGCTCCTGTTAAATGCTCAGCTCATGTTCTTTCCTCCTGCTCAGTCACAGAGATGGGTCCCTACACAGTTCTGCCCTTCTTCTGTCTGCTCTTCCTTGCATGGTTCTCCCTGGTGCAGCTTTTCTACTTAAAATAATCAAAATATTTTTCCTACATAAGGAGGCCTTTGCTCCTCACACTTCTATGAATGCACGTGCTGTGTACTAAATCTTCTCCTCACAGCTGACAAACTACATCTCCTTCCCAGACTTCTCCTTCCCTTTCTGTCTGCATTCCCAACACTTGCCAGATATGCTGTTTCCTGATTTTTCTGTGCCCTTTCCACTGTGTTCCACTCAAATTCCACTCTAAGGAATTTCCACCAGAGGTTTACCTTTAACATTCAATATTTACCTCGGCCACTCAGGCTTGTGTCTTCCTCCACTTTCTGATGCTGCTTGACCACTTTTGCCTGAGAGAGTGGAACATACTAGCTTGGAAAGAGACAAAGAAATAGGAAATTTATCAATGGGGGAAGAAAAATGGGTGACCTCTGAAGGGTCTGAACTCTAAATCATTTTATATACACTTCCCACTTTCTCCTAAAATAAATTGTTCCAAAATACTGGGATAGGACTTTGGTTTCTGAGACCCCCTGAGAGCAGAGACCCTTGGGGTACTCTCACAGGCAGAGCCACCCCAGGGTGCAGAGGCTAAGTGTGGAAAGGAAAAGCCAGTTTATCAGGATCCTGATCAGACACTGAGGATAAAAATCTCTGGAGGGGTGAGGCTGAGGTAGGAGTACAGAAGCTAAAGCTCAGTTCTCAAACTGAAATGTATAATTACACAAGAGCACTGAATAGATGTTTCTGTTAATCTGTGATCCGATAATCTTCTTTCATTGCCACTTAGCAACAGAATTACAAACTGAGAATGGAAAGCCAGGCTGACTTAAAATTCCTCTCTTTGCTGGGCAGAGATAGAAAAAGGTCCCTCTCTGAGCAGGCACAACAGGTTTCCCAGGTACTGGGAATTGTGCCTTTCAGCACAATATAAGTACAGACACTTGAATTTCAAGTTGCCCGAAGTACAGCTCAGCTGGGCAAATAACATTGTTTATAAGAGTTAGTAAATTTTACTCATGGAAACACAAGATTAATCCACACAGACATGTCCACAAACTCCATTAAAATCATACATCATCAGAACGGGGAATGTGGAAGAAGGGACCATTGGGCCAAAACTGCTGCACTGGAAATTATTCTTAACTGGTTGGTCAAACCACAGTCATCATAATTTAGGGGATCCACAATGTCACAGAGATGCTCAGGAGAGGTGCAGGAGGGTATTATCCTTCAGCAGTGATCCCTACCCAGACCCACTGGCCATCATTGTCCTATCTTTGGGAGACATTCTGCACCCAACAGAGTGCCAGCATACCTGAGGCCTCTTTTGGGTTCAGCTATTTTCATAAGCATCACAAAAGAGGCAGATTTAGGTGCCTGACACCATGCTTTTTGTATCTCAGCCTCTTCTTTCCATCTCCTTCTTACCTTTTTTCCCTTCTTTTTCTTATATTTTTCCTTTTCCTCTGCTTCTTGACTACAGAGTTGAGCAGTCAGATAAGGCATCATCTTTCGCAGGGCTGCTGTGAGTCTGGGGCAAAGAGGCAGCTCAAAGACATGCTGAAAGCTGCTTGACAGCCAGGCTCAGCCACATCTTGGAGTCCAGGTGAGACTGCATGGGCTGCTTGGCATTCAGCAGATTCTTCTCCATAGTCCAACTTGGATGCTTTTTCCTTTGCACATGTCATGATCCCCAGAGACAAGACTCCTACAACGACAGCTTCGCTCCACCTTGAGCAATTTGCTCCCCATCCTGTGGAAAGGATGGGCTCCCACCCCAGTAGTGCTGCCCAGCAGCAGAAGAGAGAGGGGAGGTATTACAGCCAAAGGGCAACAGACCCAAGGGTGCTGTTAAAATGAAAGTTTAAATTAATATTTACATTTTAAGAGGATTGAATTTGCTTTGCTGGGTTTATCCTCAGCCAAGGACATGGCTTTTTTTTGTTTGTTTTGTTTTTACAGTAATGTTTTGCTCTGAAACTGAGCAGCCAAGACCTGCCTATGCAGACCCATGCACCCTGTTTAAGAGAGACTCTTTGTACCACAACATGGCTCTGCTCCAGATTGCTGGAGTTCTTCATTCCTAGGCCAAGAAAAACACGGTGGCAGGGTCTGTCCAAGGGGCCTGCACGATTCCATGGCTGCTGGGTGCTCTGCCATGGGTCATGGGACAGTGTCCCCTCAGGAAGGAGTTGATGGGCAGGCAAAGAGGAAGGGCAGAATGGGGCACTCTGTTAGCTCTTCTCTACTGCTTTGGGCAGCTGTGTGCAAGGAACAGCCAGAGGAATTCTGCCTTTCAAAAGCACCCAGGGGGTGGCTTCTCAAAGCAATTACACCTGTGCTGGTAGATGTTACGAGACCACTTATGGACTTGTGCAGGAAATAAATCCACCATCCACAAACCAGCTGGATGTACGCAGCACACAGATGTGCTTGCACATCAGGCAGAGGGGTTAAAAAGTCTCATAAGCCATGTATAACTCAGTGCTTTCCCGCACTGACATCTCCCCAACTTCTGCATGCCAACCCTGGGTGTAAAAAAAAAAAAAGACAAATTGCTCAACAGAAAGGAGTGTGACTAGCAATTACACACTTCTGCTATTTACAGCCTTCCTCACATAATGGCACAAAGAAAGAGCAAAATTAGTATGTGTTCCTCTTTTCATGTGACTTTTTGTACTTTTTGGAGGAACTTCAATAGGCTCATCAAGCTGATACTAATAAAAGATCTACAGTTCTGTCTATAGTCAAAAATTCCCCAGATAATAGTCGTGGGCTGGAGTTATTTGCTGGTTTTCCCCACCTCAAGCTATGCTGCTTTCATCATTTTTCAAAGACTAAGCACTTACTTGCTGAGTGTCATCTTTAAAGAAAAAGCTAAAATTTACCTTTTCCTTGCCACCAGGAGCCCAATAGCTAATGATGTCGAGCTCATTGGAAATCATCAGCACAAAACATTAGCCAACAGTGTAGTGAAGTCCAATAATGAGGACAGAGGGAATCTTTTAAATTGCAAGAAGGAGAGCAGAATAAAGAAAGTCATTCGGAGTGCATGAGTCTTTTGTCCTCTATTGAGGGAGAATGCTAGTTAGCAAGAGTGAGTAAGGATTTTGATCTGACATTTCAAAGCCTTTTGAGGCATCCAAGCAATTCTAAGGACTTGTCTATTTGGCCATACTTGAGAGTTTGTTAAGGCAGAATGTGAACATAAAGTGTGGCAACTGTTCTGCTAGGTGTGGACAAGCTGCTGGCCTCGGTGCCTTCTCTGGCCTACATGAGAGGGATTAAAATTCTTTTGAATCACGCTTAGAGGAGAAAATCACAGAGATGAAGGGGATTAAACGAATTTAGTTTACCAGTACATATTTCCCTAAGCTGGTTTCCAGTGCCTCCAATATTATGGGCTGTGATGGACTTTCAGGAAGACACGGAATGCTGTGCACTGCTTTGTGCAGTAGTGAAGGGACCAGAGTGCTGCCCTACGAACAGGGAGGGCACTTTCTGGCCTCCATAGGGCAGTAGGCCTCGTGTTCAGCCCAGATCAGCTCTTCATGAAGGCTGGGGTGACGAGGAGCAGAAGTGAACTCGTCTGGGAACTGCTGTTAGAAGGGCAGTACAGCAATCTCAGTTCATATTTGACCTCTACACCTCATGAGAGTGAGCAGTGGGAATAATTTCCCAATAGCTCCATGCTCATCCAGCGCTGTGGATCATTCCACTTGCAGAGTGGGGGGTTTTTTGTTGTTGTTTTTTAAATATAAAATACTTAAAATCACTCTGCGTACTCCAGGTTTGTAAAGCAAGTTCTTTGGAGTCAGGAACTCAAACTTCCTACCTTCTTGACCTGAGTATGGGAAATAATATTTTTTCTTAACTCTAGCAGAGACCTAACTAGCTGCTGTAAGCCAGCTACTGTTTCACCCCCTGGACACTACACACTGCACGACACATAGAGAGTCTGTTGGATAAGATGGTTGTTGTTCTGCTTGAGTTTGTCCTAAAGACACAACAGCCTCTGCTTTGCTACCATTAATGATAAAGCATACCTGGATGCAGAAAAAGTCCTGAACAGTCCAGAGACTGTACAGTTTCTCAGCAATGGTGTGTGGGGGCCTATGCGCTATGTAGGCCAAGAAAGAGAAGCTAAATTCTCCCCAGAAAGAGAGACAGGGCAGGGATAAAATGCACCTTAATTGCAAAAAGCAGATTCTGTAATAGCTCTGATTGTAGATCTAGAACAGTGGCACAACAGCCATAGATACGGCTAAGTTGTAGGCTCAGTTGATATTTATTTTATTTTTGTGGTACAGGAGGTGTTCTGAACCTAGTGCAGAGATAGTGAGAAAAGAAATTGCTATTTTTATCTGCAGCAACTGTTGCATTGAACTATTCACAAGCTTGCACTCTATAAACCCAAGCGTGTATCTGTTACGTGATTGGAATTCAGTCTCCCAGCTTGGCTGGCAGTAGGTAAAGGGGGATAAAACCACAGAGGTTTAATCATGGAAAAGTATACACACCTTGCCTTTGTCCATCCTCTGAAAGCAGCAATCTGCATTTGCCACTTTGCAAGGCAGGCAGCAATTCATAGGGAAAGGACACTGGAGAGTTTGTGTATTTACACACACAAGCAAGATTTTCCTTTACAATGTACCAAGGAATAACAGCCAGTTAATCTCCCGTTGACTCATGTACCCCACTGCATTTCAAAGTGTACATTTTTTTTTTTTTTGTCTGTACAAAACTAGCTCAGTGTAACATGCTGAGAAGCACTACCTCAAAGCTACTCCTATTTTTTTTAGTACGCCTTCACCGAGTGTTTCCTGCCTGGATCACAGACCTAGCTTTCACATCTGCTACAAGCAGAACTAGCAATAGCTTTTGGCTCAGAGAAGCTAAAAAATCTACAACCAGTGGCTTTTCTACAATAGCTATTAACATTTTTCTTCTGCTGGTTCCACATCACAAAAATGTCCAGCCCTTAAGATTTTCTCCCTGAAATGTTGTAGTATACTTTTACTCTTGTCTTTAAAATTTGATGAAGAACAAAAAGAAAAAAGGAAATACAGATGTGATTAATCTATTGTACATAGGGTAGTGATCTCTTCTGTCCCTTCCCTTTTGAAATACCTTTTTCTTTTTATCCCTTAAAAGATACAAAGCTGTTTCCTTTCCAACCTATTTTCATGAGGCATTCTTTTGGTTTTGTCAGGCCAGTGACACTGGTAAATATGCTTGGAAGCTGATGCCAAAGTTCAGTGAAGCCCATGGGGGATACAGGAGCTCTGTTTATGAGATAAAATGGTTAGTATAGCACTTCCTCAGAGCTCTTGGCAGGAAGCAGGCACCAGTTCAATTAGCAAAAAGAAAGGCATAAATGTGTGACTGTCACAGTCAGTTGGTAACTTCCAGCTCAACAACATGCCCAGGGGATTTTATTGCAGAGCAGATGGGGATTTTATTACAAGGTGGGGCAGATGGAGAGGAGGGAGATGTGGTCTGGGTGGCCCAGCACACATGACAGGGTGCAAAGGCACTCATGGGCACACCAGCCACAGTTTGCATGGAAGCTGCATCCATGTGAGCCCACGGGGTGATCTACCTGTATCTATAATGACCTCCACTAAACAGGGGCTTGAGTAATTCCAATGACACTATAGGATGATTAGCCATTAACTGATGGCTAATTTGGCCCTATGCATATTTGCAGAAGCTTTTCAAGAGTCTACCCAGGCGGCCCTGCATGGTGGAAAAACAGGCATTTCCTCACACCTATTTGTATTCAGGTACCAGAATGAAGTGCCCTAGACTCAGCATTTTACAATCTTAAACAGCAAGATGATGAACAAAGTACATAACTGCAATAGCTTAGCAAATATATATAACCTAAGAAAAGAACATAATTTAACCCTACAGAAGCTCTTTTGGTCATTGTAGCTGGAGGAAGATTTTCATTGTCGTGTCTGCTCTTAATTAATTGTTTGACATCTGCAGTCCACTGAGAACAAATTGATAATTGATGGAAATTCACTTAAAAATATCATACACTCCCAAAAGAGCCTAGACAAGACCCTAGAAAAATAGGAAAACCTCTGTTAAGGTTTTTTTGCTATCAGAAACATTTGCATCATCTTGCAGATTTATTATGGATGTCTTACTGTAAGAATGGCACAAAAAATAAATTTAAAATATAAACCACCTAATCATTTTACTAATAAATAGATTGACCTTTAGAAACATTGCTCTCATGGCAAGTTCCAGCATCTTTCAGACACAGGAAATATTAAGGCTGGCACAAGGATATTCAGTTAGCTTTGTGCATAAACTGAATTAGGGTTGTTTTTGTTTTAAATCACTTGTCTAGACTGATAGATTAGTATGTAGACATGAATACATGTTAAAGTTGAATAACGGAAGTTTGTTTCTGAGCAATCACAAGACCTATAGGGGCAGCTTACGAAGTAGTAACGATCAGTGCCCAGTGACCTTGGAGTTTAAATGCTTCAGAGCAAAAGCCTGCTGAGATGAGCAGGTGCCAGGTGAATTCATACATTACAAATACCCTAAAGCAAGAATCATCTATTTATACGTTTCTTTTTTTGGACTTTGAGCTATATTCCAGGACGTTCCTTGGACACAGCCCTGGAAATGATAAAAAATCCTGTGATTTTATGTCTCAACACCAACCCAACCCATCTGTCTTTAAAATTGTTTGCTAGCAGTATCCACTTCCTCGTTTTTGAATTAACTGAATTTGATTTAAGATAAAAAATAAGGATGTTTTTCTTATTTTTCTGCATAAGATCAGTAGTGTTTCCTTACTTCCAATTAAAATAGGCAGTGTTTGTCCTATGAACAAAAAAATCTGAGAATGATCATGAAAACTTGAAATACAGACATACTCCTCAGTGAAAATGAAAATTAAAAAGGTTGATAAACATGCAAGAAATCCTGAAATGCCACCAGTTTTAATGCCATTCTTTACAAATTGAAATTCAAGCCCAAACATGAACGTCCCTGAGCACATTTATTAATTAGAAAAGCATTATCCCTGGCTTTGTAGAGAGGGGAAATGTTATATAATTAGCAAATAGTGAAAGCAACAGAAAATTTCTCACTGGCTTCAAGCAGTTACTGCACTGAGCACTGTCCTTGTGTGCCAGAGCTCTGCCACAACAACTCGGCTGGCAGATACCTGAAGTAAAACTCATAGAGTTCTTGACTCTAGTTCAGACAATTCAGGCCAACTCCTTTGAGAGGTAAATCTTGGGTCTTTTCCTGTAAGACCCTATGGAATGTTACTCCAGAGAAGTGAAAAAGACGTGTCACATTCAGGTCTCCATGTTATAGAAAGGATTTTTTCAGAGCCCAGGAATTCATTAATTCTTTGAACAGTACTAGGGAATTCTATCCAGATTACTGAATGGCTTACCAACTATCAGGCCCTTTCATTCCAATGTCACAGGAGAAGCTTACAGGTCTTTACAGTCAAAGTCAGGTACTCCAGGCTGTCTGAGCATTTTGTCATATTGAAGCAGTTGGCTTTCTAAATAAAGTCTAATAGAAGGGAATGCAGCAGAGAATAAGGAGCTTATCTATGTAAAACAAGCCTAAGTGTGTGAGACTACACAGAAGAGAGAAAAATAGTGTAGCACAGTGGGAAAAATCCCTGACATAAACAAGAGTATTAGCGGGACACGTTTGCTCTTGACCTGAACACTGTAATGCTTCCAAGCAGGGAACATGCTTTCATTAGAAATGGGCATTAATCCTAATTCTTCAGAGATGAACTTCAATTGATTTGGAATTCAGATAAGCCTTAAAGCATTCACATATTTGAAGATTATCTAAATTTTTCCATAACTGGGGGTCTCACAGTGGTTGGCTTCCAGAAAGCTGAGGTGGTTACTGGGCACACCAGGGGCTCTTGGCTATTCTCTTCTCCAGCACCCTAATCACCCTGTATGCTAGGTGACCACCCCTTCTCCTGGGTTTCATGTGTCCCCTAGATCCCAAATACTTGCACTACTTAGCCTTATACTATCTCTGTTTTAGCTGCATAACCCTACAACATCTTCCACACCAGCATTCCTAAAAATCTCTTTCTGTTGAGTTGTCAGTAACTCCGTTTACTCTTTCCTTACAAAAGGGCATTTATGCTACTGCTCTGTGCTCAGGCTCAGTGTTGATCACCTTTCTTGTAGCAGGTATCCTAGCAGCAGTCTCGGGGAACTGCCGTCTTTCCTGCTCTTCATGGCAGCTTCCCTGCTCCTTCAGAAAGCCTAGAGTTTCCCAGACCCACTTACATCTCAGAGCTTAGCCCCTTTTCATTTCACCTTCTCTTATTTTTCACCCAAGGTAAGTTATTCAGTTTATAAGCCTCAGAATCCCATTACAGAGATAACTGCAACAGACAGACAACAATCAATTAGCACCTATTGGATGCTCAGCAGTTTCCCATCCTCTTTCTCCTTTTCCCTCCCACAATCAAGTTTTGATTCTCTACCAAGGGAAAATCATCCTTCTCAGCCAGCTGTTCCAAATCCCTGAGTCTTCACATACACTTTATGGAAAATATTACCATATTGTGGTACTAGGTTGAGGCTGACAATGGAAGGAGGAAGATTTGCCTAGCATTGCTTTCACTAGGCTGTAGTAATTTCAAATTAGGTGCACATGGGATTTTAATAGAATTCTATATAAATTCTAGATGCTTCATGATCAGAGATTTAGTAGATACTTTTTTTTACCTCCTTGCTGAGTCCACCTGTATCTTAGAATTTATAGAAATAATCTAGTTGTGTGCAAAATGTGTGAATGGAGATTCACAAACATACAGTCTAATTTCCACTCAGACTGGTGACCCTGCTAGTACTCAAAGAATCCCTGTCTGGGTTATGTATGCAATGTTGAGAGTTGAAAAAAACAGCAAATGAAGGACAAGGAAAAAAAATCATATTGGGGCTAGAATTTTTCACGCTCATTATTCATTCCAAAAAACAGCTGCCAAAGGTCAATGTTATAAAAGAGGGAAGCAAAATAGATAATATGGACAGCTGAAATGTACTATCCCTGTAGACCTGATTTTTCAGAAACTGCTACTTTGCAGAAAAACCTATCAGAAGAAAATCATTATTTTTTTAAATAATTTTCCCATAGGAGAGCAATTTCTCATGCAGACAAGTGCCAATATAATTAACTCCTTGGCATTATTTCCTTGCAGAACAGCTGACAGCAAAACACAGGACAGCCTACTTGCCCTAGAATACAGATAATTTCTCTTCCAGACATACAAAGCTGCATTGCTTCAGAGAAATATTCACAAATAATGAGAACAAAATAATGAAGTAATGTGTTGGTGCACAGATCTAGAAGCAGTATTTAACTTTCCAAGATCTGAATACAACCCACAAGCACTAGATTGCAGCATGGTTTGTCACTGCTGGGCACCTTGCACTGACTTTTACGTGCAAAGTGTGTGTAGAATGTTACCTACGTATCAGCCTGCTTTGCTGTAAGGACAAAGGGCACTTTGATCCCAGTGCAGGACACTACTGTATTATAGATTTTTTCTCAAAAATCAACTTTGCCTAGAGAGAAAAACTGCATAGAGCAGCCCAAAGGCATGAAAGTCTCTGGAGAATACCATCTGTGATCTCTCTCTAAGACCTTCATCATAACCCTCCTCAAGTTAAGGGCAAAAACTGCTTTTTGTTAGAATACTGTGAAATCAGTAAAAAATGAGTGCCAGCTCCTGAGAAGTGTGGGCTCAGGGTTGTTTAGGATGTGGGGAAAAGGAACTGCTAAACAGGGTGGTTTCTTTGTCTCTCAGCTGGCACAAGGTACAGTGTGGACAACAATGTGGTGCAGCTGAAGAAAACCAGCTGTACCTTGCCATCTCCCCCAGATGACTTCTCCCAACTTATGCTGGGGATGAGTTCACCCCTGAAAAACCTCTGAAATGTACATTTGTACTTACAAATGTAGAAATGTAGAAATGTAGACGTAACAGTAACATTCCCAGCATTATAAGGGTTTGGCTACTAGAACCTTAGCCAAATGTTAACAAAAGCTACCAGTCTTTGCTGGCTGCCTTGGCTCCTTCTGGGGTACATGGTGCAAAGGAGGACTCATTGCACTTTTCTGAGACCTTTAGCTTCCCAGGGGGACACATCTTTGCAGGTCTGTTCCCAGTGACTATGAGGAGACCTGAGTGTCTACCTGAAGGTTGGACAAGATGGATCATTAGGCACTTGTGGCAAGTGGCAGATTGTGTCAGATCCCATCAAAATTGTGTCTCAAAACAGAGACATTGCTCCTTTCCAGCAGACAGGGAGACTGATTGGGAATCCAGCACTGCTTGAGCCAGACAATGAACGATCTTCATCACCCATATACTGAGCCTGCATCCATATGTGGGATCTGATCCTCAGAAAGCACTGAATATGTTGAGAAGAAACGGGGCAGGCACACAGAAAGCACTGGGGCACTATCATGCACAACCTAGGGGCAAGGTAAAGGAGTTCTCCTAGAACTGGTTGGATTTCTGGGTAAACAAAGGTCATTTGTGTTATTTTGTGGAGGGCTTTCTATGAGTGCAATCTCCCCAGGCAAGGGTCATGTTTGTGTCCGTTACTTATTTTCTTTGCTCTAGTGATCTTGCAGTCCTTCCATTGACTTCAATGGCACTGCTATTCATGGACTGACTCTAGGATTGGGCTATTTACTAAGCAAATAATCAGAATCAGCAGTTTTGGAGTCATATGGGCACCCAATAAGCAGCCTGTTTTGTTGTTGGATTGGCTATAAAATCCCAAATCCCCTCAGCTCCTGGCTGCTGGCACCAAGGCTCACTAACAGCAAGCAGAATGGCCTTTCAGTCTGCACTCTTTGTTTTCTTAGCTGGACTGGTATTTTTCTCTGAAGCTGCACCACTGGTGAGTCTCTTTGTATTCAAACTCAATCATTACAAGAATGATAATCTAGATTTTCTAGATGACTAACATCCTCCTCATCCATGAAATTCTGTAAGCATTAGGCTTTGCCAGAATGCTATTTCTGGGGGTTTTTTATAGTAGCAGCTTCAAAATTCTTAAAACTTTTTCTTTTCTTGCCACTTACCCACCTGTTTTAAGGTATTATGGAAGGGTCAGGGATCTAGGTGGTGTGACCTTTTTTTCTCTTTGTGTCTGTTCATGACTCACATCCCATCACTTCGCCAAACAAGTGCTTCTCTGAAGTACTAAAAAATATTTTTGAAGTATGAATAAAGATTCCTTATAGTGTGGTGAAGCCTAAGAGAGGGGTGTTATTTCAGCCTTAGGATGTCATATGTATTTTTGTTGGTTTCCCTAGCTAACATATTTTGTCTGCACTTACAAGAATTTACTGTTTTCTTATTTGTGATCTCATTATAAAGGTTTAACATTATAACATTTTCCTAGAACCATATGCAGCTCTAAATATTGATCAAGAAGTCTATGTGTGTGCAATAAAGTTATCAGTATAAAGCTCTAAGATGTTCTGCTTAAGAAATAGGTGTTTGCAAATTAGCTTTGAATAGCATTTGGCAAAGAACATACTTTTAAGTGAATGGTAATTCTGCAATTGGAATCCATCTTTTCTTTGGGAGAAGGTTTTTGCACGCTTGGTGGACAGTTCCTATACAACTTTTCCTCCTTCCCCAAGGTCTCTCATGGCTCTGTTGATTCCAAATGCCCTCTTATGGTGAAAGTGCTGGATGCAGTCAGAGGAAGTCCTGCATCTGATGTAGCTGTTAAAGTTTTTAAACAGGCTGAAGATGGAAGCTGGCAGGACTTTGCTGCTGGGTAAGTTTTGTGCTCTTCTGGAGCCATTTTCAAGGCGCCTTGGGCAAACAATTGAGGAGTTAACAGAACAGAGCTCTGATCAAAACAGCAGTATGCTTTCTGACACGTGTCAAACTATCAGTGTTACCAGCACATTAATTCTGATCTAAAATCCATAAGATTTCAGAGGAACATACCCATGACTGAAATGCCAATTGCAAAAAATATGTTCAGATGCTCATCTTATATTTTGTAAGGGAGTAGTTTTACTACTTAATTTTTCTCCTAGCTTCAGCATTATCTTTCCTTTCTACAGAAAGGAAAAAAAGGAAAAGCCTATTTACCAGCATTTTGTAGGTAATCCAGACTAATTTACCTTCATATGCAATGGATATGGAGCTTTGTTTGCAGCAGTCACATACAAAATCCTCTCTGTCAGCTTTGTCTGCACACATGCAAATTATAAGTGCATTATTCATCTTCGGCTGTGTACCAAATATGCTGGTTGGAAGAAACTCCTTGACCAGAAAGTTTTGGAGAATCCTATTGTAACACAACTCAGAGGCAAAATCTCAGCATTTGTTTGTGGCCATTTCTATAGCTCTGAATGTCTTTTGCTAGAATGACAGCCCAATACCTACAAATACCTAGCGTCCTTAGGACAGCACAGAGGGTCAGACAATAACACCTTTGGTCTGTGAAAAGTGTATGAGTAGTAGATAAACGCAGTTTACTAAAATTCAAACAGCTGGAGTATTCAGACATTTAACTTTCATTGCAACAACTTGTTGAATTGGATTTTTAAATAACTCAAGAGAAACCTCCAGTAGCAGCAGAATAGTCAAGCACTGAATGATAAGCACAAGAATGGACAGGAGTCAACAGTACCTTTAACTGCCTTTCACTAGGATTTTCTATAGCATGATTTACATAAAAGCTGCAGGAAAAAAAAGAAAAAAAAAACTCTAGAGGAGAAGACTATAAGGAGAGATACTTTTCTCTCCATCAGAGTGGTGTCTTTTTATATAATGGAAAATGGAAAACACTTTTCCCCACTGAAAAGTAGCAAGAAAATTTGCAAGATTGAAAGAGAAACAAACAACTCCACTCCCAAATGCTGAGTATTAACCTAGGAGCAAATGCAGTCTTAAAATGGATTTATATACTTTAATGAACAGAGAAGTTCCATGAAAAATGACACTTCTTTTTTGAGGAAAGCAGAGATGAAGATAATGTCTTATCCCTAGTGAGTATTTCTTTCATTATTAGGAAACCAAATTATTTCAAATGTTTTATCAAGTGCTGTTTAACATCAAATACAAAATACAATTTATAGAGGAATAAGATAAATGTAATGTCATTGTTGAACCCAGTTTACTGTTGGGGCATAAGTGTGTTTTCTTGTTTAGTGTGCAATTCTGCTTTCAACAAGTCCGAGGAGACAAATCCTGTAGTTGTTAGGCAACTTCTGTTGACACTTTAGGTTAGTACACTCAAGAAAATCAAAACACTTCTTCTTAAATATAAATTGAGAAGATTAACCCTAGGCAAATGAGAACCATTTTGCTGGGGGTTGGCAGTGAAGGAACATTAAATCACAATTTTTATTGCAGGTAAAGATTTTGACCTTTCCTTGACTTGCATCTTAATCAAGGCTGCTTTCCTTTCAAGTGATACGATTGACTTTAGCTGATGAATCTTGTTTGAACCAGGTTTTCATATGTTCTTACAGTTCTATTCTTCTGGGGAAGCCAGAATTTCCCTATGTTAAAACAGCTGAAAATATGAATGCAGTCCAGGAATGCAAATATGTAAATACTCCTGTCAGATGCATAATATTTTGAAGTTACAGTACCTGGCAGATACATATGGGAAAGTTACATGTTGTACAAATGTCTGTTATAATTATTTTTTTACCTTTTTGTTTGCTTGTTTTTACTTTGCTAGCACACTTTATGGAATCAAGAAAATGTACCTAGCAACTGTTGCATTTGAGTAATGGTATTTAAGGGGAAGTGGGGGAGATGGAATAGTAGCAGATGACTTTATTAAGAGGCTTATTTCAAAATGGGTCTAGCTAAAAGTATGCAAGAAGAGATAACTTAAGCTGAGACACATACTGAGGAAGGGTTTAGGGCACAGAGCATGTGATTTGGATTCTGTATGAACTTCTCCCATGACTAGCTTTGACCTTCCTGCTCCTCACAAGTTTTTGGAAATCTAGGTCTTATCATGTGGTTCAAGAGCTGCAGTCACCAACCATAGTTTTCATGTGACCTAGGTTACAAGTCATGAAAAAGCCTTCTGTGCATTTGAAGCAGTTCCCCAACCCTCCTTTTTTTTTTTTAACTCCAAAATAAGATTTTGTATTCCTGAGATATTTCCTCATCACTCTGCATCTGAGAGCACAGTTTATCTCAATGCAGTACGTGTCCTAAGAGTTCATAAACATCATTGTACAGACAGTGTAGATTTAACCTTGCCACCATATACAACTAAGGTCCAGATAGTCAAAAAGAGGATCAGGATTGCAGTCTAGGCTGGCACTGGAGTAACTTAACCGGAAAAGCACAGTTTTTTTAACTTAACTGTCCATTTTACAGCAGATGCTGGCAGGCCACGTCTTATTAAGAATAAGGAACATGTTATATTAACTCCCCCACTCAGACAGAAATACAAGTGCTCTTCAGAAGCAGCATTTTGCTACCAGCGCTGAATGCTGAGCATCCTCTGCCTTGTGCTAATCCCCTCCAGGCTCTGAATCACACACTGTCCTGTTGGCTGTCAGTGCAGCAGTAATGCTGAAAGGTTTCCTTGTGAGACCACTAGCAGTGAATGGCTACCACTTAATAATTAAAATAAAGAAAGTGCCACTAACTTCTGGTAGTGGGCATGCCTTTTCAAGTGAGCTCTTTTTTCCAGTTTCCCAGCTGTTCTGGATGGTTAACATCTGCCACTCTGGGGCAGCACCCCTTAGGGAAAGGATCATTCCAGCTGCACCCACACTTTCCTCAAACTAAAACTGATTTGTTTGTCTCAAAAAAGATTTTGAGGCAGACACCAGTTTTCCTTTTAATTGGTTTGTGTCTAGACTATCCAGCTTATAAGCAGAAGTACACAGATTGCTAGCTTCTTCTCTTCTGCAGCATCTCAGTAATTCTGTTTCACAGCTTCAAAGACACTCACAAACAAATTCTTTCTCCTTTTATTAAAGCAATATAGATTGAAACACGAATTACTAATTAAACTAGAAGAAAGCAGATGCATACACTTTACAAATCGACTGTGATACATGTTTCAAATAGGACTTGGATTCTCTGCAGGTTTGGTCTGCCCTGGATACAGCTGATTACACTTGTATGGGACCAGTGAGATTTTGTTAGTCTTGACAAAAAAAAGAAAATTAACATGGGCTTTTCAATCCTGTTACCTCTTAATTTAAGCAAAAGCTCTGACATTCAGTCTTTTTTACTTACCACCATTAACCAAAGATAACAAATACAGTGAAGGAGGAGAAAGAGACTCGGAAAGAAAAGCCCAACAGCACAGCTGATTCCATCTCAGATAAGCAGCATGTCACTGCTTTCTCCACTTCCTCTCCTCCTCCTCAGCTTTGTTTTCTGCCTAGGCAGTTACTCCTTGCCATGAAAGTTCCACTATTTCTTCCAGTCAAGGCTTTCTTCATTTTTCCTTCAACTACATCATGTGGTTATGAAGTGCTATAAATATCAACTAAACATTTTCAGCAGAAGAAGACCCAAACAGAAACAAACAAGCAAACAAAAAAGGCTAAAAAATCAGAAATTAAATAAAAGGAGGGAAAAGAGATAAATGGGATTTAGGAGCTAAGTATGTAAATATTTAAACAGCTGTCATACAAATCTTGAAAAGCTTCCTTTTCAAACAAATAGGGTGCAATGGCAGCTTCTTGCTGCTGGAGTTTCTTCATCCCCAGATTTTTGTTATGAGCTGAGCACATAATCTCTGAGCTGGGAATTCCTATTGCTCATTTATATGGTACCCAGTGGAAGAGGCCCCTGCTCTTTGACCAAGGCATTGTAAATCAAATTATTAAAATCTTGTGATGCTAAATTGCTTTTCCAAGACATTACCACTCAGGGTCACATAAAATCACATCAGTGTATAGGAATAAACCCCAGAGCCTCAGTGCTAATAACTAGAGAACAAAATAATTTTCCAATAAAATTTCTCTTCTCTCCTTAGTTTTGTTTTGAGATTTTGCATCTTGCCTGTCATCATGGCAGTCCTTTTCCTAAGACAGCAACCTTTGGTTCCAGAGGGCATTTGGTACAAATTAAACATGATACTAAAAGAGGGACCTTAAACCAACCAGCTTTGATTTGTGATGTATATGGGTGAGTTGGTAGCAAGGACAGACTCTGCAATATGGAAACATACACTGCATAGAGAGAAGGAACAATTTCAGATGTTTAGAAACTGCTCAACGTAGAATTTGGCACCTCTGCTATTTAATATTCCACACTGACTGTTTCTGTTTAGCATCTAAATGACAATACAAAATATTTACATAGATATTTAATCATTACAGGAAAACCACAGAGTATGGGGAGATTCATGAGCTCACGACAGAAGAACAGTTTGTAGAGGGAAAATACATGGTGAAGTTTGAGACCAGCTCTTACTGGAAGGCGCTTGGGCTTTCTGCGTTCCATGAATACGCTGATGTAAGTAGCAGCAAATATCCTTAATAACCTGTACAGGTTATTAAATATCCCTAATAACTGCCTGTGCAGCAGAGTCGACTGCAAAGAACAAACACAGCACTTTAATGCTGAAGGGGCAGCATCACTAGGTGAAGGGGTTCACTGCCACACAACTTTGGGCAAATAAAGGCAGTAAAGAGGCATCTAAGCCAAAGGAAGGAGCCAACTTCACTGCAAATGCTGACACAGCTCTTCCAAAGTGTAGCAGTGCCCATTCACCCACTCATACCAGTAGGGAATCTTGTTCGAAAAGAGCCACATTATTCAAAAGTGGAGAGTGTTTATAAAAACAAACAAGAAAAAAAAATGTACCGAGAAGAAGAGACTGCTCTTACTGTTGCTGAAGGAATGGAGAGATTTGGAAACCCTAATTTTATAGGAAAGAAGCTATGCTTGAATCAGAAGTATTTCCCCCATATCGGTCACATGAAAATCCCTGAATTCTAATATGACATGTAAGTACATGAAAAAACCAATTCTTTCTGGTGTGCCTTTCTTTAAATGATGTTCAGTACCAAAATATGCAATTAAAATAAAAGAAGGTATAAAAATGTAAATAAATAACCTTAGTGGGAAAGTTGACTATTTCAGTGATACTCAAATTTCATAATCAGGCCACCAATATAATCATGTCCTGTCTCTCCCTTTGCTTTCAGCCCTACACTGGTTTATTGTGTGGTCTATTCTACTACATTTACTTAGCACATCCAAAAATCTGTTTAAATTCTTCAGGTTTAATCTTTCATTAAAGTTTCCCCAATTTAGTTGGTCTGGAACAGCTACCGGTAGTGTTGTAGAACATTTTAAACCACAAGTTCATGGAGATCTGTGGAAGACTAAACCAAATGAATGAGTCCCAGGTCCATAAAAGTCTGAGGTGCAGTTTGGGTGATTTAGGTAAAAAAAAACCACCCTCAAATATATTCGCTAACCATTTGGATGTCTGAAAGTTGTAAGACCTACACCTCAAAAGGTGCTTAAAAGTGCCTGAGACTGTTCCAGCTAGGTTGAAGAAGCTTTTCTTTGACATAATAGCCTACAGAGCAACAAGGTAGCCTGGGAAGTGGGTAGAATTCAGTGACTGTGTACAAGGTAACTGAACAGTCCTCACGTCTCAGCAGCTTAGACTTTGGTCATAGGAGACAACTCTCTAGTCCACTTGTAGAAAGTGCATCATGGTTTAGAAATCAAATAGTAGGCTAAAGAAAGCTGGAGCTTAACCCAGGTGATGACATTTTCCTGGGAACTCTGTCCCAAGTCCCATTCAACTGATTTGGAGAGGAGCACATTTGAATTTTCTTAGGGCAAGGGTCCTACCTCCTTGTTCTGTCAAGTCTAACCACTCAGTTCTTATTGCAAAAACTGACCCACCACCAGTGGTGTTGAAAACACGAGGGGGCACTGAAGCACAGGAAGCAGCTTTGGGCTCCCACTGCCTGCCTTGTTTGGACACCTCACACAGGGGTTGTATTTAAATTCACCAGGTGGAATTTCACCCCTGTCTTTCTTATTGGTCATTTGAGATACCTCCCCCTCCCATTTCGCATCCCAAAGCAGTTTGCCTGGCTCAGGTGTGGGTACCTCCATCCAGCTTCACCGCAGCTGAGACTCTTCGTGGACCTCAGTCCAAATCTCACAAATATCTCAGTACTTGGCAATCACAAACAGGAAGCATTACCCTTCAGAAGGGTAAAAGCATGGAACAGAACCAGCAAAGTGCTCTGCAGACGAAGTGGGATGTGCTTCTCAGTTGTTACTAAGGTAGCTTCGACTGTGTGCTGTTGATCGTGACCACAAGTTTTCTCTTTTCCAGGTGGTGTTCACTGCTAATGATTCCGGTCACCGCCACTACACCATTGCTGCTCTCCTCAGCCCTTTCTCCTACTCAACCACTGCTGTTGTCACTGATCCCAAGGAATAAACATGTTTATTTTCATGTTTGTTTCACAAACACTTTCCTCCACTAGAACTATCATAGGCTTTTAGGAGGAAGGTTTTCCTACTGCTAATGCATAACTTTTTGCTACATTAGTTGTTTTTTTTTTCCATTTTGTAACCTGGCAAACTTCCAACAAGTCAATAAAATATTACTTCTCTAAAACAACTTTTACTCCATTAGTGATTGCTTTCTAAAGTATTATGATTTGCATTGAAGTACAAAGGACATCTGAAAAACATATGTGGGATGACATTTGAATTTAATTATCTTCCTCCACTACCTTAAAGAAGTCTTGCCAAATACATTGACTCAAAACAGGAAATTCATATAGTTGTATTACCTTAAAAAATTACCAAATAAATGTACTCAAAATAAGAAAGCTATCTGTGCTTCTCCAAGTTTACACACAGAAAAGATGGTCCCACTATCAAACAGGTCACCGGGTGAATTAGTGAAACTCTGAATACCTAGCAGCAGAACAAACAATGCAGAAACCATTGAAATAAGTATGTCCAGAGAAATGAAAGAGTTAAAATCTGCATACCTTTACTTAAAACTTCAGGTAAACCTCAACACATGATGTTTCAAGAGGAAAGTTGGCTGCTCAATCAATCTAGGGAGTACTGAAGTAATTTCAATTAGCACTTTTCTTAACATCTTTGATATTAATTATTCGACATCATGCAGCTCATTACCCTACACAAGTGCATTTGAGTTAAATCTCTAATAAGTCAAATCTGTAGCCATCATTAAAAATAAGTCCTAAAATAGAAGCATCATCTTAATATTCTCTTCATATTTTTAGAAATAGGAAAAGGCAAGCTGTAGAGCGACTGTGATTCAAATAAAGTTGCTGATAAACTGACTAAAGACTTTGAGGGCCTTAGCAGTGATTTCTGTAAACCCATGGCCTATTGTATTTAAAATACCCTGAAGTAGAGGAATTGGTTTTTAACTGGATTACATAAATTACAGAGAAAGAAACTGAAATCATGCCAGTCAGAAGCCTTCAGCACTCATTTGCTGCTGACCTTGGAGTTTATACCCAGAGCTTGCTGGGATGATGGCATAGCAAGTGAATTCACAAGTTACAAAAGCCTGCCTTTAGCATTTCACTATTTGATTACTTTTTCACGGATTTCTAGAGGCTACCATAGTTACACAACTCTTGTAAGCAGTGCAAACAGTTTCAAAACAGCACCCATCATAAAGTATGGAGATTTCATGGGACCCTGATGTTCCTGGAGCTTGAAAACCAGTAGGTTTCATTTGAAGGGTGTTATGCTAAGCCCTCAAAATGGTACATAAATTTGCTCATATAGATATACTCAGCAAAAAACAAACAAAAAACCCAACAAAAAAAACCCAAAAAACAAACCAAAGCAAAAAACCCCAACAACTACAACAACAAAAATCCTACTCTTGTAGTCATCCATCTGATGAGGAGAGGATAAACCTAGTAAAAGAGTGTATGCACATATGTCTAAGCAAAGATCAGAAAGACAAAGTTTCATTTCAAGAAGCAATATTTCCCTAAAATGAGCTAGATGCTTCTGGTAGGAGTTGACTTGCAGTTGTATGGGGAAAGTCCTGAGCTTGGGCTGAATCTAAGGGGCGAGTGATACAACTTAAAATACTATTTAACTGTGCTTAAGAAGTCAAGTGTGGGTATCTTGATGTCATGCTGTAAGTAATATATTTTTTTCTTCCTCGGGAATGCATAAGAAAACTAAATAACCCACAGATTATCCACCTACCTTTTATTAGAGGTGGGGAGGAGATCAACACAGAGAGAAATCTCCTAATATATAAGCATGGGCGACTCAATTAAACCAAACCATAAGCACAGAGAATTTCTCATTGAAATTGCTGAGTTGACATAAACTTTTTATTTCTCTCAATTATATGAGGTCAACACAGACCATTCCTCAATAAAAAGAGAAAAATAAAACAGAATAGCCATTGTTTCCAAGAAAATTGACACTGTAGTTGAACTAGGCAATGTTCACAATATTTCCACAGAGAAGGATAGAAAAGACTTATTTTCACAGACAAGGTTCATGTTTGAATGGGTTACTTATTTTCTCATTATTTACTAAGTAAACAGTATGAATCTGTGTGTTGAAAGTCATAAGGGTTTTCTGATAAGTAGCTTCATTTCAGAGGCCTTGATATAAAAATCATAGCTCCCACCAGTTTCTGCTTGCTGACACAGACTTTCTAGTGGCAGGCAAAATGGCTTTTCATTCTTTATTTCTGGTTTTCTTAGCTGGCCTGGCACTTTGCTCTGAAGCTGCACCATTGGTAAGTGTCTCAGTATTGAAGTCGTTCTACTGATGTAGTCCCAATGTCTTTTTTTCTTTTATTATTTTTTAATTAGTGTAAGCAAAAAAAAATAGAATATTCTATTTTGTTTTGATTATTTTGATTTTACAGTATGTACTGACTGTAGTTCTCTGCTGCTGCTCTTTTCTGGTCCTTCTTTCTCCTTCTCTAGTGATTAGTGAGAGGACTTTATGGTTAGAGAAGTAGCACTTGTCATTAGGCACAGAAACTTCATGAAAAACAATGTGAGGTGAGAAAGGAAAAACTATCATACTCCCTAGACAAAAAACCTTGAGCATTCATAACATAATGAACAAGCTGTGTCACGATGAATTTCGTCTCCTGTTGCAAAATCCATGCTGGAAAAAGGCCTTCTCTAGACTTCTGCCTTACTGCTCTACCCACTACAGCTTAATCCCATGTAAGCAAAGAATAGAGCCAAGGTCAGGATCCTTCTTCCAAAGGGCTCATTAATCCCAGGAAAGCAAGCTAGAGACACAGATACTTCATCCTGAAATTCTCCCACAACAGCCTTGTCTCTCTCTCCTCAACTACTCATTTTTCCTCTCAACTCTGATCTTTGGGAAAATAGTACCTGATTAACCTTGCTGAGGAATAAGCCTTTCACTGAGCTCCCAGGGTGTAAAAGTCAGGAAAAATCAGTGGTGGCCTTCTTGCAAGGCCTCACAAGTAACACTAGTGAGAAGCCCCTGCATTCCAGAAAGGGAGCATGAAGAATCCAGGCACAGAGGCACTATAGATACATGCTGATGCATTGGTATGATCCCAGACATGGTTCCTGACCCAGGGAACATCCCAGACTGTAAGAGGGCATGAAAGAGAGGGCTCTTAGTTTTTAACCATCTACATCACAATTCATTTTACAATGGTTAAATGGATATTAGTGACTGATTAGCTATTTTGAGATCATCCCCGATTAACACCTTCTACAAAGCTCTGTTTTCTCACTCTTCATCTGCAGACTTAAGTAAGGTCAAAGCCCTGATTCTACTCTGTTTTTGAAAAGGTAAAGCATCAGGCCATAATCACTACTTGTGGTGAATATGTTGGGATGAAACTACAGCCATCCTGTATTTGAAGGAAGGTTTTCCTCACCTGTGCTTGTGTAGCTGCCAGGGTTAACAAATCTGATTCAACACGCTGTTAGGAGAGAGTCTGTATGTGGCTCTTATCATGTCTACAGCAGAACTGTAACTCTGTAGCAACAGAGATAACTCTATGGCAACAACTTTCAAATCCAGAAAGCTGCGCTCAGATTTCCAGTCCAAAATACAGCGTAAGAGTTGGCAGCCTTTTAAACATTCCTACTACCTTTAAGGATGCAATTATTTCCTGCTGAGGCCACAATTTAGTTACAACTTCATGCTGGAGATGATGTGTAGCTAAGCCATGCCAAAGGGAAAATAGAAATGTGGTCTTACAGCTGCAGTGCCTCCCTGGTGTACACATCATCTCCAGCATGAAGCCCAACAGCTCCTGAAATCTTCCTTCCTGGCCCAACCATATCCAGCCCCCAGGAAGCTTCAGATTGTGATTCTTCAGTATACAGCAATCTTCTCATGGAGAATATGGTCTTTACTGTAGATCTAAAGAATAATATTCCTCACTGCTTTATTATGTACTGTCACTTACCCTTCTTGCAACTTATAAACTCTCTCTTCCTATTGAAGGACCCCCTTGACGCTAAGCATCCTCTTTTCGTAAAAGTTGTGGATTCAGTGCAAGGAAGTCCAGCTCCAAATGTTCCAGTTAAGTTATATAAAGAAGCTGCAGATGGATCTTGGGAACTGTTAAATTCAAAGTAAGTCACACTAAAATAATGAGTGAAAGATGGGAAAGGCAATGGGAAGAGGCCAAATAGTCAAAAGAGCAGTTCCACATTCTCTAACGTGAGATGTCTTTTTGCTCAGAGGAAAAATAACATACAATTGAATTAACTTGCTGCAGACAGTCTTTTAAATGTACTACAGTTTCAACTACCAAAATGGTTTTATAATGCTTTACAGCTCCTATGAGCACAAGAAAGTATTTTAAGCTATCCTTTAATTCAGTCATTGCTTCTCTCTAATTTCATTGCAAAGGTCTGTATTACCTTTTAGTACCCAGCAATGAACTGCTGCATTGTTATCAGAAGAATCAGACAATTTTATTTTGAAACCAAGACTCTGGTTGAGAATCCTACCTTTACTGGCCATTTTCCATCTTTCTAAATGGATTTTCATTTCTTACAACACCACAGCTATAACAAGAAACTGTTTTGAACACATACCAGATCATATTTGATAGCCTTCTTTACTTCAAGATAAAGGACTTACCCAAAAGGAGAAAATTCGGGGATAAAGATTTCTCACCTCCTCCCCAACAGAGAAGCAATCACACCTCAAGTAACAAAAAGAATCTCCAGATATTTAAATATTGCCATGTCTTTTAAAAAACGTAATATCATAATTGTAGAATTTCAAATGTAGATGACATTTTTTAAATTGCCCTCTATTTTAGTATATGTTAACACTCCAAAAAAAAAAAAAAGCAATTTTTATTTAAAGTATAGTCTGAAATTAAATTGGAAAAAATCTTAGGTGATACACAGAATGAGCATTCTTTAGTCACCAAGCAATATCCCACCTGCATACTTAGCTCCTCGTGATATTTGCAAAGTCTCACCTGAGACTTTTCCATGTATGCTAACAGTCTATTCCCCCTAATAAAAAAGGGAGTAAGGGCTCCCAAGGGCTGGCATAGCCCATGAACTGTAACAGGGGACTCCCAGACTCAGACACATTTCTAGAAATTCCAGTAGAAAATGTTCTCTTTGGTGTTGTGGAGCAGTGGGCTGGCACAAGCAACACTGCTCTCATATGTGTCCTTGAAAAATACAGCTACAGTGAAGGCCACACACTATTGTACTATGTGGGGAAAACAATCTATTCATGTTGTGCCACTTAAATTGCCTCACGCCCTGAAGTGAGAAGACAATTTCACACATATTCTGTCACTGGAAATGCGTGAAATTTTCCAGTAAGAGTGTTCAGTTTACTCATCTTTACTTCTGAGCTTAGAGACTCTATATAAAGATACTCATCTAAACAGCTGGATGTTGACTGAAGCGTTAAAAACACGTTTAACATTTGAAACAAGGAGGAAAGTAGCCTCAAAATAAGGTAAGCAACAGTCATGCTAGTACTAAATCAACCTCCCCAGGCTTGATAAATTTTAAATAATTGAATGCTAGCAAGAGATCCTGTAATATTCTCAATTGAAGATGTTTTTGGTATTATCTGAAAAAGCTTATTAGACAAGTCACCAGCAATGATCAATGTATGACAAGGAAAAATAGAGACAATTGAATGGATATAAAACTTCTGGTAACTGACTACAGAGCATCTTGTAAGATATAAATGGTGTTTTATACTTTATTTTCTAAGCTATATTAAAAAACAAATCCTAAATAATGCACTGGACAATGACATTATTTTTCTCTGCATGCAATTCGAGTAAAATATGTTCAGGAACAAATTTGGCAGATAGAACACAGGACAGTGGATTTTAGATACCAAAATCAGGCACTGGCAGTGCTGTTATTTACAGATAACCTACCTAATAAAAAAACCCTCATAATATAAAACCAATTTCACAGAGAGATGTTTCAAAAAAGGGATATGTTTGGGAGAAAGCATTCAATATTGCTTCTGGAGCCCTAAATGGGTTGGTGTTCAAAGATGTATGGTTTCAAACCAGTACTAGGGCTTTAGATAACACTGACAGTATCTTCAAATCAAACAAAACCTCCTGTTTGTTCTGGCCAATACAAACCACAAGGAATTCCATGAGGCTACACTGCTAGTTGACCTATGGTCATTTCAAATAGCAGATCTCAAATTTCTAATGGCCAACTGTAAAAAATATTTACACTGATAAAACAACTCAATACATTTAAATAAGAAAGAAAACCATGGAAAAATCAGGACAGTTGACCCAGCTTAGTTGCACAGTAAGTGAGTGCATCACAGAGCTTCCACATTGCTTACAGCAGTGGTGAAGTGTTCCCTCTGAGTGGGTTCATTTAATTAACTCCAAGACTCTGCCAAGAGTCTATGAACAATAATGCCAGGTTTTGGCTCGCCCCCAAACCATCCAGAGTCAGTGAGGTGGCAGGTAGCCATCTGCTGTGGTTGCTGTGGAAGTAGGGAATGCCAAGATAAGCTCTGAAGCATCCATAATACAGATGGACGTAAGCCATTCCAGATCAATAGAAGTATTCATCATATTACTTAAGCCACACATCACTCAAGTTCAGTAGCTAAAAACTGCATCTTTCTCAGGCTTTTAGCCAAACCGTAAAAGTGTGTTCTTCTACCATTACACAGACAAACCAATGACAAAGGAGCGCTCCCAGAGCTTACAACTAAAGAACAATTTGTAGAAGGGTTATACAAGCTTGAGTTTGATACAGCCTCTTACTGGAAGAAAATGGGCTTGAATCCCTTCTACCGCCACGCTGACGTGAGTATTCATTTTTTCCTCTACTTCATCTGCAAAGAATAAATATACTCTGTATGTGTAGGCTTCAATTACTAACTGCATATGCTGAACTTTATTTTCACTTTAACATATTTTCACATTAACACTTTAAATCCACAGTCTCAAAGCTTTGTAGCAACATAGTCATGACGGAACCTAGTTACTAGCTCCCCCACAACTCCCAAAGCTCCTTAGATGTGTTACTTATGGAGAGCTTTTCCATCCTTCTACCTCTACTTAAGCCCATGATTGTTTCTGTACTTATTCTAAGTGTCTGAGGGACAAGTGAAGTACTCTTTGAAGCCTCCTGGGAAAAGCATTTACTGGCCTTTTGGAGACAGTATTTGTATGGCTACAGGCAGAGTTCATAATTTAGATTTTTAAAGACAACAAAAGTATGTACTGCGCTCTGGATGCTTGGCGCCCCAGTTTACAACAGAAAACAAAGGTACAACATGCCTCTTTAATTTGCATGGGACAAATAAACTGGTTAGAGGAAGGCGTTCCAAACCAGGTACCAAGTGAGGCTTGCTGTAAGATTTGGGACTCCCTGGGGACTGTCTCTTTCCCCTCCAGAGCATCAGTGCTTTCCTATGACCTTTCAGTTCTATATTAGTAGTTTGTTGGACTGTGACAGATCTGCTCAGCTGTTTCTTATCTTCTTGGACAAAAGGTGGCAAACGCCTGGATTAAATTTGCTCCCTGCCTTCCAGAGACACAAGAAAGATGACATTCTTATACTAGACAATAATGAAGGTTAATGCTGGATAGCCTTCCCTTCTGTGAGAACTGAAATAAAAAAGGGAAGATGAAAGATTTACAGCATGCAAGTAAATTGATTGTGTATCAAGATAATGGTTGACTGGAAATTAATTTAATCTACAGTGCAAGAGCCTTCTTTCTTAAAAATAAGCCTCAGTAGGGAACACATTTCACTCAGTTCACTGGTTGTTTCATATGCATCTTTTTTATTAATGTTGAAAGGAGCACA
Source organism: Monarcha castaneiventris obscurior (assembly GCA_026261815.1). Taxonomy (NCBI): domain Eukaryota; kingdom Metazoa; phylum Chordata; class Aves; order Passeriformes; family Monarchidae; genus Monarcha; species Monarcha castaneiventris. The sequence goes on from JAMPIT010000379.1 coordinate 4,548,403, forward strand.
AGCTGTGCATCACAGAATGCTATTAAACTCTCTATTTTTAAAGTTGACACCTCTCATTTCACAACACAAAATAATGCACTATGTGGAGTGAGAAATCAAAGGACAGGATGTGCTGGTCAGGGAGATGTTAATGGGGCTGTGGTAAATCATTCATACATAAGGTTATTATGCTGTGGCCAGATAACTAATGCAGTCCTTCTCTATTAGATTTTGAAGTAGAACTAAAGAAACCCACTGTTTTATACTCTGGCCTAATGATAGTTAGTGTAGCACTATTTAATTCTGTTCCTTGAAGTACAGAACATAATAAGGGCAACAAATACATTCCAACACTTGAAAGAATGGGCTACCATTTTTTTGGATTTTTAATAAAGACAATCAATGGGGTTCATACTAGACCTTCATAAGGGAGGAATAAGGAAATAAAAGTCTTGTTGCCATTTATGAGTACCAACAAGGAAATGCCAATTTCGATAATAAATAAATTGTATAAAGTCTTAAATAATGTGGTATTTATACTTCTAACAAATTATATTTAACCAGTGGAAAAACTGTGTTACAGGCAGTCACAGCTCAGAATGAGAATATTACTGAAGTTTCACGTGGAGTTGTATAAAATGACCACAGTGGTTTCATCTAGGCTTTTATCTAGACATCACTTCTCATTTGTCTTGTATTTATCTTTTTCCAGGTGGTTTTCACAGCGAATGATGCTGTTACTCGGCATCACACCATTGCTGTCGTCCTTAGTCCCTTCTCTTACTCAACTACAGCAGTAGTAAGTGAACCAGTGGAATAGAAGTTGACATTGAGCATGAAAATCCAGTTGTGTAAATTAAAATTTCCATAAATGATAAGAACTTAGTATCTGACTGCATCAACAGTTTTAGATTTCACAGTAAATCGTTGCAGATAGGTAAAACCTTATAAAAGGAAGGCCTTGTTACCCTTGCAAAATCACGGTTCACTTCTGCTACTTTGGCTAAGTAGAAAAGGATTCTGGGTAATGACTTAGCTGAAATAGAGGTGGAAAACAAGTTACATAACAGTAGAAAACAATTTATATAACCATCACGTGTTTGCATCGTGGTGTATGGTTGTTGGTTCAACTATGGTTGTTGTGCTTTAGTGGAATGTTACTGATAAAAGCCTAATTGCTTAGAAAGGCCTGGTTTTTGGAATAAACGAGCTCCCTTTTGCACCTGCCTGAGGACTCTGCATCGCTTCTTACTGCAACAGTAAATCACTAAGTTTTTTATTCACTTTGTTAACTTTAGGAAGAACATGTGTTGACTTTGTTTTCAAATACTCTTCCAAATAAAAGTATTCTGCATTTCTGTGTTGTCATATTGCCCTTCTGAGTAAAAGTTTGGGGTTTGAAAAAAACACATTAACCTCAGGGAAAACCGTATTGAAATTCCATTACGGGGACTCTGAGAATAAACCAAAGTCTTCCATGAAGTTGATAAATTAAATTTCTTGCAAAGGAATTGGACAAAACACATCTGTGAATGGTGTCTCACAAAAAGTAAGCACACAGAAAATACAATCCACCACTACCATCTCCAATGTATTATTAATGAAGCCCACAACAGATGAAGTCACAGGGGATTACTTACTCAGGGCCCCACACAATTATCAGATAAACTCACCTCTCAATTCTGATTTTGGAGTCATAGAAGTGAAAGCAGGTAAAGGTGACAGCATGGTAGAACAGCATTTAAAGATGCTAAGAAGGTTACACATACTTAAAATGTCTCCTTTCCTGTTTTCCAATATATCATAACTGGTGACACTTTCAAACACAGACCAGAAGCCTTTGTTTCAGAAAAGTATGTCGCTCAAACATACCTCAGGAAGGTATTTGCAGAAAATTCTGCAAATAAATTTGTCCCCAGTTAAAGTACTCCCCAGAATTTCTTATATACCTCTGTCCATCAGACACTTTTGTAAAATGAAAATAAAAATAAGGGTAACTGTTGAATCCTGAGAAAATCCGTTTCCTATTTAATACCAGGAGAAATATGGATGAATCCTTCTATTCCCATTCTAGTAATCCCTATACAGGGAAGAATCATTAGGAGATTCAACAGAATAGCAATCCTGTCTTGGAAAAGTATGCAAAAAGGTTGAGTCCCTTAGCCTAGTAGAACCAAAAGCAGAAAGCCCATAAATACAAAGAAAAGGAAAACGCCCTGCTAGCCTAAGGCTTGATCCCATCACAGCCTAACCTGATGTATTTGGACAGGTGTGTCACTTCCTTTTGCTGCTGCTTTGGGGTACCGAGCACTGGAAAAATGAGCATTTTGTCTAGAAATGAAACACAAAGATGATATCTTTTCCACAAAAATCTCAGAATAAACAAACCAACACAATCTTTAGAACATTATATTTCATAAAAGACAATGATAAAAAAGTACAAACATTTTCATGAACAACAAAAAAACTCAAAACTATGATAGTACACAGGAAATTCCCAGCATTTGTTTCAGTGCATTTTTCATTAAGCCTATCTTACATACCTCTACAAATAAAATAATCTTAAGTACACTTCCGCTTGCTGATATGCAATGGATCTTTTTAATTTTTTAAACAGCTGGCTCATTAGCAACCCACTATAACACAGTCATTAGTAAACATAATGATAGAAAAATAGAATGCCAAGATCCAAGAAAAAGGACATTTTGCACTTGCTTTTCAATACACTGCCTATTTGCAAAATGGACTTTATATTTTATATTCTCCTACTTTAATTTGAAATACAGAAAATGGGCTTGAGAGTATCTTAGCATATTAACCAGATTCTACTCTTAATATTTCTGTAATGTTTTTACTTGGTAATTTGCAAGACCTTCAGAATCTTGTAAAATACTCCCTTCTTCTTCTCCCTCCATGTTCACTCCTTGAAGACGTCCTTTATTTGCCTTGTCAGCAATGCAAAAGCCAAGGTGATCGGCTTCTCTCTACATTTTACAAGAATCATGAGATTATCAAAAGGAATGTGCACAACTCTTAGTTCTGCATTGTATTTATTTTGTTTGAAGGCACTGTTTATGTTAAAATTCACTACAGAAGAGTACTGAGTTCAAGCAGGTAGTATACAAACACTATTTTGATTTAATTTAAGATGGCAACTTCTGAAACTTCCCAACAAAGTGATAAAAGGTATTTAGAGAAGAGTGTTGGTCAACAACTCATAATTTAACATCCATCATTTTGGGGCACCAAAATGTATCCATCATTTTGGGGCACCAAAATGTAAACCGTTTAAGAACTCAGCCATATATCACAACCCATTCACATACTGGTTTAAATCACATTTTTCTAGGACCGTACATGATCAATCACTTAAAGCTGTAAAGTTATATTAGTTCAGCCACAGCATATGTGTAATATATTATGTATATATGTAAGTATATATACATATATATGCATTCAAATTTTTTTTAATTGCACATGAATTTCACAGAATGCCTAAGAAATGGGCACAAAAGCATGCTTCAGAAAACAGTACAGACCTACAGTACCAAAGGATGTTTCCTAATCTTAGGTGTGAAGTTGTAGGTGAACTTGTACTGAAAACCAGAAATCACTTCAAAATTACATGAGGGACTTAAAAATTTATTCAACTGTTCTTAAAGAACTGTATTAGTCTGCTATGAAATAAGACTATTTTGAAGATACAATTAATTGTACATAGAGTGTATTATCTCCCCTTCTTCATATGCTTCTGAATGTTCTATACACTCAGTTACAGAAAAATCTATCAGGAGGTGATCAAACCCCTTAAGCATGCTTTTGAAAGATGTTTTCTTCACTTTATGCTTTTAGTTGTTTCCACTGTACTACATCATTCCTAAAGCATATTAGATTAACCAGTAGATTTTAAGGTAATTCCAGTATGGTATAAAATATCCCTTATAATTGTTCTCAACTACTTAAATAATAATATTTCTACTAATATTTGGGATGCCTACAGCTAAGCTCATAACATTACTGAAGGATGCCTAAGGGCAAAATTTGCTGCTGGGATGCCAAAGAAATAAAACGTGTTTATGGCAAACAAACTTAGAATATACGAAGCACCACACCATCTGTGGCAGCAATTCAGGAAACCAACATATAGTAATGACTTAAAGTTAGGATTCTTTGTCAACACTCTTACAGAACACTCTATGGATAAACAATCCTTATTATAGATACTGCTTTCCATTCATTATGGGAGCAGAAGTCAGTCTTTGGTTCCTAAAGAGTTGAGTAACTGAGACAAACAAAACAGTTTAGTATATCTTGGTCAATATCTTTGCATTAACATAGAAAATAAATGACCTGGTCCTTTTCCTTTGTATTAACAAGGGATGTAAAAAAATATTAGGAAAGATAATGCTTAGCAGTGGGATACTTTCAGGTAGCATAACATTACAAGCAAAGAGAAAATAAGAAGATAAGGAAAGAGGCTAGTTACTTATACATTTAACACCACAAAAATAGAGAAACAGACAGGACCAATCCTTAGCAGGACAGTGCAACCTCAATCTCATTGACAGTCATCGACTTGAGGATCCTCAGTGCATCATAGAAGCACTCAGCACTCTACCAGAATAGGCCCTTAAATAGCTATATTGAATAATATATTAGGAGTGGAATTTTAAAAAGCACTTGGGATTGGCCTTCTTTCTGTTCTGCTTATGTCATCACCATCCTCCTCAGCAGAACAGTGTGACCAACACCGTGCTGCTGAAAATCCCACACGGCAAGCATTAGAACTATTAGAACTATGTTTTATTATTCTCTTAAAAACCTAACTTTAATATTCTTCCAATGAAGACACATTTTTGGCTCTTCTGATTTTGGAGGAATAAAAGTGCTGTTCACTAGAATTAAAAAAAAAAAAAAACAATACCAAAATACTGTATGCACCCAGACACATCGTTTTAGGCATGAAAATCCCTGACATTGACACTAGTGGCACACTTGGAAACAGTTAAGAGTTCCTGTAGATCATAATATGCAACAACTGCAAGATTTTCTGTAATACACATGCAATATGCATATAAATACGATTCAGATGGCAGGCAGGGTATCATACAATTTTGCTGGCAATAAATAAAATTAAAAGCTTTCTTTCTAGCAGGTTCATATAAGAAATTGATTTTTCTATATAGATATGCAGGAGGCCTAGAGCTCAAAACTAGTATAACAGTTTACAGTCATAGCTGGCCAACAATTAATATTTCCTTCATTTCACATAAGGTATAACCTTTTTATAAGCATACTTACATTTTACACTTGTTCTTTCATGCTAATAAAAACATTCCTATAGAATTCAAACGAGAACACACTCAAATACATACTGAAGCATAAAATATTGAACAATTGAAAAGCAATGTACACACATTAATTTACATCACATATTTACAAAACACATTTTAAAAAGAAACAAAAGCATTCATTTAAATACGAGGAGGGGCAGTTTAGTATAAAAAATTCCTGGAAGAGGCCTCTGCCCTTACTTCCAGAGAAGCTACAAGTCTGTTTTCTGCAGTTTATTTAGTTGAGTAGTTAAGATAGAGAGTGTGAAGAATGAAGGCTTGAACAGTAGTCTCATGCTGTAAACATCTGAGTGGTAGCTGCTGGCTTTTCTTTCAGAACAAAATGCATGGTACATACAATCACTTTACTTCTCATCCCAAATATACATCATCATTTGGTCAAAAAACTCTAATTCTAAGCTGCTGTTTGTTGGTTTTGTTTTGTTTTACAGTGTTTATCAGTAGCTTCCAGTGTTAAAAGTTTATTCTGGTTGGATATCTTGCCATTCCACTTCCATCAATAGTCTCTAACAGGAGCGAGTTCTGGTATGAGCTTAACAGTTATATTTTTATACAATCGACTGACAAGTACTTTGGGAGTATATACTAAATTGTTCAACCCATCAATATACTGACGTTCTCTGGAATACCTCAGAAGTTTGTATCTGCAGAAGGAGTTGGAAGAAGAAAAATGAGAAAGATTTGCAAGAAACAATTCAATTGATGTTAAGACACGATACTGTGACAGTCATTTAATTTTGAAACATACCTTAAATTCTGAAACTACCTTTCAGATCTTTGAAATTACCAAATAACCTACCTAAGCTTTAAAAGCAAGTTTTTAAAGATTCTTAATACAGTTAGATTTTATGGTCACATATACAAGTTAGCATTAAAACTAAATAACAAAGGAGGCATTCAAAATGTAAACTTTTTATGGTCCCAAACTAAATAGATTTTTAAAGATTATTCAATTTCTTCAAGTTCTTTTGCTATAAAATTCAACTAAGGAGTTCAGGAAAGATTTAGGAATCTTCACTGTTCACCGTTATACATTTAAACGTCTGAACTGATTTTCATTTCACTCTTGAGACTCCTGCATTTGCAAACATAAATTTGAAGTGATTAAAAAAACAGTTCTCTTCCCCCAGACTACCCATATATACATTTTAGTTTCATATAACAGATTTACTCATCTCTACTACATATGTCTATTCAAAATTATGAATAAAAGAGAAAAAGGAGGTTCCCAGAAAAAGACATCCATTGATAATAGAATTGAGCAGTATTTCTAGTTACCTGAAAACACATATCATAAACCCATTACTCTGTGTTTCACCTTCTAAATTTTACATGTAGCTCATCTGCTGCATTCTGGTTTCTATTCAATCCCAGGGCAGGCAGAACCTACTGGCCAGTTTAAGTGTTTTGTAACTTCGTAGCAAAAGAAAAGAATCCCAAAAGAGAACATTTAAGTCAATGTATGCAGGAAATGAGAAGACCTGTATCTCAGAAAAGAATGAAATATGAGGGAAGAAACCAATCCTTAAGGAGTTTTAAAGTCTGTCTTCAGGCAGGAGTCATCTGCCTTAGCTGCATTGCTTCCTTTTGCAAAATATCCAAAATAGCCAACTAATGGAACCCTGCCAGCACTAATGCCAAAACTATTATGAAACAATAACATTCTGGATCAAAGATTATGATGATAATATCTTCTGACACACAAACTCAGTCTCTCTCATGGTTAAATAAAAAATATCTGAACAGCAAACATGACGTTGTTTAAAAAAATAGGAATTTTAGCACCAAAGAGGAAATAACATGGATAAGAACTGACTGCTTATTCATATGTGTGGATGCAAGAAAAAAATTTTGCATCTTTAGCTGTAGTATTTGAACATCCCTGTTTTTCTTACCGTCCTAAAAACTGGACTTCACCTCTGTGATGATGAGGAATGGATTTGTACTTCCCTAAATCACCTTCTGGTCTTGTTACATTGTATCCAGCATAGTGAACCCTGCCGTAAAATACATAAACATTTGTAAAAACATCTTCTTGCAACTCATCATACAAGTTAAAGCAAAAGTAAAAAATACACATAAAGTATTTTAAATCTAAGCCCTTATGTTCACTGACATTCTCTTCCTAAAAAAACTTGCAACACTCTAAACCCAACAACTAAAAAAGCTGGCAAAGTGCAAAATAATAATAATTTCATATTTAATATTTCCTTCTTCTTCCAGCATAAAAACATGAAAATAGCAAGAAAAAAGTATAAAAACAAACTCTTCTTTTAAAAGATATCTCCTTATATATAAACTCACACAGACCCTTTCAATAGCTCAGTTAGAACACTTTAGACTCATTCACCATGAGCAGTTGCTAATGCCATGAGCAGTGCTGTCCATTGTCCAGTGTGGGACTATCAATATATTCACAAATCAACCTCTCTCTCAAACACTGCTCCTAAGATATGAAACTGATGCTTACTCTACATGTCTGTGAAATGGCATTTCATAATGCTAGCAGCAAGAGTGAAGCTATATGCTTGGTATGGTTACCTGTTGTTCTATCTATTATTTCTTACAAGACCTAGCTTTTAAAAACCTGCTAGCTATCCCCAGGCCAAGAAAAAGGAACATCATACTTATCCCTTCAAATGGTATATTCTGATATTTCTGAAGCCAACTATGTAGAATTTGTCCATTTAAAACAAATTACAATAAGGTAACAAGTGACAGAACAAAAAGCACCTAACTGGTCTCAAAGGGTGGATGGTACAGAAAGACCTAAGCACTGAACACTCACCTGTTCCAAAGATCATCATCTTCTCCACCCCATCCCCAGAAGGCATTTGGAAAACCATTGATCTTCTTGAATTGCTCCACTGTCAGGCCACTTACACCACCGAAGAACTCATTGTATGGAAGGCTGGAAACAAAAGACAAATTCTGTATCATTAGCTGAACTTTGATGGGTAGCCCTCACTTTGAACAACACCTTTCCAAAAAGCAAGAGCCCCAAACTAAGGACATGAACAGAGGCTGAATGCATTCACTAAGGGAAACTGGTTCACAGATTGCCAGCACTGCGTGATATACACCAAGCTGAACAAAAGGTTTGCAGTAGTGTCTGATTTGCATGAAAGGTGCTCTTAAACTGCAGCTCCAAATAGCATCACCCATAACAAACAACAGCCTACCAGGTATTTCAGATGCCTGATTTAGACCCACAGCTGAAGTGCTAAGTGAAGCCCTCAAACTATTTATGTTGACACTACTCAACTGAAAAAACCTCTTTAATGAACTGAAAAATTACAAATCAGCAATGCATCAATTAAATTTAATTCATGACTATATTCTACGGAACTGTTAAAACTTGAGAGAAACAGTTTAACAGTACATATTAAACAGTGAATGGCACACTGATTTAAAAAAACATTTTCCAGTTTTTAAAAGATAAACTTTTGAATCAAAAGGATCTACAGGCTTTCTACTGAAAGAAATTTCAGTAAGCAACAGTAATTGCTAACACACATTATTAAGCAGTAAGCAATTGGCCAACATGAACAGCCACAATATCTATATAAAATACTATGCCCCTCAAAACACTCTGTCAATCTAAGAAAAAATTAATATCTATATTTACTTCCATCAATATTAACTTGCATCCTTAACCAAGAAGCTGCTACAGTAAAGTAGCTTTCTTTCAGAAGGAGCAGAATTCCATAAAACAAAAGTCTCTCAGGAGACACTTCCAAATCTGGAACCTTCAAGGAGTTAAGACTATGTACAAAAAGATTTACCATTGCTTAGGACACAATTGCCACACTGAAGGACAAATAACTCCAGAATGCAAGGGGAAAGAAAAAGAAATATAAAACCATGTAATTTCAGATCTCTGTGGAAACAGAATTCAACCAAATCTGAATAGCATTTGGGGAAGGTTGCAACTATATTTGCCTTTCAACATTTAACTGAAGTAGCAGGTGTTCTAACTCCCCTCTCTCCCTCTCAAAAAAACCCCACATACATACGTCCAAAATAACCAACAAAAAAACACTGTCAACCCAATCCAAAACCGAAACCAACTGGAATACGACAGTTAATGGGACTGTTTGAGGTTTATTTATTTTTGCATTTTATAAATCTGGTTTCACTTATACATTTATCAATTTTGTAAACAGTTACCCATTTAGACATTTTATAAATGTATATATAAATACATGAAGTGTTTTATAAGTACATATAAAGATAGATGAAATCTCTTATATATATTCATAAGTGCTAATTTATGTATTTTTAAATACACATGAAATCTTTAAACATTTAACTGCTGATTGTTTGACAACTTGAAGTCCAGACACAGAGCCATGGTTTCAAGGCATCACTTTTGATCTGTTAGTTGACCAGGTTGTCAACCTGATTAACTTCACAAATAAAGTTCAGGATAGCAAATGCATACATGTAGCAAACAATAAGCCACAGCTTTACATGAAATGATTCCAAGAAGGTCATGAGATAGCAGAGTGTTAAAAAGCAAGAGGCACATCATTACTGTAAACTGGCAGAAGAAAAGGAGGGAAGAAAACTGCAGGTCCCACTACATTCGCCAAATGTAGAGACTGAAAGACAATATACAAAATGGCCTAGCAGTAAGAAAATCTTCAGTTTAAAAAGCAGTATGAAACAGAAATAAAAGTGTACATTTATGAGAAAATAAAGACAGACATTTTTCCTGTGAAATTTTCCTGCAGATTATCTGCTTTTCTTTTGTAACAGCCAGTACAAGGGTTTATGTAGCCAGAAAACATTTCTAGTCAGTTAAGTAGGATTTTCCCCCTTGACACACAAACCCTTTTTTTTCCAAGATCAACTTCACTGCAACAAGCTCAACACTGAAAATTAGAAATAATATCTTCTAATTAATAACATATCAAATGCACACACTAAATTTAAATCTTTTAGTAACTAAATAATCATTTCTGTAAATAGCATAACAGGAGGCTGGTTTGTTGTTTTCACCTAATGTATAGAGTGTCACAAAATTCATACACTCTTTGAAAATATTTCTGGGTATTTAAGAAACAATGTGAATAAAACTCTTTACTTACATGTACATGTACTTGTCCAGCTTTGCTGCAAAATGGCGTGGCATTTCTCCACATCCATAGTAATTTCTGTCATTCTCAGGTAGGTGATCCACATCATGGAATATTATGCAGTCCCAGACAGCATCCTTCATAGCCTCTTTGAAGCCAACATTAAAGAGCATTGCACGATTAAAAGGTTGTGTACCTGTCTTCACACAGAAAACAAAGGAGACAATGTAAAAATCAAGAAGAGACAAATACTATGAGAAAAACATACTCTAACACACACACAAAAGAAAAAAATAGAAAAAAGGCAATGATGCCTCTTTTGACTGGCTGGTCATGCTGAGTTGGATGCACCCCACAATGGGGTTTGCCCTCCTGGCTGCCAGGGCACAATCACTGACTCCTGTGAGCCAGGACTGAGCCTGGCTCCTGCTCCCAAACAGCACCCCCAGACCCCTTTGTGCAGGGCTGCTCTCCAGTCACTCCTCTCAGTTTACACTTGTGCCAGGCTTTACTCTGTCCTAGGTGCAGAATGCAATATTTTGACTTCTTAAATGTCATCCCATTAATCACTGCCCAATGCTCCAATTTATCTAGATCCATCTGTAAGGCATCCCTCAAAAGTCAACCACACGTGCCAGATGGACATCATCAGAAACTTGCTGACAGTGCATTCCGCTCCTGCATCCACTGAGTGTAAGGCCCTGGAATTGAGCCCTGAGGAACACTGCTGCTGGCCTACTTTTTTGCCTTGAAAACTTACAATGACAATAGATTCTAAGAGGCCATGTTATTACCTACAAAATATCAGCCCACATTTGAAGAAAAGCATCATGTATCTGGCTACTGCTTAAACTGGGGAATGGAGATGAACTCTCCTTTTTCATTTAAAGGAGCAGAAGAGTAGAGTAACAATTTTGAAATTCTGGATTCATCCAAATCTTGGTAAGAATATTAAATCCCTTTCAGTAAGGAATCTTGAGAAGTCACTTTTCAAGTAGATGCTGTTACCTGTTCAACAACATAGAAGGCGAATTCCAGCCGCTGCTTCTGCAACATAGGTATCAGATGACGGAAAAAAATTGGAAGATGCTCGTGACGATTCCGAAAAGGAATAAGGATAGCCACCTTCAGGAAAAAGAAGTTAAGCTATTATATCAGCATTTAAAAATGTTAATATTTCAATACAAATCAAGTTTCCTGTGGCTTTTCAACTTTTACATTTCTATTGGCTCAGTGTTTTACATGTTGGTTCCCCCTAGGAAAGTTGGAAATTTGCTCAAATAATTAAGAAAAAAAATTTGAGTAAAACATAAACAAGATTTTCATTTTATGTTCACTTGCTTCTAGTTATACTTCAAGCAACAAACACACAGCATAGATTTGCATCCATGATGGAACGTTTAGCAACAACAGCTAATGAACCTTTAAAAGTTCTTGATGATCCATTTCAAATTTTTCTCCTAGCTGAAGTTTCTTCTTGAGCACAGATGGCATACTACAAACACTATGAGATACTACATATATAGCACCAAAAGGCTAAGTGCTTGCAACGGTAAACTATTCTTACATACCAACAAGAAAAATTAAACCAAAACAGGAAATCAGCATCTCACCTTCCACCGTGGCTTACAGTCATTTGGTTTCCAGTGTCCCCCTGGTTTAATGTCTAAATCTTTTGAAAACAGTTGCTGAATTTCATCAAAACTAATTTCACTCATATTGACATCAATAAGGCCTCCTAAAGAGAGGAAAAAACCCCTTATTTATTAATTTCAATTAAGACAATTGATCTAACACTACAAAGGATATCATGGACAAATGGCATCAGAAATTTTTAGTTACACTACCTACAGACAAAAAGTACCAATTTTTACTATCCTCTTAATCTTTAATTTTTACAGAATGAATTTCAGTGTTTCCAAAAACAAACATTCCTTCCATAAAACCTATAAACAAAATACCCATTTCAGAGGACACAGAACAAGCAAAGTAATTTGAATTCTGCATCTATTACAGAAAATTTGGATTGCCTTTCATTTCAAGTACCACTGTTAACAATTCTACATCATCTGCACTACTGAACCTTTACTCAAATTCTGTGTGCCTTCCTTCTCCACTTCCACATTGAAAGAAAATGCATCATCACCACACTCAACAAACATCCTCAATTTAAATTCTAGATGATATGCATGTTCCATGTAGAGTCTTCATCCACTAATCCACCACTATCTGCTTCAAACCAATTCATAGCAATGGGCTGGATTTGAGAATTACCACTGGTAGAACTAGTGACTCCAACAGGAAAAGCATTTGCAAAAGGCATGAGAGTGGAATTCAGTAAGTTATTGAATAAGGACCACAGTATGGTTTGAAAAAAATCAGGTTAGTACCTACTATGAGAAAATATTAACATTCAGTTGATAGCTGAAAGTTGTCAGTCGTTAGCTTATGCTTGTGAAAAAGTTCAAAACTGGAAATAACGATTCAAATACCCACAAAAGCAATAGAGAGAATCAAGAAAATCTGGGGAGAAGAATAATGTAGCAGTCATTAACCAGAAGCTCAAGTGGTTCCTCAGGAACTACTACACTCTAAATCATCAGATAAAAAACTTGCAAGAGATTTCTGACAAACACTATAAAATATTATTGTTATTTTTGTCTAGAAAGTTAAGTATTTTGTTGAGGGTAGGTATTTTAAAGTCAGTAAAAAAATCACTCCAATTTTCTCCCTTGTGTCCATATCCAAAAGATCCTATTTGTGCCTAATACATTGCCTTGTGTCACCGAACTGACTAGTTATCTAAATCTTTTGAAAATACTGACATTTTTGGAACATACTAGGAATAACTATTGTTTTCAGAAGAAGTTAGAAGATACTGCAAGAGCTACTTTAGTTTTGGATATGATTAAATATAGTACTACTTGCAAATGAAGAAGGTAACTATTTTTTTAATGTAAAATCATGGGTGAAAAATTATAAAGAACAGTACACTATGGAGCTATTTCAGGAGAAGATTTAAAGAAACCCACATTTCTTTAATTGTTTTAGGAGAAAAGGAAACATGGCAGTTGCTAAAAAACCTGTATAGATAGACACTAGAACAAGCTAATCCTACAGATATTTAAATAAAAATTAAATAATACTTTAAAATAAAAATAACTATTTAAAAATAGGTTTAGATTATCATAATGGTTGTGTCTGAAACTCTTCAATAACCCAAACATGAAATCTTAAGAAATATAGATTCAAGGTCAATCAAAGGACCATGTATGTAAACATGTGCAAAATAAATTTTAAAAAAATTTTAAAAATCAATTTCAACTACCAAGAGACAGAAAAGCAACAAGAGCCTTTCACTTCAATTACAGAATCTGAAAGGAAAATAAAGATAAATGAAGGTCAATTACTGCATCAGAAAGGGGAGCAAATCACACATGATGTGACTCAGATACCTCAGTCTTCCGAGAAAAGTTCAGATGTGAACAGATCCTTACAGAGCGTAAATTAGAAAAAAACATCAAATCGTAAAACAGTTTTTAGATAAAGCAGGTGCTTCTAACTCTATGGGACATGATGAAATTCCTTCAGAGTGTTTAAAAAGTAGCTTTAGTAAAACCTGAAGTATTATTACTATCAGAAGTACACAGATGAGTGAATAGAAATCAGCATTTGTCCCTGACACTGGTGGGGATCAGGAGAAGGCATCTCTGTAAATAACTGGGCTTATTATTTTCTACTTCCATTAGTCTCCAGCAGGCTGCAATAAAACATATTTATACAAACCACAAAATAAAGAGAGCTGAGCAAGCAAAAAGCATTTTGAAGAAGGAAATCAGAAAAAAAAATACTTCAACAAATCAGATGCAGAAACCAATAAAGTAAAATTAATTTTAAAAAGAAAAGGATGGCTTGTTACTGAAGGAAAAAATGAAGCATGCACAGCAAAACAAGCAATACCTGGCTCTGCTGAAGTATGTAGAAAGATAATTCTACAGTTTATAATGGATTGCACATTAATATGAGCCAATGCAATGCACTCGTACGAAAATAGAAAATCTCGTCCTGGAATGTACTAAATGCTGCTATGTGAAAAAAAAGAGAACTTTTACAAAACTAAATTGTTTTGTAACCAGGATTTAAGCCAATTATGATGCAATCATGATCAAATTAAAGACAGCCTACAGTACAAAAAAATCAAGAATGACAAGAGCATTAGAAACTACGCAGTCTAGAAAGGTTGGGATTATCAGTTTATCTACAAAGGAAGATACAGACAGATTCTTGTACTGCTTCTATCTTAAAGAGGAGTTTTGCTTACTAATTACAACAGCGTTGCTCAAGCAGTGGGTTATAACCTGTAAGACTGAGTCACACAAAAAAGGCAATAGCTGCTCCTATTTTAAGAGCAAATGTCCTTGGGACCATATATGATTTTACCATACCCCTTTCATGATATAAATTTGGCAAGTTGATGTAAAGAAGAAAAGCTGACTTCTATAATGAACTTAGACTAATTAAGCATGTCAAGGTATACACAATTCAACACTCTTGGTTCCCTGGCTATCTCACACTTCCTACAACATTTTGTTCAATTAAATGATCTTCAGAGGTGCTTTGTTTAGACTATAATTAGAAAGAGAGATGATGATTAAAATGGTATACATGAAAAACAAAAAGTGAAACACAACTTTGTTGAAAAGCAACTTATCCAGTGAATAATTTTCTATTAAAATTATTTCTCTATTAAATTAAACAGGACAGAAGAAGTACAAAGCAATTACTAACAAAAAAACTGAACAACGACAACAACAAAAAATGGTAAAAGGAGAGCAGCATCAAGGAGATCTATAGAGAAATAACTGGTAGAATCACTTAGTTTTCAGCTAATCTGACAGAATTCCAACTGCCAGATCCCTTGAAAGTGCCATTAAAAATACTAATTTATATGCATTTTTCAGTCAGTAAAATCATCACTCTTGTTTCTCTGATTGTCCAGATTTGACATTCACTGAAATTTTTATGTTTCCAAAACTAGCTGAAATATTTACTATTGGAATAATTTGGTTTTATTTGTTTATATGTTCAATATTATATAAAAATGTGATTTTGGAAGTCAAACCCTATGTCTGGAGGTAAAGAGGCTGAAATAAAGATATTATCACATAATGGGGCTAATTACGACCTGGCTTAAGACAGTTTTCTATATGATTTAGTTTCACAAGCAACAGAAACTGATCTATACTTTTGGCTCCATGTCTGTACATTGAAAGTATAAGAAATAAAGCTTAGAAACTGGTATTAGTGAAAAGAAACACAGATAACATGCACTGTTTCTGTTTTCTTCAACAAATAAACTTCTCAGTGGAGATTTTTAAAAAGGTTACAATGGAATCCAGATTATCCTAATAAAATCCACTATTTTTCTTCAAAGAAAAATTGACCAGAATTCAGTTTAGCTGTCAGCAACAATTTTTGGTATGACATGGATCTGAACTGCTATATTAAATATTTAATTACTTGCTCATGCTGAATGACAGCCCACAGATTAAGTCAGGTGTCTAAAAGACAAGAGGTTAGAATTATGGAATGCATCACAACTTCAGAAACTATGTGAAATTTTCTCTCTTACGAATCACTAGTTTAATTACTTGATTTCAAATCAGTAAAGGTGATTAGTAAAGAGAACAAAACTTCAGTAACACATTAGTTACAGGCAAACGTCTGCTAAGCATCATTGTCCATTATCAGATGAATTTTATTCATTACTTTCTGTTATATACTTAGACTCCTTACAATTACATTTTATATTAAAATAACTGTGGTTTTTTTTAAATATAATTTAACTCACTAGACAAACATTACGGTCAGTTTAAAACTTACTCATGTAAGGCAGCTTCTCTGGACAAGGCTGGTAAGGAGAGTAGGTGAAGTTCTCTGGAAGATACATTGTTGTTTGAGCAACACAGTCACTAGAATTGTTTCCTTCAGGATAATCTTAAAAAGAAGAATTGATTTTTGTAAAAACCTATGTTATCCACTGAAATTGTAACATACCATCATGCAGGCGAAAGCACTAATTTTTAGTTAACAAATTCCTAGCAGCATGATTTAAAGAGCATTTTATTGCACTAAAGGAAAAATAGTTAAATACAAGTATATTTGTTACAGTTGCCACAAATATTTCCTACTAGAGTGAATTGATAAATAGTAACTATTTGATCTTCACTCCAATTACAGAGAAGTAGGATTTGGGTCTACATGTTCACAATCAAGCTATGTCATTAATGATTGGCTTTAAAAAAAAAAAAAAAAAAAAGCCTTTTAAAAATTAAATAGGAAATAGTCTTACCTGTGCCATTCAGTGTAGCATTTTTGTTAGTGTACAATCTGATCATGTGTCCTATCGTTTTCACATTTTCTCTCAACATTATACCACGAGCTTGCACCATAAAGAGGTATGTGTTTGCTGGTAAAAGAAAAAGCAATTTTGAATTTGCATTAAAATAATGTACTTCCAAGTTATTCTAACATGCATCAACAATGTGTTCAGCATTTTTTACTGTGTCTGAATCCATGGTCAGTGAAAAATAATTCTTTGAGATGAAGGTCCACACAGTGAAACCCAACAGCAACAATAGAAAATAATAAAATGGATTCATAACCATGGCTCTATACAAATCCAAAAACCACAGAATGTCAATAGACCTTTTATATGACACTTTCATTTCTCTTTAACTTACAAACAGCAGCTGAGGGTGACAAGAAAATTTAATTTACCAATAAAAAGGTTTTCTTATGTAAATACATGTCTCATATATAGATCTACAAAAACATCATTGAAATATAGGATAAAAAAAAAGTAAAAAAAATCGTTTAGTCCCATATAATGGTCCCTTTTTTTCCTCATTAGTTAACACAACTTTCAGTCAAAATGTACTGTTATTCATTCAGTCCCAACAGCTGCTTTGTTATACAACTGCTACAAATCACTGCCAATCTCAAAGTATTAATGTTTTATAATTATATTTATTATAGGCATCAAGGGTGAGTAAATCAACATTCTGAGTAATTAAGTGACTCACTAACAACAACAGCATGAAATATTTCTCTGTTTCAGTCTTGCACCCCAAACCCCAAATCTGATCTCAAGACATTTCTTTGTATTAAACAGAAGTTAGTAAGGTAGAAATGAAGCTGCATTCATATCTGAGTGAGCAAATGCCTACCCAGAACTCAAAGAGAGAACAAAATACTGCAAAGGGAAGGACAAATTTCCTTTACAGAAGGCAGCAAAGAGGGTCAAAGGGATCATCTGCCACTTCATCTACATTAAGCACCCAGTTGTCTGGGGGATATTTGGCTCCCTGTAACTAGTAACAACAAAAAAATGCTCTGCATCTTTGGAGGAAAGAACTAAACATATCAGGAGTGAAAAAAAATAAAGATATTAAAGAAAAGTTAGAAAATTATCTCAGGAACTCCATCAGATGACCCACCACCAGTGGCATGACACAAGTCCAGATCAACTGGTAACTTCTTCCAGCCCAACTCAGAGAGTCTAGAGCTACAGAGAACTGTATATAACGGACGGGGGCATTTCCAGAGGAAAATAGGGTGATTAATTGCACCACATTAGCAAACAATACTACCCACACCTACAGAGATAAAAACACCTGCATAATATTTCAAGGAATACTATTTCAAAGCCCTACAACAATGCCTTTATTTTTTAAAAGAATGAATGGAGGGGTTCTTCTGGCTTTCAAAGAACTTCTTATTAAAACAAGGAATATTAACAGCTAAAAGAGAGGCTCTGAACATGCCAGGTGCCATGCATGGCATGGAATTCTCAAACCCTTGGCCAGCACAACTAGCTGTGTTGGTTAACAAGAGTTTACATGAGTATAAAAGTTACTCAGCTCCTAGGATTCTGAAGTTGTCTCAACACCTTCTGGCCACTAAACAGAAGCAAAACAATACAAAAAAGCCTAAAACTTTGGCCTGATGACAGAGGTAGGAAATCCCACAAGAAAGATTCTTATCAGGACTTAAGACAACAGATAACATTCAGATTTCCTTACAGAAAAACTACACAAAAAGTTCTAAAAATTTTAACGCAATTCACATAATGATGTGGTTCCTATTATTTAATTATATTTGTAGTTTTTCATTCAAATACTGAGATTTTTAGGCTGTCTCTACTAAGCATTTCTAGGAATCTGCACAATTCGTGAATTCATGTATGAAGTTACCTACTAAAGAAACCTCCTCCTTTAGGAATCAACATAAAGGCAAGTAGATCTGTTCCTCCAAGAACAATTCTTTATCTTCAAACAAACAATTTCAAAATTCAAGGCTCTCCTGAAAGTAAAACCATGTGTATCTTTGCTTTTCAAATAGGACAAAATATTCCTAATGAACAAAAAATTTCTTTCTTCAAACGTTAACATATTTTAAATCGGTATCATCCTTTCTTTATCCCCATATAATTTTTTTTCTCCCATAGGTACTGCTCTTCTCTTCAATATCTTCCTATTCCAACACTAAAATAAAGTGGGTTTTTTAATATAAATCCATTAGTAAATACTGATTTCAGAGATAACCTCTGGAAGACTGTGTGCTTTATTCTCCTTTTTAATGTGATACCAAAAGATAAAGTCACTTGAATTTTTAACTCTACAGCAGGTTTACAGAGCTTTCAGCAGGTTTATAGAGGCATAACCTTAATTCACACAAATCAGATGTGGTCAGCTGATACGGCTAACAGCTAAGTCCCCACCATTGCTTGCTCAGTACCCTGAAGTGAGATGGAGGAAACAATATGAAGGGCAAAAGTCTTAGGAACCTGATATAGTAAAGAACTGAGAGTAAGATTTTCAAACAAGTCCACAACAAAGTCAAGAGAGCCATGTAAATGTTACTTTTTATGGGAAATGTTACTGAAGTCCAGATAATGTAGACATAAACGTGGGAGAAACAAGATTTTCTGCAAAAGCACCCACGTCTTCCCTTCAGTGAAGTACAGCTTACCCCTTCTGACATAGAGGAGAAAAATTTGAAGAAACACACAAGACCTTTGTGAGAGAGAAAGTTAGAAAAGGCATTTGTCTCAAAAACAGACATCATGAAAAGACGTAATTGAAAAAAAAACCCAACCAGGTAAAGTCTCCTGCCACCTTGAATACTCTTTAGTATTCGAGAGCTGCTCTTGCTACCAGGACCATCTAACCTTGCCATGTTTTTATCAAGTAATTCTTGTAGTCTACCTCCTCTTTCTGGCTGAGCTGTTCGTCAACTCACTATCCAACTCTACCAAAATACATAAGCAGAATAAAACATTCTCCCTTTCTGGGCAGTCTTTGTCCCTGGGTGTCCAGCACAACCACAGTTACAGGGAGTACAGATCTGCTCAGTTTATTCCACTATCATTCAGCAGCTGCTTAGGTAGCAGCAGATGATTGAGCAGCCAATTAATTATGTCAGAAGCTAAAACATCAGGCAAAATTCAAAGATATTAATTTGGTCCTAAAAATAAATCTCATCTACTGGCAAAGACCTGTGAAAAAGAGCACAGTTGACATGTCACGTCAACCAGCAGCAACAGCAACAAAGTATTCAAGCCACACAGGCCAGAAGTGCAACAGAGAAATACAGTTTTTCTTCTAGGGGCTGGGGGATGACTGATAGCAGAAGGCAGCCAGATAAAACTCCAGAAGACCTGGAGTGCACTGATAGCAACTTCCTGACACGAGTGCTAGAGCCAGTGAGAGGAAGTGATCTGCAGAACCTCGTACTTGCCAAGGAGAAGAGGTTCACTGGGGATATGAAGATCAAAGGCAGCCTTGGCTGCAGAGATCATGAGATGGTGGAGTTCAGGATCCTAGGGGCAGGAAGAAGCAAAAGAAAGCTCACAACCCTGGACTTCAAGGGAGCACACTTTGGCATCTTCAAATATCTGTGTGGTGGTGTCCCATGGGATGAGGCCCTTAAGTGAAGATAGGCTCAAGAAAGCTGAGTAATATTCAGGAATAATCTCCTTCAAGCTTATGAGAGATCCATCTCAATGAATATGAAAAGAGGCAAAATTCCAGGAGGCCTGCATGGATGAACAAGGACCTCCTCGAAAAAAAATCAAACACAAACATTATACAGTGGTAGGAAACAAGGACAGGTAATGCAGTAAGAATATGGAAACAATATCTGAGCACCCAGGGATGCAGTTAGGAAAGCTAAAGCCCAAATAGAACTGAGTCTGGCCAGGGATGTCAAAGACAACAAGAAGCATTTCTAAAAGTACATAGCTGACAAAAAGAAAACTCAGGAGAATGTGAACCCACTGCTCAACAAGACACATGGGTAAGTCTGCCATACTGAATGTCACCTATCTCTCAGTCTTTATTAACAAGACCAGTCTTCAGGAAGTCCAAGTCTCTGAGACCAGTCTGGAGCAAGGAAGTTGTACTCTTGCCCTCAGTGGAAGACTTAAGCAAACAGGACACGGGTTAAATCCACAGGCCCTTACGGGATGTACCAAGTGCTAAGGGAGCTGGCAGATGTCATTGCACAGCCACTCTTGACCATCTTTATCAATCATGATGAGTGGGAGAAGTGCCTGAGGACTAGAGGAAAGCACAAGCCACTCCTGTCTTCAAGAAGGAAAACCCAAGGAAGTACAGGCTGATCAGCCTCAGCTTGATCCCTGGTGATGGAGCAGCTAATCCTGTAAACCATTCTTCAGATACGTGAATGACAAGAAAATCATCAGGAACAGTCAACCAACTGGATGACCTTCTATGATGAAAGACAGGAAAGAGCAGGGGGCATTGTCTAACAGGACTTCAGTAAGGCCTTTCACCCTGGATCCCATAAGATCCTCATAGACAAAGTGTTGATGTACAGCCTGGCTGAGCAAAGGGTGAACTGGATCAAAAGCTGACTGACCAAGTCCAGAGGGTGAGGTCAGTGACCAGTGACATACACCAGGGGTCAATAGAGGGTTCAGTCCCTTTTAATACCTTCATTAGTGATCTGGATGACAGGCAGAACATAACCTCACAAAGCTTATTTACGACACAAAAATGTCAGCTGATATGCCAAAGGGCCATGCTGCCATTCAGAGGTACCTCAGCAGGCTGGAGAAATGGGCTGACAGAAACTTCATGAAGTTCAAAAGGAGCAGTGCAAATTTCTGCATCTGGGGAGGAACAACCCCATGCACCAAAACATGCTTAGGAGCACCCAACAGAAAAGCAGCTTGACAGAAGAGGCTTTGGAGGTCCTGGAGGACATCAAGTGGAACATAAGCCAGCAATGTGCTGCAAAGAAGGCCAACAGCATCATGGGATGCTTAGGAAGAATGTTGCCAGCAGGTCAAGGTGATCCTTCAAAGCCTTCACTCAGCACTGGCGAAGCCACACCTGGAAGAGCACCCAGTTCTGAGCTCCACAGTGGAATAGAGAACATGGACATCCTGGAGAGTATCCAACAACAGGCCATGAAGAAAACAAAGGAACTGAAGCATCGCTCCTGTGAGGAAAGGCTGAGAGAACTGGGATTGTTCAGCCTGAAGGGAAAGCTCAGGGGGCCGCATTAATGTGTACAAAGGGTGGGCGTACATGTATATAATGTATTTGAAGGGAAGATGCAAAAAAGGGACAGAACCAGGCACTTTTCAGTGGTGCCCTGGGACAAAACGGGAGGCAGTGGGCACAAACTGAAACACAAACTGAAACACAAGATGTTCCACCTGAACGCCAGGAAACAGTTCTATACTGTGAGGGGGATGGAGCACTGGCACAGGCTGTTCACAGACCACTGTGTAGAGAACATCCTCAGAAATATTTTAAAGCCTCCTGGACGCGGTCCTGGGCAACTGGCTCCAGGTGGCACTTCTTGAGTAGGGAGGTTGGACCAGATAACCTCCAGAGATCCCTTCCAACCTCAACTATTCTGTGATTTTCCCCTACTGCATTTGTACTAACCATCACTGTCACAGTACAAGGCAAAGCACAAACCGGGAAGGCAAAATTTCATGTGTAACCAAAGAAAACATCTAACAGTGTAACCACCTAGAAGGAATTTTATTAATGTGCTTCTTATTTCACTGTACATGCTTCATAATAAGTAAGGTAGAGAATTTCTGACTTAAGGAACATAGAATCCAGGCTGTCATACAGTTTACAAGGTGATCAGATGCAAAGTGCAGTGAGGGATATAGAACAACACACCCATATAGGGCACCTTGGAATCAATACTATACTCAGTGTTCCATCTCAAGCAACTGCAAGTGTGAGCTCAGAGCTCGTAACTAATTCAGATGAAGTTTCCCTATCAATTGATCCAGATCTGCATCAGCAATCATGAACACAGCCACGTCAGTCATCAAAAGTCCTGGTTTTAGGGCATTATTCAAAACTCATTCTGCTAAAGCACATTAGGGCATTAAAGGGATCATCCTGTATTTCAGAGGACACATTAAAAATATCGGATCATTTTTTGTCTCGAGTTTTTATAGTTCACTAGTTATTAATAGTTTTATGTGTTAGACTGTTGGGGGGGCAATGCATTAATTCTAAAAGTATAAAAATATCTGCAAAAATGGCTCAATGTTTTATATCAGGTAGATTTCTGTTATTTAAATATTCACTTGAAGACTAGTTGCTCCTTTTTTTTAAGAAAATGGTCTCATTCACAAATCCCTCTCCAATAGGGAATCCAGCTTCTTAGAAGCAGTACAGCAAAAATCAAAGCACTTCTCACAATACTGCATTAGTTTATCATCCCACAACTTCACAGGAAAAGCACAAGACTTGTTTTTATATAGAAACTTAGTAAGTTGCCATGCTGTACTCGTACACCAAAGCAAAGCCAAAAAAATATGCCATGCACTCAGAAGCAATCAATGTAGTAAAATATACAGCAGAACAAGTGAAGTTGAAACCAGGTCAGTAACTGACATTCTGAACAAGACTAGGAAGTTAGAAATGTGATTACTTTAAAAACAAAGAAAAGTACTAATTATTACCAGAAATTATTTTTTAAATGCCAAACAAAAGATGAACAAACTTGAGGTCACAGATTTGATTTTAAAATGCAGCTTTTATTCTGCCTAGGTAAAAGCAAAAAACAAACATAGAAAAATCATTATGTCAAGAATATTTTCAAAGCAATTAGTAAAAAGTTAACATGCCCGGACCTTAAAAAAAAAAAGATCTATGACCAGAGCAGTTGTAGCAACATTATACATTGATCTTTCTGGGGAAAAAAAAATTGCTGAAAAACTCAGATAGGAAATACTTCATAGAGAATCCATGGATTCTGCAAGATTCAAATGCAGTAAACACAGCTTCACAGAGAATAGGTCTTAACAAATGACCATTGCCCCCAAAGTTACTCATCTGCCAGTCAACACCTTTCACAGGACTGCTGAAAAGCACATTCAACATATTGCATAGGAATTGGTATGGATTCAAACAGGTTAACAGCAAGTTCTCCACTAGTAATTGTAAATGGGGAATCATCTCATGGGGGCATTTCTAGAACAAGTCCCACATGGATCTGTTCTTATCTCAAGGTTATGTGATATTGTTCTCAGCAATACTAGAGTTAGAAATATATTATTGGTAGAGTTCATGCATGGCAAATTAACACAGAAGTGTCAAACATTAAATTCTATGATTAATCTAAATACACAGTAACTAGAGGTCAGCTGAAGATTGCTTCTGAAACATCACAGTTACAATTCAAGGAGCTAGAATACTTTCTACAACTACAGGATAGTGACTTTAGTCTGTGAAACTGATTCATTAAACAATTCAGCAGTGAAGGACAATACCCCAAGTAATGTAAGACTGCTGTAAACTGGTTCCTATTCAAAAATGAAAATTTATGACAAACATCAATAAATACTATTGTAAATGTTCAACTTCCTTAGTATTGTATTTATTTTTACACGTTTGTTGTTAATCAGAAGTTGTCCTTAAAACAGATACAACAGGCATGAAAAAAAGAAAAACTGTGTGCCTTGAAATATATTCTTTCTTGATTTGTTTTTGTATATTCAATGGCAGTTTTGCACTATTTGTAAAATAGTAATAAATCCAAACTTATTTCACAGCGATAGTGAGACTGCATTTGAGTCTGTATACGTATACCTCCCGGTAAGAAAAATATGTTAGAAAGACAGATCCCCTCAATCTATTGAAAAAAACATAAGCTATCAGTGTTTCTGGAGGCTAACAATGATCACTCAAATGGTGCAGATGGACAAATGTGTATCAGCTACAACAGAAAAGCTTCAAAATTGGTTTTTTAATACTTGAAACAGACTCTGTATACTCACTGCAACAATGGATATGCCAAATGGATGAGTCCTCTGACTGCAAGTCTGAGGAATTGGATAAATGCCAGTTCACTGTTTATTGAGAGACAGTAGATGAGGGGATCTCCATTTACACCAAAACAAAAATTGAATCAAATTTTCCTTCCCTAGCTGTAGTTTTAAGCATGATAAAGGGTACAATGTTCAGTATAATTTCCAACATATTTGATACTCTTTTATCCTCCCAGGCTATTAGTTGATTATACAGGAAGCCATAGAATAATTCAATAAATGCACAATGAACTAAAGGTAAAGAAGGACAACTTCAAATCTAAGAAAGTGAACTGACCATTGGCAATACCTCGCAAAAAATCATCTTTTGTATTTTAAAGTCCTGAAACCAATCTCTGCACTGTGTTCACAGGAATCTAGCACTGGATCCCACACAAAGCATAATCATTTCATGCTGCTCACCATAATATCATTGCATAATTTCAATACAGAATATTACCTAGGACTAAGAGCTATAGAAAAGCAAGCAAAGATAGTCACTTGTAGAAATAATCATATTAATGAAAAGCCAGTAGATAAGCTATCTTTCACCACAGACAGATGTGGAAATGGTTAAAGCTTTGGCCATGTTAGTAAAGCATCACGGTTCAGATAAATGTTCCCAGGGCATACAACCTCTCCGTCTCAACCCACGAGAAGAATGCATTCAAATAACTGGCTGGCTTAAGCGAAAACTCATTTCACATGAGGTCTCATAATTACTTTGTCCTTGTGAAGTTAGCTGCACACCATAAGTACATGGGTTTTTTTCCGTTTTCTGACGAAAAACAACATCACAAAATGAATACTGATTGAAATCTTATGCAGGCCAAGTTCCCTGACTAACAACTACTAATACCTCCAGGCTTTAGGAAAATGATCAGAAAAAAATGCAAAACTGATTCAGAAATAAATATGCATGTTTAGTCAAAGTTAATCTGTTGGTAAAAGTGAAAGACAGTCATGAATGACAGGACTGCAATAATTTATTCAGCATCAAGTGCTAGGAATGACTGTGCTGGGCCAACATAATGGAAAAGTCTCTGCACCTCCCAGAACAAGGCAGAAAACTTACCCATGATACTGCCCAAGTTCAGTGGGTTCAATGAGGTCAAGCCATTAGTCAGAATGCTGAGGAACGTTTGATCACTGGAAATCAGAGATCAAGCAGAGAGTGTTTAAACCTCATTTCCCCTTTGCACAAGAGAAAAAGGAAAGTCCCTATTAATCAGAAAGCTGGCTACAATTTCACAGGTAAAGGATTTGATGATAATTTGTGAAACTGACATGAAAGACTGCAACGCAAGCAAGAAGACTCTGCAGCTAATGAAAGTACTCCTGCCTCCAAATGAAGCCTTTAATAACAGGTGAACTTTAATAATGGAATATAGCTGAAAATGGCTCCCAAACAACAACCCGTTCCGTAGTACAGACATTTCCCTGCAGAAATTATGAAACAATGGGACAGACAAGTTTCATTTACTCAAGAAACTTGTAAGAGACTCATAAGAATAATTCCCTAGAAAGGAATAAAAGAAGGCAATAAGGGGGGGGGGAATACAAACATGACCATCTATCACATCCTGCAAAACTCATCAGACTTTTTTCAGATACTTCACACAGCATGAGAAACAAGCAAGGTGTATTAGTCCTCTTTCACTGCAGCCCTTGAGCTGCAGTAGACCTACACACAGGCTCTATTACAAAACCCTCGGACAAGGTATTTACCAGCCACCCATCATTGTGGCAAACACAGTCAACAGCATCCTGCCCTGTACTGGCAACAGTATAACCAGCAAAAAGACAGGAGCAACAGTTGCCTATTCGGCAGCTTGTGACACCATATTTGGGGTGAAACCATATTTGGGGTACCACGTCCAGTTTGGGGATCCCAGTAACACACAAACATTAACATATCAGAGCAAGCCCAGAGGAAACCTTCCAAAATCGAGCATATTCTGTACAAGCAGAAACTAAAAGAAATGGGTTTGTTCAGTCTTAAATAGAAATAGCTAAGAGGAGGATGCATTTTTTTGCTGTCTTCAGCAATACAGTACTGTTGTATAGAGAAGACTAAACTGAACACTTGAAAGTACACAGTGAGAAGACACAAGGCAATGAATGTAAGGTGGGATACTATGATTACATATTACAATTTTCTCACAGTTGTCTGACACTGGAAAAGGTTTCCCAGAAAGACAGCAAAATCTTCATCCCCGGATTTATTCAAAACTCAGCTGGACAGGACCCTGAGCAATTCGATCCCATAGGATCTGCTTTCAGCAGGAGGCTGGATCAGGTGACTTCCAGGTGCCCCTGCCAATCTAAATTATTCTATAATCCAACAACAAGACTTTAGAAATACCACAACTGCCACAGATGCCAGGAACAAAGAATATCAGCACAAAGTCTGTGCCCATATTTATGGGCTCAGCACCTGGAAGCACTGGCAAATGGTTATCTTGCTGATAGCATTTTCAGCACTCTCCTCCATTTCTGCACAAGTTCAAAAAGGAGTGATAACATTCTTTCCTATTAGGGAAATTACTTCCTAGTAACAGAACAGGAAATGGATTTATAAAAATTGTGAGCTAAAACCAATAGAGATGTTTCCAAGTTCCATGTAGGCTGCACAGCTGCCTTTTGCTTAGGACTGACAAAGAAGGAGTAAGGTTCTAACAAAAGAAGCAGAAGACCATAAGAAAGAAAACATCAGCTGTTTTTCCCTCCTCAATCTCATTTCACCACTCAGGATTCTTAGTTACTGATGTCAAAGAAGATCTTCTTTGATCATTGCACTGTTTCATAACCAGTTCTTATCTGAACTGCATAGGTCATCATGTCCAAGGCAGACAAGCTAGAACCACAGAATACGCTGAGTTGGAAAGGACCCATCAGGATCATCAAGTGCAACTACTGACCCTGAACAGGACCCCCCCTAAGAACGTCACCATGTGCCTGAGAATGTTGTCCAAACACTTCTTGAACTCTGTCAAGCTTGAGGCTGTGACCTCTTCCCTGGGGAGGCTGTTCCAGTACTCAAGCACTCTCTGGCAGAAAAACTAGACCACAGTTGACTACAACATGGAGAGCTCTAAGGTAGTCTTCCACCCAATCTGGCAAAGGTTCTCTGCTGGGATAAGACAGAAAGGAATAAGCCAGGGATGAATAAGGGATCATTTTCTGAGATCTGTTATGTTGTCCAATGTAATTTCAGTTATAATGCTGACCGCAAATGGGAAAAGCAGGAAAAAAAAGGAAAAAATTGTCTCTTGCAATACTCAGGTTGGCTTGGCAGTGAAATTAGACCAGCAAACGCTCTCCCTTGGTCACCATTGCTTTGTTAATTTATCTTATCCTTTCCACAATGTCAACTTGAACCTATATATGGGTTCTGGATAGCTGTCAGGACCAGACATAGATTATTTGAGTCCCTTTTATTACTACTGTTATCTACAACACTGAAAAAAACCCATATTGGTGCCAAATATTCCTGCTCTCAGCTAGCTTCTCCAGATTTTATCTAATACATGAATATTTACAACTTTCAATGAAATTTCAGAATCACAGGCTGTTAATTCAAGATCAGAAATTTCAGTTTGTGCTTTTACCAGAAGAGCATCAAATGAAGTACTGTCACAAAAGTGGTCATTCTGGAGAAGCAGCACCTCTTATCTGCTTTCATTGAATACTTGAGACTATCACACAGAAGTATCATTAATAAATAAATAAAAAATAAATAAATAAATAAATAAATAAATAAATAATAAATAAATAAATAAATAAATAAATAAAAAAAATCATTAATAAAATAAAATTTTTAAACATTTGAAATGTTTTTGACCATTTTAACTTGCCATCCTATTCCTCAAGGTTTCTCTCCAAAACATCCATTCAATTAAACAGGAAAATTTAAAATTAGAACAATAGTTGTCTTCTCTAATTAATAGTTAGAAATCAATCTGCTCTTGTGTTTCAGCTCCTCTGACTATCAAAAGACCACCAGGGTGCTGAGGTAGGGTTACAACCACCTCTATCTCATCTAATCATCTGTGCTTACAGAAAAGGGAAAAGCAGGCCCATGGACAATCCCAACATAGTGCATTAATTCTTCTCAACCATTTAAATCCTATATTTTTTTATTATTTGCAATATTATATGTCTTAGTCTCAAAACACAGAACCATGCCTGAAAACATGAAATGTGTCTTTCCTCCCCTCGTATTCTGAAATATATGGAATAATAAAAGCTTCCATTTCCCAAAGAATTAACATTCTGAGAGGTCTCTTCAAAAAACAAACAAAAACAAACAAAACAACAAAAAAGCAGTGATATTATTGCAATATCTATAATTAAGGTGCAAATGGAAACATTTTATTATTAGACAGAAATAATTAAATACCTTAAAATAATTAATTAAGATTTATTTCCTCTAAACAAATTGCCAATATTTCAAGTTGACCTAAACTGCATTTGGTATAAAATTTGAGGTTTTGTAAAAAAAAAAAAAATGCAGTAACTCTATTTTCTAAATAATGTGAGGGACAGAGGTAATGTGATAGTGACCTCTAAGGGCTCTCAGCTAAGAGTTTACTTGTGCAGATGTCTTTCCCCTTTGATAAGCCATGAATTGCTTGCTAAGGGAGAATCCCACTCCAGTAGGCCATAAGAATTCAAATTTTCAATCAACTTTGACATCTCAGAAAACCATTCCGCTCCATTACTCAATTTTTCCTTTCCCACCTTCCAGTACACTGCTGCTCCACAAAACATTTGGGAGTCCAACTTCTCCCTCTCTTTCCAGTTCCTCTGACCACCACAAAGTGAAGCCAGCCAAGGAGCAGCTCCAGCTCCCTACAACACAATTAGAATTTTCTTCCTCTCTGACACTGTGCCTTGTAGCTTGTTGAGGAAGAAAATGTTCTGGTGAACTAAAATATCTTCAGTGAAACACACCTGCATACATAAATTATGACAGATCCCAATGATTTATGACTTAGCTGCAGAATATATTTCATGAGAAGCTGCTAACAGGTAAAGTGGCTGAGCTTCAATGGGCAATCTTAAGCCCTCCTCCTCTCCACACACACAGCCAGCCTTGACTTAGATACATCTATTTCATTACACTCAGTAAAAAGGAGCAAGTACAGTGAAATATTCTATTCTATCACAATATGCAAATGCCATGAGCATACAGCATAGGATTATTAGATGAATCATCTGCCTGTAAACTTGGGTGTTCCTGAGTGCTTTGAAAATCTCCTGTTCCTACAACTTACATTTTCACCATGAATACTGCCAAGAAGCTTGTTGGTTTTGAGATTCTATCTGACCTTCTTTCTTTCCATTCCACACAGTAACATTTCAAGGAGCAAATTCCTGGGAAATCGGCATCACATCTGCAGGCTGACAGGCTGAGATGTAAAACTTTCCTACTGCCCTTCCCTTTACCATTTCCTATATTCTCTTCCCCGGGATCCTTCAGACCAGCACAGCACAGTACCATTTCAAGCTGGACCTAAGAATTGCCACAGACAAGGAATAAATTCAATATTGCAGGGTTTTGGCTTAAGATGGATGAGTTCACAACACAACTGGATACAGTTAGGGCAGCACAGCATTGATCAGTAGCTGGAAAGAGCTGTAATCTCACTAACTCATGTAACTACCCAAGATTTTTGCATTGTTGAACCACATCTGGAAAGGGCCAACTACAGTATTTGTGTCTGAGATAGCAAGACAGACTAGTTTCAGTATGATTGTTTTTTCTCTCAAGGTTGATCAGACCTAATTAACCTACCCCAAGAACACTTTTGGTACCTACTGTTGATTTAATTTCATTCCTGGTACAAAGGAAAGTGAACACACACGTACATCCCAATAGCTGAGCAGAAAGATGAAGTCAGAAATTAAAAGTCTCATCACTAAAGGCTCTGATTTTGAACAAGGTACTGCATAAGTCGTTTAGTGAGACAGTGTACTTCCTAAGAAGATACCCATTCGGAAGAAACATTTAAATAATAAAGTAAAACTGCAGCTGCATACATTATGTAAGATGTTATAAGTTTCACTTATAAAGAGGTAGAAAGTGTATTCTGCTATTTAAATCATACACCAATTACTTGCAATTAAAGTCTACTTTATATATGTATCCTGAACTAGCATCACAGGCATAAGATGCCTAAATTGACATCAGCATCATTCTCACTTTGAAGGCTACATCACATCCCTTTCAGCAGGGAAACACTGACAGACAAGAAAGTTCAGAACTCCAACGCATTATGTATTTCCTAATATTTTTTTGTATTTATTTGAACTAGAAGAGAAATTGGCAGACTTGTCAATAATGTAGGAAGTACATAAGAAAAGAGAGAACTATAGAACAATAGGTGAACTATGCAGAACTATTTAAGTATAGAAGCAGCAACTGCACCTTGAAAATGTTTACAAGTTAAATAGAAGATAGTGAACAAGAGAGAGCCAAACAGCATAAAGACACAGTCAACAGGAAACAATTCCTGAAGATTCAGTGGTCACATCAGTGTGGACATTTTGCAGTAATGACTGCACAGAGGAGTTTTAAGCACTAAGGACAAAGAGAGAGAGGATTCTGCAAGTATTTAGGTAGCACCTGATAAGCAAGGAGTTGTGCAGGAAAACATGGCAACATTCCCTGGAAAAAAAAGGAAAACATTCCCTAATCAAGAGATACCCGACACAGCGAAATTCCACAGAGCACCATACAGAATACCACTGGCCTTAGCTGTGGGGTAGTGCTAACCAGCTCTAAAAGGATCATCCACTGAGAAAAAGCCTGATGGACTCCCAGTAACAGCAGAAGAGTGAACTAAGGAAACCAGCACATATTTTTGGTCTGTTTTAGACACAAACTTGCACAGTTATTTTATGAAGCTTCTTCTAAATCAACGGTTTGTCTCCCTCTGAAGTGGTTCCTTCAGAAGTGGAAGTTACCAAACTGTAAAACCTGTGAAGAGAGAGAGATCCCACTAACGGAAGTAAACAACATATTTAAACTAGTTCTTAAATTTTTGTTCACACGGGCTTTATTATTAATGCAGTCACTAACAATTTGAAGGATTAATACATTCAGGTGACTCCAGCAGTTTTGCAGTCCTTTCCCGGTTCCTACCATTGTAACACGACGAAACGCTGAGCCGCTTTCGTGCCTCACTTTGCCAGCCCGAGAAGCAAGGGCAGCATCCACCTACCTCGCGGTGGCAGCTGAACCTTCTAGAGCGTTTGAAAGCAGCAGAACAAAGATGCGGCATCCGCGCACGTTCCCGCCGCCCCCGCCGGCCGCCCCGACCCTCGCTGGGCGGGCGGGATCGCGTTCCCGCAGCCGAGCCGCCCCTGGCCCGGCGCCGCCCGTGCCCTCCCCGCCGAGGTGACAGCCCGGGGGAGGCGGCCGCGCCCCCCACCACCGCCCTCGCCCCCTCGCCCCGAGGGGGGAGCTCCGGACTCACCGATCCCGGGGGCCACATAGATGAAGTAGAGGCAGGATGAGGAAAAGGAGAAGAAGAAGATGAAGGCGAGCATGGAGCGGTTGGAGACGCGCAGCGCCTTCCGCAGCAGTGGCATCCTCCCGCCGCGCCGGCCGCCGGCCGCTCCGCTCAGTCCCGGCGAGCCGCGCCGGCGCTTCCTAGGGGGAGGCGGCCCGCTCCTCCCATGGATCGGGCGGCGAGAAGGTGACGAGGGGGCGATCCGAGCCCCCTCCCTCCCTCGCCGGGAGCGGGGCTGGCAGGGGCAGCGCCCGGCGTGCGCAGGAGGGCGGACGGCGGCGCTTTGTGGCCGCTCCTGCTCTCCTGGCGGGCGGCTGGAGAGGGGATGCCCGCCCGCCTCCGCGCTGCGCCTCCGGGAGGGCTGAACCTCCGCCGGAGGGAGGGGCCCCCTAAGCGCTGCCGGGGGGCTCGGGGAACGCTCCCGCCGCTGCTCACATGCCGCCGGGCGCCCCGGCCACCCGCTCTCCCGCCTGCTGTCCCCTTACTAGCGGCGGTGGCGGCCGCAGCAGCAGCAGCATCCCCGCTGCGGGCGCCAGAGTCACCTCCGCGCTGCGCCCAGCCCGGCCCGGCGCGGCTCCGCCGCTCCCACGTCGCCCCGCACCGGGAGCAGCCGCAGTCCCGCGCCGGGAGCAGCCGCAGCCCCGCACCGGGAGCAGCCGCAGCCCCGCTCCGGCAGCAGCCGCAGCCCCGCACCGGCAGCAGCCGCAGCCCCGCTCCGGCAGCAGCCGCAGCCCCGCACCGGGAGCAGCCGCAGCCCCGCACCGGGAGCAGCCGCAGCCCCGCTCCGGCAGCAGCCGCAGCCCCGCACCGGCAGCAGCCGCAGCCCCGCCGAGCCCCGCGGCCGCTGCGGCGGTTGTGGCGCGCGCAGCCCCGGCGCGGCGGCGGCGGCGGCACTGCGGGACTGCGGCGGGCGGGCGAGCGGGCGCGCGCGCGCCTGCCCCGCCCCCCGAGCCGCCGCCGGCCAATGGGAGGCGAGGGCGAAGCGAGCCCGCGGCCGCCGATTGGCTGGTGCGCGGGCGAGCGTTGGTAGCGGCGCGGTGCGGGAGCGGGGGCGGGGAGCGGCTGAGGCGGCTCGGTCGGGCTCCGCTGCCCGCCCCGCTCGGCTCGCCAGGGGCTCCCGCTGTGCCCGGCCGCCGGGCCTGGATGCCTTTTCCGTGCCCAGCCACCTCGGCCTTGTGCAGAACACGTCGCGGCGGGGCCGGTTTCCTGCCCCGCCCGTGCCCGCTTTCCAGGGCTGGTGCCTGTCCTTCCTCTCTCTTCCGCGGCCGGCGCTGCCCCTGTGCTGCGGGTGGATGTCGTGGTGCTTCCAGCTGTTTTAATGCAGAGCACTTGGAAACGGGAGTCAGGGCTGGCAGCATGGTATGAGGACAGGCTGCGGGAGCTGGGCCTGCTTAGTCTGGAGATGAGAAGTCTGAGAAGAATGCATTAGTGCATATAAAGGTCTCGAAGGTGGCTCTCAATAGAATGGTGCCAGACTCGTCCCAGTGGTGCCCGACTCTTCCCAGTGGTGCTCAGCGACAGGACAAGGAGTAATGGCCATAAACTAAAACACAAGTTTCACCTCAACGTGTAGAGAGGAAGAACCTCTTTACCGTGAGGGTGGCCAAACACTGGAACAGGTGCCCAGGGAGGTCATGGAGTCTCCCTTTCCAGAGACTTGTTCAAGACCCACCTGGATGTATTCCTGTGTAACCTGCTCTAGGTGACCCTGCCCTGGAAGAAAATCCCTTCCAACACCAGCAATTATGTGATTCTTTCTTTCTGTGACCCAACAGTTCTCCATAGAGCAGAATAGGAAGCATTGCCTGAAGGTTTGGCTACGCTTGTGCTTCAGGATTTGCCGAATTCAAATGAGGTGATCTACACACTCCATTGCCAGTTCACTCCCAAGGCCGTTGCTTTAAAAACGTATTTTTTAAACACTGGCAACCTTAGCTGCGCATTGATTCACTGCTCTTTCTTGCTTTGGCAATGAACTTGGCTGCCACAAGTTGCTGGGTGATAGGGTTAAGCCAGTAATCGCTCTGTTCCTCTGGAGAACGCTGTCACAGCAATGCGTGCCAAGGGGTTGGCAGCAGGCCAGGTCATGCCTGGGCACACTTGATGTGGCAGCAGGACCCATTTGCTCAAGAATCCAGGTCTGTGTTGTTAGTGTGTGTTCACTGAACTAGAGTTCAGTCAGACACAGGGCAAAAAGAATGGAGACACAGAATTGCCCCAGTCTGCACAATACAATTTTGTCTCACTTGCTATACTTGCACTATGGTTTTTATGCAATAGATACTACTGATAGCTTCATCTTGTTTCAGTAATCATGAAAGAATCATAGAATGGTTTGGGTTGGAAGGGACCTTAAAGACCATCTTGTTTCAACCGCCCTGGCATGGGCAGGGACACCTTTCACCAGACCAGGTTGCTCAGAGCCCCATCCAGCCTGGCCTTGAACAATTCCAGGGGTGGAGCATTCACAGCTTCTGTGCACAACCTCTTCCAGTGCCTCACCACACTCATATTGAATGATTTTTTTCTAATATCTAATCTAAACCTGCTCTCTTTCAGTTTGAGGCCATTACCCCTTGTCCTGTCACTACATGCTCTTCATCTTGTTTTAGTCGTAACAGAGACAAATTATTTTGTTTTTCCAGCACAGCTCATGGTCAAGTAGGGTTTATCTTTTAAACTGACAGGGTAACCATGTCACTTCCTTCAGTCACAGGCAAACTGCTTCCAAACACTCTGCAGGCTAACATATCAGTATTTTTGTATTACAAATGTAAAAATCTCAAGTGAGTTGACATGTAAACATCAGGGCTAGAAATCCAAAGTGATTGGTTAATCAGTGAAGTAGTGATGCAAATAACTGATAGCAATAACAAAATCAAATGCTTACTTAGTCAAAATCTTGCTGGATGCTGAACATTTCTTTGTGCAGTGGAAAACAGTACACACGATAACAATCTATAGCCACATCATGAGCTTCCCTGATTATCACTTTGATGCAGAGCATAGACAAGGATTTCCGAGTAAGGGTTTTCATAGAAGAGAGAGAAATTCTGTTCCTTCAGCTCTGAAACAAAGACTTCTCAGTTATATTTTGATGCATGTTATTGCAATGGTATCTGTGCTGGTTTGGGCTGGGGTGGAGTTAATTTTCTTCGCAGTGGCTGGTGTGGGGGTATGTTTTGGCTTTGTGCTGAACATGGGGTTGATAATATAGAGATGTGTTTGTTATTGCTGAGCAGGGGTTATACAGAGCCAAGGCCTTTTCTGTGTTTCGTACTGGCACTGTGGTGAGGGGACATGGGAGGTTGCGAGGAGGCAGCCAGGACAGGTGACCCCAGCTGACCAAAGGGATATTTCAGACCACATGAACAGTATACAAAGCTGAGGGAAGAAGAAGGAAGTGAGGGACATTTGGGGTGACGGTGTTTGCCTTCCCGAGTAACCTTTACATGATGACATCTCCTGCTGTCCTGGAGATGACTGAATACCTGCCTGCCCATGGGAATCAGTGAATCAATCCCTTTTTCTTTGCTTTGCTTTTGTGCATGGTGTTTTCTTTCAGTACTAGACTGTCTATCTCAGCCCAGGAATTTTCTGGCTTCTACCCTTCCGATTCTTGCCCTAATCCTGCTGGGGGGAGGATGAGAGAGCAGCTGTATGGGGCTTGGTGGTTGGGTGGAGTTAAACCACTACAGCATCAGGTAGAGGGATAGACTGTGTGATGTATTTTGTCACAAAATTGTTTCTGAATTGCCAATAACAGCTATGGAACTTGATATATGTCATTTATTTTATTGAGTAGAGTGCAAAACTAGCTATAGAAATACAACAATGAACTGTTATTTACATATATATGATTTAAAGCTGACGCTTTAGCTGACAGTAATATAGGACATGAGCTTGGGTTTATGAAGGAAAAATGTACTGTATCTTTATGTCTTGTTGCTATCTCACATTAAAGTAAAATTTATTTTATATGTGATGCGGCATTACTGCTACTTATTTTTATGTATTAAAGCTATTGATTTACTCTGCTAACTGGAATAACTGAGTATTAATTGGCACCTGATTCTCCCACATTCCACTTTTATTAGGGTTTTTGATACAGTTTTAGATCTGTTTCTATGCTGTAAACATAGGGAAGGATGTTAGAAGATCAATACGATGACATCTCACAGAATCTTGTCAGACACAGGAGTGAGATCCATGGTACAAGAAATCTTAAGACTGGCCTTAACTTTTGTGTGGAAGAACATCAAGTGGTGCCCTACACAGCACTGGCTCTGCATAAGTAAAGGCAAATGCCATGTCTCCAGCTCAACATTAATTTTGGTTTCATCCCTTGGACTGTTAGGGGCACTTTTGTAAGAGTTTAACTGACGACCGTGATGAGCATGAGACAACCTGTGGAATAATATATTAACTCGTATATATAGAAATGTTTGTGGAGGCATAAAAAAAGGGGACTTTTGGATAGATGTGTCATGTTTAATTGAATCTCCAGCCACACGACACTGCAAGAGCAGCAGCATAACTCACAGTTGTGGTAGATGACTTCACACAGATATCTGCTCTAATATTAATACTTGAAGCCTTTTCTTTAAATATTGCTTTCTTCATAAGAAGGCTTCTGCACAATATGTAGATCACTTCTTTGAATAAGCAACAGTGTTGTACTTTGTTGTTGTGATAAGAAATTCCATTGGATATGCATTGCTCTGCTGTGTTTCCTCCTGCAATGGAATTTCTTCAGAAATTTCTTAAACAATTATAGGTTATTCTGGAAGAAGATGAGAACTCCTTCCTCATTCATTCTCATTTTCAACCTAAGCATCCAAAAATGAGTTTTCTATGGATCAGGAAACACAAAATCAAACAAGATCTCATCAGAGCAACATCTGCAAAACCACCTATGTCTCCAAAGCTACTATAAAGAATACATCTGTCAGTCATTCCAAAAGTCCATCTACGATATGAAGTCCAACAAGTGCTGCCATAGAAAGCGCATGTGTGAAATTAACACATTTCTCATACTGCACGGGCACAATTGTGCGTGACGATGTTCTGTTAACAAAACCAAGACACTGATCTGCCGGAGAAGAGTAAGAGCAATTTTTTTTTGGATAGGGGAGGAGAGAGACATTTAATGATTTTTCATCTGGTCACTTCTGGAATCCATTTGAAAGAGTAACACCTCAAACATTGTGGCTTTATAGTTGTGGACATAGGGTGCTGTAAGACAACAGGCAGGATGGAATGCCAGAAGACCTTGAGGGAGCAAAAGTATCTTAAACTTCCGTCATCACCAAGTGTAAGAACTGAACCTGATACATGCATCACTTAAGCTGTGTCAGCGGTTCCACTATCCAAGGAGGTAGAGAGTGATATTTTGCTCAAATCGTTTGTTAGAGCTGGATGTTAAAAGAATACACACATGAATGTGCTGCCTATGTAATATCCAGTTTGGAAGTCTGCAATACTATATTAAAATCTCACATTTTGTTCCCCAGGTCATCTACTGCCACACTTTCATGTTGTTTCTTATTGCTCGTACCCAGTCTTTGAATCAGTTGTAGTAAACTCTTGTTTAACTAGCTGGTTTTTATCTTCCATAGTGATCTATCTCGAGTTTGTCTCTCCTTCAGTCAATATTCCTATACACATTGCCAAATTTCACCTGGCTGCCTCCATGGTCTGTGTAGCTTGGGCAGAAAGGCTGCTAGAGTTTGTCACAATTTTTGTCATTTACCTGTTTAAAACACTTTTTATCAACTATAAAGTACTAAAGCACCTTTTCAATCTTGAAACTTCTGCATTGTCTTCTTTTTTTCTGAAAGTATAATCATTAATACCAATATCGTTCTGTCTTCCTTACACCCTACCTTTACATCGTTTACATTCCAGTACTGTCCTGTCTATTTGCTCTCTGGTTGCTGACTGTCACTTTGTCTTCACTTTTAGCTAAGCCAGCCCAACTGCCGTATTTAGGCTGCAAATGACAGCCCAGGAAAGCAGAATGATTCGTTCACTTTTTTTTACAGGAGCTCTTTCCTACTCACACCACCCGTCCCCCAAACAAACCCAGTGAACTGTAGTCAAGGCACAAACCTCCCTTAGATCCAAGCAACCCCCTTGGAGCCACAGGCAAAATTCTGTGATCAGCTTTCTCCTCACTACAGAGAACTACATGAAATATTCCCTGTGGTTTTGCTTAAATCTTTTGCCATTACTGCTTCAGCTTTCTTCCTTGCCTGTTCTGTTTTCCTTAATGGTAGTAATAAAAATTGATAAATGAGCGTAACAGAGTTTCATTATTAATCCTACATGGAACAATTACTTTGTTGGGATTTTTCATAAATACCTTTGGTTTCTCATTTATTTGGATTTAGCAGCGTGATTTTTATTAGTCACGCTTTGTTATACAGGGCAGCAGCATTCCAGGATTCTGCACAATAACTTATAAGTTACCCTTCTTGTAAGGTCAAAGAGGAGTTAAAATGCCTGGAGTTAAAAAGCTCAGGATAAGAAGCATGAGAACAGGCTTGACAATTCCAAGAAAATGCACAGTCTGTGTAAGATTTTTGAAGATTAAGATAAATTATGATTAAAGATTAAATCAAATTTTGTCAGGGTGACCTAGACTACAGGGAAAGTTAGTGTTCCTCAGTGTGTAGCACAAACACAAACACAAAATAAATAATGAGAAATATAATAACATACTTAAGTTTTGGGTCATGTGACCTAACCTCATTACATCCATTATAATCCCATTATTAAATCAAATGTCAGATTGGAAGTATTTTGAGAAAGTTTGGGAAGTTTTTTGTACAACTTCAGGCCAGAAACTTACTGCATTCTCAGGCCCATGGTGTGATTCTTGGGGCTGTCATGTGCAGGGCCAGAAGCTGGACTTCGATGATCCCTGTGAGTCCCTTTGACCTCAGAATTACCTATGGTTCTATGGTTCTATAATTATAATCTTGAGATTAGACAATTTGTAATTTTTTCTGCATCATGAATGTAACTATTTGCTATGCCATACTATCGTAAGCGTCTTATGTGGAAAAGACAGTATCTTGCATTAGACCATGCTCATATTCCTTTAAAATGGTACATACACAGGTGTTTGAAATCTACGTAGCAAGGATAATGTGCTAGTAAAAATTATTTTTATCGCTGTGTAAGTGCAGTATGAAGAAGGATTGATACAAAAGTAGTTTTGGGAACCATGGTGGTTATTTCACTGTAACTTGTGCAGGTGAAAAATAAATGCGAATGGAGACATAATGATCACTAACTAATATCAAATACTATAATTACAGAAATCAGAATTTAGATGGCCTGAATTACTGGCATCAGAACTACTCTGAAACCTCTATTTGCTGCATTTGGATTAATATCTGTTCCTTAGAATGTTTTTGGAAAAGGAGAGTGACTAAGAAATACTAAGAGAGGACTGCAGGATAAGCTTACGCTCTTGGACTCCTTCCCTAACCTCACTTTTAAAAATGTCATTCAAGTCTTAAAATCCAGAGCACAAAACTAAATCATGCAGTTTGGCTGGTAATCACTTCCGTGGTGGAATAAATTGATAGAAGATTTTCTGGAAGGCTTGAGGACTTTTGCTTTGCTTTGTCTTTTGTGGCTAAAATCTTATCCTCGGAGATGCAATTCCTCTGCATGTATAAATAGAAACAATCTGGTCCCACTAGTTCTACTGCAATTAGGAAAAAGCAATCAGAGTTTGTTAAACAGACTTCAGAGAAAGAAGAATCTTACATCTTAGAAGACAGATGTTCTCTAAGCTTTCTGTCACAGCCTCATTTAAGTTGCATAAGTCACAGATAACTTTGGCAAAGGTTGCAGTTGTTGGAATTCCACTGTTTTGTTCAGTTCTCAGTAACAGCTTTATTTAGTTTGTGAGATAGTATTTAAATAGTTCAAACCTTCTTAAGAGCTGAAGCAGTGCTTCTGTCCTCAGAAAAACTCTTCAGTGTATTGCAAACCTAAATAATAATCTAAAGTTTTCCTAAAGAATCATCTTGGTACTTTTCTGCTTATGCTAGGAAAAAAAGGGAGAGCTAAAAATTAGTCAGTATATTTTCATTAATAGAGTCCCATTTATGCAGAGGGTCATGTAGTGACAGTTGTGTTGAGATTGTGATGCTGCCATAATTGTTGTTGCTTATACTTCTCACTATAAAATTTCCATTTATTTGGCTATCCTTTAAGTAACCATTAATTTGTTCAGTTTAAAAAAATTCTGTGTAAAGTGGTTTTCCTAAGATGAGCTTTTGCCAAACCTAGGAAAAATTTCTCTGTGTAGGAAAAAAACAAAAACCAAACAAACAAAACCCAAAAAAAGAGATAGCAAAATTCCTCCAAATTCTCCACATCTCTTGGTCCTCGAGAGAAAAACAGAAAGACCATTCATAATTGAATTTACCTATATTTTGAAAGAGAAGCAGTGGCCTTTAATATTATCTGATTTCTCAATCATGGGCCTGAATACCTTCCCAAATACTGCTGATGCAGCTGATTTCTTAGAACAAGTGAAACTCTAAAGATTCTGTCATGACCAAGCATTTGCCAGCCTCTCAGAATTTCAAGAACTGACTATAAATATATGTTTGTCAAAAAAAAAAAAAAACCAAATATTATAACAGTGTTGCAGGTGCTCCTTGGGGAAGTAAGATGCTCTGGCATGAAAGAGCGTTATATATATTAAGCCAGATACAAAAAACACCCAGATTGAAATTCTATAAATAGTTACAAACTCCAGTAAATTTTCCAGACAACATAAAAAGAGTAACAAACTTGAAGGGTTGTTGGATTTTGTTTACTTTTTTTGTTTTGTTTTGTTTTGTTGGTTTTGTTGCATTTTTAAAAATCATATTAAGTGCTAGATTTTAAGTAGATTTTGAATCGCAGTTTTAGGCTACCTCTCTTAGGGTTGGCTCAAGCTCCTTCCTTTGGTGGATTACTTTTCTTGTGGTGTGTTTCTAAGTGTGTTTATAGATTAGTGGTGATCTGGTGCATTGTGCTACAAGACTGTCTTTCCAATCTCAGGGCCATAGCATCAGTTACAAAAATTAAGGCTGGAAAAGGCAAAAAAAGCCTTTGGCATAACCTACAGCAATCTGAGACTGTTTGTAGTACTATCTGAAGGCCCTCAAAGCCCAGGTTGGTTTTTCCTGCTAGTTCACTTCCTATCCCAAAGACAACAAAGAACAAGTACCCTACAAAATTCTAGGGCAGCCTTAGGACAGCCACCTATTCACATTACTTATTGTTGGTGTCAGTACCTAAAGGTCCCAGTCACAGAAGAGGACCCAAGTCCTATGGTCTGTATAAATGAAAAAATGAAAATAATCTCTACACCAGGAATTTATATCCGTCGTCCATTCAGCATCTGCTGATTCAATTGTAGGGATGTGGACACATCCTCATATGTCTGCACCTTGCAAAAATGTGAGTCTTTTCATTTACTTCTCAAAGCTGGTAAACACAATGACAAAAATTAAGTTAATGGAGCTCCATATACTTAGTAAGAACAATTGAAAACTGCTGTGGAAATCAGTCTGCCTAAATCTAATTAGGTGCTCTAATTGGGTATTGTTGCTCAGAGAGTTTTTCACAAGTGAAAACTTGTTAAGATTAATTTTTCCGAGTGCTTGTGGCAAAACCAGTAATAAATACTGAATTCTTATGAGCTGTGGTTATGAAGTTATTTTTTGTGTTCTCAATATAACAAAACCACTAAGGTCTTAAATATTTAAATTTATTTCGGAATAAATATTAAAACAAACAAACAAAAATAAAACCACTAAAGCACCAACAGCATCTTGAATCTGAACATTTTCTGCCAGGAGTCTACTTTTTTTCCCCAAGATTTTTTGACAGAATACATGGCAAGTATTTAATGCAAACTGAAATGAAGAGACAATGAAAAAAAGCAAGGAAAATAGGTTCTGCATTTCAGAATGCTTTTGGAGAGAATCAAACAGATCAATGAATGAGTGTGAAATTATATTTAAATTGAGGATTAGTGACATGTGACCAAAGGCACATAAAGTCAGACGCAGGAAATCTGGAAAATAAATTTTGTGTTAGGGAGAGGTTTTTTCATTCATAATACCTTCTATATGTGAAAGTAAGTGTTCTCTGTAGCTTACTTAGCATCTATTTTCTAACATGTATTAGAATTTTAGTGATGGTAGGGAATAGGACTTGACAGCCTAGGAGGGCAAGATTACCTATTAAGTGACTATGTACTGCACTGAAAGGCTAACACCCTTCTGTTCTGTCTTTTTTCTATTATACTGGGGAAAAATTGGTTATTTTATTAACTTTGGAGTTAGCATTTTCTTTCTCTGTTTGTCATGAGGTTTTCTACAGCTGCCCTTTTATATCACTGGGTACCCTTAGAACTCAGCTATTTGCCTAAAGAGAAGCTTCCGAAGTTTGTCACTGAAATAAAACAACAATAAGGGTAACAAAGGGAAAAAAATTGCAACTCAGCTTCTGTGGGAAGCAAATAAAAATTCACAGGACAAACTTCATATCGGAGAAACTGTGCACAAAGTGACCAACCAATACTGACACAATTATCCAACATCAACATGGCCTGCAATTTAAATTTCTAGTCCTCTCTGTTTTCTTAGTTTCATCTTTCTTTTTCCTATATTTTCTTTTTAGTAAATACTGAGGTTCATAAAAAAATAGATGAACAAAAAAAGGATTTGAAAATATATAGTCCTGTAACAAAAACCAAAATTATTAATTTATATATTTTTTGTGGTTCAACAGAAAATACTTTCTTGCTTTAATTTCCCAAAAATCATATCATCATTTTAGTTATTCCTGCATTTGGTTTGGCATAGTTCAAAATTCTTAGCTGATGATTTTAGAGCTCCTTATGTTCAGCTAAGTCTAGAAAGAGTTTAAATGACCCAAATACTTTAAGAGTCAACACTAAACTATCCAGTTTCCAGGGCTGTTCTCATTATCCTAGGGGCATGGGGAATTTGCAGAAAGGGGGAGATTAAAATATCCAGAAAATATTCTGTTGCAGTCCTGCAGTGAATTTATATTGTTTGGGTGCACACAAGTTTCACTGATCGATCAGGAATTCAGTCAGAATTATATTTTTTATGTCTTTTATAAAAAGACTTCCCTTTTTTAATAAATAAATTCATGGTTGCAGTTCTGATAATTGCACCTCCAAAAGATATAATCTTAAAAAAGTACAAGAAGAAGTGCATAAAAGGCAGATCTGTGGGTGGCTTTTGTACAAAGGAAACTAAATGGGTCAGGATACTTCCTTTTAGAAACTAACAGCTAGAAGGCAGTAAGTGTGTGATTGCTCCTTTTTTTTTTCTCTAAATGCAGAAACTGGGAATCCTCCAAACAAATGATTGGACTGCAGGTTTAAAGCATACAAACAGAAGTATAGTTTCATGCACTGAAAAATTAAAATTTGAGAAAAATTAGTCAGAGCCAGAGGAGATACATTTAATAATTACCAATGGACTCAATGGTTTGGTCTGAATTTCTGGTTGCAGGAATCCCCAACCTGCTGACCACAGAAATTGAGTCATGGAGAAGCAAATGTATCCACCTTCTTTCTTGACAAAGCTTCTCTGTCTGGGACAGCACAGTGAGCTAGGTGAATCCAGACCATTTGGGGCATTTCAACACTTTGTAGCATAAACAACCACAGCAAGATAATCCAGCAAATAAACACTCGGTTAATGGAATACAGTAAAATGATATTTTAGCTCTGAAACAAAATTTGTGAAACATTTACTGGCTTGGGCATAGTAGAGAAAATCTTTCCACAAAGAGGAGATACATCATGAATCTGTTGTGCCACACGGATCTGGAATACGGAGAGCTCAAATTTCAGTGGAAGTTATCAGACAACCTGCCCCCAGCAGCAGAAAAGTAGGGATGAAGTCTTACATTTTGAGGCAGGACTAAGTAACTCACAGAATTTTTACCCAGCATAATTTGTGCTCTTGGAATCCATCAGCCATGCTGTGACTTCTGTGATTAGATCAGTCCTATGCTCATTT
The DNA here is from genome assembly GCA_026261815.1 of Monarcha castaneiventris obscurior. Lineage (NCBI taxonomy): Eukaryota > Metazoa > Chordata > Aves > Passeriformes > Monarchidae > Monarcha > Monarcha castaneiventris. The sequence goes on from JAMPIT010000379.1 coordinate 4,592,791, forward strand.
TTAAATACTTTTATTTGAAAGGATTAGCAACTAATAACCTGTATTACCCAAGGTTATAATTATTATAGTTGTACTGAATATAAATAGAAGATAAAGATGACAGTTCAGATTGAACAATTATGTTCAGCAGACACAACAAAACAATGCGTACATAATCTCTTCAAAAGATGAGGTTGCTTGTGAAAGAGCAGCTTAAAAAGGGAAGCTGTGGCTAAGGCTCAGACTTTCAATCCACATGATTTTGCAACTCTCTGGACATTAGGAGGACTTACCCTAAATGAGTACATGTGCATTTTTAGACCCAGCAAGTGGAAAATGCTCAGTATGGTTGCATAAGTAGTCTAAATCAAGGCACAGGATTGTCATTGCCTGCTCTTGCTCAATGTTCTGTGCAGCTGAAAAAAAATCCCAGAAATGTCAGTGCATTTCATTGTTCAGAAATTGTTTGGGGTGCCAAAGCTCAAATTCATGGTTTCTCTCTTACTCTTGGGTCACCTTTGTGTCAAAAGTCTGCTCCTTCTTTCGAGTCTATGGGTATACCTCAGTCTGCGTGTCAGAGTGATGCAGAGAAAGAATAGTGGCATCTGTTTATTCTAAAGAATGGGGGGCAGCAGCAAAAAACATCCAAATCCCTGTCACAAAAGAGTTTGTCCCTTTCCACTTCCAATTCTCTTCCTTTGTTTCTTATGAGGAAAAAAAAAGATGTTTAGGCCTGCCTCTCCCTTAAACACAGTTTCTGGACACTCTGTCTCTTCTTTTCTATAGATTTGCAGGTCTGCTAAATCACCTTTGTGAAGGCCACACACAGCAATAGGATGCAGGTATCTACAGCATCTAGGTATCTGTTCTGCTAAGCTGCTGCAGATGCAATCATCTTTTGCTTGAGCCTGAGCAAGTACAATGACTTTTCAGACAAAACAGTGATTAGTTTTCAAAACTTCCATAAAATAACAGAGGAACTTACCATACCTGATACAGAAATGACAATGATAGAGTGGCATTAAATAGTTAAATTATTAAAATTTAAAATTAAATTTAAAAAATTGTAGTTTTTCAATGCCTGCTTTTTGATTCAGGAGGATCTTCTAACTCATAAAAGTATGGGGGTTTTTGTGCTTAGGATCTCTGGTTAGAGTAGTGTGCTGTAAGGTGGTTGCTCTACCAGCATCACAACCACAGACAAAAAAAGACCTTCCTCAACTTTACCCCTTCTCTCCCTATCCTGCTTCATCATTAGTCATGACCATGCTTCCAAACCTTTATTCAGATATCTATTGCTATAAATACTTCTATATACTGCTGTCTCCCTCTTAAAAACAGGATTGTGTTACACTAATGGGGAAATGAAAAGTTTGTCACTGAAATAAAGTGATGACAAGGGAGGGCTTTTTTATCATTTTTGGAATTACCAGCTCTCAAGTTTCACTTGTAATGCATTCAGATTTCTTTACACAGGTACAAAGTGAGTATGTCAGCCTTGCTGGTGATTTAAGTCTCATGTGTTCTGCTCCAGATGGCCTGTCCAGGCAAGAAAAGGACAGATGACTTCTGACATTTCAGTGGTGGGAAGTAGAAAGAGAGCAGATTTTTTCCTGTGCGTGCTTTTCTTTCCTGTATTTTCTTTTTCCTGGAAACAATTTTTGTTGCCGCAAGAGCAGTTAGGTGACACTGAGTGTTCATTTAGTCCATTGCTCTTATAGTGGACAGACTTAAGTTCTCAGATAATGGTTGAAGTGTCTATAACTATCTCAGTCTCTCAGATTCAGTTTTTTATTCTCTGACAAAATTATATTCCAGTCATTAAAAAGGCACACGTGAGAGCAGAAGAAACAAACATATTGATCTCGGATTATTATGTTTTTCTTTTTAAATCCTACTACCCAATCAACTTTTCCTGCCAGGAATGCAATCTTATCTGTGGCAGTGAACTCACAGAGCCTACCATTTCTAAGTTATTCTTCAATTCTTATTCATAAAAATTTGCAGAACTAAGAAGGGCTTAAGGGTTTCCCTTCAATGATTTCACTACCATCACACCAAAAAGTAAAAATAACCCAAGGTTTTTCTTTTTATTATATTACAATCGATCCCAGCCAGAATTCAACTGTGGGGTTTTTTTTCTGTTGAAAAACAATGAAATCTGGACTTTTGTTCCAAATAAGCAAACTTGAATGCTGTGAAACTGCACATCAAAGTTTGAATTACAACTGTCACATCTTCATGATTCAACAAAGCTTAAAATCTGTTCCTCAGACACTAATTATAGGGTAATTATTTAATCCTTGAATGGGTAATTTAGCCTTCACTGGGTCCTTTTGCAGGCCACCTGATTCTGGCCTGCAAAATGGATATCATGGCATTGCTGTAACACACATGGAGATGGGCATGGCATTACGTTATATTTCTAAATGTTTTATTAGATGCTGTTTATCTGTCATTACCTAAATTATATGCTACGTGTTGAATTATTTTCTGCAAACATTGCTTTTTGGGACGTTTCCTAGACATATGGCATTAGCTTTCCTGACAGGAAACCAGAAACCACTGTCGAGAATGTCTTGGCTGCTGTGCAGTGTCAGAGTTCCAGTAACACACAGATCAATCAACCTATTTAGCAGATTATAGAAGACAAACAGAAATTCACTCTTTAGCAAGGGTCAATATTTGCTGTTGCCTCAGTTTGTAAAATGATAAAATGTCATAGAGTCTGAATAGGAGGGAATGGCCTTTAAAAATAAAAAGAGGGAAGGAGCAAAATTAATAATCTTTATTACAGAATGCTTCCCAGTGAGAGAGAACAAAACCTGAGATAGAGACTACACATATCAGGAAGAAAGAAGAAAAAAAACAAAAAGGTATTCTAGAGCAAAAGGAGGGTGGATTCTGAAATAGCATCTTGTTAACATACTGCTGTATTTTCCAGCAGAGATAAAAAGAGCATTTTTCTGCAAAGTAGCAAGATAAATATGATATCCAGCTTTCAATCTATGGAAAGTGACTGTGTTCTTAAATTGAAATATTGCATGAATAGTACAAAACCAGCAAAAATATAGAAAATAAAGCCCTTTTTTTTTTTACTGGCGAGCTGAAAATAGAGTAGAAGGAGAGAGAAGTACCTCATTTCTCCAGGATGCTAAAAGCTAGAAATTATTTAGTAGTGAATAATCAATGTGAAGCCAGCAGTCTGTCTCCATTACCTTATGCCATGTAGGTCAACAGGAAAGACAGACAGAGAGAGAGAAGTATTGAAATTAAACATTATTTTCATTCAGCTTGCATAAATGCAAATCATGCCTATGTTATTTGCCTCTTCCATGAACAGGGAAATGAAGTTTCATATTTCTCCCTTTAGAATCTTGAGATATTTTAAATATATAACTTCGAATGAGTAAGTGGTCTGCAAGAAATGTTTTGAGGTTTTTTCTCTCTCCATCTTTCTACACACTGCAAAGCCCAGACAACTTATTAAAACATTAAGAATTTAATAATAACTTCAGAGTTTAAGATTTTAACATCTGAAATTTTTACTTTTCTAATAAATGGCCAGAGAACATCAGACCCTTCTGAAAGACCAAGGTAAGGATGAAAAGAGACCAAAACTGGCCAAAATAAATTTTATGTGTAATAGTTGGCAATGGCTACACGTTGACTGAAGTTCATTGTAGAGCCAGCCCTATCATTAGAATTAGGATTTTCTTCCACAGCGTGTTCTTCTGATCCCAACATCTCCATTGTTTGCTTTCAGATGGCGTTTCCCCCCATTCCCATACTGCAGAAGCATTTCTAAAAGCATGTTTTATTTGCCACGTGTATTTTGTTGCATTTCAATTTCATGTCGCAGAGATCCGGTGAAAGAGCATTGAGTTCATTGTCACAGGTCTCTATTCACCACCTCAACACACTCTTTAATAAACTACAAGGTGACTAAAGCATAAAAGGAACACTTAAGGCACTCTATGGCAGTTATTTGCAGCGAGCCCCAGTTGTTAAAGACTCAACACAAAATGTAATTTTGATTCCACATATCAATGATGCATTGTAACCTAGGTAACTCATTTTAATTACGCTTGCTAGAACAGAAATTCCAGTCTTTAAAATTAACTAGAAAGGTGGCAGTCTTAGTAATAAACCAACCTAAAAATTGACTATTAATTCCAATAACAGACAATTGACCTGAAAGTTTGGGCCATCTACTTTAACTGTATGTCAAATATCCTTTTGTAGTCTGTCCTTATTATAATCCATAAAAAATAAAATACCCCAAAGCAAAATTATTAAGAGATAATGGATACACCATCACTTAAAATTGCAGGACTGTATTTTTTCTTATGTTATTTAATAAAATATAGGCCAGATTTTTTCTTTTGAAATCTCAAATACATGGTTTGGAAGGTTAGAGTCCTTTGAAATATTGTAAATTGTTAAGATGGTAGGAAAGGATGTCATTTGAATTTAGTTACAAAAGAATGATGTAGGTTTCCGTGTAGGCCGACAGAAAAATTATACCTCATCAGTATTTATTAGAATCACAGTGCTAATCCTAACTCCATGGATCCTTATGCAACTTTTAGAACACTTACCTTATTTGCCACTTGGCTGTCATTGCATTAAAATGTGCTTGTACATCCACCGACATGTATATTTGTTTTTAGCAAAAATCAAGTAAGTAACTGGGGATACTGTGTACTCTGAGAAGTAAGCAAGTGATTAAATTCCCTAGGTTAGCCCCAAATCTACAAGTCTGGTTTTTTGTACTTCATAGCGTTAAGGAAGTAGAAGACCAATTTCTCAGGCTTATCCTATTAATTACATTAGCATCAAAAGGAAATTGAATTCTCATTGCAATAGTCATTTTCATATGCAATGCAGGAAATAGAATTTGCCTTGATGAATTTTTTTTGTAATATGAAGGACCTTATTGATGCCTTCCAGTGTCAAAAGGAAGTTAATTAAGTCCCAGATATTCCAGCCTTCTCTTTTCCCTTCAGAAAAGAATGATAAAATACTGTACTGTACTTTCTCGTCTATCTTTTGACATTTTCAAAAAAAAACCCTTTTCTGCACCGTTCAGAGGGAGGAAAATCTCCCAAAAATTGTTCAGTAAAATCATGTCACGAAGAAAACACCACTGTAAACAGCTGAAAACCAAAGGAATGTTATTTCTGTTTTACAAATAGAAAAGGCAGAGCAGATCAGAAATATATGAAATATTAAAAAAATAGCCCACATGTAAGTTCATTCTTCCTTTTTGTTGCTTTGAAAAACCTCTATCTACTGACAAAGTATATTGTTCTTAATGCTTTTGTACAATCCTGTTTATAAATAAATGGGATTTTCTCCTTTTTTCCCCCAAAAAATAGATTGGAGGAAATTCCCAAAATACAAATAATTTGGTTTCTGAATTTGATTGTTCCAAAACAAACATGTTCCATGTTGTGTGTGAACTCTTTAAATGTAAAACCAGTAGTACTACAAATGAATTCCCTACTTTTCAGGTAATTGTTATATTTTTCTGATAGGTGAGTCCATTTCTTTCTGGAAAAGTTGCTGCATGCTTGAGTTTGACAAGGATGAGTTTATCTCAGCTTCAAAGAGGACACAGGTAAACATTTAATTTAAAAGTAGGTAAGGTGTTTGGCCAAATGTGGAAAGTGTGACAAAAAGTTCTGTTCACCAGCAGGTGAATTCCTGTGAAAAAAAATTCACCTGTGGCATTGGGACTAATGGAGAAAAGCACTGGTTCCAGTAGGTGCAACATTTTTTTCAGACTTCTGTTGTTAAATGAAGCTGTTGAAATGTAGTGAGGGTGCAGTGCTTAACCTGAGCCCCAGCACTACTGAAATGTGTAACGCCATGGGTATAATAGAGGAGATTTCAAAATGGCACATAAACTTTGATGGCCAAGGTAATGAACAGCAAAAACACTGGTTATTATATGAAAGTGGAATGTGCAATTAATGTTCCAGTGGCATAGAACAATTCTAGTAATTGAGAAAATCCCTCTCTGATTTTAAGGCATGGTGCCAAATGTACTAATACCTTTTTGTCTAGAAAGTTAATCTGGTATGTTGCTCCCATGTTGTCCAAAACTTGGCTACTGGGCACGGAAAGCCTCCTGGTTTAGACTACCTGGGTTCCCCAGGTTCAAAGTTTAGACTGTTGCTTGTTTTGAAGGTGTCGAACTTGTGCAGAGCCAACAGTCCTCCAAAACAATCCATAATCTCCTTCAGGTTCAGGGTCCCCAGTATTGCCCCAGGCAACGGGATGGGTGAATCTGTGAATAGTTCAGAAGATCACTGAAGTCATAAACCTGTTTTTCACTCATTTTAACCAGTTATTCAGATTAACCCTGAAATGAAAATGTAACACTAGCATTTCTAGCATTTTCCAGCTATGAAAGGGATCAGATAACTCTTCTCTAACCATCCATGGAAACTCTGAGAAGACCAGCAGTATCATTTCCCAGTCATGTGTGTTTAATTTGGTTACCCTTTCTGAAAGGTTGAACATTACTTATAAAGGGACTTGTCAGCCACTAGTTCAAAACATTTTTACAAAGGTATTGCACAGCAGAAGATGACGCACTGGTTGTACAGCTGGGGCATTAGGAAAATTAGGTTTTGTTTAACATGCTTACTTGAGGTATTTTCAAATTACTGAAATAGGTGTAAAATTTGGTTCAATGAAAAGGTACATTCCTACTCTTTTGTAATTTCCAAGTGCAAATCAGCAAGAACTGCAGAGAAGTAATAATAACTCCTTCCAAGTGAAGTGGATATATTTAATATAAATATATTAATTAAAAATTAACATATCTGAAACAAAGTCCGTTTCACCTGACTTTGGGAAGGGAACCAGGTTCTGTTTCCCTGCTTGCACAATCTTCCTCCTCTCTTCAGTCAGCAGCCAGTGAGCAATTAGGCCACACATGGAATGAAGTGGAAGTATTGCACAAGTTGATTGGTACATGGACAAACACACCCTCATGTATTAGAAAGAAGAAAGTTAATTCACATCAAAGACCAATCAACTGTAGCCTTGAAATAAAAGAAAAAAGGAAGTTTTTTAACTGACAAATTTTATAAGATGTATTTTACGGCAGTCACACAGTGCAAACTCTTAAGCATAATTACATATGCCCATCTGTTTATAGGGAACTTAAAACTTCAGTGTCTCCTGGGCTTGAACATTCACTCAGGAGCAGTAAATCCCATAGTAATCAACCTAATATATTGAGATATTAGTGTATGAGACAAAAAAATAAACTTCAACTACAGATACCCAACTGGAACATGACTCGTTACTCAGTATTTTCTCTTAGAGGATAGCAGCAGTTCACTTCAGAAAAAAAAAACCTCCATAAAAATCAATTCCAGCTAAACAAGATTTCTGATTTTCTGTGTTTGTCTGCATCTTTCTAGGTTTATATGACTTCACTTACCATCTCAACACTACTCCAGCAATTAAATCAGCACAGGACACTTATTTTACTGCATGCAAGTGAGGCAGGCAGAAAAGACCACTTTCTAGAAAAGTGGGGTGTTTTTGCAAAAGCTGCTTTTCTCCATTCAGCTACTTCACCTTGTTCTCAGCCTCATCTTTTTCAAGGTTTTATATTTCTTTTGAGGAGGAAAGGGGTAGCCAGGGCTATTTTTAGAAGCACTGATTCACAGTCTTTTATGTTTCCCTATTCCCATCAGGCTGAGTGCTGGTTATTAGTGGAGTACAATGTCTGGCAAACACCAGAACAACGTTCAGACTTTCAGCGCCACCTAAAATTACCTTAGAAATTTCCCAAAACAAAAAGACACACATTTTTAATTAGAATGTTGTGGTTTCTTTTTAATGAATTAGACTCATAATTTGGAGTTTATTTTAAATAAGTATTCAGTACGTTCTTTCCTTCCAGGTTACAGATATTATAATTTGTGTCTGAAAGGACTCCTCTAATCACTTGCATGAAGAAGGAGGTCATATGAGTTAGCTTTCTCGATAACCTCAACCAGTGTGAAAACAGCAGAAGAAGAGGAAAGAAAGAGGCACTGAAGCAGAAGTTATTTCTTGGTCTGCAGTATTCATTAATATTTTGATTCATTTTTGTTCTCAGCCAGTCAAGTAGAATACATTTGATTTTTATATGGCTTCTTATGGCACAAACCTCTCTCTCTGAATTTCACTTATGCTTAATTTATAACCTCTAGGCCAGGTTCTTTCACTTTCATCTTGTGCTGGGAAGCTCCATTAATTTCTATGGAATTACTTCCAATTCCAAAGGAAAGAAGAATACATCCTCCCTTCATTCCCTCTCCATTAGAGCAGAGAGTGAGCTGAGATGTGTTCCTGCTCATGCTCTGCAGGGAAACATCTTCCATTTCCATCTGACATAGCAGGGTAGATATGAGATACCAGCAGTAGCGCAAGGTGTTGCTTGCTTTGCTAAAAGGACATTTCTCTTTGCCATGGAAAGTGGGAATATTACATTTGGAACAGTTCACTCCACTTACCAAAGCGAGGGAATCTAGCCTTACCTCCATTACATCCATAGAACACAAGAGAATCAATATTTCCCAGCTGAAGTTTGCTCGTTTAGTATCCATCACCCATCAAAGGCAGTACAAGATCTAATTCCATTATCAGATTTAAGGAAAGCTGCCAGCTCCGGTGATTCTCTTGAAGTAGCTGGCTTACACATCTTGATTATAGCTAAGTGATGCAACCTTGCACAAGGATTGCTCCTAGTCATTATACGGAAATAAAACACGTTCAATTCCCGGTCACTTTGGATCCCACTATTTTTCAATAAAACCATTCTGACTTACAAATCAGGTATGGAGAGATGAAGACACTTCATGAAGAGTGACAGGTTCTACATCTGTATTTCAGTTAAGAAATGCCACAACATACCTGGACAGATTAAAGGAGAAAAAAAGAGGACAGAAATTATATTTCTTCTAATGTATTTGTTGTACCTACAGGTGTAAACACACTGAGAAACCCTGAATTACAGTCAGAAAATCTGTCCAAAACCACTTTTGGGCATGGATCAAGAATTGAAAACAAGGAGAAACTCGGGAAGCAACTCAATGTGGTTCTGATTAGAGTATACCTGTAGGTAATTGACAAATCTGCATCTGCTGGCTGAAATTAATGAAGACAGATGTTTTCTAAGAAGATTCAATTACAGTATTTTTACTTGACATGGGAACTAAAAAGTCACATATTTCTTGCCTCCAACTCTTTGAGATGCTGAACATAAAATACAGCCTAGCATGTGATGCTTATTACATTATTTCACTTTTTGTGAAAGTTTTTAAACGGCTCCCACCTGAGTTAAGAAAATGTAAAGTCATGATTTAAGACAGCTGCAGCTAGGCAGGTTGCCTGCCTGTAAAGCAGAGTAGCTTTGCAGTACTGTGGTGGTATGGAACTGAGCTCATTCTCCTGTAAAATATGAAGAATATGCAAATCTTTTTAATATATATAAGTCCAGGATATTAGCAATATTTTACTTTCATGCAATATTCTTGCAATAAATGTTTTCCATGGTCAGAGAATAAAAATGGTTCAGGCCATTCATTTCCTTTCAGCTTATTAAAAAAAGCTAGCAATGTAAGAAGACAAAAATATACAATAAAACAGTGCTTGACATGAACTGTCAGAAAAATTTCCAGTAAAATATTACACTCATCCCTTTGGTAAGTGACTTTGGT